>JAHFWF010000125.1:0-654513 GCA_022545495.1 Chrysanthemum lavandulifolium
AAGGGCAAGTCGCTAAAGAACAATTCGCTACCCACAATAAAGTCAAGTCGCTAATGTTAGCAAAGACAAGTCGCTACGCTGTTAAGTCGCTAGTCGTAATGGTACAACCACTACTTTGTATTATTTGTCGCCTTTGTCTCAATAGACAAGTCGCTAGTGCTTAAGTCGCTACTACCACAACTACAAGTCGCTAATAATTATAGAAACAAGTAAAATGACCAAGTTTACTATAAATGTTGTTAGGTCTATAAATGTTGAAATAATGAGACATGAATTGTGTCGAGAAATGACCCGAATTGTGTCGCGAATTTGAAACAAGTAATGGTTGTCACATTCGCCGCTAAACCTCCAAGGTTACGCTGATTTGAAACAAGTAAACCAAGTTTACTATAAATGTTGAAATAATGAGACATGAATTGTGTCGAGAAATGACCGAAGTACGGGTTGTCACATTCACTATCCAAAAAGGAATTCACCCTCGAATTCAATCGTTGTTAGGTCTAACGGGTTTAGGTTTGATGGCAACTTTCTCATTCTCGAGCAAAACCCTCAAAAGACTTTTGGTAACCGATTTTTACTTAATCCCACAACTCATCAAACAAGAACTCACATACGATTAGGCTAAATCGGTTTAGTAACAACTTGTTTCTAGCTCGATCTTTGCAACTCATCAAACAAGAACTGCCACGCGGATCGAACCGGAAACAAGTGGTTTCAAGAAAATCTTTGAAAATTTGGCTCGACACGGATTCGTTACCCATATAAGCCTACTACTCCTTCATTGCATGATTCTTCTTGAATTAGACATAGGTGATCGCTATGTATAATTTAGAGTAACTATGCAATGCTTGGACCAATCGACCATATGATGTTTGGTGTTGAGTCAACTGATGTTAAGATTGTGATGAACATCGAGGAGAGAAGACATGAGAAGTGTCGTTAAATGATCGATAAGGTAAAAGAATTAAAATCCTCGTGAATGATAACAAATCTGAAAGAAAATAAAGTACGATAGATGAGAATATTTTACAACAAGTGGTTTAGCAAAAGTAGTACATCTTTAAGTTATAAAGTTTCGATACGATGATTAGACATAATCTTGGTATGACATAGTACATAAGGAGAAATAAGACCGTTAGTTTCCGAACTTCTTCGCCTCCGCCTGTTGATACCTTGACGAGCTCCTCCTCCTCCTTCTAACATATACATTCCCATGAGCACCTTCGACTTGTTGACCTTGGTTTTGAGGACATTGATTTCGATAGTGTCCTTGCTCCCCGTGATCCGTAATATGTAACCATGGCCTTGCCTCTACAATTCCTCGGCAAGGTGTCCCGCTTGTTGACACTTGTAACACTTAGCGTGACAAAGACCCGTGTGATGATACTTACATCGTTACATAGTGGTAGGTTCCAAGATAACCTCGCTTCTTATTGGTGCAAAGAACATAAACCATTACAGCCTCTTGCCCTCTATTCTGTTGTTGATGATGGTTATTGTTACGGTTTTGGTTGTTGTTATAACTTCCTTGGTCGCCTTCCCATTTTCTTTGTTGTGGTTGATTTGGTTATCGCCGTTGTTGTTATTGTTGTTTTGGTTATTGTAGTGGTTGGTGCGGTTGTTGGGGTTGTTGTTGTTTTGGTTGGTGTTGGGGTACTGGCCTCTTCACTACTCCGGCCATGAGCTTTGAGTCAATCGAATAGCTTCCTCAATCGTTATGGTCGGAAGAAGTCACATCGCTTTGAATAATTTCGAAGTCCCCGATGAAAGCCTCTAGCAACTTCTCATTATCGTAAACCATGGACGGCATAACACGCCAATTCTTGGAATCTCCAATGTAAGTGTCAATATCGTATCCAATGGTTACTAATTCATAGAACTCCGCTCCAACTTTTTGATTTCCGACGTGGACAAAACTTCTTAGTCACCAAACCCTTAAATTGCTCCCAAGTAAGCTTGAAGGCATTCTCCATCCCAATCGGTTGAGCATAAGAATTCCACCACGATAATGCTCCATCGAGTAATGTGCTCAGAGCAAATTTAACTTTACTATCATTCTGGACACATTACATAGCAAAAACACCGATTCCAATTTTTCAAACCATCGAACCATTGTCGTAGCTCCCTCGGCACTCTAAATTTCGTGGGCTCACAACTTTTGAAATCCTTTGTACTAACATTTCTTAACTCCCGATCCTCAAGATTTCCAAGAGGAAGATTCAGCCTAGCGGCCACAAAGCAGTTAGCATGGCCTCGGCAAGAAGAGAAGCAGCCCACCGCTTCCCTTTCAACTCTAGAGCATTAGCAATGCTATCATTCACCAACTTCTCGAATAGCATTGGGTCATTTAACCGTAGCTTTTCTGTGCCATATCTTCTTCAAAACAAGAGAAATGTGAGACGAGTAAAATCCGATGTTAATAATAAGTGCTCTAAAGAGAAGTGATAGATGGGTTCTCGAAAAGATGGGTCATGAGGTGTTGTAAGTGCTTCAAATGTATGATGGTTTAGTGACTTAATGTGTGGATAAAGTGTAACTCGACACGTTAGTGGTGAAACAAAGGAGTGAGAGCGACTTCGCTCTATTAAAAGTTTATCTCAGATTCGACGTTATCTGATGAATCACCGATATAAAAATTGTGATAGGAATGACAAAGAATTCTCCACGTTAGAGTATGGGGAAAGATAATAGGATGGGTATTTAAGGGCATCCATGTGACAATCGATGTGAAATGAAAGTGAATAACTCGAAAAATGTACGTAAAAACCGCATGTAAAGTGAACATTCACTTATGATGAAATGATGAGATGCTATGATAATGTAGTTATAGTCTAGGTCAATGATGCAACCTAGTTCTCTATAATCAAGCTCGATGCCAACTGTCACACCCCAATTTACTGCTTTTGCGCCGAATGGAATTCCGGGATTGATCGTCATAGCACCACATCACAAGTTATATTGAACGACCTAAAGTGTCGCTTGGAAAATACATCGCTGATTTTATAAAATAATCGTAGTTTACAAATTAGGTCCCAAATGTAAATCAACTTGTGGAAATAAGTTTGTTACAATTCAAACGATGTTTTAAAGTACGTAAAACCCAGTGAGACGCGCCGTCACCACGACTCCATGATGTGTCCAAATGCATGCCATGAAGTGAATACCCTAGATACCGAGATAAAACATGCTAAAAGTGTCAACACAAAGGTTGAGTGAGTTCATAGAGTTTATGAAGAAATGTAAAGCCTTTAAAAATCGTTTATGCAAGAAAGGCATTGAAAATCCACTCGCCCAAGTTCCCCATACAAAACTTGCAACCCGTGTTCACAACCCATTGCCAAAATGTGACATAGTTTATGTTCAAGTCCAAATCACAAATGAGTTCACAAAATAGTGCCTAACTTAATGTATCCATAGTTACTTAATATAACACCTAATTGCACGGTATCAAATTGTTCCATGACCATTAGTGCAATGATTATACTCACCATCGCTCAATGAATGTACCAAGACCATCATCCAATGAATATACCAAGACCATCATCCAATAAATATACCAAGACCATCATCCAATGAATATACCATGGAAATACTACGTGATGGTAACATCGTTATTGCATGACTAAACATTCGCCTCGCTTAAACATGAAGTTTCAAATAATCATGATAGTTATGAAAATAATTGAGCATGTATCTCCCAAAACATTTATGAAAACAAGTAAAAGGGCTATGAAAACTCACTTGGTGGAATGATGCTAAGACAAAAGTGAGTACACCGAGATGTAATGTGATACGTTAATCTTGACCTATTGTGAAGGATATGATACGCCATGAGTTGCAATGTAATGTTATGCATGCATCAGATGTTATTTATACCATTTACGGGTTTTGAAAATATTACCGTCGTCGAAAAATACTCGCTTGACGCCTTGACCCTTCAAAAATGACTTTACATGTTTTTACGCCAAAATGTCATCCTACAATGGTTTTATAATGATTTTTGGTGAAATTACCATTTTCGTCAGAAACAATGTCGCTTTAAAAATCATGAAGTCAACAAAATGGTTCCGAAAAGTGGTCAGAAACTGTACGCCGATCGTTAGAGAACGAACTCAACGGTTTTGGAAAGTTTGTATCGATATCTAAAAGTTTCAGTCAGGAGTTTTCGCCCAAAAGGTCTCGATCATAAAGATATCAAAGGCTAAAGATGGTGGTTTTTGTGAATGTGTGCGTAAAATGAGTTTCGCCAATGTTTGAACATCCGTGAATAATTTATTATGACTCCGCTTGACAAACGGCTTTTTGTTTTGAAAATATGGCCGGTGAACTTGATTTACTAGAAGACACTTCGTTATAAAAAGTTTCACATCATGGTTAAAATCGCCGCGAACATAGCCCTTACATGCCTAATAAAATACTTGTAACGTAAAAATAATATAGTTTTTCTAAAATAATATTTACGGCAACTTTATGAAAACGCATATATTTGTCGTTTTAAACCGCTTTTCACGTAAAATATGTCCTTAGCTCGTATCAAGTAAACTAATATATTTTTGAGAAGTCGAATAATTTGTGAAGCTTAAGGCTCGCTTTTGACCAAATGTGTAAAACTGCATGCTGTCTTTTCTTTAAAATAATATTTTCGTCGTCAAACTTTAAAATTCACCACGGCTTCGTTATAACTCCGCTTTTATCCGCTCAAAAGGCCACTGGATTCGCTTTTAAAGTATATTTTCAAATATGAAGGCCAAAATGTCGTATCAACTGTTGTTTTTCCAGAAACTGAATTAAGGACAGAACGAAATATAGTTTACTTAAAATAGTTTTCTCGGACAAAACCTATTCTAATCCCTTCAAATCAACTCCAAAGTTAATCTAATCCTACCATACACCTTCTTAGGGTGTCATGGGTTCCTAATCACCATCAAGACCAAAGAATAACTTGGGAATAATTATAGATGACCATATTGTATATATAACTCTAAAATCTTGAAATAAATGGTATAAATCACATAACATGCATATAAGCTTCAAAATGAAAAGAAACTTGTGAAATGATGAGGAAACATAAAATGATAAGAATATGCTTACTAGTGCAAGTGAAGAGGTGTAGGTAACAAAGGATTAACTTAAATATCCTTGGTTTTTATTTCAAAACCATGAAAAGGATATGATCTAGGTTGTAAAACACACTTGATCTTGCAAAAAAATCTTGATCCCCTTGTTTTGTTGCTTGGCCGGTTTTTGATGGAGCAAAAGAGGAGAGAAAAAGTTTATTTTACACTTTGATAATATGAGATGTATGTGAAAAGATTTTTGAGTGTAAGACTTGTAAATGAATGAAATTATTTGCAAAACACAAGCCATGCCACATTTAAGACATACCCTCCCCCTTGGCCGGTTTTTGGGGGAGGGTTGTCTCCCAAATTATTTTTTTTTTTTTTTAAATCTTGCAACTTGTGTTATTTGTGTATTATTTGTATAATTTTGTAAAGAAATTGTAAGTGAATTGTAGGTAATTGGGACTTTTTGGTAAAAGTAAGTTTTTATTAGATCAAAATACAATGTAATGAGTTGATAAAAATTGTAAAAATACTTTCCTTGTGAAAATCGGGTGATAAAATAATTATCGTGAAGATTTTTAAGAAAACGACGTAATAATTAAACGTTAACGATAAAAATACTAAATGAATGTGAAACACTAGGAAAACTAAAAATATAGTTTTATAAACTAAATGTGAGTTTAAAATACCTCGGATCATTTTGAAAGTAACGGGTTAAATAATCAAAATAAAAACTCACGCCGATAAAAAATTATTAAACATAAAATTACGTTGAAGGGTGAAATGAAATGTCGTGCATGTACTAATGAGATGCACATGATGTCAATGAAATGTAGACTAATCATAGTCCATATGAAATGTACGTGATGTCATGATCATGAATTCGCCGCTAAACCTCCAAGGTTACGCGAATTTGAAACAAGTAAACCAAGTTTACTATAAATGTTGAAATAATGAGACATGAATTGTGTCGAGAAATGACCTGAAAGTACGGGTTGTCACAGCAGGTCGCTACCAAGAAAACTAATCCGAGACTCAAGTCGCTACCAAGAAAAGTTCAAACACAACACTTTTCAATCCAAAACTAACCCAACCACAGTGATTCAAGCTTTCCAAATCAAAACCCAAGCACATACAATGATTCTAAACACGAAAGTACAATCAAAATTCAAACTTTAACACAAGAAATGGTCCAAATGATGCAAATACCACTAAACTTTTTCAACCCCAAAAACCATATAAAATCACTAGAAATCCAAGAACATGTAAGAGAGATGATCAAACCATGGCTCTTGATACCATTTGTAACATATTGGATTTCATAAACACACAAACAATCACAAATACGGGGCGTACAATATGAGGTTTTAGAGAGAGAAAGTGGAAGATGGGAGCCTTTCTAGAGAGAGAAAGTAAACAAAAGAAAGAAGGTTAGATTATTAGAAGCACTACCCCTTCCAAGGATGGAAGGGGTATTTATACTTACAAATACTATGTCCTCCTATCGGACTGTGGATCAGGCATACAGTGGGTAAAGACCCGTCCTTCCTCCACAATGTTACACTAAACTAATCTACGCTACAAACTAATTAACAAACTACTAAATAACGTAAATAACAACAAGTCTACGAGCTAATATATGCTAGACCATAATTGGGGTGACCGACACTTTAACATGGAATTTCCAATTCCTAACAATAATACTTCGGTATTTGGTAGGGTCAACCAATTTCCCATGTAAATCAGCGTCCAGTTTCTTGGAATGTTCCATAGGTGTGGCATAGGTATCACGGTTTTGCATTCCATGTTTATTTAAAATTTCAAGAGCATGTTTGGACTGACTAAGGAAAATACCACGGGGTGATTGATGAACTTGCATTCCTAGAAAGAACATAAGTTCACCCATCATCGACATTTCAACGTATTTTTTCATAAGTTTTGAAAATTCGTTTGAGTACTTTTTATGTGTTGACCCAAAAATGATGTCATCCACATATATTTGAACGATTAAAATGTGAGCCCCGTGATATTGAATGAAAAGTGTAGGGTCGACCGATCCTTTAGTGAAATTATTGGCAATGGGAAAGGATGATAACTTATCATACCACGCCCGAGGGGCTTGTTTGAGACCGTAGAGAGCCTTTTTCGCTTGAAGACGTGAGTCGAGAACTCGATCAACAAATCCTTCCTACCGACTAACATAAGCCGCTTCCTTCAGCCGACCATTCGAAAAGCGGTTTTGACATCCATCCGATAGACCGTGATGCATGTGAGCCGCGAATGCCGTAAAAATCAGACAACCTCAAGGCGAGCAACTGTGCTAATGATTCCTCAAGTCAATCCTCTTCTTGTCTATAACCCTTAGCCACCAGACGTGACTTATTTCTCGATAACCGTATTTTTAGCATCCAACTTGTTTTTCCAAATCCATTTAAGACCAATAACATATACCCCGGTTGGTTTTTCAACCAATTCCCATACTTCAAGATGTTTAAACCGATTAAGTTCTTCTTGCATGGATTCAATCCATTGTCATAATTCATTGCTTTAATGTTTTGGTTCGATTACAACGTAAGTGCATAAACGCAATGTTCACCGCCGGCCCAAGGCGCTGTCTAGTTACGACCGGTTGATTCGGTTGCCCAATGATATTCACAAAAGGATGGTCTTTAGTCCAACGATGCGTGGAGGGTTGATGTTGATATACATTGTGCAGTGATTAGGAGGATTCAAATGGTTTAGGATGATTCTCAACATCGGTGGCGCTTCATTAGGAAAAGGAATGAAGAACGCGACGGATCATAACCGCAGTATAGGTACTTCTTTGTTCGTAATATCATCGCTGGTTCGGCCATAGGATGCGGTTTGTTCTACCGTTGTAGAATCAATTGAGGTGCTTCTTCAACGCTTGTTGTTGTTTCGTGTATCGTATTGATTATTATCGTGTTGAGCAATGGAAACATTTGATATGTCCGAGCATGTTGATCAATATCATCACTAAACAGAGGCTAAATAGTCGCTCCATTTGACGCCGAGTAAGTGTGTGTAAGCTTGGTTCACCGATGATGGGGTTTGGGGAAGTTTAGACGCTTATGTCTGGGTTCCAAGCTATTTTGCTCGGGTTATTTATGTAAGCTCATCGAAATTGGCATGAATCGCTTCCATAATCTCCCTTGTACGATGATTCCGCATCCCAGAACCCTTAGAGTTTTCACAGATCCAACAAAGACTCCAACCGCCTTTAGCCTTGAAGTTTACTAAAGTCATCACGATCATTATTCGGGGTAACAAAGGGATCCAAATACATGAAAGTGATTTAAATTCGGTTTGCGCATGGATAAGCTCATATGGTGTTTTGTTGTGGAGTTTGGTAATCATTGAACGGTTCGGTATAGCATGCTTGATACGCTTCACCTTTCACAAGTAACTGAAGTTTTAGATTTATCAACATCGCTCTTGCGCGTTTCCACTATGTACGGTTTCATCTTTCAAGAACTCGCTTTGTTCTCGTGTTCGTGCAATGGATGTTTGATGCTCAATTCCTACTTTCTCATAATAATCACGAAGAGTTTGATTCACAAATTTAGTCCCTTTATCTGTTCTAAATTGTTAGACTGTATTCCGGAGCTGAACTTGAATTTTCGTGAGAAAGGTGATGATCATTTGTGGAGCTTGATCTTTACTTTGAATAAAATAAACCCAAGTCCATCTTGAGTAGTCATCGACAATTACCAAGATGTAATGTTTGCCGTTAATCATCTGCACACGCATCGGACCACACATATCCCTGTGAAGAAGATGAAGCACATGATGTGAGCTGTGTTCCACCTTTGAAGGAAAGTGAGCACGAGTGCTTTTCCCTTGTTCACAAGCTGAGCATAGGTGTTCTTTAGAATACCAATATCTTGGGAGACCTTCAACAAGTTTGTAACATGCAAGATTGGTTATGGTTTGAAAGTTTAAGTGTGAAAGACGACGGTGCCATAGCCAAGATTTTGTAGATGTTGCCTTAGAAAGTAGACAGATGGGAGATGAAGCAATCATGTCTTGCATCGAGATGTGTAAAGACTTGATGTGCGGTTTCGTTATAAGATCGCTTCCTTGTAGATCACTTAATGAAACAAGTTTTCTCCGAAAAGCAACTTCCAAATCTCCATCACAAAATTGACCACCGGGAAGAGATTGTGACCGAGACCTTCCACATAATAAACCCCGCTAATTTTGATGTTTCCACCGATGTAATCTCCGTAGCCCATGATAGTCGCTGGCGATCATTCCCAACCCGACAAGGCCAATGAACTTTGAAATAATGTTTGATAACAATTTGAGATTGCCTATTATGTACCGGAACATCCGCTATCAACAATCCAGAGATGATCTCGTATCACCCACATTACACACGCATTACTGCATGTGGAATAGAAGTAGAGGTAAAACTCAAGAATTAGAGGGTTCCATTACGCTACTGCATTTATACATACATGTTAATGATTTTGGGAATCCATTTAAATCCAAGTATATTATGTAACCATTTCGCCATCTCCAACTAGTCTTAGCTTTGGTCTTAGTGAATGCACTAGGTGATAAGTTCTTCCTAGGAGGTGAAGGGGTTCTATGGATACATCAATAGTCGTAGAGAAACATTAGTAGGCGCTTACTTAGCACGTACTTAGAAGCATTAGTGGGCCTAGAGGTATTCCGCTTTCTATTGTTTCGCTTTTACGAGATAAGATAGCATTAGCAACACATTTATCATGACAACCAGAAAACATGCTTTTACGACAACCAACAAAAGATGCTTCAAACATAACATTCAAATTACTTAAAGGTTCAACATTCGTTACATCAATTTTCTAACGCAATGTCTAAAGTGGGTGCAACTTGAGTCTTATTCAAAGTCCTAAGGTGTTCTTCTACTTCTGAGGTCTTTATTGTTCTTTTCTGACATCGCAACTTCCTATACTTCCTTGATTTACTCTTAAGCTGTGAAGGACTAGCGTTGGGAAAAGAGGCAACTATTCCTATTTAAGTGGAAGGAAGCAAATTAGAATCTTGTGATTTGTTATTAGTCGTTCTAGTGTCAATTTGAAACATTCCTGAGGCAAGTGCATTAGTGTTACTAATCTTATCTTGCTAAAGTATCACCAACTCTGCTTTTAAGTCAAGGATAGTGTGTAACAAATCTTGATTTTCGTGAGCTTAGTGTTTCCAATATTTCGAAACTTCTTTGGTATAAGCAAGATGATCATCAAGATCTTTGACGCTTGAGCACGAGTCTTTTAAGTAAATAAAATATGACACCGTATTCAGTTTTCACTTTGACAACTTCTTGTTCATATTTTGAAATTTGACACTTTAAAGACACGTTTGAATCATCCAGTTGTTCTATTTTTGGATCAGGAGATTTTGAACGCAACTGGTTTATCTTGTTTTGCAAAGCAAGTTCACGATATTGAAAATCTTTTTGACACCATATAAGACAACGTTTTGCATTAGAAAGTTCAGTTAACAATCGCTCATTTCAATTTTTAAAGACTTGATTTGTGACACATTATCGGTGATTCGCAACTTTTTCAATGTAATCAATGTAATCAAGAGCGATATAATCAAATGCATATGCAATGAATGTAATAACACAACATTAATGGTATCAAGACATATAACATCTTCCAAGAGTCGATCAACATGATTTCTTAACATTTTCTTTTTATGTTAGGTATTAGAAATCGATGTTTGCTTGTCTAAAACTGCTTTATAAGCCCAATCTTTTAAAGTTCCTGCCCCAATAGATTGCACACATTTTTAAAGTTCAAACATGTGGTAAAAGCCCTTTTCTAAAAATATCTCTTTGTTGTCGCAAGAAATGGCGATTGAAAATTTTCAAATTTATTTCTAATTAACTTCAATTGCAGATGTTCCAAAGTTTGATGTCGACATAAAAGTGTCAAAGTGTTTAAGAACCCGACATCGCTCAGCTAATGGCTTTATTTCACTAAAAGAAGGTAGAGGACCATTAATTTGTGCAACATTGGATCGGGGACCATCATTAGAAGAGGACTCGTGAGTAGGCGTGATAACCCAAGGCGTGTTAGAATTATCTTGTTGTGCGACGAAAGTTATGGCTTTGAATAGTTAAATGGTTTGCAATAAACAACATTTTCAATTTTGACCGACTCGCCTTCCTGATCTAATTCCTCCGCACAATTATATTCAACAACACTCATTATCGAAGTCATCAATTTATGTCTGCATCAGACTTGAGGATTTGGTTTGAATGCTCGATGAAAACGTGGTTTGTAAATCGAAGATTCGTCCATATTCATTTGGATTTGGTTTAAAAGTAAACTTTTGAATAGTTGTGATTGACTCACCATGTTTGTAAACAACATTTCAAACTCTTTGATTTTGTTTTGTAAGTCGACAATTTCTTCAAGATAGTCATCTATTTGTTTCTAATGCTTTTTGTACCACAAAACTGCTTACAAGTTAACAACTCGACTTGATTTTTGAGTTCAAGCGAGAGCGTTAAGTTGTTGTTTATGATCATATTTCGCTTGTTCTATTTAAGACAACAAAGCATTCTTGGATGCAACTAGATCACATATCTGCTTCTCCAAATATTTTTCATTTTGGTACGATTTAGCAAACGAGACTTCAAAACCTTTTTCACGTTTTTCTTAATTTGAAAAATGTTGAGTTGAAACTTATAGCATTCATTATCCTTAGTTAACAAAGGTAATTTTATCTGCAATTGCTTATTGATGTCATTGCACTTTCAAATTGAGATTGGGTGGTCGAAATAATTTGGTCATGAACTCAAGATCCTGGATTAGACTAAGGTTCATTTTGTTCAACTTGAGTCTCAACATGATCATTATTTAGATCCTCAACATTACAGGAGTCAATTTGATTATCAATATTAACCTGCACGGTCATGTTGATAGTCAAATATAACCACGGATCCATTTGATTATCGCTGGAATGATTTGTAGAGGGCTCATTTTTAACACTCTGTGCCTTTGTCGATGCGATGTTGACGAAGATATCGATCATGTAAAAGTATGTTTGATCCGGTATCTAAGACAAGCCATCAAGTGTCATACACTGGGCATGTGTCACCCATGTGGAGCTCTTGCATGTTTGGCATTAACATCACAAACAAGATTAGCCTCGCAAGTCCTCCATGTCATCATCGAATCAGCATTAGCCATGAAGCTCTGCTCCTTGTTTGTAAGAGTGCCACCCGCCTCATCCTGAGAGCCAAGAGTAAAGCCTGGCCGCTGCCTCTTGTCCTCGCTTTGGGGCATGCATTAGCTAAATGGCCCTTCTCATTACGCTTATAGCATCGAGACCATTAACCCTAACTGAAAGCATTTCGATCAACTACTTAAACCCGCTAGGAGCACCTATGTTATTCCTTCCATTAACATTAAACCTTGACCACTACTCATCTCGACGACCATTTCCACGATTCTCAACCTCTACCCTTCCATTGTTAACAATGTTTGATTCCTTGTATTTGACGAGGTGCGAATGCGGTTGTTGGATTTGTTAGCAAATTGTCCAAGGCTCTTGCAAGCATAACAAATCTTTGATTCATTGCATCGAAGGCATCCGCATCCTCATTTGATTCAATCGTAGAGCGCCCGATCATTGTTGTTGTTGTATGGAACCAATTAAGTTTCTTGTGATTGTTGTTGTGAAGGATTATATTGTAATCAACAGCTTGATTGTGGAGGGTCAGTGAATGTTGTTGGTAAGGTCGAGAGTCGAGGATAACATGCTTGAGCCCATAAAGCTAGAGTTTGATTATCCGGAGGAAGGCGAGGTAGGGACTCCCGGATGATCCTTTATCTATCAACTTCCTTTGGTGAGGCTTCAAATAGTCATACAATAATCAGATGTAGCTTGATGAAGATTCTTCGCCGACGGATAAAGATAACATACTTTTCCCAATCGGGACCAAGACCGCTCAGAACTTTGTGTGATAACGCATTTATGATGTCACGCGCCGCTCGGGGTCAAAGGAACTTCCTTTTCGTCGAGCAAGTTTTTCAACACCCTAGGCAAAAGGAAAGCATTGAACCTAATCGTTGTAGTGTAGTATTAGGGTAAGCCACGGAATTGATATCGTTCTCTCCAGGGAATAGGAATGCTAGTGAGAAGTTACTACGCTAAGGTTGGGGTTGAGGAAGATTAATTTTTATCTTTTATGTTTTTAGGAAATGGAAAGGTACGAATCTCGGGTTTGGATTTGGGGTTGGTATTTCACCGATTACTCTATTATCTAATTATCTAATTAACTAAGGTGAGGGTAGTCTATGTCTAATTATTGTGTGCTCGTATGATGATTTAAAGATGTGTTTACTTAGGTTTTATTACTCCTTAATTATCTCCTATTGATGGTTGAATTGTCACGTCCTTATTCTTAATCGCGTTGTGTGTCTAAGGTCGTAGGGTATGCGTTTATCCCTAACTCTTTGAAACTACCAAAGGGTCTCATCTACAAAATCTCTAGGATTTATAAACTCTAACTCTAAGGTACTCTTTGGATGGTTTAGCCTACAACTACTCTAGGTGTTATAGTCTAAGGTTCACAAAGATTAATCAAGCATTAACTACACAACGAATGACCTATCGCATTACTAGATCATTAACAATTAAGATAAGAGACAACCAATCAATATTCAATAGTTAAGTTTCATATTCCTAAGCAAACACACAAGTAAATTAGCGGACATGGAGAACATGCAAGCATACACACAAATAATTGAAGACATAATTGAATTAATGAAGTAAAGCACTTATCTTGGTGTAAGATAGGGTTTAGAACCCTAAAATATTGTACAAGACAGCCTTGGTTCGGTTTAGGTTTTACTCCAAAAGACTACACACTAAAACCGAAAAATTCGGATTCTATATATAAGATTACATTCGCGACGGCCACCTTATGATTTGTGACGCCTCGGTCGCCGTCATTAGGGTTTCGTCTTGGCCACGTTAGTCTTGCGACGGCGTCACCTTATGCTTGTGACGCCGCCTCTTCACCTCCGATGCCGTCTCGATCAAATCTAGGCCGCCCGAGTTGCGACGACCTACTCTTTAAAGCCCGACACCGCCACTTGTAAATAAGCAATTTGGCTACCGAGTCACAAAAGTGCTCCGACGGCGTCGCAGATAACACCGACGCCGTCCCTTGTATTTCAAAGACTTGAGTGTCTCGATTCTTGACTTTGGCCATTTTCTTCAGATATCGCGCCTTTTCGTCCAAATAAGTGCCATTCCAAAGAATTTGCCTTCAAGAGACCTAAAAGTGAAAAGGAACGATATTAAGTAATAACGGATACAAAAGTGATCAAATAAGGGCTTAAACGACCCTCAAAAGGTACATTTTAAAACCTTATCAAATATCCCTACACTTGGTATTTGCTTGTCCTCAAGCAAATGTGCTTTTAGCCAATTAATTTATAAGTTAGGGGTCATGAAGCATTGGTTTAGAACAATCCACAACACATATAAGCCCAAAAAGTCATAACAAGCACGGAAATTACATACTAGCACCTCACATGGGGTGTTTGGGTACTCACATCTCTCGGGTGTATATGAAATATAACAAGTTGGAATTGGAAGATAAACACTCATTAACCGGTCCTAGTACATAGATTACCAGAGGCTTGAGAATAGATCAAACCTCCATCGCTTTGGTGTAAGCACCTAGGAAAGACTATCAAAGAGGTCTTTTAAAGGGTTGTAATGTTAGGCTTACGGTAGGGAAACAAAGGGTTTGGTGGGATAGGCTATTTAGTGGTGGCAAGTCAAAATCTTTATGTTACAAGCATACGAAGAATGGCGTTGCTAAGCCAAGACTCGACACTCTAAACTCTAGATAACTCAAACAAACAAACATAAATTTAAAGGATAGATGTAGGATGGTAGCTACACTCTATTTTTTTTCTTTTTCTTTTTCTTTTTTTTTTTTTTTTTTTTTATACACTTTTACTCTACCATCCTCTACGGTAACATCAAAATGATAGGGATTTATAGGCACATCCCTACACTTGAGTTTTTATTACTCTAACACTAATTTGACCCGAATTGAAAAGATCAAAACACTTGGAGTACATTATTACGCAAATAAAGGGAATTTGAATTTAACGTCCCTTCCGTCATTTCATAAACTTTAACTTTTCCCATGAGTCCCAATCGTCCCAAAATCAGATACAAAGGATATGACTCGACTTAGCAACTCATGCAAGCAACTAGATAATTGAACTAAGGGTTTTAGGGTGATAACAATAATGCACTAAAAGTGAGTGCATACAAGGTAGGCTAAGGCGATTTGGGTGTACATTTGGGGTGGGGTGTAAACAATGTTTTCATTGATATTCGGAAAACCGAAACATCACGAGAACCGCGAAAAGGATAGGCTCGAGGGGTTAACTAGGGTATCGTGTACTAAAGATGAGTACAACGCAAAGGTGTGGGGAATTACTCAACCGATGTGGAAGAAGTAATTATATTACGGGTATCAAACAAGGGTTATCCTAATGCCTCTTATCATTTAGTTATTCCTAACTACACAAGTGTAGTCTTACTAGCGATCTCGGGATGCATCACAAAACAAGTTCTAGAATCTATTATACTACCGGTTCACACACTAAGCATTAAAGATGAATGCTTTAATTCCTACTAATCTAAGGGTGATCCTCACATTTTGGGTGGAATTTAGGTGGTAAAGGGTTTTTTGTGCTAGTCATATAACTTCCTATCCGTGAGACGCTTTTGTTAAGACTAATGGCCCACTCCTATATGTCATGAAAAATTTTAAATTTGGTGCCAAAATTACCCTAACCGACATTTTCTCATGGTTTATTACACAAATACAATTGGACAAAGCAAATAATCAAGGATAAGCATAGTTTCAAAGTTCCCGCTTTATTTTCCCTCCCTACACTTAAACCGAACATTGTCCCCAATGTTCCCGAAAGTATCAAAGTTATGATAATAGAAGGTAATAAAAATGAAAGAAACTAATACCCCCGATTAGCTCGGTAGGATCCGTGTGAAGTATTGGTTAAATCCTTTCCAAGAAGAATATATGCGTGAAAAGCTCCTTCCAACCTTATGTATCTTCTTCTTGATAAATAAAACCCTACACACTTGAAGAAAACAAACGAAACCTTCGCGTAAAATCGGTGGTAATAATATATATAAGACTCTACTAAACTAGGATATAATGCTTGTGGAATGGATGTTTACGTAATTTTTGGAAAATTAAGACCGAAAATTCCAAAATTTATAAGTAGCTCGAAAACGAGAAAAAGTAATCTGTTGTTTTACTCCTTCCCGACGCCGTCAGTTATCCTCGACAAAACGCGGTCTGCGATTTTACGGAAAAATTCGGAAAATTTACATCTTTAAAATATGGGAAAATTTTCGCAAAACATCCATTATGACTCGATACAAGCATTTGACTCGAACAAACACACATGTATATCTTTTAATTAATTGCAATTCTCATGTTTACGTTTCTTTTGAAAACGTGTAATCCTCCCTACACTTATCCTTTATGTAAAATACCTTTATATGTTATTAAGACGAGGTTAAAACAAAATAAAGCATTTTACAAATTTAAACATGAGAATAGACAATCAATAAAAGATATATGACACAAACAAGCAAACAATTAAGCATGGGTTGCCTCCCACGAAGCGCTTTTCTTTATTTATGAGTCTTGTAGCTAGACTCGTAGTCGTGCTCCTACGTGACTTCATTACCGTCACCTTCTTCTAAAACAATATCTTCCTCGTTCACCATTTCATTATTATCTAACTGATAATGTTTCACACGTTGTCCATTTACGGTAAATTCCCTTCCATCGTGGTCCAGTAGCACCACAGCACCATTGCTCATCTGCTTCTTTACTGAAAAAGGTCCATACCATCTCGATTTGAGTTTTCCCGGAAATAGTCTCAGTCTTGAATTATACAGGAGCACCTTATCTCCTTCCAAAAACTCTTTAGGATTCTTTATTCGTTGATCATGCCATTTTTTTGCCCTTTCTTTGTATGTGATCGACGATTCATAAGCTTCCATCTTTAGTTCATCCAGTTCTTGAAGTCAGAAGAACCTATTTGACCCTCGCTCGTAATAATCCATATTACAAGCCTTAAGTGCCCAAGACGCTTTTGCTCAAGTTCAATAGGGAGGTGGCACGCCTTCCCGTATACTAAGCGAAAAGGGGTTGTTCCGATAGGTGTTTTGTAAGCAGTTCTGAATGCCCAGAGTGCCTCATCCAGTTTGAATGCCCAATCTTTCCTATTCTGGTGGACCGTTTTTTCAAGTATCCGCTTTAATGCCCTATTTGTATTTTCCACTTGTCCATTCGTCTGAGGATGATATGCAGTAGAAAATCTATGTGGAACGCCATACTTCTTCATTACCTTCTCCATTTGAGCATTGCAAAAGTGGGTTCCTCTATCACTGATCAATGCCTTGGGAATCCCGAATCATGCGAAGAGCTTTTAAGAAAATGAATGACTACTCGCATCGTTAGTTCTAAGGGCTTGGGCCTCCACCCATTTGGATACATAGTCGATAGCTACGAGAATGTACTCATTTCCTCCGGATGATGGGAAAGGTCCCATGAAGTCAATACCCCAAACATCGAATATTTCGCAGACCGGATGTAATTCGAGGTGATTCATCCTTCGCGAAATGTTTCCGATCGCTGGCATGCATCACACGCCCGAACCAATCTTTTAACGTCCCGAAAAATAGTAGGCCAAGAGAACCCGCATCGAAAACCTTCCGTGCCGTGACATTTACACCGTGGTGTCCCCGGATGGTCCCGCATGGCATTCTTTCGTAACTCGATCAATCTCTCTTCCGCCACGCAACGCCGAATGATTTGATCGGGCATACGCGAAATAGGAAGGGTTCATCCTAGAAGTAATGTTTGAGCGTGGTGAAAATTTTTCTTATCTTGCTTGGTCATGTAATTTGGCAAAACCTACTCGGACGAGATAGTTAGCGTAATCCACATACCATGGCTCAATTTCCTTAATGGCCATTAGTCGCTCCTCGGAAAAGAGTCGCGAATCAGATGATCCAACTTCTCAAGATCAGGGTTTTCCAAACGTGACAGATGATCAGCAACAAGATTTTCGGCCCCCTTTTTATCTCGAATTTCAATGTCGAATTCTTGAAGCAATAGAATCCACCTAATGAGTCGGGGTTTCGCATCTTGCTTGGAAAACAAGTAGCGTAAGGCGGAGTGATCAGTGAAGACGACAGTCTTAGAAAGGACGAGATATTGCCTGAACTTGTCGAAGGCAAAAACCACAGCTAGAAGCTCTTTCTCGGTGGTCGTGTAATTTTCTTGCGCTACATTCATGGTTTTGCTAGCATAATAAATTGGTTGAAAATGCTTTTCTTTTCTTTGGCCAAGCACGACACCCACAGACATAATCGCTAGCATCGCACATGATTTCGAAGGGTTGAGACCAATCAGGGGTGACCATTATTGGAGCCTGAGTGAGATCTTTCTTTAGACGATTGAATGCTTCTTTGCATTCTTCCGAAAAATCAAAAGGGGCATCCTTGACAAGGAGCTGCGTCATTGGGCGAGCAATTTTCGAGAAGTCCTTAATAAACCTTCTATAAAAGCCCGCATGCCCTAGAAAGTCGAATGGCCTTAACGGTAGTAGGATAGGGTAGTTTAGATATCGCTCGATTTTGCTCTATCGACCTCGATTCCATTTCCAGAGACTTTATGCCCCAAGACAATTCCTTCTCTTACCATGAAGTGACATTTTTCCCAATTCAGGACCAAATTAGTTTCTTCACACCGTTTCAACATCTTCTTAAGGTTGGATAGACAAAGGTCGAAGGAATTTCAAAGACCGAGAAATCATCCATGAAGACTTCCATGCTGTCCTCAATTAGTTCATGGAATATGGCCATCATACATCGCTGAAAGGTGGCGGGGGCGTTACATAACCCGAAAGGCATTCGCTTATAAGCAAAAGTCCCGTATGGGCATGTAAACGTAGTCTTTTCTTGATCTTCGGGGGAAATGGGGATTTGGAAGTATCCTGAGAAGCCATCAAGGAAACAGTAGTACTCATGCCCGGCTAACCTTTCGAGCATTTGGTCAATGAATGGCAGAGGAAAATGATCCTTCCGGGTGGCATCATTTAACTTTCTGTAGTCAATACAAACACGCCAACCCGTAACCGTTCTCTGTGGTACTAAATCACCCTTTTCATTCTTAACAACCGTCATTCCTCCCTTTTTTGGAACCACTTGGACTGGGCTGACCCATGGGCTATCTGATATGGGGTAGATGAGACCTGCGTCAAGGAGCTTGACGACCTCCTTCTTTACTACCTCCTTGATATTAGGGTTAACCCTCCTTTGCGGTTGAACGGTTGGTTTGTAATCTTCTTCCATGAGGATTTTATGAGTACATAATGTAGAATCAATACCCTTAATGTCAGCAACACTCCATGCGATCACCCCTTTGTATTCTTTTAAAACTTCCAAGAGCTTCTCTTTCTGACCAGTGGTCAGTGAAGAGCTTATGATGACAGGAAGTTGGTCCTCTCCTGAAGGAAGGCATATTCCGGTGACCCGGAGGTCTTTCGGTTCTAAGGTAGGGGTTCCTTGATTGATGGTTTTAGCTTGTTTTCTCGCTTTTGAAGCTCAATGGGTTCAATTTCTTCCTTACGTGGATAAAATGAAACAGCTCCAACCATTTCAAATTCTTCGTTGTTGTATATTGTGTTGTTATCATCATTCATGAATTCGTTTAATAGATACTCGTCAATGCAGCCATCTATGTCATCAACAAATTCATCAACTTCCTCAACAAAATAAACAGGGTGATCGTAGGAGGAGGAATGGCTCATAGAATTCTTGATGTCGAAGGTCAAGCTCTCGGACCCTACTCAGAAGTGAGTTTTCCATCATGAACATCGATGATGGCACGAGTCGTAGCCAAGAAGGGCCTTCCAAGGATTATTGGTCTCGAGCTATCTTCCTCCATTTCTAAAATCACGAAATCGACTGGAAACTTGAATTCTCCCACCCTTACAAGAACATTTTCACAAACCCCAATGGGATATTTGATTGATCGATCAGCTAACTGAATACTCATTCTAGTTGGTTTCAGCCCTGAATACCCGAGTTTGAGGAACAAGGAATGAGGCATCAGGTTAATGCTTGCCCCAAGATCCGCCAAGGCGTTTTTCATAGAAAGTGCCCCTATAGAGCAGGGAACGGTAAAACTGCCTGGATCTTCTTTCTTCTTGGGCATGCCTTTCTGGATGACAGCTGAGCACTCTTCTCCTAATGATATCAACCCTTCGAGTTTCTTTCGATTAGATATTATTCTCTTGAAGTATTTGCCATGTTTAGGGATATGATAGAATACATCAAGAAGTGGTATGTTGACGGAAGCCCATTTTATGTAAGACAATAGTCTCTCATTGTCTTCTTCAGCCTTCTGATTCTTTAGACGTGAGGGATAAGGGACCCGTGCGAGAGTTGGTTTCAGGCGGTCTTGGTGTTTGTGGAGGGGGATCGTGAAGAGGTTCAGGAATTGCTTCGTTTCTTGATGCGGGCTCCCTGGTGGTGGGATTCTGGTCAGGGTGTGGGGGATCTTTGGTAGTGATTCCTGACCGAGTAGTAATGGCACAAGTAGGATCATGACGGGTTAGGCCGATTCACGATTCTTTTGTGGAACTCAGCGAATTGACTCTAATTCAACTTTGTCGCTCTTGGATGAATCCTTCAAGACCTTTTAAGAGTGTGGCCCCTTCTATGGTAAATTGCCCGAGTTCTTTTTCAAAGGCATCACGGATGATGTATTTAGATCCTTCCTGTCCTTCAGTCTTCCATTTCAGATTACCCCAAGGATTACATTCATCGTTTTGATAGAATGTAAGAAGTGAAGGGTCATCATAAATATCATGACTGGAAAGGAAGACGCTCTCCTGGCGTGTGTCATCACACTCATCACTCTCGTGTGGCCCTCCACAAATGTCGCATATAAGGTATGGGTTAAATAACCTTTTGGGTTCTGGCGATTTCGTAAGGTATACAAGCTTTTCTCGCGCCTTCTTAATCCGATCATCGAGAGATGATAAGTTTTACCGAGAAGCAGAGATACTCATTGCGATTCTCGGCTCATTCCAAGGGTTGTCTTGGTATTGAACATATTCCTCAATGCGGTCCCACCCTTCTTTCGCAGTGAGATTAGAAATTCTTCGGCTAGTTGAGAAATCAATCCCTTTTTGATCCTTTCGAGAGACATTGTCGTAAAAGATTTGAACAAGCAACCAAAGGTTGATGCCATGGTGTGGGGCTTGTTGAATGAGATCTTTGTAGCGAGTCCAAGAGTTAACGATAGACTCTCCATCCGTTTGATTGAAATGAAGAATTTTGCTCCTGATTAAAGCAGTTCTTCCAGGCGGAAAGAACTTCTTGGTAAACTTGGTTGTGAGTTGTTCCCACGTGAAAATGGACTTTGGAGGCAGCTTATCGAGCCACCCTTGGCCTGTCCTGAAGAGAGAATGGGAAAACCGAGTCTAGATGTCTCCTTGGATGCTCCGTCAAGATAGATAGCATCAACAATTTTAAAAATTGTTTGATGTGATGAATGGGGTTTTATTTGTTGGATCCACGGAATTGACATGCATTCGAATGAGCCAAATATCGAAGCATGCAACAACTCATTGACTTGCTCGAGGGATAGACAATGGCATTGGTAAATCCAGATGCGAGAGGAGAAGAATATTCCCGAGGACTTTGCTTGTGTGGATTAATGGGTCCATTGACCGGAGTAGCGGAATTTCCTCGCTATGTTGGCTTAAATTGTCAATGTTGATGGTTTTGGGGATTGGGGGTGAACGGAATCTTCATCATCGTGGCTTCGTCAAAGTTGATGGTAGTGCCTTGAGGTCCTGAGTCATGGAGAGCTTTTCTTCGCCTATTGAGCTCTCTTTCGGGTTCTGCTAACGGTTCAAAAAAGGTTTTGGTGGAACTGCGGGTTCTAAGTTGTCTAAGGGGTTGGTGGGGGAAATGGCGGGTTCGGTGGTTGGTCATCACCTTCCATGATGAAAAGTGATGGGGGTACTAACAAAGATCACAAAGAAGGGGGATAGACTACAAGGAAGCTAAAAATGGGAAAAAAATTTACTTGATAGGAATCAAGCAAAGAAACCTAAACGAGGTGGACTACTAACTAGCTATTCTATTACCCGGAAGCGGCGCCAAAAACTTGATAACGCTACACGCGTCGTTCGGGGTCAAAGGAACTTCCTTTTCGTCGAGCAAGTTTTTCAACACCCTAGGCAAAGGAACCTAATCGTTGTAGTGTAGTATTAGGGTAAGCCACGGAATTGATATCGTTCTCGAGGGAATAGGAATGCTAGTGAGGAGTTACTACGCTAAGGTTGGGGTTGAGGAAGATTATTTTTATCTTTTATGTTTTTTAGGAAATGGAAAGGTACGAATCTCGGGTTTGGATTTGGGGTTGGTATTTCTACCGATTACGCTATTATCTAATTATCTAATTAACTAAGGTGAGGTAGTCTATGTCTAATTATTGTGTGCTCGTATGATGATTTAAAGATGTGTCTACTTAGGTTTTATTACTCCTTAATTATCTCCTATTGATGGTTGAATTGTCACGCCCTTATTCTTAATTGCGTTGTGTGTCTAAGGTCGTAGGGTATGCGCTTATCCCTAACTCTTTGAAACTACCAAAGGGTCTCATCTACAAAATCTCTAGGATTTATAAACTCTAACTCTAAGGTACTCTTTGGATGGTTTATCCTACAACTACTCTAGGTGTTATAGTCTAAGGTTCACAAAGATTAATCAAGCATTAACTACACAACGAATGACCTATCGCATTACTAGATCATTAACAATTAAGATAAGAGACAACCAATCAATATTCAATAGTTAAGTTTCATATTCCTAAGCAAACACACAAGTAAATTAGCCGGACATGGAGAACATGCAAGCATACACACAAATAATTGAAGACATAATTGAATTAATGAAGTAAAGCACTTATCTTGGTGTAAGATAGGTTTGGAACCCTAAAATACTATACAAGACAGCCTTGGTTCGGTTTAGGGTTTTACTCCAAAAGACTACACACTTAAAACGAAAAATTGGATTCTATATATAAGATTACATTCGACGGCGTCACCTTATGATTTGTGACGCGCCGGGTCGCCGTCATTAGGGTTTCGCCTTGGCCACGTTAGTCTTGCGACGGCGTCACCTTATGCTTGTGACGCCGTCCTCTTCACCTCGACGCCGCTCGATCAAATCTAGGCCGCCCGAGTTGCGACGACCTACTCTTTTAAAGCCCGACACCGTCACTTGTAAATAAGCAATTTGCCATCCGAGTCGTCACAAAGTGCTCCGACGGCGTCGCAGATAACACCGACGTCCCCTTGTATTTCAAAGACTTGAGTGTCTCGATTCTTGACTTTGGCCATTTTCTTCAGATATCCCGCCTTTTCGTCCAAATAAGTGCCATTCCAAAGAATTTGCCTTCAAGAGACCTAAAAAGTGAAAAGGAACGAACGATATTAAGTAATAACGGATACAAAAGTGATCAAATAAGGGCTTAAACGATCCCGGAGTGAGCAAAAGGTACATTGTTTTTAAAACCTTATCAGACGGTTCCTTTGGTGTTGTAACATTCATAGCATACTTGGCGGGATCGATTTGAAAAGTATGTATAATGTTGTACTTGTTGACGAGGGTTTGGTGGAACCATTTATGGTGGAAGAGGGTTTGCTCCTTGAGGAAAGTTTTGAAATTTTTGTTGAAATTGTTGCAATTGTTGTGGAGATGGTGGAGGATATTGTTGATAAAATTGTTGTTGTTGTTGTTGTTGTTGTTGAGGATACTCATGAGGAAAATAGCTAGAGTATGGTGGTTGAGACATCTTGAAACTTGTGTCGATGATGGATCTTTGTAGTCGAATGAAACAATGTTGATGAAGTAACCTTATGCGTAGAAACCAGCTTAGGCGTAGAAATCACCTTATGCGTAATACCCAACTTACGCGTAAAAAGAGAGCTTACGCATAGGAGTTGCTTACGCGTAGACTTGAGGAAAACTTAACTTAGGTGTAAACCAAAGGCTTAGTAGTAGAATCCTTATGCGTAATATTTGCTTATGCGTAAGACAAGCTTAGGCGTGAAGAAATGCTTAGGCAAAGAGAATTCTACGCCTAAGAGTTTAGCTAGGCGTAAAACTAGGTTTGCCTAAAATCCTTTACACTTATACCAGTGTAAAAGATATCCAAAGTCGAAGTGTTTTCAGGCTTATCCAAGCAAGAAAACACTGAGTAAACCAACAGCTATGAAGATCAAGTGAAGAAATCGTTACGCGTAAAGTGCTGCTTAGGCGTAGACTTGGAGCTTACGAGTAAGATTAGGGTTTTGTTACGAGTAGAAAGTACCAAACTTTACCAAAACTGCTTTTTAAGCTTAAAAGTGTTTAGAAACCTAATTTGAATGATCAAAGAGCTTCAATATCACCAAAACAACAAGAAAGTATGAAACTTGATGAATCAAAATAACTTCCACCCTTACGCTGCAGTGAAACGAACCACACGAACAAAACCAAGTTCAAAACTATTCTACACACGTAAAGTTTCAAATTTGATGCTAAAACTAAAACTTTAACACTAAATAAACCTTAAACCACAAGAATCTTGAGTTTTAAGTGTAAAAATGAAGCTTTAAGCGTATGAAAGGTTTGTAGCACAAAACTCAGCAGATAACAAAATACTTCAAAAACAAATATGTTTCACCCAACTAGATGGCTTAATGATACCACTGTTAGGTCACCATATTGTAACACAAGCATCAATATGTAAGAAATATAGATAAGATGATCGGATGAACACACACAAGTACACGTATGATAATGAGAGAAAGTTTATGCGTAGTGTATTATGTGAAATGAACAACCAACCTTCATATGAAGGTTTACATATGCTTATATAGGGAAAGGAACTAGGGCAACACACAAGTTCCCTTCCTTTCCTTAATGGATATGGGCCAAGGCTTATGGGCTTTCTACATTAGCCTTGCCTTTAATACAAACATAAAAGCCTAATTAAGCAACCCATTACATGTTAATTACAAACACTTGAAATATAGTCTAGGAGTTATTCCAACAAGATCGTTGGTATTGAAGAAGGAGACCTTCTCCCTAGTCTCTGCTTAGGAAACCAAATCGCACTAATCGAGTCTAGAGCCACGAGATTCATTAAAAGATCTCTTAGGAACACTTGACATTTCATCTCTTGTTGTTCAAAAATAAGGACACAAGTGATTCATTCTAGAGTCCTACGAAGATCTTAGCAATCTGCCAGATGATTTATGAGAGGAATAATTGTGATCCTCAGTGATTGAATGGAAATTCCTGCCAAGGTCAACATCAAACAACCTTGAAAACAGGTCACTTCGGTAATTCTTTATGGATTACGCTTAGTGTGTCTCAAACGGTCTACGTCAGGAGTGATGCTCGTGAACTTCAAATGACTCACTTGAATTGTAGATATACTTCGGTATATCGTGTTAGCCTTCTTGAGGGCCTCCAGTTCAGGAAAAGACTTTCTAAGAATTAGAGATGTGTTTTCAAACTATGCTGTTAACACCCTCAACATTCGAACTTGTAAGTGCTGGAAATCCCGCCAAGGAGATTCCTTTCACAAATCGAATCCGGAAGACGTGGGTCATTAATTGAATTTATTTTATGTAATGCCAACTGTCCCTTATGGGATTCGGACAGCTGATTCGCTCGACCAAGGTGAATGGAATCAAGACATTCATCAGTAAAACAATCGTAGTGATCAATTCTTTAAGAAAAGTCAACCGTGATCGATTGTTGTTTTTCAACTAACATAGACATGCAGGTACTGATGATTGTTCCTTGGAGGAAAGACCGCACCATCTTCCGATGCTCATACCAACATCACAACTCATGAAAGTTCTCATCAAAATAAAAGGCAACACAAAGTTAAAGATGATTCTTCGTCAATGTCAAAGAATCTAAAAATTTTAAAGACTAGAGAACTTCATCACATTGGAACTTCAAAGTCACAAAGAAGTGTGAGCATGGTGGAGAAAGACGTGGAGACACCTATTCCAAAGAAGCTGACGAACGGAAGACAACACCATTATCTGATCACTAAGCATGAAGGAATGAAAATCAAGACTATTCTCTATCGAATCACAAAGTTCAAGCTCAAGAAGAGTATATACCTAATAAAGTGGAGCATCTTTTGAATGACCACCCCTTAGGGGGAGATTGTTAGCCTTAATAATAATTAATAGAAGTGATGGTCATTCACGTTTAGGAACTTTGTAACGTGTGTTAGATATCGCAATAGAATAGTCAACGGGCTCGTAGATTGGGCTATGCTAAATGGCTATTAGTTAAGTTAAGCTAACCTTATGTATGACATTATCCAATCCAACCCAATCCAAGCCCATGCCAAGCCCATTAGGGCTTTTTGCTTAAGAGTATAAATACCCCTCAAATGTGTCATTTGAGGGGTGTGCTTGAGTGTGTAAGTGTGTGTTTTTCATATGTTATAACAAGTATCCTTTCATCTTTTTCTCTCTACATACACACGACATATATCATTCAAGTTTATTATTTCTTCATCTTTACGCATAGTGTTTTACGTGTTATACTCGTTTGGTAAGCTTGGTATACGTGATAAGGTTGAGAAAAACAAGGTCCTACATAATGAAACAGGAGACACCGGTCCAGTCTCCGACTACTAAAACAAAAGCGCACTAATCGAGTCTAGAGCCACGAGATTCATTAAAAGATCTCTTAGGAACACTCAATATTTCATCACTTGTTGTTCAACAATAAGGACATAAGTGATATAATTCTAGAGTCTTACGCAGATCTTATCAATCTGCCAAAAGAATTTATGAGAGGATTCACAATGGTGATCCTCAGTGATTGAATGGAAACTCCTGCCAGGGTCAACATCAAACAGCTCGGACAGCAGGTCTCTTCGATAATCCCTTGTGGGTTATGCTTAGTGTGGTTACTTGATTCAAACTAGAGGTGGCAATCATAACCTATTTAGAGAAAAATGGGTTGCTATGGGTCAAAAATAACAACTTATGGGTTGGATTGGGTTACCCCATTTGCAAAGAACATGTCAAATGGGTCAGCATATGGACTTATGTCAATCAACAAATGGGTCAACAAATGGGTCAAATGGGTCACTTAAGGGTCGGATGATAACTCAACCACCATTAGATATCGTATTTTTTATGTTTTATTCGTTTTATATTTTTTGTCGGTTTAACATTTTCATCCGTTTTTGCGCGTTTTGTCATTTTTTTTTCGTCATTTTTTACGTTTTCGTGCTTTTTACGATTTCATCCGTTTTTGCTCGTTTTCGTCCCTTTTTACGCCACGTATGTTTTATACGTTTTCGTTCGTTTATCGCGTTTTGCCGTCCGTTTTTCGTTTTGTTTTTCGTTTTCGTCCGTTTTCACGTTTTCATCCGTTTTTGCATTTCGTCCGTTTTTTAAGTTTTCGTCATTTTACGCTTTAAATACATTTCGTTTTCATCCGTTTTGCGTGTTTTCGACCTTTTTATTTTACGTTTTCATCCGTTTTCCTCGTTACATCCGCTTTTACGTTTATGCCTTTTTACGTTTTCATCCATTTTGCGCATTTCATCCGTTTTTACGTTTCATCCGTTTTCCTCGTTTCGTCCATTTTTTACGTTTTCATCATTTTTGCGTTTCGTCCGCTTTTCGTTTTCATCCGTTTTTCTCGTTTACGTATGTTTTTACGCCATCATCTTTTGCGCATTTCGTCCAGTATTTTTATGTTTTAAATCCGCTTTTAGGGTTTTCATCCACGCCGTTTTCCTCATTTTTCTTACGTTTCGCCCATTTATGCACTCTTTCTGTTTTTTACGTTTTTGTCCGGTTTTTAATGCACGTTGTTCCTTTTTACGTTACGCTTGTTTTTACGTTTTCGTCTTTTTATGTTTACGTTTGTTTTTTCGTTTTCTTTCTTTCATCCCCTTTTGCTCGTTTTGTCCCTTTTTCGTTTTAATCCTGTTTTTTTACATCTCAGTCCGTTTACTTACCTTAAACGTACGAAATTGTTAAAAAAAGAAGAAAACGTAAAAAAATAGACGAAAACATAAAAAACGAACGAAAACATAAAAACAACGGACAAAAACGTAAAAACACGTAAAAAAAATGGATGAAAACGGAAAAAAACATATGAATACGTAAAAAAATGGACGAAAACATGATAAAACGGACGAAAACCTGCAAAAACAGGCGAAAACGTAAGAAAAATGAGGAAAACATTAAAAAACCGGATGAAAACAAAAAAAAAACGAACGAAAACGTAAAAAAAACGAACGAGAACGAGCGCAAAACGGATGAAAACGTAAAAAAACAGACGAAAACATAAATAAACAGACGAAAACGTAAAAAAACGGACGAAAACGCGCAAAAACGGATGAAGAATCAAAAAAATGGACGAAAACGTAAAAAACGGACGAAACGCGCAAAAACGAATGTAAACATTAAAAAAAGGGCATAATCGAAAAAAAACAGACAAAACGTAAAAGAAGGACGAAAACGCGCAAAAACGGATGAAAACGTAAAATGCATTAAAACGTAAAACCGGACGACTGCAAGAAAAGCGGAGAAAACGTGAAAAACGGACGAAAATGTAAAAATGAGGAAGTAAACGCGCAAAAACGGGTGAAAACGTAAAAAACGGATGAAAACGTAAAAAAACTGAAGATAACGTAAAAAAAAGGACGAAAACGTAAAAAAACGGACGAAAACGTGCAAAAACGTAAAAGAACGGACGAAAAGGTAAAAAACAGACGAAAACATGCAAAAACGGATGAAAACGTAAAAAATAAGTCGTGCACGTAACAAAACATACGAAAACGTGCAAAACGGATGAAAACGTAAAAAATGGACGAAAACGTAAGAAAACGACGAAAGCGTAAAAATTAACGAAAACGCGCAAAAACGCATGAAAACGTAAAAAACGGCCGAAAATGTAAAAAACAAGTCGTACACGTAAAAAAACTGACGAAACGCGCAAAAGCGGATGTAAACATAAAAAGCGGGCAAAACGAAAAAAACAGATAAAAGCGTAAAAAGGAGAAAAAGCGCGAAAAGCGGATGAAAACGTAAAAAGGGACGAAACGTAAAAAAGCAGGGCGAAAATGTAAAAACCGGGCGAAACTACGCAAAAGCGGAGGAAAAAGTAAAAAGCGGACGAAAACGTAAAAACCGAAGAAAAGCGTAAAAGTGACGAAACGAAAAAGTAAGAAAACGCCGCAAAACGGAGGAAAAGTAAAAAGCGGACAAAAAGGTTAAAAAGACGAAACGTAAAAAGCGGACTAAAACGCATAAAAGCGGATGAAAACGTAAAAATAAGTCGTACACGTAAAAAGCAGAAAACGCAAAAGCGGATGAAAACGTAAAAAGCGAGAAAACGTAAGAAAGCGACGGCGCAAAAATAACGAAAGCGCGCAAAAGCGGATGAAAACGTAAAAGCGGTAAAATGTAAAAAAAGTCGACACGAAAAATGTATCGAAAAGGAGCAAAACGGTTGAAAGCGTAAAAGCGGACGAGACATACTATAGTAGCATGATTACAGTTGGAAATGTAACGAGTCGACCCGACCCAACCCGTTTGACCCATGACCCTTTCAACCCATTCTTATAGTATGACCCGTTTGACCCATGACCCGTTTGACCCATAACCCATTTGACCCATGACCCAAACCGACCCGACCCGACCCATTTGCCACCTCTAATTCAAACGGTCTATAGTCGTGGAGTGATACTTCGGTATACTTCAGCGACTCACCTGAATTGTTGATATACTTCGGTATATCTTGTTAGCCTTCTTGAGGGCCTCCAGTTCAGGAACAGCCATTGTAAGAATTAGAGATGTGTTTTCACACTATGCTGTTAACACCCTCGACATTCAAACTTGTAAGTGCTGGAAATCCTGCCAAGGAGATTCCTTTCATGAATCGATTCCTGATGACGTGGGTCATTACTTGAATTTATTCTATGTAATGATAATTGTCCCTCAACGGGATTCGGACGGCTGATTTGCCCGACCAAGGTGAATGGAATCAAGACATTCATCAGGAAAACAATCATAGTGGTCAATTCTATAAGAAAAGTCCACCGTGATCGATTGGTATTTTCCACTAACATATTCATGCAGGTACTGATTATTGTTACTTGAAGAAAAGACCGCACCATCTCCACATACTCATACCAACATCAAAACAAAAGAAATTTCTCACCAAATTAAAGGCAACAAAAAGTTAAATATGATCCTTCGACAAAATCAAAGAATCTACAAAGTTTAAAGACTTGATAACTACACAACATTGGAGAATTGAAAGTCAAAAGAAGTATGAGCATGGTGGACAAATACGTGAAGCACCGTTACTACAAAAGTTGATGAATGGCGGACAACAACATATGATCACCCCAACCACAAAGAAAAAAGAACAAAGACATACAAGACGTCAAGCTCATAAAGTCAAAGAATCTAAAGTATCTCTACTCACAAGAAAGAAGAATGCTGAAATGATGTCAAGCAACCTAGATGACCAACCCTTAGGGGAAGATTGTTGTGATTACTCCTAACATGTAAATGGAACGACATTACAGGATTACATTATCCATCTTATTTAGCCAAAACACATGGAATAGTTTTGTAATATTTTAATAGTTATGTTGGGTTAGGCTATAAATAACCCTCCATACTTCCATGGAGGGGTGAGACTCATTTGTGTATTTTTCATCTTTTATCTATAATAAACACATAGTTTCTCTTCTCTCTCTACGTCCTCTATCTAACAATAAAGATGGTGTTCTTCCATCTTCCCCTACCTTCCGAATCACACTTTCAACCAAAACTATGATCCTACAAGTGGCATTGGAGCCAAGGTTTTTATCATTAGTTGATTTGTGTGGTCTTGTATCTTGTCAAAAATCGTATTTTTTTTTTGTGCATTTGGTTCATGTTTGGAGCTGTCATACTGGCCTTTAATTGTTTCTACTATTTCTTGGATTTAACAGTTTCTTATTATGTATTAAATTTTACCATGGGTCTTAACTAGTTTTCAACAATACTTTTTTTGGTCTCTACAAGTTTTATACATATCTGTTATGGTCAGAAAGGTGGTCGGAAACATGGTCTGAAACAAGTTTTATACAGTTTTGTATGATCTTTCTTGTTGATTATTCAGTCAATTATTGTAGTTTTATCCGTAACAGTGGTCAGAAACATGGTCGGAATTCTTGGTCGGAAAAGTGGTTTGCGAAGAAAAGTCAACAAAATGGTCAAAACCCCTTCTTACGAATAAGGGACCATTTTACGAATTTCTTTATTTCTTAGGAAAGAAATTCGTAAAACCTTTATTTTATGAACAAGAAATGAATCTAACGAGTAAGATTTACGAATAAGTCTTACGAGTAAGCTTATTCGTAAGGCTTACGAATAAGGATTACGAATAATATTTTTTATGACTAAGATGTTTACGAATAAAGGACTGAAACTTTATGAATTAGGTTTTACTATCAAGTTTTTACGAGCAAGAAAAAATGACCAATCAAAATACCAACGAATTGAGCTCAGATCTGCCTAACTTTATTGGTCTAATCTATCTACAAATAGAATAAGAAGAAGAAGAAATAGATCGAGACTCAACCAAATCATTCAACAACAAATCCAATTCTACTCTAATCAAATCTCATCACCACTGCCAATCCACAACCAAACAACTAAACGAATAAACTACTTCTACCATCCTATCCCCCATCTCCAACCAACTCAGACTTGAAGATAAATAAATGGAAATACATTAAACGATCTCAGACTTTTTTTTTTTTTTTTGTAATCAAGATTTGTCCTAAGACAAAACCAACAAGAGTTTATCATCACAGATTCAATGTGAAGCCTAGCTTCAATTTGATGTCCGACTACAAAGACAAGGCCTATAACAATTATGTTATACCCTTTGTCTTGGTTCGTTCATAGATCTAAAACTTTTAACTAAATGGGAAAAACAATTTGATCTCTGTTTCTCATATTGGTACTTAAACATACGTCCAAACAACAAACACAAACGAGAAACATCATCATCGATCTATTTGGGAAGCTATGCTTCGTTTCATATCTGAAAACTTAAAGATAAACACTATAAAAAATCGATATATGTTTCCTTTGGTTTGTTATTGCAAGAACACACAAAGAAAACAAAAACAATTACCTACATGCGATTTATTTTCAATGAAGAAATGGTGGTATCGTGTTCGGTTTTTTTTTTTTTTTTTTTTTTTTTTGCATGTGGTTCGAATGTCACAGCACTTAAATGAAAAGTTTTATTTGTGCTTCATTCATTAGCTAAAATATAAGAGTTGGACTGTATTGGATATTCGATTTGAAATGAAAGAGATAAGGGTTATGTGTTTTGTCCGTCATTAAGATGCAAGGGATGTGGTTGTTACGTTTTGCTCAAGACAGAGGTTGAGGGCGTTTGTTACAAATAATAGGTTAACAAAATGAAAGTGATTAGGGTTGAGAGGATTTTAGGTGGATGACTGCGAGTTGTGTGATTAGGGTTAACATTAGGGGTCCGTTTTGTTTGTGGACGGGCTTAGGATTTGGATATGGATTTGAATTTAAATTTTGATTAGGATTTGGATTTGGATTTGGATTTGATAAAAGTAAATGAATAGAGAGAAAACTATATTATTAAATATAAATATATATTATAAAATAAAATAAAAAAAGTTTTGTAATAAAAAAAAGGCAAGAGAAAGATAAAATAAAATGGGATGGCCCACAAAAATTTAGATTTGTCATTAAAGGAAGGTGCTTCCTTTGGAATTGCATATGCCCAAAAATCTGGAATATGGTGGGTCCAGTTTGAAGCTTTTTTCAATCCAAACATGTATATTGAACCCAAACCTAAATACTAAGGTTGATCACCCTCTACCAAACGGACCCTAGAAGTAGTTTGCTTTACACCCGTTTTTTTTTTTTTTTTTTTTTTTTTTTTTTTGGTTTAATGGATTTGGGCTAAACAATCTGCACTACCAATGGGCCTTAATCCAAATGTAATGGGATGGATAGTTTTATGATATACCATTTTGGGCTGATAAGAATATTAAATGACACGGGTCTTATATCAAATGTATATTGAGCGATAATGAATTATATCAAATATATTTTTAATACATTTTATATATTTTTGTATAATTTTATGGCGAAAATGAATGGTATCTTGGTTATTATTATCTTCACGGGGATATTTTTGACAAGATCGAGGAATAAACCATTATCAACGTTCATTAAACCGTCAAAAGGCTAGTTTTGGGCATGTGACCGCAAAATGTGACTACGACGTTAATTCTTTATTATTTATTTGAGGTTGAAGTGGGATTTCACGAGCGCGTGTACTTAGTATCTGAAGATAACGGGGTTGGTTGGATGCATGATTCTTCGATATCCATGTTTGAGCTTTTAACCGTTAGGAATGACAAAGACTTGAGTTGTCTAGTTATACCTAATGTAAGGAGTTATGTTGTTGTGCTCACAACGTATAGCTATCAGTTAAAGGAGTTACGTTATAGTGCTCAAGTGTCACACAAAGATGTGGATAATTCGAGAGACATTAGTCCACCCCTTTACGATCCGGTTAATCAACCTGGTAAGGAAAAGGGTGACACCACTATGATAACGGTTGTGTTATCATTATCTGTAAAACCCTAAAAATCGTAAACGCGTGAAAAGATTATTTTGCCCCTCTATTTAATATTTTTAAAACACGTAAAATTCGCCAAGCTCATTAATTGTAAAATTTAACCTAACTTGTAAAAGTTTTGTCAAACCTAATGTACAAAATAAATGAAACCTTGCGACACTTTGCGTCTAAACATATTACACGAACCAAAATTTGTTAGCACATGATAACTTAAATGTAGAGGCCCATTTAAAGATTTGGACTTGGCCCATGTTTTTGTTTTCCATTTGTTCGGCCAATGCAAAACCGAAATCCCCTCCCCTTCTTTTTTTTATACGATTCACATGTGGAGACACCAAAACCCTAGCCACCAAATATGTCATGGTAAGAGTAAACCCCTCCCTTCTCCCTTGTTTCTGTCGACACACATGGTTCCCAAGGAAGGTTTTAAGGCTGATATCGTGGGCATGGTGGATTGGAGGCTGCTTGGTGTGGTCGTTGGGTTGTGGGCTGCTGGTCATGTGGAGTTAGGGCACATAAGAAGGTCGTTTGTTCAAGCCCTTGTTCTCTCCCTCTCTTTTACGACAAGGTAACATGACCATTATCGTCTCATCTTTCATGGGTTGCTGTTTTGGTCGTGGGGGTTGTTCTCCTTGCACATACTAATATACAAATTAAAAACGTTACACATAATTGTATGTTATACTTGTCACATGAAATCATGGGACTATGGTTCGTTTGATTAATTTATGGGGGGTTATTGGTTTGTTAAATGGTGTATATAATATTGTAAGACTGAAAATATGGAAGGTTAAACTTGATATGATGATATTAAATCAGGTTGTGTGGCTTACATGGGTCATGGGTGCGTTTGGGTAGGTTAAACATGTGCTTATATTGGTTTTAATAAAGCCTAGAACTGGACAGCATCATATGTCGAATTTATGTGTGTTATAGATCCAATTTTATAAGTTCAATAATCTGGATTTTTGTGGGAAAACTTTATTTTATGTCTTAGTTAAGTTTTCCAAATGGTTTGGTCGAATTTGGAGTTGTCTAAGTCGTATTTTTGAATTTAACAAGATCAAGTGTCAAAGCTGAGTAAACGGGTTTGAAATTTAGTGGGATTGTAAGATTTTTCACTTTCAAACCATAAGGAATTCGGAGCTCCCCTTTTACTGGAGTGACATTTAGGATATAAATGAATTTCTGGGAGTTTTGGGGATTTTTACAAGGTGGCTAAACAGGTCCAATAAGCATAAACTTTTAAGGTGTATTTTCTGATAACTTTCTGGACAGGTTTGGACTTGTGATTTTCCATAGGCCATTTGGCATGGAGATAGAACCCACCAATTTTGGGAGACTCTTTTAACTCATTTGGGAACCCCTGGGATTTTACTTGATTTTATTTGAGCTAAGTAAGTATTTTATAAAAATCGCTAAATTCTAGTCCAAATGTGAACTTAAGAAAATGAAAGATAAAAAGGGGATATCAATAAGTAAAACACGTACAAATGCAAGAAGCTTATAAAATAAGTATATAAATAATATATGATATCAATTTGTGTAGATTCGTTGTGAACATACGACGTTGCTTCCGGTGTTACTTTCCGTTTGTTTCATTTCGTTGTTAAAATGCAGATATTCGACCTTATCCCTTAAGGTTTCTCATGATTCGTTTACATCCTTCGATATTAGCTTTGAATCGTTATACTTTGCTCCGAGCCTTCTTATTAAGGCTTCCCATGACTTTGCTATGCTCCCTTTGATTGGATCTCATGTGAACCTGCTTGATTTTGAACTCTAATGATATTTCATTGCTATGTTTTCCTTTGCTATTGACCCTCGATATTGAACCATTGCTATTGACCCTACATTCTTGAACCTTGGTTATTGAACCATTCATTGAACCTTTGTTATTGACCTCAGAATCTTGAACCTTTTATATTGAACCTCTCACATCGAACCCTTGATATTGGACTATTGTTATGAACCTCCGAATTGTGACCTACTAATATTGAACCTCGATTATGATGACCGATATATTGCTACATTGTGGACCTTGCTTGACCCTTGATTTATACCGGGCAAATATCGTTAACTAGTCATGGAGGTACCATGACCGTGTCATGATGCACCAATGGCATGACTCCGGGTGTGTCGAGTGATGTTACACACCGTCCCTTTCGTTATCCGATTATGAGCTCGATATATATTGTATGGCCTATATTTGTCTCGCAAGGCGTATGGATGCATCATAGATCTATCGTTACTATTATCGATATATATATATATATATATATATTGTTACGGTGATGTGGTGCGTGTGTGCAATACACCCTCACGATCAGGGAGCTAGCTACTCCATGATTCTTGAGGTCTCCCATCCTATTATCCGGTATTCAGGTCACCCTCCGAATCGATGGTTACTATTGATTACCGGGCTGCAATTGCCACTCACCGATATTCTTGCATTGTATTGTTGGCTCGGGATGGATTTGACAACGCTTATCTCGTTGACATACCTATATTGTACCGTCTGTTTACCCCAACGCACCATAATATGTATTTGACTGCCCGTTACCCTGTACCCTTATGTGACCTATTCTTGTACCATTCTATTCACGTACCGGGTTATTATTATGGTTATTGAATTTGTTTATGCTTTTACATGTTTTAGGTGACAATCGTTTGCCCTGCTACTATATGATTAATATGTGATTATCTGGTTAATCTATTGACCTGCTAATAACTGACAAATGGTTTACCATACTGTTATGTGACTCTTTGATTCGTCTGGTCCATGTTGGTGTATAAATGATTGTTTTGATGGCTTATCATGTAAACTCTATTTTGTTAACCTCGTGGTCTATGAATATCTGTTAGTATCCTTATCTGCTCATTGTTGATCTATGATTGGATAAATGGTTCGACTTATGTGGTCCGACTTGTTAACTTGTCAATTTGCTCTGCTATGTCCTTAAGTCATTCAATTGTAGTGTTCATGCTGAGTTCACGTTTGATACGTGTGGTTACCCTGTCTGGCTACTGATAGTATTTCCGCTGTAGTGATACTTGTAATGTTATTAACTGTAGTTACTTGACTTGTATGATTGCCATGCTCACTTTCTAATTTAATTGCTTCCGCTTGCGTTTAGTTTTCCATTTGTCTTAATTATATTCTGACTTCCTGAATTGATTGTATGGTATTCTTGTTGAGTGAATACGGCGTTTGCTATGTTTGATTTTGTTTTTGGTACCTGTATGTCGGTCTGCTTATATGTGATTATGTATATGTCGTGGATGCCTTACCCTGCTTCATTCTCCTTGTTATCTGTTCATTCTGGATATCGGTATAATTGTGTTCTGCAGGATCCTCATTGACTTATTGATTCCTTTCCGTTGCGACCTTGTTATCAGTTCCTTATTTCAATTCGCATTTCGGATTTTGTGTAGCTTTCGTTTTGTTATATCTGTTCACTGGGCTTTTTAAGCTCAGCCGCATTTCTTTTCCTGCGGCAGGTTTTTTTAGGTTTGAAGATGGGCTTATTGGGTTGAGAGTTGGATTAGTCGAGTAGACCGACCTTAGCTACTTTTTATTTGTAAGTCATCCGTTATATGACTTGGTAATTTATTGTATAATGCTTTCGCTTGTAAATTTTATTTGTATGTTCTGATAATACACCAGAAGGTGACACTTCTACCCTTGTCAAGTTGGGGTGTTACAATTATGGTATCGAGCAAAGGTTTCGTCTTGTTGACCTTAGGATTGACTGTGAGGATTTGGGTAGACACTAGGCTTAGTTTGTTCGATCTTCTCGATTTGTTTGATAGTCGTTCGATTTAACTTTGATATTCGTTTGTCTTCACCGATTTGGCCTTCCTCTTTTCGCATCAAATTTTGTTATTTTGTCTTCGCATCCGTTGTCGATCGTTAAATTGAGACTACCGTGGAGCGAAGATGATGGTGCCAAACCTGCGTTCTGCAATGTCCACTCGAGTGGAAAAGTTCGTGAAGCGAAGCCACACCCGCCGTGTACTCGGAGACATCGGGATCTTCACGGAGGAAGGCGGACGGATCAACCAAAGACGCAAGAGACGGAGACAAGATTCAACCGGTGTTACTTAAAGGTTCATCTACTTCTTAAGATTTGGGCGCGACTTGTGTTACTCCGATTCGTTTGTCATGCGTATTGAGGAGGTTTGATATTTTGTTAAATGATTTTGGTCAGTGTTGCTTTTCTTTGATTTGTCCAGAACTCGGTTTGAATAGTAAAGTTTTATCGTTTAGCATTTTGGTAATATCTTAGATTTTCTTTTGTAATGAGTCTTGAGGAGCCGTTTCGAACTAGTTGGTGGCATTCTTTAATTGTGATATGGTAAGTTGTTTGATGTAGTTGATGTTGTATGTATATGATTATTGCCTGTTTTGGTATGTTCCTTGCTACCTGTGTGTTATCTGCTTTGTTGTGATATTGATTATGTGGGTTCATCATGACCTGAGACAGAATATGATGACAATAAAGACTTGTTATGTGATGCAAGTATTATGATGCCTGATCAACGTGATAATACCGAGATCATATAACTTGACCTTATTGAAATCATACGACATCTTAGGAAATGCCTGGGGTTGGTACGTGAATGGAATATGACTTATATCCGTTAATTGGCATTCCTCATGTTGGTTGGAAGTCTGTACCTCTCTGTGAGATTCTCATCGACATCTGTTACATATAAGTTTTGTATGATTTGAAACCGAAGTCGTTATGATCTGTGTGAAACTATGGATTGCTACGTCTGCCTTGAACACGTAAGTCTCTGTGTACCTGTGCAACTTCAATTTTCGAGGACGAAAATTTTCTCTTAGGGGGGAAGAGTTGTAAAACCCTAAAAATCGTAAACGTGTGAAAAGACTATTTTGCCCCTCTATTTAGTATTTATAAAACACGTAAAATTCATCAAGATCATTAATTGTAAAATTTAACCTAACTTGTAGAAGTTTTGTCAAACCTAATGTACAAAATAAACGAAACCTTATGACACTTAAGGCCTAAACATATTACACGAACCAAAATTTGTTAGCACATGATAACTTAAATGTAGAGGCCCATTTAAAGATTTGGACTTGGCCCATGTTTTTGTTTTCCTTTTGTTCGGCCAATGCAAAACCGAAATCCCTCCCTTCTTTTTATACGATTCACATGTGGAGACACCAAAACCCTAGCCACCAAATATGTCATGGTAAGAGTAAACCCTTCCTTCTCCCTTGTTTCTGTCGACACACATGGTTCCCAAGGAAGGTTTTAAGGCTGATATCATGGGCATGGTAGATTGGAGGCTGCTTGGTATGGTCGTTGGGTTGTGAAATCGGTCGGGTGGAGTTAGGGCACATAAGAAGGTCGTTGTTCAAGCCCTTGTTCTCTCCCTCTCTTTACGACAAGGTAACATGACCATTATCATCTCATCTTTCATGGGTTCTTTGTTTTGGTCGTGGGGTTGTTCTCCTTTGCGCATACTAATATACAAATTAAAAACGTTACATAATTGTATGTTATACTTGTCACATGAAATCATGGGACTAGGGTTCGTTGATTAATTTATGAGGCGTATAAATGGTTATTGGTTTGTTAAATGGTGTATATAATTATTTTAAGACTGAAAATATGGAAGGGTAAACTTGATATGATGATATTAAATCAGGTTGTGTGGCTTACATGGGTCATGGGTGCGTTTGGGTAGGTTAAACATTTGCTTATATTGGTTTTAATAAACCCTAGAACTGGACAGCATCATATGTCGAATTTGTGTGTGTTATATATCCAATTTTATAAGTGCAATAATCTGGATTTTTGTGGGAAAACTTTATTTTATGTCTTAGTTAAGTTTTCCAAGTGGTTTGGTCGAATTTGGAGTTGTCTAAGTCGTATTTTTGAATTTTACAAGATCAAGTGTCAAAGCTGAGTAAACGGGTTTGAAATTTAATGGGATTGTTTGATTTTTCATATTCAAACCATAAGGAATTGGGAGCTCTCCTTTTACAGGAGTGACATTTACGATATAAATGAATTTCTGGGAGTTTTGGATATTTTTACAAGGTGTCTAAACAGGTCCAATAAGCATAAACTTTTAAGGTGTATTTTCTGATCACTTTCTGGACAGGTCTGGACTTGTGATTTTCCATAGACCATTTGGCACGGAGATAGAACCCACCAATTTTTTGAGACTCTTTTAACTCATTTGGGAACCCCTGGGCTTTTACTTGATTTTATTTGAGCTAAGTAAGTATTTTATAAAAATCGCTAAATTCTAGTCCAAATGTGAACTTAAGAAAATGAAAGATAAAAAGGGGATATCAATAAGTAAAACACGTACAAATGCATAAGAAGCTTATAAAATGAGTATATAAATAATATATGATATCAATTTGTGTAGATTCATTGACGAAGATACGACGTTGCTTCCCGGTGTTACTTTCCCGTTTGTTTTCATTTCGTTGTTAAGGTACAGATATTCTGACCTTATCCCTTAAGGTTTCTCATGATTCGTTTACATCCTTCGATATTAGCTTTGAACTGTTATACTTTGCTCTGAGCCTTCTTATTAAGGCTTCCCATGACTTTGCTATGCTCCCTTTGATTGGATCTCATGTGTGAAGTGTTTGATTTTGAATTCTTATGATATTTCATTGCTATGTTTTCCTCTGATATTGACCCTCTGATATTGAACCATTGCTATTGACCCCTCTGTTACTGAACCTTGGTTATTGAACTACTATTACCGAACCTTTGTTATTGACCTCTGTAACTGAACCTTTTATATTGAACCTCATTCATCGAACCCTTAATATTGGACTATTGTTATGAACCTTTGAATTGTGACCTACTAATATTGAACCTCGATTATGATGAGTGATATATATATTGCTACATTGTGGACCTTTGTTTGACCCTTGATTTATACAGAGCCAAATCATCGTTAACTAGTCATGGAGGTACCATGACCGTGTCATTGATGCACCAATGGCATGACTCCGGTGTGTGCAGGTGATGTTACACACCGTCCCTTTTCATTATCTCGATTATGAGCTCGATATATTATATGGCCTATATTTGTGCGCGGGCGTATGGATGCATCACGGATCTATACGTTATCATTATATATATATATATATATATATATATATATATATATATATATATATATATATATATATATATATATATATATATATATATATATACACATATATATATATATATATATATATATATATATATATATATATATATATATATATATATATATATATATATATATATATATATATATATATATATATATATATATATATATATATATATATATATATATATATATATACATATATATATATATATACATATATATATATATACATATATATATATATACATATATATATATATATATATATATATATATATATATATATATATATATATATATATATATATATATATATATATATATATATATATATATATATATATATATATATATATATTTGTGATGGTGCGTGTGTGCAATACACCCCTCCGCCAGTCACAGGAGCTAGCTACTCCATCAGTTCACGAGGTCTCCTCCTATTGTCCAGTATTCGAGGTCACCCTCCGAATCGATGGTTACTATTGATTCTTGGGTTGCTATTGCCCTTCTTGATATTCTTCGGCATTGTATTGTTGGCTCGGGATGGATTTTCGACAACGCTTTATCACATTGACATACCTATATTATACCGTCTCTTTTACCCCAACGCACCATAATATGTATTTGAATGCCGTTACCACTGTGCACTCCTTATGTGACTTATTCTTGTACCATTCTATTCACGCATCGGGTTATTATTATTATGGTTATTGAATTTGTTTATGCTTTTACATGTTTTAGGTGACAATCGTTTGCCACTGCTACTATATGATTAATATGTGATTATCGGTTCATCTATTGACCGCTAATAAGCGACAAATGGTTTACCATCTTTGTTATGCGACTCTTTGATTAAATACGGTCCATGTTGGTGTATAAATGATTGTTTTGATGGCTTATCATGTAAACTCTGTTTTGTTAACCTCGTGGTCTATGAATATCATTAGTATCCTTATCTGCTCATTGTTGATCTATGATTGGATAAATGGTTCGACTTATGTGGTCCGACTTGTTAACTTGTCAATTTGCTCTGCTATGTCCTTATGTCATTCAATTGTAGTGTTCATGCTGAGTTCATGTTTGATACGTGTGGTTACCCCGTCTGCTCACCGATAGTATTTCTGCTTGTAGTGATACTTGTAATGTTATTAAGCATAGTTACTTGACTTGTATGATTGCCATGCTCACTTTCTAATTTAATTGCTTCCGTCATGCGTTTAGTTTTCCATTTGTCTTAATTATATTCGACTTCGAATTGATTGTATGGTATTCTTGTTGAGTGAATCGGCGTTTGCTATATTTGATTTTGTTTTTGGTACCGTATGTCGAGTGCCTTATATGTGATTATGTATATGTCGTGGATGCCTTACCGCTTCGTTCTCCTTGTCTCATTCATTACGGATATCGGTATAATTGTGTTCGGGATCCTCATTGACTTATTGATTCCTTTCGTTGCGACCTTGTTATCGAGTTCCTTATTTCAATGCGCATTTCGGATTTTATGTAGCTTTCATTTGTTATATCATTCACAGGCTTTTAAGCTCATTGCATTTCTTTTCATGCGGCGAGGTTTTTTAGGTTCAAGATGGGCTTATTGGGCTGAGAGTTGGATTAGTCGAGTAGACCGACCTTAGATACTTTTTCTTTGTAAGTCATCCGTTATATGACTTGGTAATTTATTGTATAATGCTTTCGCTTGTAAATTTTATTTGTATGTTCTGATAATACACCAGAATGTGACACTTCTACCCTTGTCGAGTTGGGGTGTTACAATTATGGTATCAGAGCAAAGGTTTCGTCTTGTTGACCTTAGGATTGACATGTGAGGATTTTGGTAGACACTAGGCTTCCGTTTGTTCTGATCTTCTCCGATTCGTTTGATAGTCGTTCAGATTTTACTTCGATATTCGTTTGTCTTCACTGATTTGGCCTTCCTCTTTTCGCATCAAATTTTGTTATTTTGTCTTCGCACATCCGTTGTCGATCGTTAAATTGAGACTACCATGGGCGAAGATGATGGTGCCGACCTGCGTTCGCAATGTGATCCCCGATTACGGAAAAGTTCGTGAAGGAAGCCACACCCGACCGTCTTCTTTGGAGGAAGTAGACGGATCAACCAAAGACACAAGACGGAGACAAGATTCAACCGTGTTACTTAAAGGTTCATCTACTTTTAAGATTTGGCGCGACTTGTGTTTCTCCGATTCGTTTGTCATGCGTATTGAGGCGGTTTGATATTTTGTTAAATGATTTTGGTCGATGTTGCTTTTCTTTGATTTCTCCAGAACTCGGTTTGAATCGTGAAGTTTTATCGTTTAGCATTTTGGTAATATCTTAGATTTTCTTTTGTAATGAGTCTTGAGGAGCCGTTTCGAACTAGTTGGTGGCATTCTTTAATTGTGATATGGTAAGTTGTTTGATGTAGTTGATGTTGTATGTATATGATTCTTGCCTGTTTTGGTATGTTCCTTGCTACCTGTGTGTTATCTGCTTTGTTGTGATATTGATTATGTGGGTTCATCATGACCTGAGACAGAATATGATGACAATAAGGACTTGTTATGTGATGCAAGTATTATGATGCCTGATCAACGTGATAATAACGAGATCATATAATTTGACCTTATTGAAATCATACGACATCTTAGGAAATGCCTGGGCTGGTACGTGAATGGAATATGACTTATATCCGTTAATTGGCATTCCTCATGTTGGTTGGAAGTCTGTACCTCTCTGTGAGATTCTCATCGACATCTGTTACGTATAAGTTTTGTACGATTTGAAACCGAAGTCGTTATGATCTGTGTGAAACTATGGATTGCTACGTCTGCCTTGAACACGTAAGTCTCTGTGTACCTGTGCAACTTCAATTTTCGAGGACGAAAATTTTCTCTTATGGGGGAAGAGTTGTAAAACCCTAAAAATTGTAAACGTGTGAAAAGTCTATTTTGCCCCTCTATTTAATATTTATAAAACACGTAAAATTCATCAAGATCATTAATTGTAAAATTTAACCTAACTTGTAGAAGTTTTGTCAAACCTAATGTACAAAATAAACGAAACCTTGAGACACTTTGCGTCTAAACATATTACACGAACCAAAATTTGTTAGCACATGATAACTTAAATGTAGAGGCCCATTTAAAGATTTGGACTTGGCCCATGTTTTTGTTTTCCTTTTGTTCGGCCAATGCAAAACCGAAATCCCTTCCCCTTCTTTTTTTTATACGATTCACATGTGGAGACACCAAAACCCTAGCCACCAAATATGTCATGGTAAGAGTAAACCCTCCTTCTCCCTTGTTTCGCCGACACATGGTTCCCAAGGAAGGTTTTAAGGTGATATCGTGGGCATGGTGGATTGGAGGTGCTTGGTGTGGTCGTTGGGTTGTGGTCTTTGGTCGGTGGAGTTAGGGCACATAAGAAGGTCGTTTGTTCAAGCCCTTGTTCTCTCCCTCTCTTTTCCGACAAGGTAACATGACCATTATCATCTCATCTTTCATGGGTTGCTATTTTGGTCGTGGGGGTTGTTCTCCTTGCGCATACTAATATACAAATTAAAAACGTTACACATAATTGTATGTTATACTTGTCACATGAAATCATGGGACTAGGGTTCGTTTGATTAATTTATGGGGCGTATAAATGGTTATTGGTTTGTTAAATGGTGTATATAATTATTTTAAGACTGAAAATATGGAAGGGTAAACTTGATATGATGATATTAAATCAGGTTGTGTGGCTTACATGGGTCATGGGTGCGTTTGGGTAGGTTAAACATGTGCTTATATTGGTTTTAATAAACCCTAGAACTGGACAGCATCATATGTCGAATTTGTGTGTGTTATAGATCCAATTTTATAAGTGAAATAATCTGGATTTTTGTGGGAAAACTTTATTTTATGTCTTAGTTAAGTTTTCCAAGTGGTTTGGTCGAATTTGGAGTTGTCTAAGTCGTATTTTTGAATTTTACAAGATCAAGTGTCAAAGCTGAGTAAACGGGTTTGAAATTTAATGGGATTGTTTGATTTTTCATTTTCAAACCATAAGCAATTGGGAGCTCTCCTTTTACAGGAGGGACATTTAGGATATACATGAATTTCTGGGAGTTTTGGGGATTTTTACAAGGTGTCTAAACAGGTCCAATAAGCATAAACTTTTAAGGTGTATTTTCTGATCACTTTCTGGACAGGTCTGGACTTGTGAATTTCCATAGGCCGTTTGGCATGGAGATAGAACCCACCAATTTTTGGAGACTCTTTTAACTCATTTGGGAACCCCTGGGATTTTACTTGATTTTATTTGAGCTAAGTAAGTATTTTATAAAAATCGCTAAATTCTGGTCCAAATGTGAACTTAAGAAAATGAAAGATAAAAAGGGGATATCAATAAGTAAAACACGTACAAATGCATAAGAAGCTTATAAAATGAGTATATAAGTAATATATGATATCAATTCCTATAGATTCGTTGACGAAGATACGACGTTGCTTCTCGGTGTTACTTTCCCGGTTGTTTTCATTTCGTTGTTAAGGTACAGATATTCTGACCTTATCCCTTAAGGTTTCTCATGATTCGTTTACATCCTTCGATATTAGCTTTGAACTGTTATACTTTGCTCTAAGCCTTCTTATTAGGGCTTCCCATGACTTTGCTATGCTCCCTTTATTGGATCTCCTGTGTGAACTGTGTGATTTTGAACTCTTATGATATTTCATTGCTATGTTTTCCTTTGCTATTGACCCTCTGATATTAAACCATTGCTATTGACCCCTCATCATCGAACCTCGGTTATTGAACTATTTATTCGAACCTTTGTTATTGACCTCAGAATCGAACCTTTGATATTGAACCTCATATCTTGAACCCTTGATATTGGACTATTGTTATGAACCTCTGAATTGTGACCTATTGATATTGAATGTTGGAATCACTCCTAAACCATAATCAAGTGTTAGTAATTAATATGTAATAGTTAGCTTTATTATGGCCTTTATGTTTGTTATTAGCCTTAAGCTTATGTAGAAGGCCCATGAGCTTAGGCCCAAGCCCATTTAAGAAAGGATGGGAACTAGGAGTGTTGCCCTAGCTTCCCTCCTATAAATACTCTTGTAAACCCTCATTTGAGGGTTGGTTGTTCAAGTTTTCTTTCTTTCACATACTCCTTACGCCTAACCATATTATTATTGTTTGTGTGTGTTAGACCTTGTTCAATCGCCTCATCTCCTTTCTATATTACTTGTGTTTGTAAAACTAGTGACCTATCAGTGGTATCAATCGCCTACTAGTTGGGTGAATCGTGTTTGTTTTTGAAGTGGGTTTGGTCCTACGCCTAAAACGCACCTTGATACTCGGTTCGCTTAAAACTTGTTTTTACACTTTTAATCCAAGATTCTTGTACTTTCAACGCTTTAAGGTGTTAAAATACTTGTTTTTGGCAAAAGTTTCAAACTTTATGCGTGGATAGTTGTTTTGATCGTGTTTTTGAGCAGGTTTCATCCTACTAGAATGCTTGTTTTAGAGGCTTTGGTTCATCAAGTTTCACACTTTTGTGTATTTTGGTGTTATTGAAGTGTTTTATCACACAAAAGCGGTTTAGAAACACTTTGGACATAATCAAATTTTTGAGCATTCCTACGCGTAGTAAAACCCTAAAACTACGTAAGTGCTTCCTTGGTTCGATCTTCATTTTCTGGTTTATTCCGTGTTTTCTTACTTTGATAAGTCGAAAATACGTCGACTTTGGATATCTTTTGCCTTTTGTGATAGTGTAAAAGATCATTTGGGCAAAACCCTAAAATTACGATAAGCATAAGCCACGCGTGAAATCCTACGCCTAAGATTTTTCCTACGCCTAAGCTCTAGTCTTCACGCATAAGAAAATCCCACGCATAACTTTCTATGCCTAACCTTAGTGTTTTTCCCACTTACGCGTAAGCTAAATCCTCACGTAACTTCTCGATTTGTTACGCGTAACTTTAGTGTTTTTACGCATAAGTGCTACTTGGTTCTTGTCTTTCACGCCTAAGGACACTTCATCAACAAAGGTTCATTCGACTACAAAGATCCATTTTTACTACACAAGTTTATCAACATGTCTCAACCACCATACTCTAACTATTTCCCACACTTATAATCATCAACAACAACAACAATTAACTCCACAACATCAACAATGGAATCAACAACAAGCTATTTATCAACAACAATTTAATCAACAACAAAATCCACAAATTGGTGCAATTCCACCACCACAAATGGTTCAAACACCACCAAGCCTTCAAGTTCAACCCTACACAAATGATTTCAATCAACATCCATCAAGGAACACTATGAAGGAACCCACTTGGTTTGCAAAGATGTGTGAAGCTTTAAGCGACCAACAATCAATTCATGAGGTGGATCACTTGATAGACCTCCAATGATAACTCCGTGCAACTATGATCAATGGGTGATAAGGTTCTTTAGGTTTTGTGATCAAGAAGCCACATGGAAAGTTCTTAAAGAAGGTTATCTTGGAAGGTCCATTTGAGATGCCCTCTTGTCATTGTACCGGAGATCCAGCTGCTTGTTCCACCAAGAGATGAACAAACAAACATTGCTACTGTCGCAGACTTGAATCCTCAAGAACTTCTACACTATAAGCGTATGAACTTGCAATGGAATACATCCTCTTAGGATTACCAAACCTAATTCTTCGTAGTGTTGATGCTCAAAAGACCTGATGAAAATGTGGGATCATATTCGCCTTCTTATGGAAGGATCCGACTCAATCGAGGGTATTTGGAATCCAAAATCTACTTGCTTATGAACACTTCATGATTGAACCTGGAGACACTAGAGTCCTATCATCATCGATTTTGAGACATCATCAATGATTTGGATATACACAACATCATCATGCCAAGAATTGCGGAAATACTAAGTTCTGAGTAGTCTTGGTCACGAATGGGAGAAGTATGTCATTTTCTCCGTCCGAAGAATATGCATCATTCTACTTATGGATTGTTGTACGATTACTGCTGAAGCCTCATGAAAAGGAAGTTGATCGGGAAAGGATTCTCCGTGCTCAAATTGCTACAGTCACATCCGGAAAAACAACAACTTGCCTTGTATGCTCAATGAATTATCCTCTCAACCAAAGAACTCAACCAACTACTTCAACCACACCTTCACAAAGAACAACCTCAACAAAATCAATTGGTTCCATACAACAACAACAATACTCAAGCATATGTCGTTGAAGCGATCGAGAAATCTATCCGTTCAAGCATTGCAACAAGAATTTGTTATGATTGCTAATGCTTTTGGTCGTTAACCAACAAATCCAACAATCGTATTCGTTCCTCATCAAACACACGGACTCAAGTGTTGTGAACAATGGACGTGTTGAAGTTCGTAATCGTGATTATGGTCGTCCGATGGACGGTGGTCAAGGGTTTAATCTTTGTAGGGAGGAATAACAACGAGCTCAAGTGGTGGAACAGGAAATGCTCGAATCGGTTAAATGGTCTTAGATACTACAACTGCAATGAGAAGGACACTGGCTAATGCATGCCCAAAGCCAAGGACTAGGGGCAAGGCTTATTTCAAAGAGGCTTTACTTTTGGCTCTTAAGGATGAAGTCATGGGTCTCTCACAGACAAAGAACGAGCTTTATGGCGGAATCACGCACTCGATGATGATATGGAGGACTTGCAGCCAATGCACAATTATGTTGATGGCTAATATGCAAGAGTTACACATGAGTGAAACAGGCCCGGTGTATGACAACGATGGCTTGTCTCGTGCACCGAACAAACCATCATCATATCGAACTAATATCTTCGCTATATTCGAATTGGCACGGCTCAGATTGTTCAAATGAGTAATCTACATCTCATTCTCGACGATTTTCAAATAAACCCGTGAAGTTACGTTTACGATCCGTATGACCTTATGGTTTCCTTGATAATCAAATTGACTCCGTGGTTATACTTGAGGATCTAAATAATGATCATGTTGTGACTCACGTTGAACACGCCGAACCTTTGCCTCATCGGATCTTGTTCTACATTGCTTAAAGACCAACAATCCCAAATTCTTGAATGTGTTGCATTAAATCGACTCTTAAAAGCAAAAATGCCTTTGCTAACCAAGGATTTTGAATGCTTACAAATGCAACTCAACTTTTCAAAACTCAAGAAAACAGTGAAAAGGTTTGAAGCCGCTTTGCAAAATCTCATCAAAACGAAAATATTTAGAAAGCAGATCGTGATCTAGCCGCCTCGAAGAATGCTTTGTTGTCGAATTAGAACAACTCAAACATGAACATAAAAAGCAAATTAACGCTCTCACCTTGGAAAATCAAAAAGCTAAGGTACGAGTTGTTAACTTGTCAAACAGCAGTTCTCCGCATACAAAAAGCATTCAACGAATCGGGTAGATGACCTTCTTGAAGAAATTATCGGCTTGCAAAACAAACTTAGAGAGTTTAAAATGTTGTTTACAAACATGGTAAATCAAGAATGACTATTGAAAAGTTTACCTTAAAACCCAATCCAAAAGGATATGGAAAAAATCTAGGCGTTACAAACCAAAGCTTTCACTAAAACATTCAAACCAACTCGAAGTTTCCGATTGCATAATACAAAATTGATAATCTTGTTATGAGTGTTGTTGAATATCATCGTCAAGAGGAATTAGATGCGAGAAGGCGAGTCGATCAAAATTAAAAACGTTGTTTACAACAAACCTTTTAATTATAAAACGCGGTCACTTTCGGCCACACCAACGGATTCTTCTAACAAACCAAGGGTTATCATCAAAAACACAGAGTCTTCAATGTTAATCCCAAAGCAGTTATGCACAAACTTATGGTCCTTTACCTTCAATTAGTGAAGTAAACTCAAAACACGAAAATCGAAATATTCTTAGATATTTTGACATTTTCATGGTGACCTCACAATTTTACAACATGAGATAGAATATCGCTCAAAATCAAAATTGAACATTTTCAATCGCCTCTGGCGAGAGAAAAAGACATTTTGGAAAAATCTTTTACCTAATGTTAAAAACTTGAAAAGTTGTGCATTAGCTTTGAGGCAGAGGATTTTCATAAGGAACTTGAACTATGAAGGTCGTTTTAGAGAAAGCAAAACATCCATTTCTAATACTAAGCGTAAAAAGAAACTTTTGAGAAAGATGTTGATCGACTCTTGGAAGACCTTATCGTCTTGATGTCCATAATCTTTTGTTGTTTCATTCTTTGCCATATGCATCGATTATATCTCTGTGATATTGTTGAAAATGTTGTAATGTTGAGAACACCGATAATGTGCCCGGATCGAGTCTTTAAAAGCTGAAAATAAACGATTACTCAACAAAATTTACATTGCAAAACATCGTCTTCATTGGTGTGAAAAGATATTCACAATCATCAACTTAGTTTTCAAAAGAAAATCGCTGGTTGAGTGCAAAATCTTCGATCCTAAAATTGAGCAACTGGATGATCAAAGCGTGTCTTTGAAAAGTCAAATTTCTAAATATGAACAAGAACTTGTAAAAGTGAAACAGAATATGTTGTAATATTTGATTAACTCAATAAGACTCGTCATGAAGCATCTAATCGAACTTGATAACTATCTTGCTCACACTAGAAGTCATGAATTTTCTTGGTAATATTAGATTCGAAAATCAATATTTGATTCACACTATCTCTAAGTTAAGAAATGTTAGGAAAGTATGAACAACTTCGCCTCGTGATTAAAGAGATTAGCACCACCACACTTAGTAATCGTGAACCTAGAATCCCTCTTGCCAAATCACAAGTTGCTAACGTGTTTCCTCTCTGAAACAGGAATAGTTCGTCTTTTCCAAACGTCGCACTTCACAAACCTAGGAGCACTCAATCGAAGAATAGGAAGTTGCGACCTAAGAAAAGATCAATAAGGAATGCTAAAGTAGAAGAACACCTAGGACTCGAATAAGACTCATGTTGCTCCACTATAGATATTACGTCGGCAAATGTAATAGAAATAGTGATGTAACGAATGCTAAACCGTTAAGTACCTTTGATATTCGATCTAATGCACCTTGTGTTATTTGTCGGAGAGTATGAATTCGATTATCATGACAAATGTGTTGCTAAGCTATAATCTCGTTTACGAAATCCTAAGAATCGGAATACCTCTAGGCCACTAATCATAAAAACATACGAACAAAGTCGTGTACGAATTCTTGTTAGACTAGGTTAGATATTCGTAGGTTAGACTAGGTTACGTATGGGAATCTTCCCCTATTTGATGATAACAAAACAAACAAAGTCGTGTACGAACTTCCCTAGGCAGTAAGTGGTTGAGATGTAAACATCTCCGTGAATGAAACAAATCTTGTCTTCCCTTAATCCATGCTACGCCACTCCAATATATCTTCCCTTTTGTTATCAACAAATAGAGAATTAAGCGATGAAACTTCCCTTGAGTGATGCATGAAAATTATCCTTCAAATCGATGGCTCTATGTAATGATCACTAGTGAAGAAAACCAAATATAACGAATTTAATGAAGAAGTAAAATCACCCAAACTTGTATCTTATGTCTTGTTTATCCACACTCGAACGTATACTAACCAAAGTATAAGGAGACCGCAATCTCTTGACAATAATCATGAGCACAATAACGTCACTCCTTAAAGTGTTTGTCAATTCTTACGTCACAATCATTAAAGCACGAACAAAGTTATCTACAAAGTGTAACACCACTTTGAGATATGATAAGAATACAAACACTGTGAAACTCAACTACAACATCAAATTAATGATATTTAACATCTTACGTAATCAATTATTCAATAAATCCAAATCCGAGCTTGTTAAAACCTTTAAGAACAAATTCCAAATTCTTTGTGTGTGTAAAAAATATGATACCAAAACATGTACAGCTTCCCTCAATTCCAAAACCTCATCGTGAAACGAATAGCAAGAAACACAAGCGGTGGAATTGAGATAACACTAGCGATGGTTTCAAGAAAACACTAGAAGTGGTTTGAAAAACACTAAGTGGTTTCGGAAAACACTAGAAGTGATTTGAGGAAAAACACTAGAAGTGGTTGCGAAAACACTATCGATGGTTGCGAGAAAACACTAGAAGTGGTTGCGAAAACACTATCGATGGTTGCGAGAAAACACTAGAAGTGGTTGCGAGAAAACACTAGAAGTGGTTTAAGTAAAAACACTAGGAAAGCACTTCTAACCATGAATCATAAACACCACACAAAGTATAAACAACCTCCATCAAGAATTAGAACAAGTAACACAAATTCAAGAAGTTGAATATGCATGAAAACCCAAAATTGAATTTGAAAACCCCTTGACCAACCGACAATGAATAACTTTTCTTGAAGCTCGGATCGAAAATTCCTTGGGTGAAAAGTTAGATGAATATATAGAAACGTCCACCGAAAATTTCGTCACGATCCAGCAGTTAACGAAAAGTTATGATAGATTACAAAGCAGTCTTTGTGAAACATATCGAAAAATTTGACGAATTTTTCTTCTTTTCGCCATTCTTCGACCAATAAAACCTTGCGAATCCCTAGGTAACGAGCTCCCCAAGCTCGATACCAGTGTGGAGTTTGATAGGACTCCTTGAGATCGTTTTGAGCCTTAGGGTTTAACAATAACATGTACAATGCTGGCGGAATAATAAGAACATTATATGTTATTGACACAAGGTTTTCCATTATCTCCCAATTATATATTGATCAAAATATAACGTGTTACCTAAGCGTAACAGGATCTAAGCCATCTCGGATCTTGGGATATACAAAACAAACACTAACCCTGAGCGTTTATAGAAACATGTCTAGGTTACACATACACCATCTACTAGGCGTCTACATTGTGAAAGACTTGTATTTAAAACCTACACCCCATGTCCTCTTTATATACTAGAGGATTAGGGTTTACAAGATACTACGAAGGACTAATAAGTAAATCTTCTTTTGCAAGCAAGTCCTTCCATCTTTTTTAGATTTATTCTCTTTCTCTTTAAGCCCTTGATGTTTCATTCTTCTATTTACTTTGTCTCATCAAATCCAAGGAACCTAAAACCCAACAGTCTGTGCTTAGTAGACAGCCTTCTTTAGATTCTAAGGCAAACATTGATGTCACTGTAGCTCCAGTTTCACCTCCTAAGAATGTAGTACCACCTAGTGCATTCACTAAGACTAAAGCAAAGAGTAATTATTGTAAAACCCTAAAAATACGAAACGTGTTAAGAGACTAAAATACCCTTGAAATCGAACATTTATTAAATACGTAAAAACACGTTTATATCATTTAACGAAAATTAAAAACTAACTTACGAATAATAAAAACTTAACGAATATGTTATGTGATCATTTTGGTACGACGAAAGATGTAAATGTCTCGCGTAAAAGTTTGGGCCTTGTTTTCGTTATTTAGGAACCAAGATGGGCTCGTTTCTTTTCTTGCCAAGCCGAGAGTCCAAGAAGCCCACAAGGTGTTTGTTTTATGTTCGGTTGGACCAAGCCGAGCCCATACCCCTCCTCAAGCCCTAACCAAATTTTACTACGACTATAAATATAACACATAAACTCAAAAGTGAAACCCTAGTTTTGGTTGCCTCTCTTTCTTTTTCTCCCATTCGTCGAATACCTACACCTTTGGTGTCTAGATTTCTTCAACAAAGCTAAGGTATCGTGTTTCTCGTCTTCCTTTGATGCACCTTAAGTTAATATATTGTAACTTATTTGTTTTAGTCGACTTGTGTTTTCTTTTTCCTTGTGTCGAGTCAGTATGAAACCAAACAACACAAACCCTAATGATTTGAACCTTATAAGTATTAAAGAACATGTATGTAATATGTATTATTGAATCGGATCATGGTTAAGTCGAGCTATAAAGAACCGAACCACATATATAAATGTTATCATGCCTAATAAATTCGAAACCCTAATTGGAATGGAACCCTAAGTGTAATTAATGGTCTAAACATGTGATTATAGTGGTTTTAATAAACCCTAAACTGGACAGCATCATCGTCGAACTTGTGCGTGTCATAGATCGAATTTTATAAGTACAATAATCTGGTTTTTGTTGGAAAAGTTTATTTTATGTCTTAGTTAAGTTTTCCAAGTGGTTTGGTCGAATTTGGAGTTGTCTAAGTCGTATTTTTGAATTTTACAAGATCAAGTGTCAAAGCTGAGAAAACGGGTGCGAAATTTAGTTGTATTGTTTGATTTTTCATTTTCAAACCATAAGGAATTGGGAGCCCTCCTTTTACAGGAGTGATATTTATGACATAAATGAATTTCGGGAGTTTTGGGAATTTTTCCAAGGTGTCTAAACAGGTCCAATAAGTGTAAACTTTTAAGGTGTATTTTCCGATTACTTTACGACATGTCTGGACTTGTGATTTTCCATAGGCCATTTGGCATAGAGATAGAACCCACCAATTTTGGAGACTCTTTTAAATCATATGGGAACCCCTGGGATTTTGCTTGATTTCATTTGAGCTAAGTAAGTATTTTATAAAAATCGCTAAAGTCTGGTCCGAATATGAGTTTAAGCGAAAGATAAAATATGATATCAATAGGTAACACACTTACAAAGGCATAGAAGCTTATAAAAGGAACTAATAAGTATTATACGAATCGTAATCCGTGTAGATTCATTGAAGAAGACGTGGCATCGTATCTTCGTATTCGTTCATTCATTTGCTTTTCCCTCATTTGCGTTAAGGTACGGATATTCTGTCTTACTTTAAGACACTTGTGTTATCGTACAGATATTCTGACCTTTTCAGTAAAGGTTCCGTATGATGTTCTTTTCGTTCGCTTTCCTATTTTACTTATTAGGATTCCCAATGCCATTGCTATGAACCCTTTTCTGAATGTTTGATCTGTTACTTATCTGAATTGATGTTCTAGTGAACTATGCTATATCTAATGTGAACTTATGTTAGGAAGATTTTGATATGCAATCGTTGAACTTTGCTATGGTTGATTATGAACCTCGGTTATGAACTTATGTTTATGAATATATGATATGCCACTATGATATGAACTTATGATTTGGATATCGAATATGAACCTTATGATATGAACTATCCGATGTGTTATCTGTGACCTTTGTGTTTGACTATGATCATGCTATATCTCAAATCTGTTTGACTTAAGTTGGTTGATAATAACCAAATATTTAACTAGTCATGGGGTTCCATGTCCGTATCGATGATGCACCTCGATATGACTCTAGGGCGAGAGAGTGATGTTCCTTGCGTCCACGGATGGTGGAGCATATTTTGTATATGTAGGAAGGGGCGTATGGATGCATCCTAGATCGATCATTATCGATATGATTTGTCGGTGAATGATGTAGGTGTGCATCTGCGTCTTCACAAATTCGGGAGCTAGCTACTCCATTGGTTACCCGAGGTCTCCTCATATTATATAAGGTATTCCAGGTCACCCTCCGAATACAATGGTTACTTATGATATGTTATGATCGATATGTTTACGGGCTCGTGGTGGATGACTAAACCGTATCACATTAATTCATTTTATGAATTCATTTATGATTCCGTGTTGCCAATATACATTTGCATCTTGAGTTATTATATGTTTATTGAAGATGTTTATGCTTTTACATGTTTATGTGACTACAGCTTGCCATGCTAGGATATGATTAATATGCTTAAATGTGATTCGCATGTTGTCATCGATGATATGTTAGTTTACCGTTATGTGAATTCGTTGGTGCGTAAGATGACTATGCTAGTGTGTATTTGATTGTTTTGTAAGTTCAACACAGTATAATCGGTTCGATTAATATTGCGAAACTTAATTACCCGTTAATATACCTATCGTATATATCGACCGCCATGTTAATTTCGTTTATGCTTATATTTGATCTGAGACATGATTCAAGTCACGAGTTTTGGTTTGTAAAATGGTAAATTGCTATGTTATGACTTTTTCTATTTAGTTATAGAAGGTCTACTATGTTTTCTATCTGTATGTGTGCTTGCCGTGATTGGACTGCTATTTCATTGCTACAATATTGGATTAAGTATGTTACATGTAAATTAATTGACTAGTAAGAATGCCATGTTTACTTTCTAGGAACCCATTTCCGTTAGCTTTTAGACTTTTCGTTTGGCTTATATGTACTCTACTTTCTTGATTCTTTGAATGTTTGGTCATTTAATGTGTTTCCGTAATATGCTATGTGTTTGTTCTTATTTGCTATGTGTTCTTCGAATCTCCGTGAGATTGTGTTTCAGAATCTTCAACGATTCAATATTCTCTTTCGTTGTGATTTCGTTATTTGTATATTTATTCATTTTAGCTTTTGTTTCGTTATATCATTCTTTGGGCTTTGTAAGCTCAAATAGCACTTTCTTTTCTGCGGCGTATTTAGCATTCAAGATGAGTTTATGGGATAGGCGATCCGGGTTTGAGAGAGAGCGAGAGCAAGATTTGACCATAGAGATCTTAGATTTATTTGAATATTAAGTTATTTATACTATCTTTTGTAAGTTTTTGTAAAGGCTTTCCGCTTTTGTACATTAGTGTGACAACCCGTACTTTCAGGTCATTTCTCGACACCGTTCATGTCTCATTATTTCAACATTTTAGTAAACTTGGTTTACTTGTTTCAAATTCGCGTAACCTTGGAGGTTTAGCGGCGAATTCATGATCATGACATTCACGTACATTTCATATGGACTATGATTAGTCTACATTTCATTGACATCATGTGCATCTCATTGATTCATTCACGACATTTCATTTCACCCTTCAACGCGTAATTTTATGTTTAATAATTTTATCGCGTGAGTTTTTATTTTGATTATTTAACCCGTTACATTCAAAATGATCCCGAGGTATTTTTAAACTTACATTTAGTTTATAAAACTATATTTTTAGTTTTCCTAGTGTTTCAAATTTATTTGGTATTTTAATCGTTAACGCTTAATTATTACGTCGTTTTCTTAAAAATTTTACGATAATTATTTTATCACCCGAATTTCACAAGGAAAGTATTTTTACAATTTTTATCATCTCAATACATTCTATTTTGATCTATCAAAAACTTACTTGTACCACAAATTACCATTTACCTTTATAAGTTACATTTCCTACACATATTACTTATACCTTTATCAAATAATTACACAACACATTATTATAAAAAAAAAAAAAAAAAAAAGATATTGAGGTACACAATCCCCCAAATCCGGTTTTGGAGGGGGGGGGAAGTCAAGGAATACATTTATTGGTGTATGGTTCATTTAATTCTTGTCTTACCACTTGTACATAAGCCTTTTTCCTCAAATAATTTCACACACATCTCATTTCTTCAAGTGTTAAACCAAAGTTTCTCTCTTCTTCTTCTTGGGTCTCCATAACCGGCCAACATCAAGTCTCCAAGGGATCAAGAAGTTTTTGCTAAATCAAGTGTATTTTCAACCTAGTTATATCCTTTTTATGGTTTTGAAATAAAAACCAAGGATATTTAAGTTAATCCTTTGTTACCTACACCTCTTCACTTGCACTAGTAAGCATATTCTTATCATTTTTAAGTTTCCTCTTCATTTTCATAAGTTTCTTATCATTTTTGGAGCTTATATGCATGTTATGTAGTTTATACCATTTATTTCTTGATTTTAGAACTTATATATACTTATAGTCATCCTATAATTATTCCCAAGTTATTCTTTGGTCTTGATGGTGATTAGGAACCCATGACACCCTAAGAAGGTGTATGGTAGGATTAGATTAGCTTTGGAGTTGATTTGAAGGGATTAGAATAGGTTTTGTCCGAGAAAAACTATTTTCGAAAACTATATTTTGTGTTCTGTCCTTAAAACGAAATTCTGGAAAAACCCACTGATGGTACGACATTTTGGCCTTGATAATTAGAAAATATACTTTAAAACGAATCCGTGGCCGCTTGAACGGATAAAAACGGAGTTATAACGGCCGTGTGAATTTTTAAAGTTTGACGACGAAATATATTAATTTCAGAAAAATCAGCTTGCTGTTTTAGTGTTTTCGGGTCAAAACGAGCCTTAAGCTTCACAAATTATTTCGACTTCTCAAAATATATTAGTTTACTTCGATACGGCTAAGGACATATTTTACGAGAAAACGGATTTAAAACGACAAATATATGGCCATTTTCATAAAGTTGCCGTAAAATATTAATTTCAAAATTATATTATTTTTACGATTCAAGTTTTCATTAGCTATATCGTCCATGTTTGCGCGCGCTTTTAAGTATGATGCAAAACTTTTGGAACAAAGTGTCTTCTAGTAAAATCAAGTTCATCGGCCATATTTTTCAAAACAAAAAGCCGTTTGTCAAGCGGAGTTATGGTGAATTATTTACGAGATGTTCAAACATTGGCGAAACTTATTTTTCTCGCACAATTCACAAAACCACCATCTTGAGCCTTGGATATCTTTATGATCGAGACCTTTTGAACGAAAACTCATGAACTGAAACTTTAGATATCGATACAAACTTTCCAAAACCGTCGAGTTCGTTCTCTAACGATCGACGTACACCATTTTACGACCACTTTTCCGGAGCCGCTTTTTGTTGATTTCATGGTTTTTCCGACGACATTGTTTTGCGATTTAAAATGGTAATTTCACCAAAATCATTACAAAACCATTGTAGGATGACATTTTGACGTAAAACATGTAAAGTCATTTTTGATTGGTCGAGACGTCAAGTAGTACTTTTCGACGACGAGTAATATTTTCAAAACCCGTAAATGGTATAAATAACATAAGTGCATGCATAACATTACATTGCCACTCATGACATATCATATCATTGATAATAGGTCCCGTTGACGATTACATTATAAACCTCGGTGTACTCACTTTTGCCGTTATTCCGGTTTATCCAAGTGAGTTCCATAGCCCCACTTTTCTTGTTTTAATGTGTTATTAAACTCTTTGGGGAGATACATGCTCAATAATGTTTATTGCATTCATGACTATTTGCAAATTACATGTTTAGCGAATTGAAATGCTTAGTCATGCGTAGTATGTTTGGCCACACGTAGTATTTACATAGTATTTACATGGTATATTCATTGACTGATGGTCTTGGTATATTCATTGGACCGATGGTCTTGGTACATTCATTGGACCTGATGGTCTCTTGGTATATTCATTGGACCGATGGTCTTGGTACATTCAATGAAGCGATGGTCTTGGTATAATTAGGTCAAGTAAACATCGATACATTAAGTCATGCACTATTATGTGAATTCATTTGACGATTTTGCTTGAACATAAACTTTACACACTTTGGCGGTGGGTTGTGAACACACAGTTGCAAGTTTTGTATGGGCGGGACTTGGAACCGAGTGGATTTACAATGCCTTTGCTACATAAACGATTTTGAAAGACTTTACATTTCAACGATTTACAATGCCTTTGCGGCATAAACGATTTTTGAAAGGCTTTACATTTCAAAACAAACTCTATGAACTCACTCAACCTTTGTGTTGACACTTTTAGCATGTTTTTATCTCAGGTATCTAAGGCATTCACTTCATGGCATGCATTTGGACACATCATGGAGTCGTGGTGACGACGCGTCTCACTTGGTTTTATGTACTCTAAAACATCGTTTGAATTGTAACAAACTTATTTCCGAACAAGTTGATTTACATTTGGGACCTACTTTGTAAACTCTGATTATTTTATTAAATCAAACGATGTATTTTCCAAACGACACTTTAGGTCGTTCAATATGACTGTGATTGTGATGCTATGACAACAATCCCCGTGAATTCCATTCACCGCAAAATGTAATTTGGGGTGTGATGATTGGCATCGAGCTTGATTATAGAGAACTAGGTTGCATCATCGACCCTAGACTATAACTACATTATCATAGCATCTCATCATTTCATCATAAGTGAATGTTCACTTTACATGCGGTTTTTACGTACATTTTCGAGTTATTTACTTTCATTTCATATCGATTGTCACATGGATGCCTTTAAATGCCCATCCCATTATCTTTTCCCCATACTCTAGCGTGGAGAATTCCTTGTCATTCCCTATCACAATTTTTATATCAGCTGATTCATCATCGATAACGTCGAATGCCGGGATAAACTTTTATATAGGGCGAAGTCACTCTCACTCCTTTGTTTCACCACTAACATGTCGAGTTACACTTTATTCACACATTAAGTCTCTAAACCATCATTCATTGAAGTGCTTACAACACCTCATAACCCATCTTTTCGAAACCGACGATCATTTTGGAAACATAACCTCAAACTTATCATTTCTTATCACATCTCTTTAGAGCGCTTATTATTAACATCGGATTTTGCTACGCCTCACATTTTCTTTTGTTTTAAAGAAGATATGGCATCAAGAAAGCTACAGTTGAAATGACCCAAGCGGCTATTCGTGGTTAGTGAATGATAGCATTGCAAATGCTCTAAGAGTTGAAAGGGAAACGGTGGTGGTCGCCGTTCTTCGAGGCCATGGTCATTTCTTGGCCGCTAGACTAGCCGCTACCACCGGTAATGCCGGAGGATCCGGGGTTAAGAAATGCTCGTACAAAGATTTCAAAATGCCGAACCCACTAAGTTTCGAGGTACCGAGGAGCTACACTATGGTTAGATGGTTTGAAAAGTTGGAATCGGTATTCTTGCTTTGTAACCGTCCGGATGATGAAGGTTAAGTATGCTACTAGTACTTTACTCGATGGAGCGTTGTCATGGTGGAATTCATACGCCAACCGATTGGTATGGAAAATGCTTTTAAGCTTACGGGAGGAATTTAAGAGCTTGGTGACTAAGAAGTTTTGTCCTCTAACGTAAATCAAAAAGTTGGAGACGGAGTTCTATGAATTGGTCACGATTGGGTACGACATTGAGACATACATTCGGAGATTCTGTGAATTGGCCGTGTTATGCCCGTCCATGGTTTCGATAATGAGAAGTTGCTAGAGGCTTTCATTGGGGACTTCGAGGTGATTCAAGGAGATGTGACTCGCTTGATCCACAAACAATCGAGGAAGCTATTCGAGTTACTCGAAATTGATGGCACAAGTGGTGAAGCGAGGTAAGTACACCAACACCAACCGAAACAACAACAACCCCAACAACCGCACCAACTACAACAATGACCAAAACAACAACAACAACAACGGCGATAACCAACTCAACAACAACAAAAGGAAATGGAAGACGACCAAGGAGATTATAACAACAACAACCACAACCACAACACTAACCATCATCAACAAGCAGAAAAGAGGGCAAGAAACTGCGATGGTATATGTTCTTCGCACCAATAGAAGATGAGGTTACGCCGAACCTACCCACTATGTAATCGATGTAAGTATCATCACACGGGTCTTTGTCCCGCTAAGTGCTACAAGTGTCAACAACTGGGACACCTTGCCAGAATTGTAGAGGCAAGGCCATGGTTACATGTTACGATGCGGGAGCAAGGACACTATCGGAATCAATGTCCTCAAAACCAAGGTCAACAAGTCAAGGTGCTCATGGGAATGTATATATGTTAGAAGGAGCTCGTCAAGGTATCAACGACGCGAAGACTCAAGGAGTTCGAAACTAAATCTTATTTCTCCTTATGTACTATGTTGTACTAATTTTATGTCTTCCATCGTATCCGAAACTTTATAACTTAACGATGTATTACTTTTGCTAAACTACCCGTTGTAAAATATTCTCATCTATCGTACTTTATTTCCTTTCGATTCGATATCATTTACGAGGATTTTAATTTTTTTTACCTTAACTATCATTTTAACGACACTTCTCCATGTCTTTTCTCCTCGAGGTTCATCACAATTTTAACAACAGTTGACTCAACACCAAACAAACATATGAGTCGATTAGTCCAAGCATTGCATAGTTACTCATAAATTATACATAGCCTGATCACCTATGTCTAATTCAGGAAGAATCATGCAATGAAGGGAGTAGTAGTCTTATATGAGTAAGCAATTCGTAATCGAGCCAAATTTTCAAAAGATTTTCTTCAAACCACTTGTTTCCGCTTGATCCGCGTGACGTTCTTGTTTGATGAGTTGCAAAGATCGAGCTAGAAACAAGTTGTTACCTAAACCGATTTAGCCTAATCTCATGACAGTTCTTGTTTGATGAGTTGTGAGATTAAGTAAAATCGGTTACCAAAAGTCTTTGAGGGTTTTGCTCGGGAATGGGAAAGTTTGTCGATCAACCCTAAACCCGTTAGACCTAATAACGATTGAATTGTGGATGAATTCCTTTTGATGGGCGAATGTGACAACCCGTACTTTCGTGTCATTTCTACACCGCTCATGTCTCATTATTTCAACATTTTAGTAAACTTGGTTTACTTGTTTCAAATCGCGTAACCTTGGAGGTTTAGCGGCGAATTCATGATCATGACATTCACGTACATTTCATATGGACTATGATTAGTCTACATTTCATTGACATCATGTGCATCTCATTGATTCATTCACGACATTTCATTTCACCCTTCAACGCGTAATTTTTATGTTTAATAATTTTTATCGCGTGAGTTTTTATTTTGATTATTTAACCCGTTACATTCAAAAATGATCCCGAGGTATTTTTAAACTTACATTTAGTTTATAAAAACTATATTTTTAGTTTTCCTAGTGTTTCAAATTTATTTGGTATTTTAATCGTTAACGTTTAATTATTACGTCGTTTTTCTTAAAAATTTTACGATAATTATTTTATCACCCGAATTTCACAAGGAAAGTATTTTTACAATTTTTATCATCTCAATACATTCTATTTTGATCTATCAAAAACTTACTTGTACCACAAATTACCATTTACCTTTATAAGTTACATTTCCTACACATATTACTTATACCTTTATCAAATAATTACACAACACATTATTATAAAAAAAAAAAAAAAAAGATATTGAGGTACACAATCCCCAAATCCGGTTTTGGGGGGGAAGTCAAGGAATACATTTATTGGTGTATGGTTCATTTAATTTTGTCTTACCACTTGTACATAAGCCTTTTTCCTCAAATAATTTCACACATCTCATTTCTTCAAGTGTTAAACCAAAGTTTCTCTTCTTCTTCTTGGGTCTCCATAACCGCCAACATCAAGTCTCCAAGGGATCAAGAAGTTTTGCTAAATCAAGTGTATTTTCAACCTAGTTATATCCTTTTTATGGTTTTGAAATAAAACCAAGGATATTTAAGTTAATCCTTTGTTACCTACACCTCTTCACTTGCACTAGTAAGCATATTCTTATCATTTTAAGTTTCCTCTTCATTTTCATAAGTTTCTTATCATTTTGGAGCTTATATGCATGTTATGTAGTTTATACCATTTATTTCTTGATTTTAGAACTTATATATACTTATAGTCATCCTATAATTATTCCCAAGTTATTCTTTGGTCTTGATGGTGATTAGGAACCCATGACACCCTAAGAAGGTGTATGGTAGGATTAGATTAGCTTTGGAGTTGATTTGAAGGATTAGAATAGGTTTTGTCCGAGAAAACTATTTTCGAAAACTATATTTTGTGTTCTGTCCTTAAAACGAAATTCTGGAAAACCCACTGATGGTACGACATTTTGGCCTTGATAATTAGAAAATATACTTTAAAACGAATCCGTGGGCTTGAACGGATAAAACGGAGTTATAACGAAGCCGTGGTGAATTTTTAAAGTTTGACGATTTAAAATATATTAATTTCAGAAAAATCAGCTTGCTGTTTTAGTGTTTTCGGGTCAAAACGAGCCTTAAGCTTCACAAATTATTTCGACTTCTCAAAAATATATTAGTTTACTTCGATACGGCTAAGGACATATTTTACGTGAAAACGGATTTAAAACGACAAATATATGGCGTTTTCATAAAGTTGCCGTAAAATATTAATTTCTCGAAAATTATATTATTTTTACGATTCAAGTTTTCATTAGCTATATCGTCCATGTTTATGCGCTTTTAAGTATGATGCAAAACTTTTGGAACAAAGTGTCTTCTAGTAAAATCAAGTTCATCGCCATATTTTTCAAAACAAAAGCCGCTTTGTCAAGCGGAGTTATGGTGAATTATTTACTGATGTTCAAACATTGGTCGAAACTTATTTTCTCGCACACAATTCACAAAACCACCATCTTGAGCCTTGGATATCTTTATGATCGAGACCTTTTGAACGAAAACTCATGAACTGAAACTTTAGATATCGATACAAACTTTCCAAAACCGTCGAGTTCGTTCTCTAACGATCGACGACACCATTTTACGACCACTTTTCCGGAGCCGTTTTGTTGATTTCATGGTTTTTCCGACGACATTGTTTTGCGACGAAAATGGTAATTTCACCAAAATCATTACAAAACCATTGTAGGATGACATTTTGACGAAAACATGTAAAGTCATTTTGATTGGTCGAGACGTCAAGTAGTACTTTTCGACGACGAGTAATATTTTCAAAACCCGTAAATGGTATAAATAACATACGGTGCATGCATAACATTACATTGCCACTCATGACATATCATATCATTGATAATAGGTCCCGTTGACGATTACATTATAAACCTCGGTGTACTCACTTTTGCCGTTATTCCGCTTTATCCAAGTGAGTTCCATAGCCCCACTTTTCTTGTTTTAATGTCATATTAAACTCTTTGGGGAGATACATGCTCAATAATGTTTATTGCATTCATGACTATTTGCAAATTACATGTTTAGCCGAATTGAAATGCTTAGTCATGCGTAGTTTGGCCACACGTAGTATTTACATGGTATATTCATTGGTAGATGGTCTTGGTATATTCATTTGGTCTTGGTACATTCATGGTCTTGGTATATTCATTGGACCGATGGTCTTGGTACATTCATTGGATCGATGGTCTTGGTATATTCATTGGACCGATGGTCTTGGTACATTCAATGAACTCGATGGTCTTGGTATAATTAGGTCAAGTAAACATCGATACATTAAGTCATGCACTATTATGTGAATTCATTTGACGATTTGTTTGAACATAAACTTTACACACTTTGGCGGTGGGTTGTGAACACACAGTTGCAAGTTTTGTATGGGCGGACTTGGAACCGAGTGGATTTACAATGCCTTTGCTACATAAACGATTTTGAAAGACTTTACATTTCAACGATTTACAATGCCTTTGCGGCATAAACGATTTTGAAAGGCTTTACATTTCAAAACAAACTCTATGAACTCACTCAACCTTTGTGTTGACACTTTTAGCATGTTTTTATCTCGTATCTAAGGCATTCACTTCATGGCATGCATTTGGACACATCATGGAGTCGTGGTGACGACGCGCCTCACTTGGTTTTATGTACTCTAAAACATCGTTTGAATTGTAACAAACTTATTTCCGAACAAGTTGATTTACATTTGGGACCTACTTTGTAAACTCGATTATTTTATTAAATCAAACGATGTATTTTCCAAACGACACTTTAGGTCGCTCAATATGACTATGATTGTGATGCTATGACAATCAATCCCGAGAATTCCATTCACGCAAAAGCAGTAATTGGGGTGTGACAATTAGTTAAAGTTCGATATGAAACCATATTGTGATATCTTTACCCTTGCCGGGTTGAGGTGTTACAATTATGGTATCGAGCTCTAGGTTTTAGGACCCTTAGAGCTTAGGCTATGACTGTGAGAAGTGGGTAGACATTAGGTTTCGTCTGTTCGGATATCTTCGATTCCTTTTGATGGTCGTTCGATTTGACTTGATAACCTTTTGCCTTCACCGAATTGGCCTCCTTTGTTCGCATCAAATTTTGTTATTTTGTTTTCGCCGTCCGTTTGTCGATCGTTAGATGGAGACTACCCGTGGAACCGAAGAAGATGGTGCCGACCACAATGTGTTGTCGCGACGGCTCTGTCTTGGAGAGGTTCGTGAGCGAAAGCCACACTCATTGCCGTCTTTGTTGGAGACAATGCAGATCTTTGTTGGAGGAAGTTGGATGGACCAACCAAAGGCGCAAGAGACGGAGACAAGATTCAACGGTGGTGAGAAGATTCATCTACTTCATATGATTTGGGCGCGACTTATGTCACTCACGATCCGTTTGTCATGCGTTTCAAGGCGGTTTGATATTCGATAAGTGATTCGATCTGTATTGCTTTTCTCCGATTTGTTCGAACTCGGTGTGAATCGTGAAGTTTTATCGTTTAGCATTCCGTATATCTCGCTTTTCTTTACGGATCGTCGGTAATAAGTCATGAGGAGGAATACGAGGTGGATTCGGTTGGAGTCTACGGCTACTAGTAGGTTTAATCCGATACAAGAATAGAATTTGCGCTTCTGATTAGTTGTCCTCTTTATGAGAAATTTCTGACATTGGATTTTGAGTTAAGTCCTTTTGTTTTCATTTTGACGTTTGAATCTGGGATTATTAGGTTTTGTTTTGGAAGTTCATCTTAAGACGATTCTGCAAATTTTGTTTGATTAATGGAAATAAAACAAAATTTTGAAAGTATAGTTCCTGTCTATTGTTTCTTTCTGATAGATTCGTTAAGTTTTCGTTAGTCCTCATAAGTTTTGTCCGCTATTTATTTTCTTCATGATGTTGTTTAATTACCGCTTGAATGAAGTATGGCCATCATGATGGTATACTCATGTGGATCTGGTTTGTTATAGTATGTTACTTGCTATCTGTGTATTATTCGTATGTGGTATGTTTTGTTACGATATTAGTTATGTGTTTTGTCATGACCCAAGACCGAATATAATGACAATAAGAACTTGTTATGTGATGCAAGTATTATGACGCCCGATCAACGTAATAATACCGAGATCACATAATCGAACTTATTGAAGGTATCGACGTCGGGAAATGCACGTAGTTGATGTGTGATAGGACTTTGACTTGTATCTTATTTGATGCTTCTCATGTTCGTTTGAATTCGTACCTAATTGTGAGATTTTAGTCGATATCATTTCATATAAGTTTTATGCGCTTGGAATCCGAAGATGTTATGATCATCACGAGCCTATAGATTGCTATGACCGCTTTAAGCCTATACGTCCTCTCGTATTTGCGACTAGTGAGGCCGGTAGGATTTATTCAATCTATGCATATGATGTCCTCATCATTAGATATCCTGAATAAGTTAGAATTTGTCGTTTGATTTTCTCATCTCATCATTATCGCCATTACTTTGATAAGTATATGATTATCATTATAAGTATTTGATTTTGATTTGATTTGAAAAGTATGAGTTTGAAGATTTTGATAAGAATCCGTTTGTTCGAGATAAGTTTCGCTTGTTATATTCATTGAAATTCGAAATCCGATTCGTTTTCCGTCCTATTCGTCTGCATTTCAATTTCGAGGACGAAATTTTCTTTTAGAAGGGAGAGTTGTAAAACCCTAAAAATACGAAGCGTGTTTATATCATTAAATACCCTTGAAATCGAACATTTATTAAATACGTAAAAACACGTTTATATCATTTAACGAAAATTAAAAACTAACTACGAATAATAAAAACTTAACGAATATGTTACGTGATCATTTTGGTACGACGAAGATGTAAATGTCTCGCGTAAAGTTTGGGCCTTGTTTTCGTTATTTAGGAACCAAGATGGGCTCGTTTCTTTTCTTGCCAAGCCGAGAGTCCAAAAGCCCACAAGGTGGCGTTTGTTTTATGTTCGGTTGGACCAAGCGAGCCCATACCCCTCCTCAAGCCCTAACGAAATTTTACTACGACTATAAATATAACACATAAACTCAAAAGTGAAACCCTAGTTTTGGTTGCCTCTCTTTTCTTTTTCTCCCATTCGGCCGAATACCTACACCTTTGGTGTCGAGATTTTGCTTCAACAAAGCTAAGGTATACGTGTTTCTCGTCTTCCTTTGATGCACCTTAAGTTAATATATTGTAACTTATTTGTTTTAGTCGACTTGTGTTTTCTTTTTCCTTCTGTCGAGCCGTATGAAACCAAACAACACAAACCCTAATGATTTGAACCTTATAAGTATTAAAGAACATGTATGTAATATGTATTATTGAATCGGATCATGGTTAAGTCGAGCTATAAAAGAACCGAACCACATATATAAATGTTATCATGCCTAATAAATTGAAACCCTAATTGGAATGGAACCTAAGTGTAATTCTTGGTCTAAACATGTGATTATAGTGGTTTTAATAAACCCTAAAGCTGGACAGCATCATATGTCGAACTTGTGCATGTCATAGATCGAATTTTATAAGTACAATAATCTGGGTTTTGTTGGAAAAGTTTATTTTATGTCTTAGTTAAGTTTTCCAAGTGGTTTGGTCGAATTTGGAGTTGTCTAAGTCGTATTTTGAATTTTACAAGATCAAGTGTCAAAGCTGAGAAAACGGGTGCGAAATTTAGTTGTATTGTTTGATTTTTCATTTTCAAACCATAAGAATTGGGAGCTCTCCTTTTACAGGAGTGATATTTATGACATAAATGAATTTCGGGAGTTTGGGAATTTTTCCAAGGTGTCTAAACAGGTCCAATAAGTGTAAAATTTTAAGGTGTATTTTCGATTACATTACGGACAGTCGGACTTGTGATTTTCCATAGGCCATTTGGCATAGAGATAGAACCCACCAATTTTGGAGACTCTTTTAAATCATATGGGAACCCTGGGATTTTGCTTGATTTCATTTGAGCTAAGTAAGTATTTTATAAAATCGCTAAAGTCTGGTCCGAATATGAGTTTAAGAAACCGAAAGATAAAATATGATATCAATAGGTAACACACTTACAAAGGCATAAGAAGCTTATAAAAGGAACTAATAAGTATTATCGAATCGTAATCCGTGTAGATTCATTGAAGAAGGCGTGGCGTCGTATCTTCGTATTCGTTCATTCATTTGCTTTTCCCTCATTTTGCGTTAAGGTGCGGATATTCTCGTCTTACTTTAAGACACTTGTGTTATCGTCTGAGATATTACGACCTTTTCGAGAAAGGTTCCGTATGATGTTCTTTTCGTTCGCTTTCCTATTTTACTTATTAGGATTGCCAATGCCATTGCTATGAACCCTTTTCGAATGTTTGATCATTGCTTATCCGAATTGATGTTCTAGTGAACTATGCTATATCTAATGTGAACTTATGTTAGGAAGATTTTGATATGCAATCGTTGAACTTTGCTATGGTTGATTATGAACCTCGGTTATGAACTTATGTTTATGAATATATGATATGCCACTATGATATGAACTTATGATTTACGGATATCGAATATGAACCTTATGATATGAACTATCGATGTGTTATCTGTGACCTTTGTGTTTGACTATGATCCATGCTATATCGAAATCTGTTTGACTTAAGTTGGTTGATAATAACCAAATATTTAACTAGTCATGGGGTTCCATGTCCGTGTCGATGATGCACCTCGATATGACTCTAGGGCGATAGAGTGATGTCCGCCTTGCGTCCACGGATGGTGGAGCATATTTTGTATATGTAGGAGGGCGTATGGATGCATCCTAGATCGATCACATTATCCGATATGATTTGTCGGTGAATGATGTCGTGTATTACGTCTGCGTCTTCACAAATTCGGGAGCTAGCTACTCCATTGGTTACACGAGGTCTCCTCATATTATATAAGGTATTCCGAGGTCACCCTCGAATACAATGGTTACTTATGATATGTTATGATCGATATGTTTACGGGCTCGTGGTGGATGACTAAACCGTATCTCATTAATTACATTTTATGAATTACATTTATGATTCCGTATTTGCCAATACTTGTTTGCATCTTGAGTTATTATATGTTTATTGAAGATGTTTATGCTTTTACATGTTTATGTGACTACCGCTTGCCATGCTAGGATATGATTAATATGCTTAAATATGATTCGCATGTTGTCATCGATGATATGTTAGTTTACCGTTATGTGAATTCGTTGATGCGTAAGATGACTATGCTAGTGTGTATTTGATTGTTTTGTAAGTTCATCTGTATAATCGGTTCGATTAATATTGCGAAACTTAATTACCCGTTAATATACCTATCTCGTATATGTCGACCGCCATGTTAATTTCGTTTATGCTTATATTTGATCCGAGACATGATTCAAGTCACGAGTTTTGGTTTGTAAAATGGTAAATTGCTATGTTATGACTTTGTCTATTTAGTTATAGAAGGTCTACTATGTTTTCTATCGTATGTGTGCTTGCCGTGATTGGACCGCTATTTTATTTGCTACAATATTGGATTAAGTATGTTACATGTAAATTAATTGACTAGTAAGAATGCCATGTTTACTTTCCAGAACTGCTTTCCGTTAGCTTTTAGACTTTCGTTTGGCTTATATGTACTCTACTTTCTTGATTCTTTGAATGTTTGGTCATTTAATGTGTTTCCGTAATATGCTATGTGTTTGTTCTTATTTGCTATGTGTTCTTCCGAATCTACGTGAGATTGTGTTTATGCAGAATCTTCAATGATTCGGTATTCTCTTTCCGTTGTGATTTCGTTATTTGTATATTTATTCTGTTTTAGCTTTTGTTTCGTTATATCATTCCTTTGGGCTTTGTAAGCTCGTACACCTTTCTTTTCTGCGCGGTATTTAGCATTCAAGATGAGTTTATGGGATAGGCGATCCGGGTTTGAGAGTAGAGGCTAGAGCAAGATTTGACCATAGAGATGATTTATTTGAATATTAAGTTATTTATACTATCTTTTGTAAGTTTTTGTAAAGGCTTTCCGCTTTTGTACATTAGTTAAAGTTCGATATGAAACCATATTGTGATATCTTTACCCTTGCCGGATTGGGGTGTTACAGTTATAGATGGCGAAATGGATATATAACACACTCGGTTTAAATGGATGCCTAAAATTATGAATGTGTATGTCTAATATACCTTGGAACCCTCTAACATTTCGGGTTCCACATCTACTCTATTCCATCGTGTCGTGCGTGTGTAATGCGGTGATACTGAGATCATTCTCTGGATTGTTGATAGCGGATGTTCCCGACACATGACAAGCAATCTTAAAGCTGTTATCAAACTTTATTGCAAAGTTCATTGCTTTGTCGGGTTGAGAACGATCACTTGCAACTATCATGGGCTACGGAGATTATGTCAATGGGAACATCGAAATCGAGGGTTTACTATGTGGAAGGCCTCGATCACAATCTGCTTTCGATGAGGTCAATTTTGTGATGGAGATTTGGAGGTTGCTTTCGGAGAAAACTTGTTTCATTCGTGATCTACAAGGAAATGACCTTATGTCCGCTCACGTAATTCTAGTCTCTACACTATCTCTATGCAAGACATGGTTGCTTCATATCCCATGCTTACATTCAAAGGCAACATCCACAAAATCCTCGGCTATGGCACCGCGTCTCTCACATCTAAACTTTCAAACCATCACCAACCTTGCTCGACACAAACTAGTTGAAGGTCTCCCACGATTCCGATATTCAAAAGATCACCTTTGCTCACCGTGAACAAGGAAAAGCACTCGTGCTCATTTTCCTTCAAAGGTAGAACATAGCTCGGCATGTGCTACATCTTCTTCACATGGATTTGTGTGGCCCGATCGCGCTGCAAGCGATCAATGGCAAACGCTACATCTTAGTAATTGTTGATGACTACTCACGATGGACTTGGGTCTACTTTCTTCGTAGCAAAGACCAAGCTCCACAAATGATCATCACCTTTCTCACAAAAATCTGAGTTTAGCTCGCAACACCGTCGAGCTAATTCGGACGGACAAAGGAACTGAATTTGTTAACCAAACCCTTCGTGAATTTTATGCGAAAGTGGAATTGACATCAAACATCTATTGCACGTACACCGAACAAAGCGGAGTTGTTGAAAGACGAAACCGAGCGTTAGTGGAAGGCGCAAGAACAATGTTAATCAATGCTAAACTTCCAGTTACTTATGGGTAGAAGCGTTATCTCGCATGCTACACTCAAAACCGTTCTATGATCACAAACGCATACAACAAAACACCTTCGAGCTTGTCCACAACCATAAACCGAATCTCAAACACTTTCATGTATTTGGATCCCTTTGCTATCCGAATAATGATCGTGATGATTTTGAAAGCTCAAAGCCAAAGCCGACATTGGAGTCTTTATTGGATATTGTGAGAATTCTAAAGGTTACGGATCCGGAATTGTCGTACAAAACAGAGATGGAAGCGATTCATGCTCATTTTGATGAACTCACGGACATGGCACGAGTATAACGACTTAGAACCCGGTCACAACCGTTTAAACTTCCCCAACCCCCATCATCATTTGAACAAAGCCCCACTCACTCGTCAACAAATGGAAAGGTTATTTGCTCCTACATTCGGTGTGATATTGATGAGCGTGCTCGGTGTATCCATTGTTTCATTGCACAACCCGATAATATTCCTATACGATACACTGCTACAACAACAATCGTTGAAGATGCACCTACACCGATTGACTCCAACACTGTGATTGAACACACGCTTCCAACAATGATGAACCGGTGATGATATTCGAATGAAGTACCCCACCGCAGATTTTGATCCAAATCGTTCTTCAACCCGTTTGCCAATGAGACTACTGCACCGGATGTCGCGGAATCTTCAACAAACCATTTGAATTCTCGGAATATGCACAATGTATACCAACATCAACCTACACATAAATGGACTAAAGACCATCCTCGGCTAATATTATTGGCAACCCAAATCAACCGATCGTTCGAGATAACGTGTTCACAGATGGTGAACATTGGATTTATGCACTCACATGCCTAATCGAACCTAACAACATTAAAGACGCAATGACAAAAGATAAGCGGATTGAATCCATGCAAGAAGAACTCAACCAATTCAAGCGTCTTGAAGTATGGGAGGCGGTTGAAAGACCAACGAGGGTCTCGTCATTGGTCTCAAATGGATTTGGAAAAACAAATTGGATCTTTGAAGGAATGTAATCCGAAACAAGTCACGTCTAGTTGCTAAGGGTTATCGTCGGAAGAAGGAATAGACTTTGAAGAACTTTTGCTCCGATTACTCGTCTTGAGGTATTCGGATATTTCTCGCGTTCATGGCTCATATGAATATAGCGGTCTTTGAGATGGATGTCAAAGCTGCGTTTCTCAACGGACAAGCGAAAAGCGGTTTATGTCACCAACCGGAAGGATTCGTTGATCCCGAGTTCCCGATCCATGTCTACAAACCGAACAAAGCTCTTTATGGTCTCAAACAAGCCCCTCGGGCATGGTGCGATAAGCTATCATCTTTCCTCATTGCTAATAATTTCACCAAAGGTTCGGTTGACCCAACTCTTTTATACAATATCACGGGCACATATCTTAATTGTTCAATTTACGTGGATGACATCATTTTGGGTCTACACATAAAAAGTTTTCAATCGCTTTTGCAAAACTAATGAAGAAAAATTTTGAAATGTCCATGATGGGTGAACTTACATTCTTTCTAGGATTACAAGTTCATCAATCACCCGTGGTATTTTCTTGAGTCTGTACAAATATGCCCTTGAATTGTTAAACAAATTTGGAATGAAAACACTGATACTTATGCCACACCAATGACTCATACCAAGAAGTTAGATCTTTGATTTACATGGGAAATTAGTTGACCACACCAAATACCGAAGTATTATTTCTCTCATGTATCTAACGACTAGCGAGACTGATATAGTCTTTGGTTTATCTATGCTCCCGTTATCGATCGCGACCAATCGAAACCCACCTCTCCGAGGCTAAAGATTACTCCGATACATCAAGGGAACCATTAACTGGGGATACGGTATCCGAAGGATTCGGTTTTGAACTAATCGCTTTTCAGACGCCGATCACGCAGGATGCTTAGACTCGAGAAAAGTACTTGAGAGCACTACAATTTCTCGGTGATAAACGGTGTCTTGGCAATCAAAGAAGCAGGATTGTACATCGCTTGTCATCAACCGGCGAGAATATGTAGCCATGTCCGCGTGTTGTGCTCAAGTCATCCGGATGAGAACACAACTCAAAGACTATGGTTACGTATTTGATGTATCCGATGTACTCCGGCAATCGGAAAAGTGCCATTGCAATCTCGTGCAACTCGGTCAATTTTCGAAATCAAAGTACATTGATCTTAGCTATCATTTCATCAAGGACCACGTGGAGCAGTACCGTTGAATTATACTTTGTGAGTGCAGAATACCAATTGGCGGATCTTCTCACCAAAGCCTTGCCTCCGCTAGGTTTAATGAGTTGGTCCACGGTTGGTATGAGGTGTTTGACTTCAAGAGGAATTGGATGACCTCTTAAAAGCAGTCTTAAAAACACATCAAACACCAAAACATCTTTTGTAAATAATTTTTCAAAACAAAATACAAAATTATAAAATCTTATAAAACAACAAAAATATTCTTCTAATCTAAAATCTTTCAACATGGCAAGTACATTTCTTCCTTCAACACTATAATCCTTCAAAATTCGGTATTTTTACGATCAAGTGTTGAGGGAGAAAATTTTCATAAGCGCTTCAAAACATCGCGTACTTGCATGTTACCATATCTCGGTTGTTTCATTTAACAATGGTGGTGAATTTTACGGTTAAATGACACTCCTCGGACTAAATTTATAACCTTTCATTATTTCTTAAGTCGAGGGGAGTGTCGTCAAGTTTCTTTCCTAAAAACTTTGTTTGGTAACCAAAATGGAAGTTAAATGGCTTTGTTTGAAAAGGAAAGGTGGAGGGACCAAAAGCTGTCAAAATGTTAAAGTTATTTTAAATAAAACACCTCCCCACCTAACTTTCACCTCACATTTAATTCTAAACCTAAACACATCTACACCTAAGAATCATTCTAGCAATCCGTTGTTTTGATCATCACTTTGTAAGTTGTCTTGTGATTAAAACATGTTTTTAAGATAAGGTTTTTAATTTCATGTAAATTCAACGGCTAAAAAGTGTTTTTCAAGTGATTGTGTGTTCTACGCTTAAGCACATGAACACAAAATCAGTGTGTGTATGTTATTGGTTATATGGATAGTGTTAAAACGTTGTTTATACATCAAGGATACCATTTTAACCATCCAAACCCACCCGTAAATGTGTATCAACGATTTTTGAAAATTAGGGTTTATGTGTCGATTTGGGGTTTTCCAATTGTGAAGTGTTTTGGTATAAAAGATTGTTGGGATATAGTCTTAAGTTGTTGAATTAATGATTTCCATTGCTATTAACCACCCGAAACACGAATTGGTGAACAATTTGTATTTAGGTTTAATGTTCATAATATTGGGTAACTTTTGATTCTAGCGTGTTAGGTGTTATAACTTCGGTATAAAGACTCCTCAACACTCTTAAACTACGAGAAAAAGTCTTGTGCAAATCCATGGTTAAATTTCATCGCGTAATTCATAACCCTTAGGGTTTTGACCTCACGCGTGATGATTTTCGCCGTAATCTTCCTATGAATGTTCATGCCATAAAATGTTGTTAAAATGATGTTTTGTGTTAATATTGATGACTTGATGAACTTATTTCAGGCTTTGCTACGCTAATACTCGTAATCAAGGTCATTTGCAACTCTACGCATAAGGATTACCCTACGCCGTAATCATGTTAGCGTAAGAATAATCCCACGCATACTTGAGTTATGCGTAAGGTTCTCTAATGGACTACGCGTATCCTGTGAAGGATATGCGTAAGCGATGACCTCTACGCATAAGGTCTACTCTTCACGAGTAAGCCTTACTGGCGTAAGGTATATATACGCCACGCATAAGCTCTAAGCATAAGGTGCCCTTTTCTCACGCGTAACATTTCTTACGCGTAAGTTAGGATCCTCTGCGTAGCTTTTAGTCACGCATATGTCAATCTTTACGCTTAACTTTGCCAATACTACGCAACCACGGATTGACCTTCATGATGAATTACCTTCATGATGAATTGTTACGTGTAAATAAACTAATCATAACGTCACGAATCCAATAATGTCACTAATAAACTTAATCGCTTAATATGTTGTGAACAATAAGTGATAACATAAACTTTAAAACTTAAAGTTAACTAACTCATGAAACATTTCACGGCGTCATTAGACTATTGGACAAACAAGTGACTTAGGACTCGTAACAATCATTATCACTTGTACATTCAATAACTAGACAATAAAACTTTACGTTGACTAACATTATGTCTTTCGATATGTTGGTTCTTTTGGCTAATGTTATTTCGAGATCACGACATGGTGAACAAATGAATGTGGATGCATCGAAGTTCTTACAATTCTTGATATCTTTCCAAATGGCTATCCAGAAAGCTTGGAAAGAACAACCTTAGGGTTGACTTTGACACACTCACATGCTCGAATCTTCTTGTCTCATTCTTTGTGGATATTCTCGAAATCATCCCTACCGAACATGCTCACACACGCCACCGCTTGTTCAGGTCTACATTCAACAATTAAGGATTCTATGCAGAGGATCACTAGTCAAAATCTTGTAAATGTGACTCTTAATCACAAACAAGTCACTATCACTCCCGATGACTTACGAGCTATTCTCATCATTCGGACATCGCTCCAACCGACTTCTTTGCTACCCCTCTTGAAGAGGCATCCTGCAATTCTTGATAGATATTGGTTATGATGAAGCTAAAGGAATCATTTCTAAGCACTCTCACGTGGGTGAAGAATATTCCTCAACCATGGAGGACACTTTATATGATCATCACCAAATCGGTCTCGGTCGTGGCGGTGGCTATGAGCATCCCAAGCTCATGGAGCTCGCAAATTTTCAGTGGTTGATCAACAAGAAGGACATTATAATTGAAGCCTTTGCTATGGGAAGATATGATGTTGTCTCACAAGAAGCTTGGCTCGAAATTCCCTATGTCAAATACACCAAATTGTTGATCCGAGAGCTCTTGGACTTCATCACGAAATCCCGGAGACTCAATGACTCGATAATCATGACATCTTGGTGAGCCCATACTATCTATCATAATCAATCGTCTCACGAAGAAAGCAGGTCTTTGAGTTGCCCGATCACCTTCTTACAAAGGAAATCAAAAATTTGAAGCGTACAAAAGGTATCGGGTAGCCGTAAAGAAGGAAAAGTTGGCCATCTTGATGAAAATGCTTGAGGACTCCTACTCGGAGAACCGAAGAGGATGTCTTTGGAAGTCTTTGGAAGTGCGAGAAGTTCGAAAGTTATAGAAACTTCCCAAAAGGAATCCTCCTCGTAAAGGATTGTTCTGTAAAGGAAGTCGAACCTATTCCCTCACCGAACGCAAAGAAAGCTTTTGAATGGCTACGAAAATCGACACGAGATGAAGAGATTACCTACTACAAAGCGCAAGGATGACAATCCTTGATTACCTAAACCTCCAAGTCCTCAAGGCGATAAAGGAAAAGGAAGACTCTGCACTTGTGCCCTATGATGAAAGCTCAAGAAGAAGAAGAGCTCTTGGATCAATCATACGGGAAGAAGTTTAAAATCGTCGAGACACCTTCAAAAGTCAAGAATTTGCTAAAGATCAAATGGGTGGCCCGGAGGATCAAGTGGTCTTGCCCACTCTTCACTAGGTCTGATCACGGTTAATCGACCGATAAGGGATCCGGTGCCACCACTCTTCGCAACAACAAAAGCTTGTGGAGGATACTATCGAATATGAGTTTGAGAACCACAGGCGAGAAGTGCGAGAAAGATAAAGATGTTGATTATGACAAGTTGCTCTTGGAAAGTCCTACACGATCACGAGAAGGAAACTTACGAACCGCCCAAGGACCCCGAGTCTCCTCATGTCTCATTCTTATCGGTTTCTTCATCTCACTCATCACCACCACCATCTATGAAATCAACAAAATCAACATCCAAATCGTGAAGAAACCACCTCGATCTTGGATTTCTCAAGCTCATGAACGGATTACCAAAGGCATCAAACAAGTCGAGGAAAGAGCGTGCTCAACAAGAAGTGAATTTCTTTCTTGATCACATAAAACATCGTATGACGAGAATGAAAAGATGCAAGAGGAAAGGAAGTTTGTTCAGAATTCATGAAACAACACCGTCGGGAGGAATCGAACAAAATGATGGAAGGCTACGAAAAAGTACCTTCGGAGTATGTTCCTAAAGGTCACAAAGGAGTTGTTCACGGACAACTTTATCCAAATCGATGCGGATCGCCAAGCAAACTATTCGATCAACACCCTTAACCGTCATAATCAATCGGACCGATCCGGTCGTGTTCTCGAATAATGAATTGGTAGCAAAGCTTGTGACACAAATGTCGCCACAACTGCGATGTTCAACTACGAAGAAGCAAAATTGTATCAAGCATTGTTGACTACCAACTTCAAGAAGCTTGTAGATTTGAGCGAGTAAAAGTTGAAACATCCTAGAGGCGATGAAGATAAGGATAAGGATAAAGACTACGCACCTAAGCGTCGAAGCGATGCGGTGAATCCTCTTGATGCCACCTCCTCCTCAAAGGACTCTGTTCAACAAAGGTCCCTCCTCGTTCTTCAACCGAAAACCTCGGGACGATTCGAGTTACCACCCCGACTCGAGCTGGGTGATTATTTTGAGTATACGGTGGTGACGATGAAGAGGTCCGTGAGCCCCTACAACAACCTACCTCTCCCAAACAAGTTCGAAACCAAAGATCATCATTTAGGCCTTGAAAAGAAGAAGAAGAAGGCGCCTCGGTCGACGTCGTATCTTGGCTAGATGACGACAAAACTTAAGAATTTGAATGGTTCTCTACTCTTGTTAATAACACTCCCACCGAAGAAGGTCGAATTTGGTGAAGCGGTTCTACATTGGAGCATGCAAAACTTTTGCAAGAAAAGTTCCATGTGAAGAAAATGACTAAATCGAGTTGAAGCAAATCAAGAATGAAGCGTTTCAACTTCTAAAAGACGACTACGAAAGTGCCCTCGAGGTCGAATATCACCTTGACAACATTGCTCGAGCTATGTCTAACAACATGGATTGGCTCAACCCGGAAGCAAACATTGACTTCACAAAAGGGACAACCCTCCATATTACAGATTGGACCAAACCTCTACCGACCATTGGCCAACGGATGAACCACGGATTCCCTTCCGATATTTCTTCAACAAAGACCGGAATTTCTTCTCTATGGTGGCGATGGTTCAAGGAAATATGCTACATCTTTGACACTTCCATTCCCCTGCGACTATCTACTCAAACGCATTTCCATTGAGGAACGTGCCACTCACTTGTTCTCCAACACAAGGAAGCATCTCGACCGAGATGCATTGTATGGGATTCATCGGCTGGCTAGAACGCCGGCGAATCTACTACGTAAGTAAGGCTCGAAGTCACAACATGCGAGATTTAGTACTAAAGACATCGTTGCCATCCAACATGTTGGTCTTTCATCCAAATGGGACTACACCTTTCTCAAGAAGATCGTCGTCAAAAGCAGGGATGAAAGGGATTATGCATTCGTGAAGGCGACTTTGAGAATTTGTCTCTCAACGATATTGAAGACATGTACCTTGCCAAAGTACGTGGTCGCATGAGACAATTTTCAACCGAAATACAACGAGAATTCATCAAGTCACCGCTCATCTTCATCGACGCATAGTCATAAAAGAACGTGTTGAAGATCTCCATATTGCGGTTGAATCATATCGACACGTGTCAACTTCACTCCACCACGCCTGATCTTCCCGATATCAACCGGCTATCACAATTAACGCTCATCGGCAAACCGTTTGGTGTCATTTATCGCGATGAACTTCATCGCATGGCGCTTGATGGCGTGTAATGAGCTTCACAAATTTGGAGATCATACTCGAAGATGGTTAGGGACGGATTAGCTTATCGATTGAAGGATATACGTGAAAACATTGGGAACCCTAAGCGATGGAATTCTCGGGATCGGAGGAATGTGAGAAGGATCATCACCATGATTGATGAGCGGTTGTTCGAAGGGATCGATTCGAGCGTTGGAAAGCTTTGTTGGTGGTCGACCAGGATCAACATCACCGCTATCAACGCCTGCTCGTACTCTGGGAACATCACCGCACTTCTGGTACCCTTGAATTGTTTCTTTCATATAATTTTGGATGTGTGATTATGTATGTCAATGGCTTGTGCACATAATGATGTACAACCCGTAATTGTCAAGAAAGGACCCTGTAGTGCGCCTCGGTGCCACAATCCTTATAAAAGGAGCGAAAGCTTCTTATTTTTAGTAAAACCTATCAAACCTTTCATTTTTCAAGGTTTTGCTAAAAAGACAAGTACTTCCCGTATGTTTTCAAAACCTCAACCGTTTATATCACTAGTTGAGGGGGTATTTGAATCAAAACTTTGTTCACAAATTGTTCATAGTGGTCATCTTCCGCAACACTCGAAATGGTCATATTTATTCTCAACTGTTCAAAATAACATTTTATATGCCATTTTGAGGGAGAAAATTATGTGATAAGAAATATGTTGTGCAAATTGAAAATGAATACATGTACTTGAGACTTAACCAACGAATTGATGGTACTAAAGCGTTAGTAACTCGAAAAGACTTGTCCTATACGGTAATAATTTCAAGCTAGTTCGCTAGTAATGTAAACGTGTCTATGAAAGGACTTGTCCAAGTAGAATGTACCATTCAAACACTCTTGGTAGACATGAACTCGACGGGTATGACAACCTTTCGAGGTTTGTCTACACCTTCAAGGTAGTTATTAGAGCTAGTTGTCACCTAAAAGGCGACAATGTAGCTCTTTAACTATCTAACGTAACCGTGTCTCATGGGGATTGTCTATCTCCAGTGGATCAATTCAAAATGTGCGCTCTTTCCTCACCGTGCATTTAAACCATTAAAACTCTTAAGCACATGTGGAGGGTATTTATGCAAAATCCTATCTCTCACGATGGTTCAAACATGTTTTCATTTACAAACCCTTTGAGAGATTTTCATAAGCAGTGGTTTTAATGGCAACATAGGTTAGTCATGGAGTTATAAGGTGACTAAGGTTAGGAATAACCGTCCTATGATCCTTGATTTGGAGGGATCTACCAAGGACATCACAAATAGTTAGTACTTAGAAGTCCTTAGGTATGATTATAAAAGGAGAAAATGAGAATCGGAGAAAGAAGGAGTTGAAGAATCAAAATAAATGCAAAGAAAGGGTGAAAAGAAATAGCCTCTAGATTATTCAACTTAGAAATGTATAATCGGGTTCAATTCATATACTCTTGGTTGTCACCTAGTGACACCGGTATGAAGATTAAAAGTCGTCATGGACCCGATGGCGATGCACTAAACCTTCTTAACCACTCAAGTTTCTCTCAGCGAAGCTTGTTTCATTCTCATGGGAACCCCACGTAAACTATTGGCTTTCTCTTAGAGATCGTTGGTATTGAAGAAGGAGACCCTCTCCTAGTCTCCGCTCGGGAAAAACAAAACGCACTATTGAGTCTAGAGCCACGAGATTCATCAAAAGATCTCTTAGGGACTTGACACTTCATCACTTGTTGATCAACAAATAAGATCTTGATGGTTCATATCGAGTCCTTCACGGATCTTAGCAACTGTCGAGAACATTTATGAGAGGTTCACATCCGTGATCCTCGATTGATTGAATGGAAATTCGCCGTGGTCAACATCAAACACCCACGGCAGTCACTTCGGTAACTCCACATGGATTACGGGTGTGTCTCAAGCGGTCTCTGATCGTGAGGTGGCGCCGGTGTACCTCAAATGACTCATCTGAGCATAGATGTACCCGGCACATCGCTTTATCTCACTTGTGGGACTCCATTTCGAGAAGCGGCCTTTGTAAGAATTAGAGTTATGTTTTCACACTATCTTGATAAAACTCTCGAAGTTCAAACTTGTAAGTGCGGAATCCGCTTATTATTAACCGTTTGAAATGTTTTCTTCTTATGGAAGCTCCGAGGCGGGATGATCGTCTTGATTCTTCTCATGCTCACGCCAACATCATCACCAATGGATGTTCTATTCATAAGCAACACAACCGTCGAATGATTCTTCGTCAAACCAAAGAATCTATAAAGTTAAAGACTTAAAGAACTTCATCAAGATTGAATTCCAACGTCAAAGAGCATGTGAGCATGTTGAAGAATGACGTGGAGACACTGAGCAAATGAAGGGAACTGAGGCGCATCGATGCGAGACAACAACATACTATTACTTTCACCACAAAGAACAATGATCAAAGAACAAAGTTAAAGATGACGCCAAAGCATAAGCTGTTCAAAGATAACTATCTCTACACTGGGAGATGGTTCGAATCAAGGAAATTCCTCTTACAAGAAAGAAGAATGCGAGAAGACGTCGAGCTACTATTACATCAACGCCTTCACCGTTCATCACCAACACTTGAGGGAGATTGTTGGAATCACTCCTAAACCATAATCAAGTGTTAGTAATTAATATGTAATAGTTAGCTTTATTATGGCCTTTATGTTTGTTATTAGCCTTAAGCTTATGTAGAAGGCCCATGAGCTTAGGCCCAAGCCCATTTAAGAAAGGATGGGAACTAGGAGTGTTGCCCTAGCTTCCCTCCTATAAATACTCTTGTAAACCCTCATTTGAGGGTTGGTTGTTCAAGTTTTCTTTCTTTCACATACTCCTTACGCCTAACCGTATTATTATTGTTTGTGTGTGTTAGACCTTGTTCAATCGCCTCATCTCCTTTCTATATTACTTGTGTTTGTAAAACTAGTGACCTATCATTGAACCTCTGAATATGATGAATGATATATATTGCTACTGTGGACCTTTGTTTGACCCTTGATTTATACCAAGCCAAATCGTTAACTAGTCATGAAGGTACCATGACCGTGTCATTGATGCACCAATGGCATGACTCTAGTGTGTACGGTGATGTTACACACGTCCCTTTCTGTATGTCGATTATGAGCTCGATATATATTGTGTGGCCACTATTTGTGTAGCGCGTATGGATGCATCCTAGATATGTCTTGTCTTGTTATTGATATATATATTGTTACGGTGATGTGGTGCGTGTGCAATACACCCCTCACGATCCGGGAGCTAGCTACTCCCAGTTACTTGAGGTCTCCTCCTATTGTCCGGTATTCGAGGTCACCCTCCGAACACGATGGTTACTATTGGTTCTTTGGGTTGCTATTGCCACTACTAATATTATTGTCTTGTCTTTGTTGGCTCGGGATAGATTTACGACTACCCTTATATCGTTGACATACCTATATTGTACAAATCTGTTTACCCCAATGCACCATATTATGTATTTGTTGCCTGTTACCTGCACTTTATTTGACTTATTCTTACCATTCCATTCGCGTCGGGTTATTATTATTATGGTTATTGAATTCGTTTATGCTTTTACATGTTTTAGGTGACAATCGTTTGCCTGCTACTATATGATTAATATGTGATTGTGCGGTTCATCTATTGACATGCTAATAATCGACAAAGGTTTACCATCTTGTTATGTGACTCTTTGATTAAATCGGTCTATATTAGTGTATAAATGATTGTTTTGACGGCTTATCATGTAAACTCTGTTTTGTTAACCTCGTGGTCTATGAATATCATTAGTATCCTTATCTGCTCATTGTTGATCTATGATTGGATAAATGGTTCGACTTATGTGGTCAATTTGCTATGCTATGTCCTTAATGTTATTAACTGTAGTTACTTGACTTGTATGATTGCCATGCTCACTTTCTAATTTAATTTCTTTCGCTTGCGTTTAGTTTTCCATTTGCTTAATTATATTCTGACTTCCTGAATTGATTTTATGCTATTCTTGTTGAGTGAATACGGCGTTTGCTATGTTTGATTTTGTTTTTGGTACCTGTATGTCGGTCTGCTTATATGTGATTATGTATATGTCGTGGATGCCATACCCTGCTTCATTCTCCTTGTTATCTGTTCATTCTGGATATCGGTATAATTGTGTTCTACAGGATCCTCATTGACTTATTGATTCCTTTCCGTTGCGACCTTGTTATCAGTTCCTTATTTCAATTCGCATTTCTAATTTTATGTATCTTTCGTTTTGTTATATCTGTTCACTGGGCTTTTTAAGCTCAGCCGCATTTCTTTTCCTGCGGCAGGTTTTTTAGGTTTGAAGATGGGCTTATTGGGCTGATAGTTGGATTAGTCGAGTAGACCGACCTTAGCTACTTTAACATTTTGTATTTAATTTGAAGAGTTATTGTTTTCATATTTTATTTCCGTTTTGGACATATTGGATTTTGTATTTTATTTGTAAGTCATCCGTTATATGACTTGGTAATTTATTCTATAATGCTTTCGCTTGTAAATTTTATTTTTATGTTCTTATATGACACCAGAATGTGACACTTCTACCCTTGTCGGGTTGGGGTGTTACATTATCAATATTGGTTCTTCGTTAGACATTATTACAAGCTTAAGTCACATGTTCGGGTGGGATTTTACTTCAGTCTCAAGTTCATCATATTGGGTTTTCTGCATCAGTAGTCACTACAAAGAGTCGTTAGAATGATAATGGGGCTGGTAAAGAGTTAGCTGAGAGGAGTATAAAAGAGTAGAGAAGTTTTATCAGCAGTTGATTCTCACAAGATATTTATGGTACATCACACTTGTTCAATTAATTGGACATAAACGGTTGCGCTGTCTCCAATTTCATCATCAACATACGTGGTGTATGTTTCTATTCATTGAAGACATCGGGGGGAAGAGAGTGTATGTGGCATGTGCTTTCTTTGCCTTCTTTGCGAAAACCCTTTCCCTTCATGAGTTTCTGCTATCAGGGGGAACAAATGAGACGATCTGTGGTTCAAACGTCTTACTTTGGTGTTATCGTCTCTTTTAGGGGGTTATTTTGTGTGAAGTCACCTACATATGATGTTATGATGCCTCACACACGGACATTTTATCGAGTATTTTCATATTCACATGTGATTATTATTCCGATAGACAGCAACAATTAGGGGGAAGTTGTATTATTTCGTCTTTCATGGTTTGTTTGGTGTGAAGCATCTACACACGTGAGAAGATAATGTTGATTTCTTGCATGTTACCCCCAAACGGATTTTCCGTATAGTGTACAACTGTGATTACATGACAAGACAGATTTACCTGGTGTGGTTTATTGCTCGTTACAAATTTCGATCCCTGATACACCTGAAACAACAACAAATGTTGTTGATGCACCTTTGGTCGAATCTCAAACAACAGCAGAACAAATCGCTTCCAATGACAATGACCAAGCTGATGATCCTTTAAACCAAAATGTACTTGCACGTGGATGATGATGGAAATGCATTTTTTAACCCTTTTTGCATCAGAAACAGCCAATCATAATGTTGCTGAATCTTCAACCAGCCATCTGGATCCACCTAATTTGCACAATGTATATCAACACCAACCTTCAACACATAGATGGACCAAAGAGCATCCTTTTGTAAACATTATTGGCAACCCTAACCAACCAGTCGTAACAAGACAACGCCTTAACAGTGTTGGTGAAAACTGCATTTATGCACTCATCGTCAGTAATGCCGAACCTAAAAACATTAATGAAGCAATGACTCATGACAACTAGATAGAATCCAATCAAGAAGAGCTAAACCAGTTCAAACGTTTAGAAGTATGGGAATTGGTTGAAAGACCAACAGGGCTCTACGTCATTGGTCTAAAATAGATTTGGAAGAATAAGGTAGATGCTGAAGGAATGGTCATTCGTAACAAGTCATGTTTGGTGGCTAAGGGTTATCGTCAAGAAGAAGGTATTGACTTTGAAGAATCATTCGCACCGGTTGCTAGACTTGAGGCTGTTCCGATTTTTCTGGCATTCGCGACTCACATGAACATCACTCTCTACCAAGTGGATGTCAAAACTGCATTTCTGAATGGGAAACTATGGGAGACAGTGTATGTTAGCCAACCAGAGGGATTCATTGATCCGTAGTTCCCTAATCATGTCTACAAACTGAACAAGTTTCTCTACGGTCTCAAACAAGCCCCTCGGGCTTGGTATGATAAATTGTCATCATTCCTACACTGTTTATAAAATATCACGCGGAACACATTTTAATTGTTCAGATTTATGTGGATGATATCCTTTTTGGTTCAACCCACAAAAAGTACTAAAATGCTTTTTCAAAACTCATGAAAACAAATTTTGAAATGTCAATGATGGGTGGAATTACGTTCTTCTTAAGACTTCAAGTTCATCAATTACCCTGTGGTATTTTCTTAAGTCAGTCCAAGTATGCTCCAGATATTTTAAAGAAACATGGTATGACCACATGTGACACCTATAACACACCAATGGCTTCAACCGTAAGCGGATCTTTGATTTACATAGGAAACTTGTTGACCCTAAAAAATACCATAGTATTATTGGGTCTCTCATGTATCTAACGACAAGCGGACCGACATTGTATTTGCTATATATATGTTCTCTCGTTGTCAGTCAAGACCCACTGAAAAACACCTCTTAGAGGCTAAAAGAATCCTTTGATACATCAAGGGAACCATTAATTTGGGGATTTGGTATTCGAAGGATTCTTGTTTTGAACTAATAGCATTTTCAGATGCTGATCATGTAGGGTGTTTAGATACACAAAAAAGTACTTCTGGCAGTCTACAATTCCTTGGTGATAAACTGGTGTCATGGCAATTAAAGAAGCATGACTGTACATCGTTATCATCAACTGAAGTAGAATATGTAGCCATGTCTACGTGTTGTGCTCAAGTCATCTGGATGAGAACACAACTCTTGGATTATGGTTACATATTCGACAAGATTCCCATGTATTGTGACTCTAAAAGTGCAATTACGATCTCGTGCAACACGGTTCAACATTCCAAGTCAAAGCACATTGCTCTTCGCTACCATTTCATCAAAGAGCATGTCGAGAAGGGAATGTTGGAACTATACTTTGTAGGTACTGAACACCAATTGGCGGACCTCTTTACCAAAGCCTTGCCACCCGCAAGATTTGCTGACTTGGTTCATTGAATTGGTATACGGTGTTTGACTCCATAAGAGCTGGATGAATTTTTAAAACTATCTTGAAAACGTCAAACACCAAAACCGTTTTTGTAAATATTTATCAAAACCAAAGTACAAAAATAGAAAATCCTATAAAAACCAAGAATATTTTCAACTTTCTTTTGTGAAAAAAAATGCAAGTACAAAACTTCCATCAACATTGTCTTCTCTTAAACATTTCACAATTTTTCCCAAACAAAGTGTTGAGGGGGAGAATGTACATCTTTTACTAGTTTAATAAAACTTCGTACTTGCATTTTATCAAAAATATGTTGTTTTTAACAAATGTGATGGATAAGTATCATGGTTAAATACCCTCCTCGGACATAAAAGTTTCTTCAAAGCATATAAAATTCATCAAGTCAAAAGTAGAGGGGGGTATTGACAAGTATTTTTCCAAAATGATCTTTGTTTAACTATATTGTGAGTCAATGGACCAAACTTATTGCAATTTTGAGGTTTAAGGACTAAATGTGTCACTTTTGAAAATTAAATTTTATCAAAACTAGTTGGTGAATGCATTCAATGCATTATGCATAACACATTTATTCCACAACTACCTTAATCAACAATCCAAAACCCATCTTCTAATCTGGTCGGTTTTTGATTTCATGATGATCCAACGGATGGATAATCCACAAATGGTTTTTTAAAATTCGTTCTTTTGAACAAATTGGGTGTTTATGATTGAATGTGTTTTTGGTTAAAACTCTTGTTAAGAAACATTTAAAATTGAGTTCTAAACACGTTTTCATAACTCAATCATACCCAGAAACTCCAATTATGTGGTTTTGAAATTTAGGGGTCATACGTAATATTTGGGTGTTTCAATTCGGATGTGGTTTGGTGTAATATTGTGAACTAGAAAGTGTTTATAGGTGATAAAGAACATATTGGAACACGTTAATTAGATGTTGGGATATAGAAAGTCAAAGTCTTTGAAGAATTAAAATCTTGAAGAGTCAAAATCTTGAAGAAGTCAAAGTATTGCTAAAGTATAAAGTCAAAGTACTGCTCGATTCATCAAAGTACTGCATGCTTAAAGGACTGCTATGCAAAATCATTAAGGATTATATTGTAATTCTAGAATGTTCTAAGTTTAAGTTTAGTATTACTTGACGTACAAGGTTTGTAATTGTAAACCGACTAGGGTTATCCTTAAGCCTATAAAAGGACCTCTAAGTTGGCATTAGATGTACGTGCATTATTAGAGTTTTTAGAGAATACGATATTAGAGTTTTAGAGTTGTTAAAGAATTTGTATAACAAGCAGATTCAGTGTTTTAATATAATCGTTAAAGTTAAAGTTAATTCTTCTTAGCTTTGTTAAGTAAATTCCGCATACTTAATAAAGTTAGTTCAATGTTTCTTTGTTAGCAACTTAGGATTTATCCGAGGTTACTAAGTCCTTACAAGCTATATAAGTTAGTTTGGTTAGAATACATCGATCCAACAAGTGGTATCAGAGCTTGTGTGGAAACTCTGATTAAGAAGAAACCCTTAAAACCTAGTTAACAACAAACCTTAAGGATTTATTGAAGTGCACCACCCCTCCATCATATCACTTTCGAATACCTATTATCAAGAAGGAGAGTACGATCTATGGAGCATGAAGATGAGGCACTACATTGCCATTCTGAGACCATGCACTATGGAATGTAATTGTTAATGGTAATGAAGTTGTTCTGCGAACCAAGAGAGATTCTTGGACAACCTAAACCACCCAAGGTTGTCTTACCGGACAACAATTAGAAATCAAGAAAAGGCTCTCAACATCCTACAATGCTATACCGATGGTCACGCTACTCAAGTTTCATGATGCTAAGGACGCTAAACAACTATGGGCTACTCTCAAGACAAGGTTTGGAGGTAATAATGCTTCAAGAAGATGCTTGTAATCATTGAAACAGCAGTTTGAAACTTTCCTTTGTTGGTGAAAGAGAAGGTCTTGATGCTACCTATGACGGTTGCAAAATCTCCTCGATATGCTAGAGTTATACAAAGCGGAGGTATCTGTTGAAGACGCCTAATCAAGTTCTTAAGAGTTTGCCATCGACATGGCATGTGATTGCTACTATGATCAGAGGACAACCTGGTTTGGACATTAGAAGGTGTATAAGTATGAGATGAATGGCCAAACAAGTTCAAAGTCTCATAGTATAGCTTTTGTGTCTTACGAAAGAGGCGGTACTTCCACTAAAATCTGCTTACCCTACTCAATCTTTGTTTCCCAATCGCATATCACGCTCATTCTATCACAACCATGACCAACCCACATCATCACCAACAAACACCATCCATTTCGATGAAGTTGTATGCTCATTCTTTGCTCACCAAGCCACTTTACATGTTACTTATGAAGAGGATTTGTCACAAATTGAAAATGATGCTCTTGAAGAAATTGATATTAGGTGGCAAGTTGCTATGATCACTGCTAGAATCAACAAGTTCATGAAGAAAACAGGAAGAGGCATTGACTTCAAACCCAAACAGGGTATCACCTTTGACAAGTCAAAGATTGAATGCTTTAACTGTTAAAAGACTAGACAGTTTGCAAGGAAATGCAAGTTTGCTAAATATAAGGCAAACAGGATGACTGACAAACCTAAGCTTGAACTAAAGGAAATCCCTATAACTGAAACAAAAGCTTTGGTTGCTCTAGCGAATCTGTCGGAGGTTGGTGAGTCTTGAGTTTGATGATGAACCAATAACCTATTGTATGGTAGCGATGGAAGAATCGGTGGAAGAGTTTGATTGGAGCACAACTTTTGATGAGGAACCTAGACATGCTGCTTTGGAATCGAGATGGTCTAGGAAGGTTTGATTAGAGCTTGGAGAATTAATATGAACACATTACGCTTGCTATGGTAGCTACTTCATTAAGTTTACCCCTATCTCGAGATATGCTCTAAGTGTCATAATTTTTATCAAAAGTGCTTAATGATTATGTAGCGAAAGAGATAACTATAGTAGGGCTAGGTCGAGGTAGGCGGTTATCAAATCACTTTAGAGTCTATGGAAGCCAAAATTATAACACATGAAAATAGTGAAATGGCTTGGGTTGAAAAGTATGAACAACAGGATTATCAGTTAAAATTAAGTGAATGGAAGTTAGGATGTAAGATTTAAAGATTGAAAAGTCGACTAAGGAGAGGGTGGTGCTAGAAAAATTCTTTGCTTGGGGACAATCGGTCTTTCTCATATTAGTTATGTTGAAAAACCTAGAAGAGCTTACATTAGAAGCGGACTAGGATTTGGTATGGACTTTAGTAGCATAGAGGAAAACCACCTAGTAATAAGAACCAACTTGATTTTGAGGATATAACAACTAGTGATGATGAACTCATCAATTATGTAGATAACCCATCTAGTGATGAGGAATCAATTAGTCAACACCTCGAGTTTAAGAAAGACAATGGTTATCATGGGTCCTCATCCTCTTGGTAGTTTTCAACCACTTAGAGCGGATGTTTCTCATTTTGGAGTAGACAACTTAGAGTTTAGGAAGAAGCTTCTTTGGAAAATCTAGTTACGAAACCCCAAAAAGCAGTTGAAAAACCTAAGGTTGATGATGTTAAGAGTCAAAGTACCTTGACTCAAATCTTGCTGCACGATCGGCGGTACCTTTAAGAAAACCTTTTCAAAATCTTGCTAAAACTTTTGGGATAATTTTGGTCAAAATAGTTTTCATCATTCACCAAAAGATAGGATGAAAAATTGTGTTTTGTTTGTTATAGTCACGATCATCGATTAAGGATGTGACTTTCACTCATACTACTTAAGCAAATTCCTAAAGACGGATCGCCAACCAAAACCAAGGGAGAATAAACGATGCGGAATCATTCACATAGGGTTAACCATAGTAACTTCTCACAAGACTACGGATACCCTCACCGGAGAAGACCTTTTTCAAAACCCCAATACCTTCAAACACTTTTCAAGGTCTTGTTAGCTAAAACCGATACTTTCTCAAATCTTTTCGGTTTTCACCAAACACTTTTGGAATAGAAACCTAGGAGATCTAATTACTATCAATATAGAAGGCGTTACAACTCAAAGAAAGTAGCTAGATCAAGGGACTCTACACGAAGTTAAAACCAAATGGGTTAAGAAGGAAATTGCGATGGGAACAAGCGGTACTTTCGGCAAGTGTGGGTGAAAGCAGAGATTTTGTTGAAAATAATAAAGAAAACTTGGATGAAAAAGTGATTTTTATTGAAAAACCAACACAAGTTTTTGAACAACAAAAGATAATTGATCATGTACTTAAAGATAGTGGAAATTACATGTTAGGATTTAGTAAATCCAGTTATTAAAAGTCGGTCACCTCAAGTATATGTAATCGTTAGAAAGCTCGTAGTAGTAGATTAGTTAATGTTTAGTAGTATTTAGTTAATTAACACCGTGGAGGACGACGGTCTTTACCTGTATGCACGATCCATAGCCCGTAGGTGGCGATTTGTGTAAGACTATAATACTCTCTACCTCCCAAGGTAGAGTTGGGCTCATAATAATACTTTCATTTTCTCTCACTAAGTTCCCAAACCGCTAACTCTTTCTCTCTAAAACCTCATCTTATCGCCTCTTTTGATTGTGATATGATGTGTTTGTGAAATCAATATGTTACAAATGGTATCAAGAGCCATGGTTTGATCATCTCTCTTACATATCCTTGGATTTCTAGTGGTTTTTGAGTTTGAAAAAGTTTAGTGGTTTGTGCATCATTTGGATAATTTCTTGTGTTAAAGTTTGAATTTTGGGTGTACTTTTGTGTTTAGAATCATGTATGTGATTGGGTTTTGATTTGGAAAGCTTGAATCACTGTGGTTGGGCTTGTTTTGGATTGAAAATTGTGTTTTGAAGTTTTTCTTGCTAGCGACTTGGTTCTCGTAGTGTTTTTCATCGTGCGACTTGCTTGATAAAGGTAGCGGTGTAGTGTTAATTGTTAGCGATTTGTTCCTAGCGACTTGTCTATTGAGACAAGCCGACAAACAGTACAACTTAGTGGATTCTCCACTACGGCTAGCGACTTGGTGAAGTTAGCGACTTGTTTACAATTTTGTTAGCGACTTGTACTTAGTATTCTTAGCGACTTGGACCTTAGCGAGTTGCTCTTTAGCGACTTGACTGTGTAGCGACTTGGTGCTTTAGCGACTTGTGTCTAGCGACTTGGGTCTTAGCGACTTGGTTCACGAAATTGAGATCTTAGCGAGTTGCTACTTAGCGACTTGGTTCAAAATTCTTAGCGACTTGGTTGATTTTGTTTGTGTCTGGTTTCTCTTGATTTAGTAAATCCGGTGAAGAATCTATTTCCCGGTTTAATCATAGAGTTATAAAATCCCGTGTAATCTGTTAACATGTCTACCAACGTACCTAAAATCATCTCCACTCTTCTTTGAGGATGTTCAAGCGGTGGTTCGGATACTAGTCCACCTATGCTTGGCAGAACTACGACTCTTGGGCTCAGCAGATCAGTTATCTTTGTCTTGGAAAGGAAAATAGGGTCAACATTCTCTAATACAACGATGAAGGACCTTATCAGTTGAGACTACAAGAGACTTAATTGATCTGTGCAGATGGAACAATGATCTATGGATTAGGCGGACCAAGGCGTATGATGAGCTCAATGATAAGGAGAAAAAGAGATTCGATCGCGATATCGGGGCCTCGAACATTATTCTTGAGGTCTTCAAAAGATATCTACAAGCTTACCAATCATAACACTTTGAAGCCAAGTCGGGTTTGGGATAATGTCAAGATGCTTCCCTCGAGTTCGAATTAACCAAGGAAGGCAGAGAATCACAATTGTATGATGAGTTTGAGCATTTCAAGATGAAACCAGATGAGAGTGTCTATGAGTACTACGTGAGATTCCACAAACTTGTGAATGATATGAGGAATATCAAAATGACAATGCCAAATATTCATTTGAACTCAAAGTTTGTGAACAACATGAATCTGAATGGCACAAGTTTGTCACATCGTGAAGCTAACTAAAGGATTGAAGAACACCAACTATGAGCAGCTATGCCTTCCTTCTTGAATGAGAGACATGCTATGTTTGAAAAAGTTCTTGGATAGTTCAAAACCAACGAGGGAGAAACAAGCTCATCAAATGACTCAAGCGCTTTCTACACCAATGTTGGTATTACAACCAAAGCTTCTCAAGTCATACCCATGGGTAATGGGAATTACAAGCTTATCCCGGATCCGCATATGAGCCTCCCGACTCAAACACACTCATGGAAAACTTAATCAATCAACTTTCTCTCATGGTTAGTCAAAACATGAACTCTCTCCCACACCAACAATAACCTCGAGCGACATCAATCCACACAATCAAGCAAGCTATCGGAGATGGGAAGGTTATGGTGCAACTAGTTCAAGAAAGGTAGTATGAGCAGGGAAGAGGTGGAGTTGGTAGAGGATATGTAACAAATCGAGAATCGTGGAAGGAATCCAAATCAAGGACAAGCAAAGCAGGTCAAATGCTACAAGCTGTGGTGGTGAGGGACATATTGCTAGAAACTACACATCTCCAAAACGTCCACGAATGTAGAATACTTGAGAGACAAGATGTTGCTTGTGCAAGCTCGGGATAATGGAGCCGCTTTGGATGAAGAGGAGTTGTTGTTTCTTCTTTGAGGAAATGCCGAACCTATGATCTTGATGTTGATGAGCGACCAATTCGGGATATAGGTCATAATCATCAAAATTCCTTTCAAGTAGGCGGCATGATGCATTTGACTCGGCGTCGATGATGAACCCTCTTGCTAAACAATCTTCATGGCTAGCATCTCACCTCGGTCTCTTCAAAGGTCTCCACCACAACAAGCTGGTCCATCCAAAGACAAAATCATTCGGAGGTATTAAAACTATATGATGATGTTGATGAGCAAAGATGCATAATAAAGTACAATCTCTTGAAACTTTTGAATCGGATATTGATGATGAGGTAATAGCAATATTGTCCCATATGATCAATATGTGAACAAAGTGAAAATGAGGTTGTACCAAATGTCATCTTCCACGATCAATGATGACTCGTTTTGATGAATACAACTTTGCATGTGCCTCGATGATTCTATTATCTCTCGAGGCCGAATGCCTATAAAGAACAAGTTGCTATTTATGAACAACTTGCTAAGTTTGAGTTAACCACCGTGAGCGAAATGGATGACCAAATGCATACAATTATTAGAAAAGTAATTTTAGATAAAAGTATTAAAACAAGAGTTAAACTCCTTACAAGAAAAGCTTTCTAAAGCGCTAAGCAAAAACAAGAACTTCAAGAAAATGTTAAAATGCTTAAGCAAGAATTGGTGCTAAGGAATCAAAACTTTTGAATGATTTTCTAATCTAAAACCTTGAAAAACAAGCTTGAAAATAAGTTATGCGTACAAGGAATACCATTCGATTGCTCACATGATCACTAAGCATAGAGTTCTCGTGATAAGCATAGTATCCCCATTATAAAGGAATCAACCACAGTATGGTAAGAAAGCAAAATTGCTCAAAATGTAATCTATGATGGCAATGAGATTCTTTAACCTAGGCGAAACCTAGTTGCATTGAGTGCATTGAGGAAGATAGAAAATTAGATGATGCATCTAGGAGAAAATGGATATGAAGCTTAACGATCCAGGTGTAAAGAGAATAACATAACGATCAAACCCCATGATTACACTAAGTAAAATTGGATATCCTTAAACAAGTTTAAGCCTCATACTCTATTAACCCCTGAACAAGTGTTACGGAAAAAGATATGGATATGCAAAAGGCGAAAATCTTGTTGAAAAGAATCCTCCTAGTAGGAAATTGCCTCAAGCAACCTGTGTATCCTCCTAATACACCAATGCATTTAGTTCCTAGATCTATTACCACTAATATCAAGACCTTAATCGACTGTATGTTGTTTATCATTGTTTGTTGATTTTGAGAAAACTTGTAAGAAGAGAATCACACCTATAGGGATAACTGAGGGGGAAAGTGGTTTTGAGCAAACTAAAGAATGTTATTTATCATGCCCTTCTTTAAACAATTAAAAGGTCAATTTGAGAGTCTTCAAAAGGGAATTAATTCTGATATTAAAGTAATGGAAAAGGAATTTGATGCAATGATAGTTGAGGTTAATGATTATGAATAGGAACTCAAATATAATAAAATTGAAAGGAAGAACTTGCATATCTTAAATGAGAATTTGATTTCGAGTTGTGTGGCTCACTGTTTTATACTTTTACTAAGCACTCTATTACTGCTTCTCGATCTCATGAATTATCTATTGCATTGAAAGTTTCTCATGATCGTGTTATTGAGCTTGAAAACAAAAACTCAGAACTAAATGAGAAAATTGATCAGGATTATCACCATAATTTGGTAAAACATCTTTCTAAACTAGAAGATGAACATTTTGATTTGCAACTAAAATATCAACATCTTAAAGAAAATGTCAAAACCTCAAATATCAAGAAATCCTCAGATGTTCCAGAGTTTGACGCAGTTTTTCAAATAAACAAACATCACGAACAGATTCAAGCTCATTGTAACACGATCATAAAATTGAAAGCCCAAATTTCACAATTAAAGGGCGAAAAGAACAATGTGACTAGCTCCCAAATGCCTCCTCCTTTAGATTCTCAGTATTCTCAGACTTTTCATTTTCAAAACTTGGTTAATGCTTTACAAAAGGAAATTGAGGGTTTTCTCGAAGAAAATGAAAAAGTTAAACGTCACTTTAAAGAGTTGTATGATTCAATTAAAGTCACTAGTGACAAGAACAACGAAAAAATAACGTCTTTACAAAAGGAAATTGAGAATCGATGAGGCGGAAAAGGAAGCGCCACTTGTCTTGAGTGAGAATGTTGCATCAAGATCATCCTCGATCGCAAATATATGTATTTATTAAATACATTCCTCGATCTTAGGAATAATGAACTTGTGTTTCATAACTATTTTGCTCACCTTAAGGATAGTCTAGAATGTCTTCGTGAGATTGTGGAAGAGGATTTTATAAATAAGCCTCTTGGCGGTGAAATTAGGTTTGCGTGCATTCAAGCTAAGCGATCTATGCCTAGTGCCTAAATCCTTAGGTGCGAAAGGTAAAGTCGTGATGCCTTGTTCTATGCCTAGTGCCAAGCATACAAACCATTCTATGCCCACTATTAAGAAAGTAAACTCTAATGTGCCTTCAAGTAGTTCGGATCCCACACTTCTAGTTCAGAATGCAAAAGTAGCAAAACCAACTAATGTTCCAATTCCTCTATTGGAGTAAAGTGACACCAAAGCAAGCGGTCAAAGCCTCAAGGCAACACAAAGAATGATAGGACCTTGCATGCTAGGAATGTTCGGTGGAAGAGAGTAGAAGATCACCTTAGGGAGAATTTGAATAAGGCAGATCGTGTTGATTCTAGTGTTAGCTCTAAACGTCATGTAATTAATGCTAATTCTGCTACTTTTGGCAAAACATGTAATGATGATTGCGTGGTTTCATTACTAATCTTGAATGTGGTGTGAATGATTTGTCTAATCTTTGTCAAATGCCAGTTAAAACTATTAATGTTAAACATCAAACTAAGAAGGCTAAAAGCAAAGGCGAAAAGAAAGTTAGAAAAGCGGTTGAAACCAGAAGAGAATTTAGTAATATAGGTTATCAATGGATACCTATTGGCCGTAAGATTAAAGAGTTGTGCCCTAAATTTGCTAAGTCAATGCCCACTAGAAAATGGATGCTCTCTTGGTAGAACTATTCCTTAAAAAGTGAACACACTTTGAATAGGTCAAATCGGACACTAAGCTTTGCATCTATTTACGATGATTCTATTGCTTCTACTTGATGTGGGTGTTCCAATCATTACTAACCAAATGGAACCCATTCTTACATGGGGATCCCATTTATCGATTATCCATTCTTATCATGTGTTCAGCTGCGGATCGTTCAAATCGTTACGTAGTACCGGACTCGGTTATTTCAAGCATATATTTGGAGACGGTCACGGCTCATGAACTTTGTGAGTAGATTCATCGAGCTGTGAGATTCGAAATGATCATTTTGGTGCTATTATGGGTTATGGAGATTACGTGATTGGAGATATTGTGATTTCCGGGTATATTATATTGAAGGTCTTGGACATAATCTATTTTTCGGACAATTATGTGACTCAGTTAGAAGTGGCCTTGAAAACATACTTGCTTTGTTAGAGAACTTGATGGTGTGGAACTTCTCAAAGGAACTCATGGTTCAAACCTATACACCATGTCTATCGAAGATATGATGAAATCTTCACCCATCCGCTTTGTCAAAGGCTTCCAAAACTAAGTCATGGCTATGGCACGTCGTCTCAATCACTTGAACTTTGGTACCATAAACAATCTTTCCAAAAGGACTTAGTAAGAGGATTACCCAGTTAAAGTATGAAAAGATCATATTTGTTTAGCTTGCCAATTGGGAAAAGCACAAAATATGCCCACAAACCAAAACCCACAAACTCGATGAATTGAAGTTCTTCATACCATTCATATGGATGCATGCGGACCAATGAGAGTGCAAGCGATAAATGGGAAGAAATACATTCTAGTAGTTGTTGATGACTACTCGATTTACTTGGGTAAAGTTTTTGAGGACAAAGGATGAAACTCGGATGTCATCATCAAACTTATCAAACGACTTGAGTTCGACTCAACAATCTTGTTAGAATTGTTCGAGCAGACAATGGCACGAGTTTGTTAACAAAGACTTAATTCGGTTTTATGAAAGTGTTGGAATCGGTCATCAAGAAGTATTCCACGAACTCCTCAACGAGCGGTGTAGTTGAAAGGCGAAATTGAACTCTTGTGGAAGCGCAGAAAAAGTGCTAATTTATTCAAAGGTTCCAATGTTTCTATGGGAATTTGAAGCCATTGCCACCGCTTGCTACACCCAAAATCGTTCCTTATTCACACCTCTCATGGAAAAACTCCATATGAACTTGTCCATAAGCGAAAACTTGATCTCCTACCTTCTTGTGTTTGGTGCTTGGTGCTACCCAACGAATGACGGTCAGATTTAGGTAAATTAAGAGCTAAAGGGGACATTGGAGTTTTGTAGGTTATGCATCAAACAAGAAGGGTTACGAATCTACAACAAAAGAACTCGAGATATCATGGAAACTATTCACGTCACGTTCGATGAGCCGTCCGGTGAAATGGCTCGAGAACAATCGATTCTGGACCGCATTTCAACCTTTATCAAGTAGTCCTATCGGTTCTACTCTTGTTTCTAATCCTCACCGCAACTCCTTATGTACCTCCTTGAAGATGATTTGAAGAAATTATTTGATCCAATGTTTGATGAACACTATGAGCCAGTGCTAATGATATGTCGGTTCCATCAGCAGTGCCTCTATCCCCATCAATGAAGTTAGCCTTGGTTTCAATGTCATTAAGTCAAGAAGCGCTTCTGCTTGATCACTCTGTCTCATCAACAAATCATCAATCATCAAGTGTACACAATGGAAATGTTCTTTCTGTTATGAGATGATGAAAACCCTTTGCTCCTCCGAAGATGAACCCTTTGAAAACATATTTGCTCACGAGTCATCATCAGAACCATCTTCTTGGGAGATATCAACTCTGCTACTTGGGTTCCTCAACAACAACCACATGAACACCTTAGAAAATGGACACATGATCATCCATTGGACAACATCATTGGAAACCTTTCCCGTCCGGTATCCGCACGGAAACAACTTGCAAGCGATGCCTTATGGTGCTTCTTCAACCGTACTCTCTAAGATCGAACCAAAGACAAAGCGCCATGAATAAAGGACAATTTGGTTCAATGCCATGCAAGAAGAAATTCATGAGTTTGATCGACTAGATGTATGGGAATTAGTACCGCTCCGGTTGTGCTATGATCATTGCTCTAAAGTGGATCTTCAAAGTGAAACTTGATGAGCATGGTGATGTTTTAAAGAACAAGGCTCGATTGGTTGCAAAAGGATACCGTCAAGAGGAGGGTATTGACTTTGAAGAATCATTTGCTCATGTTGCTCGTGTCGAGGCAATCGAGAATATTCTTGGCTAATCGCAAGTAAGAACATGGTAGTCTCATCGGATAGATGTAAAGGCGGTTTTCTTAACGGAGATCTTAAAGAAGTCGTATCGTCGACCAACTGAAGGCTTTGTGAATCCGAGCATCCTACTCACGTCTATCGTTTGAAGAAGGCTCTTTACGGTTTGAAGCAAGCTCCAAGGGCTTGGTATGATCTGTTATCAAAGTTTCTTCTATCTCTTGGATTCGAAAAGGAGTAGTTGATCCGACATTGTTCACGTAACGTCGAGCAAACATTTAATTGGCGTTCAAATATATGTTGATGATATTATTTTTGCCTCGTGACCCCGATGAATGTGACCGTTTTCAAATGAAATGGGTTCCAAATTTTAAATGTCAATGATGGGACAAATGTCATTTTCTTGGGATTACAAATTTCACAAAGTCACGGAGGCATTTTATAAATCAATCTAAATATGCAAATGAGATTTTAAAGAAATTTGCATTTGATTCTGTGACTCTGTTGACACTCCCATGATAGGCGTACTAAAGCGGATGAGGACCACTCGGGATCATGGTAGACCAAACGAAATATCATAGTATGATTGGATCACGATGTACCTCACGGCGATGAGACCGAGACATTTTGTTCGATGTTTGCATGTGTGCTAGATATCGAGCTAAGCCTACTAAAAAGCACCTTGAAGCGGTTAAGCGGGTCTTCGGTATCTCAAGGAACCATCAATATGGGACTTTGGTACCTAAGGACACCGGTATGTCACTAACGACCTATCACGGATCTTGATCATGTAGGATGTCAAGATACGTCAAGTACGTGCTGGAGGTGCTCGGTTTTGGGTGATAAGCTTGGTGGTCTTCAAAGAAACAAATGAGTACTTCTATTTCCTCTGGAGGTTGAATACATAGCCATGTCATCTTGTTGTGCTCAAATCCTATGGATGAGATCGATTATCGACTATGGCTTTGAATTCAACAAAATTCCTACATCTCTTGTGATAATAAAAGTGCTATTGCTATCTCATGCAACAACGTACAACACTCAAGAGCAAAGCACATCGACATTCGACATCATTTCATCGGGAGCAAGTAGAAAGCGGTGTGGTGGAACTCTATTTTGTGAGGTCCGAATACCGGTTAGCGACATCTTCACCAAAGCTCTTCCTAGGGAGCGTTTTGAGTTTATCCTCCCGACTTGGTCTAAAGAGTCTACAACCGAACACTCAAACGTCTTCAAGAGGAAGGCGAGGTGTAAAGGTTTTCTTCATCCATCTCTTGTAAATATTTATTCAAAAGCAAATAGAAAAATATAAAACTTTCAAAATCCATAAAAATTTGAAAATCATGAAAATTTTCAAAAATATTGTCTTTTGTCATGATTTTTCTCGATTTGATTATATTTACGGTCTTTGTGCTGTCATTCAAAGAATGCCACGGGATTTTAGATGTTGTTCGAATTTCTCAAAAAATCAAAATTTTTTTTGGAGAAAGTGAAACAATGGTTTATTGTCATTTCAAGCAGTAACCCGTTTTTCATAGAAAGAAAAGAGCCATGCTTTATCTTGTTTTTCAAATCTCATGCTCTGATTCTATAAATAATTACTTACTATCTAATGAAAACTAATTGCTTTGTAAAATAACTCAGACTCTTTTTTTGAAAATCATTTGGACTTAACGTTTGTCAAAAAATATCTACCTCTCAATCAACAACTTATGTCATTGATTGAGGAGGAGAATGATTTCAATTAAATCAAAAGGTTATTCGTAATACAATTGTTTTCAAAAAGATAATCATGCATGTTTAATCAATGGAGTTTAAAGTCTCATAATCCGATCCTTATCAGTTAAAATGTTTTCATAATCAAGTCACAATTCTCCTCAAAAGCTTTCAAAATCAATTTAAATCTCTGAGATCACAAATCTCAAATGATTAGAAAATTGTGATCGGGGAGAATTTGTGATTTAAATTAGATTTAAGCGGCGATTCAATAAATGGTTTCACAAGTGTTTTGCAAGCTTTCCTCCCACATGTGCCAAAGCGATTTCAAATTTTCCATGCACATGTTGAGGGGAGCATCCTTTAAAACCACAAAGTATTGAAGCGTGATTGATTTGTCTCTAAGTGCGGGTTCCTTCTAATATGTGCAAAACTCTTTGAAACCTCGAGGCACATATTAAGGGGGAGCAAACTTATGAAAAGCTCATACTTCCTCAATATGCTTTATATACTTGATTTGATCGGGAAGTGATGTTGATATCTTTTAGAAAATGGTAATCAAAGTTAATTCTTCCTCTTGCCTCCGTGTGCTAAAGCGATTTCTAATACATGATGCACATGTTGAGGGGAAGCTCTTTTCTAAGAATATCAAAAACAATTCGGTACAAAATAATTTGATAATATATCACAAGTATCTGGATTGATTTTCAAATGGTTTTCAATTGGTTCCAATGGCGGATGAACAATACCAAATAGACCGACCAAATTTACTTTATGTATGGTGATATAAGGATGGTTAGGTTAGGTATTCGTTCCCACGATCCACTTGAACCGGAGGGATCTACCAGGAACAATCCACTAGATAGTGTAGAGTCCTTATGTATGATGAAAAAAGAGAAAAGTGAGATATGGGAAGAGTGCGGTGAGATAGAGCTAGAACTAGAATAAACCCAACAAGGTTCTAGTTATGAAATCTCGAGTAAGCTTGAAGAGGTTGAAGAATGAAAAAAATTGAATGTGAAAAGGGGTGAAAAGAAATAGCCCTCAATATTTGAACCTTAGGGCTCTGGTGTTTACTAAGTTAACATCGGTATTGAAGACAAGGCGTCATGGACCCGGTGACGCACTACACTACAACTTCCCAAACCACTCAAGTTCCTCTTAAAAGGGCTTGTTTCATTCTCATGAGGAACCGACATTATCTATCGACTTTCTCCTAGAGTTTGTTGATATTGAAGAAGGAGACCCTCTCCACAGTCTCGACATAGGAACCAAATGTGCACTATTGAGTCTAGAGCCAAGAGATCATCAAATAAATCTCATTAGGACCTTTGTCAATGAAGACTCTCTGTTTCACACAATGTGGAAAGAGAGATTATATCTTAGGAGTCCTCGCATTATCCTTGTGGTATTGTCGGAACATCCGAGTGATATGCAAACATATTCACAATGAAGATGGAAAGCCTTGGAGCCAACATCAAACAAGCTCTGGTGGGTGGCATGTGAGATCTATCAATAGATCAACCATGTGACAATCGGCGAAACAATGGGCGATTCAATATTTTGAATCAATCCGGGTTCGAGTTATGGATTGACGAATACCTTTGAAAACCGATATTTCGCTTAAAACTCTTTTCTTTAGCACATCGATCGTGTACTAACATTTCAAAATAAAAGGTGTTTATGATTGATAATTGATTTTCATTAAAACCTTCGTTGTATTGCAAAACAATTTCTATTGAGCGATTCACGATTGTTTTCAAATCTCTTTTCATCAATCATTGAATCTCAATTATTGGTTCACTCACTCTGTGTTGTCTTCTTTGAGATGTTCGATTTGAGAACGACTAGAGCGGTGCGAAACCTGTCAAGGAAATTCTTGAATTATACACGATCACGAGCGGTACTTGTCTTGATCAGCGGGGAACCGTGGGCGTGTACCTCAATTCAACGAAAGTGATCAAAGACACTTTCATGCACTTTATTGCTAGCTGTTGTATGCGTGTGCGCTTGAGGCGTTTGCGGTGACGAGAATGAAACGGTCAATCAAAGCCGCATGCTCACTCAACACATTCATTTCTAAAGAAATCATGATGAAGTGCATCAATGACTACGATATTTTCACTCCGTAAATGCGCTACGCTCTTCGCAAATATCATGAATCAACTAAAGCTTCGCTACTCGATAAGAAGAAATCATGATCCAAAATGTGAGCATGTCGGTCCAAATGTCACAACATCACTTAATACCAACACCACAATAGAAGAGTCGAGGAGATTTATGTTGGTGATGATCTCAATCTTGGCTCAAAACTCATCATCACGTGGATCGGTTAAAGACCTCCATTGATTATCCAAAGATGCAATAATGAAGAATCAATGACTATGAGCTACAGAGTAAAGAACATTAACAAGAAACCAAGAACAATCTAATTGTAATATATGTTTGTATTCTATGTATTTTTGAGGTGACCTCCTTGGGGAGATTGTTAGGATTTAGTAAATCCGGTTATTAAAGAGTCGGTCACCTCAAGTATATGTAATCGTTAGAAAGCTCGAGTCGTATATTAGTTAATGTTTAGTAGTATTTAGTTAAGTAACACCGTGGAGGACGGACGGGTCTTTACCTGTATGCTCGATCCACCCGTAGGTGGCGATTGTGTAAGACTATAAATACTCTCTACCTCCCAAGGTAGAGAGTTGGAGCTCATAATAATACTTTCATTTTCTCTCACTAAGTTCCCAAACCTCTAACTCTTTCTCTCTAAAACCTCATCTTGTATGCCTCTTTTGATTGTGATATGATGTGTTTGTGAAATCAAATATGTTACATTACATACTTAAAGAATTTAAGTATGTAACTCCTAAGGAACACAAGTCAAGAATGGCTTGGGTTCCTAAAATTAACTAACTCTTTTATCTTTATGCAGGGCAACCCGGAAGAGGAGCTTAAAGATCATCTAATTGTGGATAGTGGTTGCTCGGAAGCATGACAGAGACAAAGAGATTACGTCGATTTTAGATCTATTGTGGAGGAAGAGTTGCATTTGGGAATGATGCTAGTGGAGGAAGAATAGCGGCAATGGAACTATCATGGTAGGAAGAATATATTTTGAGAATGTTCATTATGCGAAGGAGCTCAAATTCAATCTTTGTCGGTCTCTCGGATACGTGACAAGAAGCACCTGTGTTATTCAGCGACACGAATGTCTCATTCTTTCCCTAATTCAAGCTTGTTGATGATAACTTGGTAGTCTTGAAAGTACCAAGAACTAATGATGTGTATAGCACGGATATGAAGAGTCTTCACTCATACGGAAGAGCAACTTGTTTAGTAGCAAAGGCAACACTTGCGTAGCACATCAATGGCACAAATTACTAGGCCATGTAAATTTCAAGAATATATTAACAAGTTGATCAAATGAAATTTAGTTAGAGGTTTACCTTCCAAAACATACGAGAATGATCACTCATGTTTGGCGTGCAAGAAAGGTAAGCGACATAAAGCTTCATGCAAGAAGATTGAGGAAGAACCATTAGAGAACCTTTAGAGTTCTTTGCACATGGATTTGTTTGGACTGTTTTTGTTGCAAGTCTAAACAAGAAGAAGTACTATCTGGTTGTGACGGATGATTGCGATGATTTAGTTGGGTATTTTTCTTGGGTTTTAAAGATGAAGCGTTTGATGCTATTCATGATCTCATAATAGCCCTTGAAAATCAATTGAGACTCAAGTAAGGGGTATTAGATGTGACAATGGGATGAATTCAAGAACAAGCTAATGCATGAATTTGTGCCAAGAAAGGGATCAAGAGGAGTTTAGTATTGCTAGAACTCCACAATGAGAATGGTGTTGCAGAGAGAAGAACACAACTTTGATTGAAGCGCCCGAACAATGCTTGCAGATTGTTTACTACCTATTCGGTTTTGAAATTTGAAGTCGTAAGTCTGCTTGCTATGTGTTGAATAGAGTATCGATCACTAAACCTCGGATGAAGACACCTTATGAGTTGTCGATGGAAACAAACCCAACATTAGATTTATGAACCCTTTTGGATGCCCTCTAACTATTCTCAATACAATTGATAATCACGGGAAAATTTGATGGCAAGTCGGAAGAAGGATATTTATTGGGATCTGCACCAACAACAAAGGATTTAGAGTGTACAATAGAGTCACAAAGAAGGTTCAAGATTGTCTTCATGTTGAATTTTTAGAAGATCTAGAAAATCAGAAGGGTAAAGGTCCTGATTGAATGTTTGATCTTGAGGTTCTGACTCCTTCTATGAATTATGTACCTATTCGAGAAGAAAATCAACTAGATCACAAGGAAGATGAATTACAGTACATTGTTCATGGAGTCAATATCAGACCTGATGTTGTTCCTGATGAAGAACCTATAACTGTTGAGAAGGAGAAAAGTACTGATGAACCAAAGTCTTCATTATCTGCTGAAGATCAAGCTATAAAAGATGAACTTAATAACCTGCTTTTTGAAGATGTAGTAGCACAATCTTATGATGATGATCAAAGAAGAGATTTTGAAGAAGAAAAGAAAAAGGGTAAGTCTCTGAACACCCTCACACGGACTTTTGATCACGATACTTTGGACCAAATCTTGTTGCACTGTTGATGACACTTTGGATGATTTGGATGATCCTACCATGTGCGGCTTAGAAGACCGATGATGAATTTGAAGATGAAGGTATTTTCTCGATTCCAATGAAGATCTTGATTTCACAAATTTAGGTGATAATCTTGAAGTTCCACAAACTCCTATCTTAAGAGTACATAAGAATCATCCTACTGATCAAATTATTAGACCTTCTACTTCTAGAGTGCTTACAAGGACCAAAGCTAAAGGTTTTTCTAAACCACATAATGCTTTTCTTAGCTTTGTCTCTAAACAGAACATGTTGAATCATAAGGATCACCAAACATGCTTATTCACTTGCTTTATCTCTCAAGAAGAACCCAAGAATATAGCTCAAGCATTAACTAAAGAGAGTTGGGTTGAAGCCATGCAAGAAGAACTTCTTCAATTCAAACTTCAAAATGCGGGTATTATGTGATCTACGGATGGTAAGAAAGTTATTGGTACAAGATGGGTTTTCAGAGTCAAGGGAGATGAAAGAGGGAATGTAATCAAGAACAAGGCAAGATTAGTTGCACAAGGATACAGACAAGAAGAAAGAGTAGATTATGATGAAGTGTTTGCTCCTGTAGCAAGGATTGAAGCTATCCGAATATTCCTTGCTTTTGCATCATATATGGGCTTTCAGGTTTATCAAATGGATGTCAAGAGTGTCTTTCTCTATGGCACGATTACAGAGGAGGTCTATGTCAAACAACCTCCTGGTTTTGAAGATCTTGCACATCCAAAAAAAGTCTACAAAGTTGTTAAGGCACTTTATGGCCTTCATCAAGCACCTAGAGCTTGGTATGAAAGGCTCTACTTTCTTATTACAACATGGTTACAGGAGAGGGCTATTGACAAGACTTTGTTTATCAAGAGAGACAAGAAGGATATCATGCTAGTTCAAGTTTATGTAGATGATATCATCTTTGGAGCTACAAAGCGAGTCCATGGTAAAGGAGTTTGACGGTGATGCAACATGAATTTCAAATGAGTTCAATGGGTGAATTGACTTTCTTTTGGGGCTACAAGTTAAACAGTCAAAGTAGGGAATTTTCATAAGTCAAGATAAGTATGTCTCTGACATTCTTAAGAAGTTCAATTTTGATGCTATGAAGCCAGTCACTACACCTATCAAGTCTATCAACTCATTGGGCAAGGATGAAGATGGTCAACCTGTTGAAGTCAAGTTGTACAGATCTATGATTGGCTGTCTTATGTAGTTAACTTCATCTAGGCCTGATATTATGTTTGCTATTTGTTTATGTGCACGATATCAAGTCTCACCTAAGGTCTCCCATATGAATGCGGTAAAGAGAATTTTTAGTTATTTGAAACAACAACCTAAGTTGGGGTTGTGGTATCCAAAGGATTCACCTTTTCACTTGGAAGCTTTTTCAGATAGTGATTATGCAGGTGATAACTATGATTGAAGATCAACAACTGGAGGATGTCAATATCTTGGAAGAAGATTAGTCTCATGGCAGTGTAAGAAGCCAACTATTGCGGCAACATCATCTTCAAGCGAGAATATGTGGGCAGCTGCAAGCTGTTGTGGACAAGTTTTGTGGATGCAGAATCAACTCTTGGATTATGGGTTCAATTTCAAGAATACTCCTATCAACATTGATAATGAGAGTACAATTTGTATTGTGAAGAATCATGTTTATCACTCCAAGACCAAGCACATTCAGATTAGGCATCACTTCATCAGAGATTGTTATGAGCATAGACTCATTAATGTTGTCAAGGTTTACACAGATGATAATGTAGCTGATTTACTCACCAAAGGATTTGATGTTTCACGATTCAATCACTTGGTGGTGAGCATTGGAATGATTAATTACTGAGCTACATTTAAGGGGAGGATTGATTAGTTAGTTAGAAAGTCCTGTGCTTTGCTTAAGGGGAGGCAATACAATGCCTATTTGGAGTTTTTGCTATTATAGAGAAGAAAATGGAAAATCTTCTTTGTTTTATTCTATGAAAGTCTTGCTTTGAAAGTACTGACTTTGGAAAATCTTGCAGTACGTGGAAAGTAATCTTGCTTATCTTATCAAAGCATCTTGTTCCAACGGTCAAAAAGAGGATAAAAATTAAATAACGGCAACTTTGTTATTATGGTGTGATTTTCAAATCATACATATAAATAACCACTTTTGATTTTCCTACTCATCTTTATTCTTATCAATCTTTTCCATATTTCTCTCTTTCACAATACCTATTCAACAACCACTTTCTTTGATAACACACAATCAATGGCGAACGAAACACCGTTTCTAAACACAATATGGTGGCGAATTTGGATAAAAGCGGAAGCTAATGTCGCATTCCATGACATCATTGATTTTCTCACGGGGTCCAATTAGTTATGCGCTTTTGGTTGAACCGGACATTATTGAGCCATGGATTCAACAATTTTGGCATTGCTAGGACTCACATGGAGAATGATGATTCGTATATACAAGCTAAAGTTGCTGGAAGGCTTGTGAAAGTTAGTGAAGCATCAATTTGTGAAAGTTACTTTGGTAGAAATAAGAGAATTTGGGTAGCCAAAATGAAGAAGGCGCTAGGGAATTACAAGCTAAGTTTGATGTTGAAGTTGTTGTACCATAAAGGAGCACAAGTCATTATATCTAGAAGACCAATAAGTAAAGCTAAAGAAAGAAATGCCATGATGGCTTATTTGAAAAGTCAAGGGTATCTGAGGATTCTGAACCGAATTATTTTGAGATGAAAGCAGGTTGTATGATTTGGTAAGAGAAGCTTATCAAAACCAAATTGATAGTATTAAACATTTTAAAGATGATGATAAGCAAAAGAAGGATGATACTAAAGAAGCTTAAAAGAAAAAGAACAATCAAGTTTGAGCAGGTCATCAAAGAAGCTTGAGTTAAGATGCAGTCTGATTGATGAAGCGAGGAATTACATTAGAGTTGTAGATTTTGAGAATCCTAAATCCAAAGATGCTGCGATAAAGAAGACAAAGATAATCACTTTTGAAGTTGTAAAGTCAAAAGATGGAGATTATTTGATGTTCCATAGGGAGGATGAAAGTTTCAGAGTATTCAATTTACTATGGGATATACTGCATATTATTGATAGAGCATATCTGTTTCAACTATATCAATTAGTCCAATAATACTTTGAACATATTCCATCAAGTGGATTTGGCTTAGTATTACTAGGAGATCGACAACTATCTTTGAAACCGAGGAAACAAGCAATGATGAACTCGGCAAAATCAAGAGCTGGGAGATTACAAGTGGAGATTCTTTGAAGAATCGAGGGTTCATGCTTTAGAATTCAAAGATGGAACTATGATCCACATGCTAGGCGAAAGAAGATATCCTTTGACAAGTGATACGTAACATATTGGATTTCACAAACACATCATAACATGATCAAGTGGGCGTATAATTCAAGGTTTTAGAGAGAGAAAGAGTTAGAGGTTTGGGAACTTAGTGAGAGAAAATGAAAGTATTATTATGAGCTCCAACTCTCTACCTTGTAGAGGAGGTAGAGAGTATTTATAGTCTTACACAAATCGCCACCTACGGGTGTGGATCGGGCATACAGGTGGGTAAAGACCGTCCGTCCTCCATGGTGTTACTTAACTAAATACAACTTAACTTTAAATAACTACGACTACGAGCTTTCTAACGATTACATATACTTGAGGTGACCGACACTTTAATACTTGGATTTACTAAATCCTAACAATCTCCCCTAAGGAGGTCACCTCAAATTACATAGAATACAAGCAGATATTACATTAAGATTGTTCTTGGATTCTTGTTAATGTTCTTTGCTCTGAAGCTCGTAGTCATTGATTCTTCAATTTTGCATGTTTGGATAATCCAAGTGGAGGTCTTTAACCGATCCACGTGATAATGAGTGTTGAGCCATCTTTGAGATCATCACTACCACAAATCTCGACTCTTCCATTGTTGTGTTGGTATTATGTGATGTTGTGACTTTTGGACCGACATGCTCACATTCGGATCATGATTTCTTCTCATCGAGTAGCGGAATCTTTAGTTGATTCATGATATTTGCGGCGTAGCGAAGCATGGAGTGAAAATATCGAGAGTCGTTGATGCACTTATCATGATTTCTTTAGAGATGAATGTGTAGTGTGAGCATGCGGTTATGGATTGACCGCATCATTCGATCACCGCAAGCGTCGGGCGCACCGCATACAGCGATTAGCAATAAAGTGCACGAAAGTGTCTTTGATCACTTCGTTGAATTGAGTACATGGCCCACGGTTCCCGTTGATCAAGACAATCTTACTGTGATCGGTATAATTCCAAAGAATTTCCTTGACAAGGTTTCGCATTTGTTCTAGTTGTTCTCAAACCGGAGCGTCTTAAAGAAGACAACACGAGTGAGTGAACCGGTAATTGAGATTCACCGATTGATGAAAATGATTTGAAAAACAATCGTGTATCGCTCAATAGAAATTGTTTTTGCAATACAACGAAGGTTTTAATGAAAATCAATTATCAATCATAAACACCTTTTAAATTTTGAAATATTAGAACACAATCGATGTGCTAAAGAAAATAGTTTTAAGCACAACGACCGATTTTCAAAGGTATCCGTCAATCCATATCTTGAACGAGATTGATTCAAAAGATTAAATCGCCCCATTGTTTTTGTTCGGTTGTCACATGGTTGATCTATTGGATAGATCTCACATGCCACCTACCGGAGCTTGTTTGATGTTGGCTCTAGAAGGCTTTCCATCTTCATTGTGAATATGTTTGCATATCACTCGGATGTTCGGAAATACCACAAGGATAATGCGTAGGACTCATGAGATATAATCTCTCTTTCCACATTGTGTGAAGCAGAGAGTCTTCATAGAATAGTGTCCTAATGAGATTTATTTGATGATCTCATGGCTCTAGACTCAATTGTGGATATTTTGGTTCCTATGTCGGAGACTATGGAGAGGGTCTCGTTCTTTAATATCAACAAACTCTAAGAGAAAGTTGATAGATAATGTCGGTTCCCGTGAGAATGAAACAAGTCCTTTTAAGAGGAACTTGAGTAGCTTGGGAAGTTGTAGTGTAGTGCGTCCTGGGTCCATGACGTCTTGTCTTCAATACCGATGTTACCTTAGTAACCACCGTAGCATATGTATTGAACCGGTTTACGCCCTAAGGTTGAATAAATGGAGGGCTATTTATTTTCACCCTTTTCTCATTCAATTCTTTTCATTCTTTAACCCCTAAGTGCTTACCGAGACTTCATAACTAGAACCTTGTTGGGTTTATTCCGATTCTAGCTCTATCTCATCCGCACTCTTCCCATTTTCTCATTTTTCTCTTTTTTTCTTTTCTCTTTTTTCATCATACCTAAGGACTTTACACTATCTAGTGGATTGTCCTGGTAGATCCCTCCGTTACGGCGGATCATGGGAACAAATACCTAACCTTATCATCCTTATATCACCATACATAAAGTAAATTTGGTCGGTCTATTTGGTATAGTTCATACGCCATTGGAACCAATTGAAAACCATTTGAAAATCAATCCGGATACTTGTGATATATTATCAAAGTATTTTGTACTGAATTGTTTTAGATAAATTTTAGAAAAGAGCTCCCCCTCAACATGTGCATTGTGTATTTGAAATCGTTTGGCACACGGAAGCAAGAGGAAAGATTAACTTCTTTGATTACCATTTTCTAAAAGATATCATCATCACTTTCCGATCAAATCAAGTAGATAAAGCATATTGGGGAAGGATTAGGTTTTCATAAGTTTGCTCCCCTCAATATGTGCCTCGAGGTTTGAAAGAGTTTTGCACATATTAGAAGGAACTGCATTTAGATACAAATCAATCACGTTTCAATTCATTGTGGTTTGAAATAGATGCTCCCCTCAACATATGCATGGAAAATCTTGAAATCATTTGGCACATATGGGAGGAAAGCTTGCTAAACACTTATGAAACCATTTATCGAATTATCAGATTAAATCCAATTTAAATCACAAATTCTCCCCGATCACAATTTTCAAATCATTTGAGATTTGTGATCTCTATAGATTTAAATTGATTTTGAAAGCTTTTAAGGAGAATTATGACTTGATTATGAAAACATTTTAAGCGATAAGGATCGGATTTTGAGACTTTAAACTCCATTGATTAAACATGCATGATTAGCTTTTGAAAACAATTGTATGACAAATAACCTTTTGATTTAATTGAAATCATTCTCCCCTCAATCAATGACATATGTTGTTGATTGAAGGATATCGATTTTGACAAACGTTAAGTCCAGATGATTTTCAAAAATTGAGTCCGACTTATTTTTCAAAGCAATTAGTTTTCATTAGATAGTAAGTGATTGTTCATAGAATCAGAGCATGAGATTTGACAAACAAGATAAAGCATGGCTCTGTTCTTTCTTTAAAAATAGGTTATAGATGAAATGACAATAAACCATTGTTTCACTTTCTCCCAAAAATATTTTTTGATTTTGATTATTTTTATTTTTAAGAACATTCGAACAACATCTAAAGTCCCGTGTCATTCTTTGAATGACAACTCAAAATCAGATAGATATCGAACAAGGAAATCGAAAAAAACATGACAAAAAGACAATACTTTTGGGAGTTTTTCAAGATTTTCAAATTTTATGGATTTTTGAAAGTTTATATTTTTCTATTTGCTTTTGAAGGTTTTGTAATTTTGTATTTTGCTTTTCGAATAAATATTTACAAGAGATGGATGAAGAAAGACCTTTACTCCTCGTCTTCCTCTTGAAGGCGTTTGAGTGTTTCGGTTGAAGACTCTTTTGACCAAGTCGTGGGAGGATAAACTAAAAGCGTTCTCTAGGAAGAGCTTTGGTGAAGATGTCTCGCTAACTAGTATTCGATCCTCACAAAATAGAGTTCCACCACACCGTTTCTACTTGCTCCACGATGAAATGATGTCGAAAGTCGATGTGCTTTGCTCTTAAGTGTTGTGCGTTGTTGCATGAGAGTAATGGCACTTTTATTATCACAAGACTGATGGATTTTGTTGAATTCAAAGCCATAGTCGATAATTGGGATCTCATCCATAGGATTTGAGCACAACAAGATGACATGGCTATATATTCAAACCTCTATAGGAAATAGAAGTACTCATTTGTTTCTTTGAAGACCACTCACCAAATGAACAAAATGTCCGGTCTCTTGGTGTGAGGTACATTAGGATCCAATCATACTACGATATTTCGTTTGGTCTACCATGATCCCGAGTGGTCCTCATCCGATTTAATACGCTCTATCATGGGAGTGTCAACAGGTCACAGTGTTAAATCCAAATTTCTTTAAAATCTCATTTGCATATTTATATTGATTTATGAAAATGCCTCGGAACTTTGTGAAATTTGTAATCCCAAGAAAATGACATTTGTCCCATCATTGACATTTGAAATTTGGAACCCATTTCATTTGAAAACGGCCACATTCATTGGGGTCATTCGAGGCAAAAATAATATCATCAACATATATTTGAGCGTGAATTAAATGTTTGCACGACTTTACGGTGAACAATGTCGGATCAATCGAACCTTTGTTGAATCCATAGATAGAAGAAAATTTGATAGCGTATCATACCATGCCCTTGGAGCGTGCTTTAAATCGTAAAGAGCCTTCTTTAAACGATAGACGTGAGTAGGATGCTCGGATTCACAAAGCCGTCGGGTTGGCGGCGATATCGACTTCTTTAAGATCTCCATTGAGAAAAGCCGTCTTTACAACCATCGATAGACTACCATGTTCTTACTTGCAAGATTAGCCAAGAAGATTCGATTGCCTTGATATGAGCAAGCGGAGCAAATGATTCTTCAAAGTCAATACCCTCCTCTTGATGGTATCCTTTTGCAACCAATCGAGCCTTGTTCTTTAAAACATCACCATGCTCATCAAGTTTTACTTTGAAGATCCACTTTAGAGCAATGATCATAGCACAATCTGGAGCAGGTACTAATTCCCATACATCTAGTCGATCAAACTCATGAATTTCTTCTTGCATGGCATTGAACCAGCTGTCTTCATTCATGGCGGTTTTGACATCTTTTGGTTCGACCTTAGAGAGTACGGAGTTGAAGAAGCACCATAAGGCATCGGTTGCAAGTTGTTTCCGTGTGGACACTAGACGAAGAGGTTTCCAATGATGTTGTCCAATGGATGATCATGTGTCCATTTTCTAAGGTGTTCATGTGGTTGTTGTTGAGGAACCAAGTAGCAGTCGATATCTCCGATGAAGATGGTTCGATGAAGATTTAGGAGAAAATATGTTTTCAAAGGGGCATCTTGGGAGTAGCAAAGGGATTAACTTCATCATGGGTGCTAGAACCAATTCCATGATGTACACTTGATGATTGATGATTTGTTGATGAGACGAGTGATCGAAGCAGCGCTTCTTGACTTAATGACATTGAAACGAAGGGTTAACTTCATTGCGGGGATAGAAGAAGCCTCGTTGATGGAATTGGCATATCATTAGCACTTGGCTCATAGTGTTCATCAAACATTGGATCAAATAATTTTTCAAGTCATCTTTTAAAGGAGGTACATAAGGAGTTCTTTGGTGAGGATTAGAAATAAGGGTAGGCGATAGGACTACTTGATGAAGGTTGAAATGCGTGTCCGAGCTGGATTGTCCGGAGCCATTTGACCGGTCGACTCATCGAACGTAACGTGAATTGTTTCCATGATATTTCGGGTTCTCTTGTTGTAGATTTGGTATCCTTTTACATTTGGTGCATATCCTACAAATACTCCAATGTCCGCTTTAGCTTTTATTTTACCTAAATCTTGACCGTCATTAGTTGGGTAACATAAAGCACCAAACACATGAAGGTAGGATAGATCAGTTTTTCATTTATGGACAAGTTCATATGGAGTTTTTTCATGAGAGGTGTGAATAAGGGACCGATTTTGGGTGTAGCAAGGAGTGGCAATGGCTTGACCCATAGAAACATTGGAACCTTTGAATAAATTAGCATTGTTCTTGCGGCTTCCACAAGAGTTCAATTTCGTCTTTCAACTACACCGCTCGTTGAGGAGTTCGTGGAATACTTCTTTGATGACCGATTCCAACACTTTCATAAACCGAATAAAGTCTTTGTTAACAAACTATGTGCCATTGTCTGTTCAAACAATTCTAACAAGATTGTTGAGTCGAACCTAAAGTCGTTTGATAAGTTTGATGATGACATCGGAGTTTCATCCTTTGTCCTCAAAAACTTTACCCAAGTAAATCGAAAGTAGTCATCAACAACTACTAGAATGTATTTCTTCCCATTTATCGTTTGCACTCTCATTGGTCCGCACAGATCCATATGAAGGGTATGAAGAACTTCCATTGTGGGAGTTTGTGGGCATATTTCGTGCTTTTCCCAATTGACATGCTTGAACAAAGATGATCCTTTTCATACTTAAGTCTAGGTAGTCCTCTTACTAAGTCCTTTCTCGGAAAGATTGTTTATGGTACCAAAGTTCAAGTAATTGAGACGACGGTGCCATAGCCATGACTTAGTTTTAGAAGCCTTTGACATAAAGAAAGTGATGGGTGAAGATTTCATCATGTCTTCGATAGAGATGGTGTATAGGTTTGAACCACGAGTTCCTCCGAGAAGTTCCACACCATCAAGTTCTCTAACAAAGCAAGTATGTTTTTCAAGGCCACTTCTAAGTCGAGTCACAAAATTGTCCAATGAAAATAAATTATGTCCAAGACCTTCAACATAATACACCACGAAATCACACTATCTCCTACAACATAGTATCCATAACCCATAATTTCACCGAAATGATCATTCCCGAATCTAACGGTCCCGATAAATTTAGTCACAAAGTTCATGAGCCATGACCGGTCTCCGATTATATGCTTGGAGCAACTGAGTCCAGTACCACATAACGATTTGAACGATCTGCAGTTGAACATGCATAAGAATGGATAAGCGGATAATTGGGATCCCCATGCAAGAATGGGTTCCATTTGGTTAGTAATGATGATTGGAACACCCACATTAGAAGTAGAAACAATAGAATCATCGAGATAGATGCGGTGCTAATGTCCGTGATTTGACCTATTCAAAGTGTGTTCACTTCTTAAGGAATAGTTCTACCAAGAGGCATCCATTTTCTAGTGGGCATTGACTTAGCAAATTTAGGGCACAACTCATTAATATTACGGCCAAGAGGTATCCATTGATAACCTATATTACTAAATTTCCTTCATGTGGGTTTCCACTATTTTCTAACTTTCTTTTGCCTTTGCCTTTTAGCCTTCTTAGCTTGTTTTTAACATTAACAGTTTTAATTGGGCATTTGACAACATTAGACAAGTCATTCACACCACATTCATGATTAGTAATGAAACCAAGCGATCATCATTACATGGTTTACGGATAGTAGCGAATTGAATTAATTACAAGACGCTTATTGCTAATACTAGAATCAACACGATTCATTTTATTCAACTCAAACTTAATATTCCTAGGGTGATCTTCTACTCTTCCAATGCACATTCCTAGCTTGCGAGGTCCTATCTTGCTTGGTATTGCACGGAGTCTTTGACCGCTTGCTTTTATGTCACTTTGTTTACTCTGTAAAAGGAATTATGGGAACATTAGTTGGTTGATCTACTTTTTGCATTCCTGAACTAGACGTGCAGGGATCTGAACTACTTGAAGGCACATTAGGGTTCACTTTCTTAATAGTGGGCATATAATGGTTTGCATGCTTGGCACTTGGCATAGAACAAGGCATCACATCTTTACCTTTTGCACCTAAGTATTTAGGACATGTTGCTATTAAACATTCTAGTAGCTCCTGAGATCGTTTGGCTTGAATGCACGCAAACCTAATTTATCTGTCAAGAGGCTTATTTATGAAATCCTCTTCCACAATCTCACGGAGACATTCTAGACTATCCTTAAGGTGAGCAAAATAGTTATGAAACACAAGTTCATTATTCCTAAGATGAGGAGGAATGTATTTATAAATCACAATATATTTGCGACCGAGGATGACCTTGATGCAACAATCTCATTAAAGACAAGTGGCGGTTTCCCTTTTCCTGCCTCCTCGATTCTCAATTTCCTTTTGTAAAGACGTTATTTTTCGTTGTTCTTGTCACGAGTGACTTTAATTGAATCATATAACTCTTTAAAGTGTCGTTTAACTTTTCATTTTCTTCAAGAAAACCCTCATTTTCCTTTTGTAAAGCATTAACCAAGTTTTGAAGATGAAAAGTCCGAGAATACCGAGAATCTAAAGGAGGAGGCATTTGGGAGCCGGTCACATTGTTCTTTTCACCCTTTAATTGTGAAATTTGGGCTTTTAATTTTCCGATCGTGTTACAATGAGCTTGAATTTGTTCGTTACATTTGTTTATCCGAAAAACGCATCAAACTCGGAACATCCGAGGATGTCTTGATATTTGAGGTTTTGACATTTTCTTTAAGATGTTGATATTTTAGTTGCAAATCAAAATGTTCAACTTCTAGTTTAGAAAGATGTTTTACAAAATTATCATGATCATCCCGATCACTTTTCTCATTTAGTTATGAGCTTTTGTTTTGGGAAACTTTCAATGCAATAGATAATTCATGAAATCGAGAAGCGATAATAGAGTGCTTAGTAACAAAGATAAAACACATCTTGAGCAACACAACTCGAAATCAAATTCTCATTTAAAATATGCAAGTTCTTCCTTTCAACTTCATTATATTTGAGTTCTGTTCATAATCATTGACCTCAACTATCATTGCATCAAATTCCTTTTCCATTTCTTTAATATCTCGAATTTATTCCTTTTGAAGATTCTCAAATTGACCTTTTAATTGTTTAAAGAAAGGCATGACCTCGGTTAAATAACATTCTTTAGTTTGCTCAAAACCCTTTGCCCCCGATTATCCACAGAGGTGTGATTCTCTTCTTACATGTCTTCTCAAAATCAATGAATAGTTGATAAACAACATACTGGTGATTAAGGTTTTGCTATTAGTGGCAATCGATCTAGGAACTAGATGCATTGGTGTATTTGGAGGATACACATGGTTGTAGGCATTTTCCTAAGGGAGTGTTTGTTTCAACAAGTACATTAACTTTTAGCTTATCCATATCTTTCTTCCAAAAGATCTGCTCGGGGTTAATTGAGTTTGAGGCTTAAACATGTTCTGTGGAGATCCAATTTTCCTTAGTGTAATCGTGGGGTTTGATAGATATGTTATTCTTTTACACGCAGGATTGTTAAGCTTCTTATCCATTTTCTCCTAGATGCATCATCTAGTTTTCTATCCTCTTCCTTGCACTCAAAGACAACTAGGTTTCGCCTAGGCTTAAGGATTTCATTACCATCATAGATCACATTTTGAGCAACTTTTGCTATCTTACCATACTCGGGATTAGGTTTCTCTACAATGGGAATACTATGCTTATCGTTGAGAACTCTATGCTTAGTGATCATGTAAGCAATCAATGGTATTCCTTGTACGTACAACTTATTTTCAAGCTTGTTTTCAAAGTTTTTATATTAGAAAAATCATTCAAAAGTTTTGATTTCTTAGCACTGAATTCTTGTTTAAGCAATTTAACATTATCTTGAAGCTCTTTCTTTTGCATAACAGTTTTAGAAAGCTTTTCTTGTAAGGAATTTAACTCTTGTTTTAACACTTCTTCTCTAAAATTACTTTTTCTAATAATTGTACGCATTTGGTCATCCATTTCTTGCTCACGGGGTAGTTAACTCAAACTTAGCACGTTGTTCATAAATAGCAACTTGTTCTTTATAGGCATTCGATTCGAGATAACAGAATCATCGAGGGCACATGCGGTGTATTCATCAAAAGCATAGTAATCATTGATGCGGAAGATATATCACTTGGTACAATCACATTTTACTTTGCTTCACATATTGATCATATGGGACCATATCATTATTACCCTCATCATCAATATTTGATTCATAAGTTTCAAGAGATTGTACTTTATTATGCATCTTTGCTCATCAACTTCATCATATAGTTTTAATACCTCTTAAATGATTGAAACTTTGGATGGACCAACTGTTGTGATGATGAGACCTTTGGAGAGACCATTGGAGAAATGGTTGCCATGAAAATTGTCCGTGTAGTAGGTTCATCATCGACGCCATAGTCGTATGCATCACGATCCGCAACTTGAAAGGCATTCGATGATTATGACCTATCTCCCGAATTGGTCGCTCATCCACATATGCATCATATGTCTTGGCATTGCCCTTAGCAAGAAACAATGACTCCTCTTCATCCAACACAACTCCATTATCTTGAGCTTGCACAAGTAACATCTTGTCTCTAAAGTACTCGCATTTTGTGGGCGTTTTGGAGATGTGCGTTTTAGCTATATGTCCATCACCACCACGGTTGTAGCACTTGACCTGGCTTTGCTTGTCCTTGATTTGGATTCCTTCCACGATTCCGATTTGCCATATATCCACTACCAACTCTACCTCTTCCCTGCTCATACCGCCTTTCTTGAACCGGGTTGCACCATAACCTTCCCATCTCTCGACAAGAGCTTGATTGTGTGGATTGGATGTCGCTCGAGGTTATTGTTGGTGTGTGGAAGAGAGTTCATGTTTTGACTAACCATGAGAGCAGCTTGATTGATGAAGTTTTCCATGAATGTGTTTGGGTCGGAGGCTTATATGTTGGATCGTGGATGAGCTTGTAATTACCATTACCCATGGGTATGACTTGAGAAGCTTTGGTGGTAATTCCAACATTGGTGTAGAAAGTCGTTGAATCATTTGATGACCTTGTTTCTCCTCGCTTAGTTTTGAACTGCTCAAGAATCATTCTTTCAAACATAGCATGTCTCTCATTCGAAGAAGGAATGCATAAAGTTGCTCATAGTTGGTGTTCTTCAATCCTTTGGTTAGCTTCACAGAGGTGACAAACTTATGCCATTCGGGATTCATGTTGTTCACAAACTTTGAATTCAAATTGAATATTTGGCATGGTCATTTTGATATTCCTCATATCATTCACAAGCTTGTGGAATCTCACGTAATACTCATAGACACTTTCTTCTGGCTTCATCTTAAAGTGCTCAAATTCATCATATAGTTGAGATTCTCTGTCTTCCTTGGTTAGTTCAGAACCCGAGAGTAGCATCTTGACATTGTCCCAAACTGCCTTAGCTTCAGTGTTGTGATTGATCAGCTTGTAAATGTCCTTAGCTAGCTTGCGAGGTCCTATCTTCTACTCTCTTCCAATGCACATTCCTAGCTTGCGAGGTCCTATCTTGCTTGGTATTGCCTGGAGTCTTTGACCCGCTTGCTTTTATGTCACTGTTTACTCCTGTAGAAGGAATTATGGGAACATTATTTGGTTGATCTACTTTTTGCATTCCCGAACTTGACGTGCAGGGATCTGAACTACTTGAAGGCACATTAGTGTTCACTTTCTTAATAGTGGGTATATAATGGTTTGTATGCTTGGCACTTGGCATAGAACAAGGCATCACAGCTTTACCTTTCGCACCTAAGGATTTAGGACATGTTGCTATTAAACATTCTAGCGACCCCGAGATCGTTTGGCTTGAATGCACGCAAACCTAATTTCTCCGTCAAGAGGCTTATTTATGAAATCCTCTCGCCACAATCTCACGGAGACATTCTAGACTATCCTTAAGGTGAGCAAAATAGTTATGAAACACAAGTTCATTATTCCTAAGATGAGGAGGAATGTATTTACTTGATACAATATATTTTCATCGAGGATGACCTTGATGCAACAATCTCATTAAAGACAAGTGGCGCTTCCCTTTTTCTGCCTCTCATTCTCAATTTCCTTTTGTAAAGACGTTATTTTTTCGTTGTTCTTGTCACGAGTGACTTTAATTGAATCATATAACTCTTTAAAGTGTCGCTTAACTTTTCATTTTCTTCAAGAAAACCCTCGCTTTCCTTTTGTAAAGCATTAACCAAGTTTTGAAGATGAAAAGTCCGAGAATCTGAGAATCTAAAGGAGGAGGCATTTGGGAGCCAACACATTGTTCTTTTCACCCTTTAATTGTGAAATTTTGGCTTTCAATTTTCGATCGTGTTACAATGAGCTTGAATCGTCGTTACATTTGTTTATCTGAAAATCGTGATCAAACTCGAACATCCGAGGATGTCTTGATATTTGAGGTTTTGACATTTTCTTTAAGATGTTGATATTTTGTTGCAAATCAAAATGTTCAACTTCTAGTTTAGAAAGATGTTTTACAAAATTATCATGATCATCCCGATCAATTTTCTCATTTAGTTATGAGCTTTTGTTTTGGGAAACTTTCAATGCAATAGATAATTCATGAAATCGAGAAGCAAGAATAGAGTGCTTAGAAAGCGAGATAAAACGATTTTGAGCAACACAACTCGAAATCAAATTCTCATTTAAAATATGCAAGTTCTTCCTTTCAACTTCATTATATTTGAGTTCACTGCTCATAATCATTGACCTCAACTATCATTGCATCAAATTCCTTTTCCATTTCTTTAATATCCGAATTTATTCCTTTTGAAGATTCTCAAATTGACCTTTTAATTGTTTAAAGAAAGGCATGACCTCGCTTAAATAACATTCTTTAGTTTGCTCAAACCCTTTTGCCCCTCGATTATCCCTGCGGTGTGATTCTCTTCTTACATGTCTTCTCAAAATCAACGAATAGTTGATAAACAACATACGGTGATTAAGGTTTTGCTATTAGTGGCAATCGATCTAGGAACTAGATGCATTGGTGTATTTGGAGGATACACATGAGTCGTAGGCATTTTCCTAAGGGAGTGTTTGTTTCAACAAGTACATTAACTTTTAGCTTCTCCATATCTTTCTTCCAAAAGATCTGTTCTGGGGTTAATTGAGTTTGATGCTTAAACATATACAGGGAGATCCAATTTTCCTTAGTGTAATTGCGGGGTTTGATAGATATGTTATTCTTTTTACACGCAGGATTGTTAAGCTTCTTATCCATTTTCTCCCTAGATGCATCATCTAGTTTTCTATCCTCTTCCTTGCACTCAACAAGAACTAGGTTTACGCCTAGGCTTAAGGATTTCATTACCATCATAGATCGATTTTGAGCAACTTTTGCTATCTTACCATACTCGTGATTAGGTTTCTCGCAATGGAATACTATGCTTATCACGAGAACTCTATGCTTAGTGATCATGTAAGCGATCGAATGGTATTCCTTGTACGCACAACTTATTTTCAAGCTTGTTTTTCAAAGTTTTTAGATTAGAAAATCATTCAAAAGTTTTGATTCCTTAGCACTTTGAATTCTTGTTTAAGCAATTTAACATTATCTTGAAGCTCTTTCTTTGCATACAGCTTTAGAAAGCTTTTCTTGTAAGGAATTTAACTCTTGTTTTAACACTTCTTCTCTAAAATTACTTTTCTAATAATTGTACGCATTTGGTCATCCATTTCTTGCTCACGGGGTAGTTAACTCAAACTTAGCACGTTGTTCATAAATAGCAACTTGTTCTTTATAGGCAATCGATTCGAGAGATAAAAGAATCATCGAGGCACATGCGTGTGGTATTCATCAAAAGCATAGTCATCATTGACTGCGGAAGATGCATTACTTGGTACAATCTCACTTTCACTTTGCTTCACTTATTGATCATAGGGGACCATATTGCTATTACCCTCATCATCAATATCCGATTCATAAGTTTCAAGAGATTGTACTTTATTATGCATCTTTTGCTCATCAACTTCATCATATAGTTTTAATAACTCTGAAATGATTGAATCTTTGGATGGACCAGCCTGTTGTGATGATGAGACCTTTGGAGAGACCATTGGAGAAATGGTTGCCATGAAAATTGTCTGTGCAGTAGGTTCATCATCGACGTCATAGTCGTATGCATCACGCCTCCGCAACTTGAAAGGCATTCGATGATTATGACCTATCTCACGAATTGGTCGCTCATCCACATCGCATCATATGTCTTGGCATTGCCTCAAGAAGAAACAACAGCTCCTCTTCATCCAACACAGTGCATTATCTTGAGCTTGCACAAGTAACATCTTGTCTCTAAAGTACTGCATTTTGTGGGCGTTTGGAGATGTGCGTTTTAGCTATATGTCCATCACCACCACGCTTGTAGCACTTGACCGGCTTTGCTTGTCCTTGATTTGGATTCCTTCCACGATTCGATTGCCATATATCCACTACCAACTCTACCTCTTCCCTGCTCATACCGCCTTTCTTGAATTGGTTGCACCATAACCTTCCCATCTCCGATGAGCTTGATTGTGTGGATTGGATCTCGCTCGAGGTTATTGTTGGTGTGGAAGAGAGTTCATGTTTTGACTAACCATGAGAGACAGTTGATTGATGAGGTTTTCCATGAATGTGTTTGGGTCGAGGCTTATATCTTCGGATCGGGATGAGCTTGTAATTACCATTACCCATGGGTATGACTTGAGAAGCTTTGGTGGTAATTCCAACATTGGTGTAGAAGGTCGTTGAATCATTTGATGAACTTGTTTCTCCTGCTTAGTTTTGAACTGTTCAAGAATCATTCTTTCAAACATAGCATGTCTCTCATTCTGAAGAAGGAATGCATAAAGTTGCTCATAGTTGGTGTTCTTCAATCCTTTGGTTAGCTTCACATAGGTGACAAACTTATGCCATTCGGGATTCATGTTGTTCACAAACTTTGAATTCAGCTGAATATTTGGCATGGTCATTTTGATATTCCTCATATCATTCACAAGCTTGTGGAATCTCACGTAATACTCATAGACACTTTCTTCGGCCTCATCTTAAAAGTGCTCAAATTCATCATATAGTTGAGATTCTCTGCCTTCCTTGGTTAGTTCGTAACCCGAGTAGCATCTTGACATTGTCCCAAACCGCCTTAGCTTCGGTGTTGTGATTGATCAACTTGTAAATGTCCTTAGCTAACCCTCAAGTATGATGTTAGAAGCCCGATGTCGCAGATATCTTTTCTTCTCCTTATCACCGGTTCATCATACATTTTAGGTTTGTCCATCCTAATATCACCGAGCCATCTGCAGCAGTTGTCAAGTATGTCTCTGGTTGTCTCAACTCGATATGGTCCTTCATCAATTGACTTGAGAATGTTAACTCCATTATCCTTAACCGCACAATACAACCTAATTCGTTGAGCCCATGAGTCATAGTCGGTTCGCAAGCATTGGTGGACGAGTGTCCAACCAACTCCTTGAACATCCTCACCACAAGAGAGATGATTGTAGGCACGTTGGTACACATGTTTACTGATTTCACGGATTTTATAACTCTATGATTAAACCGGAAATAGATTCTTTCACGGATTTTACTAAATCAAGAGAAAACCGTATTAGAAACAAGTATTAACCAAGTCGCTATAATCCTTGAACCAAGTCGCTAAGCACCAAGTCGCTAAGTAGCAACTCGCTAAACCTCAAGTCGCTATGAATCAAGTCGCTAAGTACAAGTCGCTAAAACCCAAGTCGCTGAACACAAGTCGCTAACGAACCAAATCGCTAAGCATAAAAGTGGCTAAAGAGCTACTCGCTAAGTATCCAAGTCGCTAAGATTTAGTCGCTAAGAACAATAAGTACAAGTCGCTAGAAATAATGAAAGCAAGTCGCTAACCCCACCAAGTCGCTAGCCGTAGTGGAGAATCCACTAACTTGTACTATTTGTCGGCTTGTCTAAATAGACATGTCGCTAAGCTCAAGTTGCTACGACTAACACTACAACTCGCTAGAAATTACTGAAGCAAGTCGCTACGAAGAAATTCACAACGAGACTCCAGTCGCTACCTTGAAAAACTTCAAAAACACACTTTTCAATCCAAAACAAGCTCAACCACAGTGATTCAAGCTTTCCAATTCCAAACCTAAGCACTTACAATGATTCTAAACACAAAAGTACAATCAAAATTCAAACCGTAACACTAAAAATTGTCCAATGATGCAAAACCACTAAACTTTTTCAAACTCAAAACCATATAAAACCACTAGAAACCAAGGATAAGTAAGAGATGATCAAACCATGGCTCTTGATACCAATTGTAACATATTGGATTTCACAAACACATCATAACATGATCAAGTGGGGCGTATAATTCAAGGTTTTAGAGAGAGAAAGAGTTAGAGGTTTTGGGAACTTAGTGAGAGAAAATGAAAGTATTATTATGAGCTCCAACTCTCTACCTTGGGAGGTAGAGAGTATTTATAGTCTTACACAAATCGCCACCTACGGGCTGTGGATCAAGCATACAGTGGGTAAAGACCCGTTCGTCCTCCACGGTGTTACTTAACTAAATACAACTTAACATTAAATAATCTACGACTACGAGCTTTCTAACGATTACATATACTTGAGGTGACCGACTCTTTAATAACTGGATTTACTAAATCCTAACATGATCTCATGAGAATAATGTTGGATCATGGAATGGATGTTGAGGAAGAGAATGAAACAGCCCTGATGGTGATTGAATTATATATCAAATGGACAACTATGGCTGATGATGAAGCATAAATACTGGTATAATTTATAATTGTATAAATTTTTGAAAAATCAGTACTTTATTCAAAGTACTGCTGGACAAATAGTACTTTAACCAAAGTACTGCTTGCAGCATAAACCAATAAATGTTTTTTAAAGAAAACTTTTGTTAAGTGGAAAATATTTTGAAACAAAAGTTAACTGCAATAAATGGTTTTTGAGATGTTTATAACAATAGGTTATCAATCCACCATATTAATCAAAATGATTGGCTAATCCATGAGCAAACGGCTCTGGTAAAGATATCTCAAATCCGTTTTATAGTTGACAACTTGCTAATAAGTTGTATGTTAATCAACTCACCATATCAGCAAATGTAAAGAGTTGGCTAGCCCACAAGAAAAATGGTTTCTGGTAAAGGATGTGGAAAAACCATTTATATGGTAATTAGTTCACCATGGTTGCAAGAACTAACTAGTCCAAAAGGGTACGTTTTGGTAAAGACAAATCAAATCTGTTGATAGGCGATGATTTGCTAAAAATCATATGGTTATCAATGTACCATGGTCTTACACACCTAAACATTTGGCTACTCCGAGTTAATGGCTTTGGTAAAGAGACATCAAAACCATTAAAATTTCAATGATTCACCTCTTACGTAAGTTTACACATCCGGAAGTGATGAGAATAGACCGAAACTTAAATGATCCGATGTACAAATTGTCATATGTTCTTCGAAAAGATAGAGCTTGGCGATAGTTGTTGAAAAGAATTCTTGATAAAGACTACTTTGATGATGATTATGCAAGCATAGAGATTACAAAGACAAAATCGAAGATAAAGATACAATCCTTGAAGACAAAGATGTTAAAATCAAATATACAAAGGAACTTGAAATCAAGCAAGTAGAATTCAAGTTAGGGAGGATTGTTGGGATATAGAAAGTCAAAGTGTCAAGAATTAAAGCACTAAAGAGTCAAAGTGTCAAGAAGTCAAAATCTTGCTAAAGTATAAAGTCAAAGTCTTGCATGCTTAAAGGACTGCTATGCAAAATCGTTAAGGATTATATTGTAATTCTAGAATGTTCTAAGTTTAAGTTTAGTATTACTTGACGTACAAGGTTTGTAATTGTAAACCGACTAGGGTTATCCTTAAGCCTATAAAAGGACCCCTAGGTTGGCATTAGATGTACGTGCATTATTAGAGTTTTTAGAGAATACGATATTAGAGTTTTAGAGTTTTTAAAGAATTTGTATAACAAGCGATTCGTAGTTTTAATATAATCGTTAAAGTTAAAGTTACTTTTTAGCTTTGTTAAGTAAATTCCATACTTAATAGAGTTAGTTCGGTGTTTCTTTGTTAGCAACTTAGGATTTATCCGAGGTTACTAAGTCTTTACAAGCTATATAAGTTAGTTTGGTTAGAATACATCGATCCAACATTAGACCAAAACATTTCAAAATTCATTATTGGAAATTTAGGGTTTAAGAACGCGTTCATGATGAACTTCCCGATTCGTGGTTAAAAGGTGTTATAATCATTGGGTTTTAGGTTCCACCGAGAAGAATTATACTAAATATGGAACCACTGCTAGTGCAAATGAAACCACGGCCAGAAGAAGGAATCCACCGGAGTTAAACAACGGCTAATAGTATAGTGAAACCACGGATAATGTATTGTAACCACTCCTAGTTTGTTTAGTCGGTTTAATATTTGTATTAGATAAATATGGAAAAGATATTTATCTTGTAGGTTACGTATTGTATTATGTAAAGGACTCCTTAGCCTATAAAAGGAGTTCCTAGGTTAGATTAGATATACGTGTGTTTTGATATATCTAAGGTGGATACACTTCAAGGTTGCAAAACCCTAATACTGTTTAGAGTATTCGTTATTAATATAATTGAGGTGTTTAAGTGTTATTACTGTTCTTCTTCTTAAGGTTAAATATTATATTTCGCGTAGTATTTAACAAGTTATTGTTAAGTCAGTTTCTATAAGGATCGTTTGCTCAACTGGGATCAACAAGTGGTATCAGAGCTTTTGATCTAGAAACTGTAATCAAGAAAAAGTCAAGTCAAGTTCTATTCAAGAAAAGTTAAGATGTCTGACGAAACTCATATAGTTATTGCATCAAAGGTATCCATGCTAAAGCAGGGTGAGTATCAATTTTGGAGAATGCGAATGAGGCAATACATTCGCATGATTGATTACAACATATGGGATGTGTTGAGCAGGGTGATAAGCTACCAACCATGGGTCCTGATGGAAAACCTGTTGCAATTAAGAGTGAGACTGACAAGGCCTAGAGAAAGTTGAGATTAAAGCTCATAGTATTCTCAAGATGGGAATACCTAATGAGTATGCTTTGGATTTTGAACAATATGAGACAAACTAAGGAATTAATGGATGCCATTGAACCAAGATTTCTTTGGTAATGAAGCTACCAAGAAATCCAGAAAAACATGCTCAAGCATCGACTTGAAAAATTCAACGCAATAAGTGGAGAAAGTCCGGATGACACCTATAACAGATTGCAAAAGCTAATCAATCATCTAAAATTGGTAGACTACAAGGTTGTTCAAGAAGATATCAATCTCAAATTCATCATAAGTTTATCACCAGAATGGGTTGTGCATACTATTGTGTGGAGGAACAAAGAAGACTTTGAGAAGATGACTTTGGACAACCTCTACAACAACTTGAAAGTTTATGAGTCTGAAAAGAACATAGCTGACTCATCCACATCTACACAGAATATTGCTTTTGTGTCTACAGGGCATAGAAATTCTCAAGAAGTTTCCACTGCTGCTTATGAAGTATCCACTGCTATTGCTAATAATACCACTGTTAGAGATAATGTTAGTGATGGTGCTATTTGTGCATTCTTGGCTGATCTTACAACCGTTGTTATCAGACTAAATCGATTTGGATCAAATTGATCCCGATGATCTTGATGAAATCAATCTTGATGGCAAATGGCAATGTTAGCACGCAAGCTAGGAAGTTCTTGAGGAGGACCTGTAAACAGGTCAAATATGATGGTCAAAGAAGAGCTGGATTTGAAAAAAGCAAGATGGAGTGCTTTAACTGCAAGAAGAAGGGGCATTTTGCTAGGGAATGTCGAGCTCCTAAGAGGATTGAAGGCATCAAGAAGGCTACTGAAGAGCCTGTTTCTTCTTCAGCATTGGTTGCTCAGGATAGATTGGGAGATTATGACTGTAGTGATCAAATTGAAGAAGGTCCTAATGCAACTTTTCTTGCTAGTAAAGCTTCTAAAGAGCATAACTTTGCTATCATGGCATATGCATCATCTTCTAGTTCAGACTCTGAGGTATCTAATGAGTCAAATAATTCTACTTGTTTATTTAAATCGTGTCAAGATAATTTAGAATCTCTTAAAGCAATTAATGAGAGTCTAAGAAAAGAGGTAGAAAGACTTGCATTAGATAACTTAGGATATAAAGTTGGTCTTGAGAGTGTTGAAGAGAAACTTAAATTCTGTATTAAATGTAAGTTTGAGTATGTAGATAAGATTAACATACTAGGTGGTGAAATTGATCTTAAGGATATAGAAATTAAAGTGCCTAAACAGAAACTAAAAGAAGCAGAAAGTGTAAAACAAGAAGCACTTGAAGAAAAAGAAAAACATGTTGTTAGGGTTGCTAAAACACAATATGCTTCTGATTTAGTAAATAAGCCAATTGGACAAAAAATTTTCAAAGATAGTACTGTTCTAGGTTACAACAATATGCCACCACCTTCTCTTATGAAACATGCACCACCAACAAAGAACTGTCATCTGATGGTCCAATTATTGAGGATTAGGAATCAGATTCTGAGGAAGATAGGTGCCAATCAACACAACCGAGAAGTTAGAATATGTTAGGTCTGTTGATTCTAAACAAGCCAATCTTATGCCTAGATTTGGAGCACCAATTTCTAGGAAAGTGGTAGATTATAATGAGGTACCTAGGGAATGATGAAAGATACATACCTAGGGGTAATCAGAGAAACTTCAATGGCCTAATTTCAAACAGCTTAGGAGATGAGTTTCAATGTGTAAGAAGGCTTGTTTTAAATGTGGTAGTTTTGAGCATCTATAGAGAAATTGTTATAAAAACCAACCACAAGTTTGGAACCATTGGAGCAGTGCTAATGAGGAATGGTAAAACAAAATCTATAATCACTGTTGCACCTAAATGGGTTCCAACCACTGCGAAGCAAAACATAGCCACTGCTAAGCAAGCTGTTTCCACTGCTAAGCAGAATATCACCACTGAAACAAAAGAAGTGTTAACTATTCCAAAGGTGATAATCGACATGTTGGTTGGAAACCATTTTATGATGTAAAGGCCTCAATATGGCAATGGAAGCCTAAGACCAAGGTTTTGCACAATGCCAAGAGTGCATCAATGGACCTAAAGAAATTCGATTATGTTGATGCAGGCAGACCCAAGTCAGATTGGCTTGGGTCCACAAAAGGAACTAACTTGTTTAAAATCATGTGCAAGGAAATCTACAAGAGGAGCTACAAGAAAAGGAATTTTGATAGTGGTTGCTCGGGCACATGACATGGGATGGGAGCAACCTTGAGGATTTTGAAGCTTATGATGGAGGACATGTGGCTTTTGGCAATGATCCAAAGGGAGGAAAAATAGTTGGCGAGGAACCATCGAATATGAAAGCTGGATTTTGAGAAGGTTTATTTGGTACAGGGACTAAAGTACAATTTATTCAGTGTTTCTCAAATGTTTGATAAGAAAACGGGTACTTTTTGGGAAACCGAGTGTGTGGTGTTGTCTCCCGATTTTGAAATGCTCGATGAGAAATATGTGCGCTAAGAGTACCTAGGAAAGAAAACATATATTGCTTTAACATGAAAGATGTAATTCCTAATAGGTCCTTAACTGTTTGTTTGCTAAGGCATCGTTGATGAGTCAAAATTATGACATAGAAGGCTAGGTCACCTAAATTTCAAAACTATCAATAAACTAGTAAAGGCAACTTAGTGAGAGGGTTACCTTCTAAGGTTTTTGAGTGTAGAGAACTTTGTGTGGCTTGTTAGAAAGAAAACAACATAGAGCCTCTTGTAAGACCAAGACTATAAACACCATTACACAACCATTGCTTATGCTTCATATGGACTTATTTGGCCCTACCTTTGTTAAAAGTTTGAACCATAAGCGTGATTGCCTAGTTATCATCGATGATTATAGTAGATTTTCTTGGGTATACTTTTTAGTCGCTAAGAGTGAAACTAGTGAGATTCTCAAGAGTTTCATTACTAAGATAGAAAATCAAGTAAACCATAAGGTCAAAGTAATCGATGTGATAATGGAACCGAGTTTAAAATGATGTGATGAATTAGTTCTATGTGGCTAAGGGTATAGAAAGACAGTTTAGTGTTGCTAGGACACCACAACAAAATGGTGTGGTGAAAGGAAAAATAGAACACTAATTGAGGTCGCTAGAACAATGTTGTAAGAATCTAAGTTACCAACAACCTTTTAATGAAGTCAGAGGCACCGCATGTTATGTACAAAATAGAAGCAAGGTAGTGAAGCCTCATAACAAGACCCCCTATGAGCTGTTACATGATAGGAAGCCTATGATAGCATTCCTAAAACCTTATGGGTGTCCTTTTACTATCTTGAATACCATAGACTACCTAGGCAAGTTTCAAGAAAAAGCAGACGATGGATACTTTCTTGGCTATTCTTCCGATAGCAAAGCCTTTAAATTATACTATACGAGGACCAGAATTGTAGAATAAAACTTACATGTTAAGTTTAGTGAAGAGACTCCTAGTGTTGAGACAAAAGGACCTGAGTGGCTGTTTAACTGTAGGATCATAAATATTATTGTGCTTGATGATTCGGGTGGCCTTGGATGGTGATTATACAAGTATGCCATGTTTGATAGAGAGAAAGAGTGAGAGGGTGTTCTTGTTAGAGACTTGCTTTGTAAAAATAAAATGTTAGATTGACAAGCAACACCCCTTCCAAAGATGGAAGGGGTATTTATACTTACAAATACTACGTCCTCCTATCGGACTGTGGATCAGGCATACAGTGGGTAAAGACCCGTCCTTCCTCCACGGTGTTACACTAAACTATTCTACGCTACAAACTAACTAATAAACTACTAAATAACGTAAATAACTACACGTCTACGAGCTAACATATGTTAGACCATAATTGGGGTGACCGACACTTTAACATGGAATTTCCAATTCCTAACAATCTCCCCCTAAGGGAGGTTACCCCATGAAATACATTTTGCATCCTAGCATTCTATCTTTTTCATTAATTTTGAGCTCGTAGACTTCAATTCTTCAAGTTCCGCAATCTTTGTGCTTTTGTAGCGATTCTTCAAAGTCCGCATATTTTTGTACTTTAAGTGGAGGCCTTTAACTGATCTACATCTTGATGATCTTTGAGCTTTCTTCGAGATCATCAGCCACAGAAAATCTCAGGATCATCCTTTTGTTGTGTTGCCTTCATGTGATGTTGTGACTTTTGGACGACATGCTCACATTTTTCGGATCATGACATCTTTTCATCGAGTAGCGGAAGCTTTATTGGTTCATGATATTTGCGACTATCGAGCTAGGTTATGTAGATAAGCACTTGTCATGATTTCTTTAATTAAGTATGGATGCGGTGAGCATGCGGCTTTGATTGACTCCTCAATTCGATCACCGCAACCTTCCAAATGTACCGCAAACAACAATTAGCAATAAAACATACGAAATTGTCTTTGATCACTTTCATTGAATTGAGGTACACGACCCACGGTTCCGGTTGATCAAGACAAGTACTACCGTGATCGTGTATAATTCAAGAATCTCCTTGACAGGTTTCGCAATTGCTCTAGTTGTCCTCAAACCAGAACATCTCAAAGAAGACAACACAGAGTGAGTGAACCAACGAATTGAGATTTAATGATTGATGAAAGATTGATTTGAAAACAATCGCGTATTGCTTAGAATAAAGAGTTTTGCAATCCGACGAAGGTTTTATGAGAAAGATCAATTTTCAATCATAAATACTTTTTGTATTTGAAAAGAGTACACATTCGATGTGCTAGAGAAAAGAAGATTTGCAAATCGAACGGTTTTTCCAAAAGTATCCATCAATCCATGTCCTGGACCAAGGTTCATTCAAGATTGAATCACCCCATTGTTTCTATCTAGTTGTCACAAGCTTGATGTTTAGAAAAGATCTCACATGTCACCCACCAAGAGCTTGTTTGATGTTGGCTCTAGAAGGATTTCCATCTTCATTGTGAATATTTTTACATCTCACTCGGATGTTCTGGCAATACCACAAGGATAACGCGTAGGACTCTCAATATATACTTACTTTCTACATTGTGTGAAACAGCAAGTCTTCATTAATTTTGTGTCCTAATGAGATGTTGTGGATGATCTCTTGGCTCTAGACTCATTTGTGCACTTTGGTTTCCTATGCCGGAGACTAGGGAGAGGGTCTCCTTCTTCAATATCAACAATCTCTAAGAGAAAGTCGATAGATTATGTAGGTTCCCCATGAGAATGAAACAAGCCCTTTTAAGAGGAACTTGAGTAGCATAGGAAGTTAGGTGCAAGGCCACCTGGGTCCATGACGCCTTGTTTTCAATACCGGTGTTACCTTAGTAACCACTAGTAGCATATGTATTGAACCCGTTTACGCCCTAAGGTTGAGTTAATGGAGGGCTATTTCTTTTCACCCTTTTTCACATTCAATTCTTTTTCATTCCTCAACCCCTTCAGTGCTTACCGAGACTTCATTACTAGAACCTTGTTGGGTTTATTGCAGTACTAGCTCAGTCTCAGTCCGCACTCTTCCCATATTCTCATTTTTCTCCTTTTTTCATCATACCTAAGCACTCTATACTATCTAGTGGATTGTCCCTGGGTAGATCCCTCCGGCTCTGGCGGAATTGTGGGAACGAATACCTAACCATCCTTATAACACCATGCATAAACTAGATTGGTCGGTCTTTTGGTATTGTTCTTTCCTTCATGAAACCAATTGACAAATCATTTGGAAAATCAATCAAGGTACTTGTGATATAATATCAAAACATTTTGTACCTTAATTGTTTTGATCTTTTAGAAATGCTTCCCCTCAACATGTGCTTATGATTTTGAAATTGTTTAGCACATGGAGGCAAGAGTTCTTTTGAAATAATTTCTTTGGTCACAATTTCCTTAGAAAAAGCCTTTTGATTTTCTTGGTAAATTCTCCCCCTCAAAATGTGTGTAGTATATTTGAAATCATTTTATCACATAGAGGAAAGAGTTCTTTTGAAGCACATCCACGATCACAAAACCATTAAGAAACCATTCGCTCCCCCTCAATATGTGCATCGGTATATGAAAGAGTTTAGCACATATTAGAGAGAACTTGCACATTGAATTAAATCGATCATCTTTTATCAAATTTCATTATTTAATCACAAATTCTCCCCCCAATCAAAAATATCAAACCCTTTTAGATTTTGGATCCCAAGTGATTTAATAAGGTTTAGAAAACATGGGAGAATATGTGGCCTGGTTTAAATACTCATCTTGTTTTTGGGTAAATGCTCCTCCTCAATCATGTGCATCATGTATTGAAATCGTTTGGCACATGGAGGCATGAGTGCCTTTAAGGACTAAAACAGATTTGAGATTTAAATCACGATCTCTCCCCCGATCAAAAATTTCAAACAATTGAGATTTTGGATCCCGATTGATTTAAATCATTTAGAAAATTTTGGGGAAAGACGTGGCAAAATTTAATTTTGAAAAATAATCAAGAGGATCAATTTCAGACATTAAAGATTGTTAGTGTCGTATGATATTTTAAAAGATCTTTAAGTAAAATAAAACCATTTCACAATCAAACAAGAACATAAAAATTTCATTTTGAAAGATCTTAGAGTTTTAAAGAAAATCATACCATGACATAACATTAAATCTTTAGATCACCACTTTTATCGCATAAACGGACTTTTATGAAGAAATATTATTTGAAAATACTTTATTTTTAAATCACTCTCCCTCAATCGATGACCGTAGTTGTTGATTGAGTGACTTAAGTATTGATAAAATGAAGTCCGTGATTTCCAAAATTTAGTTCAATTTATTTTCAAAACAATATTTTCCATTTTCAAAAACATCAATTAAAGGATTGTTTTAAGAAAATGGTATCATCCACCACCGTCCCGCACAAAGATACGTTAAGTGGTTGAGAAGCTTCGTTGTTCTTTGAGAGGCGTGAAGAAAACCGTCTCACGATGCGGTGAGACCTCTTACGTTGCATTTTTCATGCCAACTCTCCATAGGTCAAATTAAGCTCCGTTTTTCATTTGATGATGAAGAAAACCATCTCACGATGCAATGAGACCTCTTACGTTGCATTTTCATGCCAACTCTCCATATAAGTCAATTTAAGCTCCGCTTTCTTCATATGTCAACCCAAGATATAGTTACCCTTTCCTTCGGCATCCAATCATCTTCAATTGTGGGATCCGGATCGGGCATGATATTTGCATACGTTAGTGGACACACAAACAAATATATGGTGGTCGACATCACCCAAACAAAGAATCGACTAATAAAGGTCAATCCAACATATCAATCGGTTCATATAAGGCATGGGATATATGTGTTCATCAAACTATAATCATCTAATCCTAACAATCTTATCCTAGGCACCTAGTCCTTCAACGAGGTTAACATCATTTGTCGCTTAAGCATTTAGGATAATTAGATAAGTCCGATAGATGATATAAATTTGAAAAATTCTCCCCTCAATCAATGACTCATTTTCTAAAAGTTTTAAAAGCTGAAGTCATTGATTGAGTTTGCAAATTTATGAAAACTCCGATACTGATTGATTTTCAAGCAGCTCATTTACCACCATTTTGTTAAAAAAAGAATTTTTGAAGGAAAAATATTTGAGTAGGAACAGCAGTCCTTCGACATACTTTCCTCATTTTGTTTTAGGATAAGTGCACGAAATTTTTTGAAAATTGGATTAGCGCAACACTTTCCTTCCTTGAAGAGCGGGTTGCTATAGGATAGTTTAAGCACGGGTTACAGTCAGAAGTAACTGCAAGCTATGATTTGAAGCCTGGGTTACAGTTTGAAATAATCGTAAGCCATTTGATTTGTGACATGTTTTGAAAAGAAATATTTACACCTTCTCGCTTGAACTTCATCTATGGTCCCGTGCCATTGTTGAATGACATTTCTAAGACCGCAGATGTTATCGATACCGTAAGACATATCTTGAGAAAACATATTTTTGGTAATTTTTCAAATTTTCTAATTTTTATGGGTTTTAGTAGGTTTTATATTTTTCTATTTTCTTTTGTTGGTTTTATATTTTTGTATTTGGTTTTTGAAAAAAATTTACAAAGATAGATTAGATGATATAGTTTAAGAAAGATGATGATACGAGTACTGAGATAAGGATATCGAACAACCTCGTTGTAGAAGATAGAAATCGTCATCTCTTAAACATCCACCACCAAAGCTTTCGAGGCTCTTGTAAAGAAGAAATTGAGCCTTTAAAAATGAGAGACTTTGGCCGCTTCCCCCCAAACCAAAAATCCTTTAGTCGAAAGCAGATTCAAAGCTTTCTTTCAAGCTTCCATTACCCAGGTACACAAAGAAGCACACCATTATCATCGAACTTGCTGCTCCTTTTAAGAATAGTCATCGTGATTCATCGTTCGGGGTTATATCATCTAATAGAAGAACAGCAACATTTCATCCCACGCTTAAATAACTCTTCTCAAATTCCTTTTCCACTGAAGTCTAAAGCAGTCCATTCCAAAAGGTGTCACGAGACAACTTCCCCCACGTAGTTGAATTGATTCAGTCAGTCTCTTAGACTAGAGCTCACGAACCCGAATACACATATAACCGAAGACAGAGAAACTTATACCATCGAAGTAGCAGATTAAGTCCAATAGCCAAAGAATAACCCCGATGTATACTTTTCTCTCCCCCTGAATAAAGTGTATGAAGCTCAAGAATCCGAAGTACCCAAATGCCCAAAGAGAGAATAACCAATAACATTGAAGAAGCAGGCGAATCACCGATTATCTCGGAGGACTATCTCGTGGATGTCAACTTGAATAAGTGATTATATCTCGAATCATCGATTAAGCGCTCAGTGAAACAAATGGCGCCCCAATGTAAACAAATCTCTCTCCTCGATGATTGCGATAACATCGAAATCATCACACACTTGTGTACCTCTTTTGTCACCAGAAACTAACTCTTCCATCTCTTCCCCCACATTGTTGGAATAAGAACACTAAATGCCATGAGTCAAACCTTGAGTTTCTCTGCGGTAATGACATTAGTCTTCTCGGGATATCTTCAATCACTTAGAAGTATTAAGTTCATCAATGTTTACTCGCGTTTAGATGCGTGTCTCCTTCCCCCTTACTGGTTTTGATACTTCAGAATCAACAACTCTTTATAAGCCCAAACACTTGAAATCTTGTAAGAAGAATACCATTGAATCTATGAGAATCAACTTGCTGAAGAAAGAATGCGAGCAAGTCTAATTTGGGATTAAATCCGCTTTTCACTCTCCCCAATTAGTGCTCTCCCTAAACTCGACAATCTTTTAATAAATGCCCACAATAAGAAGAAGTCTTTTGATAATCAAATGCAACTCATCTTTTAGTCTTCTAACATACAAAGAGAATGTAGAACCGATCGTAGACTCGACCTTCTTCAAGATTGTCCAATTGGGGAATAGAAAGTCAACATCTTCAACTTACCAAAGGCATTCCGTTAACTTGTAAATAGCAAATCCCTTAATTAAAATCCTCCCAATCAAACAAGAACAGAAAGATGTTCATCAAAGAAATCACCCAACAACTAGAAGCACTTTGTCATTTAATCATATCAGCCCGTGTGAAGATGTCAACCAACGACTCTTAGAAGAAACTACATGTGAAGATGATCTGATAAGAAGAAGCTCGGTTCTTACATGAGTTAGGAGCCATTTGACCATATATTCTCAAATATCAATCAACCATGCGTAAAATTCACACTTCTTCTCCCCTCAAGAACCGCATACGGAGATGCCATTCTTGATTAAAAAGTGATTATCATCCAAATGTATTGTATTCACACTTCTCCCATAAAATTAGCACATGATGTCGCCATCTTCATTATATTGAGCAAGTGGAATAAGAGTAATTATCAGTAGTCTGGTTCACTTTGTGACTGAAGCGCATGGAAAAAGCATGAAGCATGTGGATGAGAATGGTCATAATAAGAAGATTTCTCTTCTTTCGAAGATAAAGCGCACTGCAACGTACACTTTTCTTTTCTTTAAAGAACGAGGCTTAAATTGTTGTGTTCAAACGTCGTTAGAAGATTTCTCTTCTTTAGAAGATAACGCGCACTGAAACGTACACTTTTCTTTTCTTTAGAGTATGAGGCTTGAACTGTTGTCTTCAAACGTCATAATCTCTCTCTTTTCATCATCTCTTGGCAAACATGTAATCAACCCCATTATCATTCAATAGGCTTTTTGTCGTGACAGCTGATGGAGAAAATCCAATATGATGAATTTGACCCTTAAGTAAACTAACCCGAACTCGTGACTTAAACTTGCACATATGTAACAAAGAGCGGTGCCGAGACTTCATCCTCTATTGAATCTCTAAGTACTCTATACTATTCATCCAACCAACCATCAAGTATAAGACGTACATCACCTCTTGAAAATCCACAATTGAATGTGACACTGAGCACTACAATGTAACTCCTTAAAGTGATAGTTATTTTGTGGTGATAAGAGCCCACTTCCCAAGTGGTAAAAGAAAAGGAAAAGTCACCAACAATAACTAGATTTCCAAGTCTTTGTTTTTGATAATAAGCTCAAACAAAGATCTTGAAGAATCTTCATCCAACCATCCCCGATACCTTTAGATACTAAGTACACTGCCCGTGATATTTCACTTCAACCTCAAATAAATAATAGTGAATTAACCTCGTTGTCACATCTTCGGTTAAAAGCTTAACCCTAGCCTCCTTTTACGTTTTAAGTGAACTATGATAATGGTTTCATCCCGACCATGGTTAAAAGCACATAACCCGTAAAACCATGTAATAACCAAACTACCATGACGAATATCCAAACACACATCCAATTCATGAAGTACACCTTTTATCCCTTCTTCAAGTAGAAACCGTAGCACCAAAGATCGAAAAATCCCGAAATACGCTTTCCTTTCTCCAGGATGGTTCCATCATTATGGGATTTTACAACTCTATGGTTTAAACCGAGAAATACTTTCTTTCGCGGGATTTTACAAAACCAAGAATAAACCGTAAGATAGATCCGGAAATGCACTTTACAATTACCAGGATGTTTCCATTGTCACGGGATTTTACAAGTATATGATTTAAATCGAGAAATAGATTCTTTCGTGGGATTTTACAAAATCAAGACTAAACCGTAAACAATGTCAGCTTGAATGTGTAATGACAACTTTGGTTTCGGTGAATATTTGTTTTAGGGGAACATGCAGCGGTTCATCAGCTATTCTTACTCCAACATCAACAATATCATCAACCATCCAATAAACACTTTGGTAAACAAATCTTCCACATATTCTGATGGCTATTGTTGTGACTACTTGGTGAAGTAAATCTGATATACCAAACTTGATCATGAAGTAGAATTCCCCAGATTTGTTACTTAAGCTTGTACTAATCCTTGTGAAAAAGAAATGGTGTACCCAATCTACAAAACCTCTTGACGTATCCTCAACTGCGTGGGACACCAAAGTGATAGTTGCGTTGTGGGTTAAGTGAGAAAGAATCACAACTGTAACTAAATAGCCAAGTCTTTATCACACTCTATGAATGCCCAAACAAGTCATCTTCGCGGAAGGGTAGAAAGAAAAAAAGACGAAATAAGTAAACGCGTCCGGAAAACCTCACTTCAAATTCAAATAAGAAATACCAAGTACAAACAACCCCAAAGTCAGCTTTGTACATCAAATCAAGCCGTGACGAAATAACATTCGTGGAAATGTAGAGACCAAAGTATCAAGCCTCATTACAACAAGTCTCATCATCAAATCTCATAATCACAAATTTCATTGTCGAGTATCTTTAACAGTTCTCATAGAAACAATCCAATTTGGAGAGGTCCATCAGTCCATTATTGTCATTGGCCCATTTGAACAATTCACATCTCAATAAATCCGTTCATGCCCACATGAAAATTAAAATCCGATCCAACTCTAATCACAAAATATCCATAAACATGTATCCACATGAAATTAATGCCAAGGTACCACATGATCTCAAATAATATTAAGAATTATGTCCAATGTATGTGACTCAAGGAACATATTAGGACATATTTTGTGTTTGTGTTATTCTCGTTTCATCCCACGATGGGTCAATCAAAGCCAAAGCCCAAATGTTCAATAATAGTATCCAATTGATAAGTGAGAACAGATATAAACTGAGGCCCAATTGGAAATAAGAGGATCCCAAATCCATAATCCATAATACACCAGTAAAGTAAGAGATACCCTAATTGGACGGGGTGTATAAAATGCACAAATAAACATTTAACCCTAAAAATCCTCTCACTAAGACACGCCTCTTTCTCTGACTAAAACACACACAGCCATCTCAAACCCTAATCTCTTCAAACCCGCCTCCTTCTGCTTCACTTACACAAAATCATACTCAAACAAACCCTAATGATACAACTCATAAGATAACCGCCCCCATCCCTAATCTTTAGCAAAGATAGTTTGCCTTTACGTTTCCACAGTACCTACCAAACGTATCAAACAAATCACTTCAAATCATAACATCTACAATGAGACCCCAAACTCTCTTAAATAGTTTCGACCCCATCTCATCTCAAGACCTCGCCACAGGGATGGCATGAGGTGACTGATTCGACATAGCCACAGGGATGGCAAGAATCGAGACATATTCCAGGTAGGTTTCTTTCGGTTTATCATGCTTTTGAAAATTAAACGAATCAAGAAAATGAATTAACAAAGTTGTTAAATTTATTTCTTAAATTCGAAAATTGTCGCAAATAATTTGATCTATGAAGTGAGTTTATTTCGTGAGTAAGGACTCTGGAAGTCTTGATGGTTTCATCTCTGGGAACCACGAAATAAGAGGCTGAGATCATAAAATTTAAGTTTTCGTTATAGTATAGGTTGTGACCGAACAAGAAAATGAATGAAACCCCTTTAATAGGCTTTGTTCAATTTTAGTTTATTTCGGATATTATCACTAGTCACTGATCGATGATGTATTGCTTCTCGTGTAGACTGACCTTTGCGTCATGATATTACATCGATAGACACGAAGAAGTAAATCTGAGATTATTACTGTTTTTCATTTGTTTGAGTTTATGTCAGTGATTGTAACATGAGGAGATCGGATAGGATAGTGTAGAAGTTGTTGGTTGAAATAGGATTAGGATATAATTGGATTTGATTTTGTTATTGGTTCGGCTGTGATGTTTTACATTCGACCTCCACTTTCATTTTTCTTTTCGAGTTTTGCTTTGAGTCTTGGACCGATGATGGCAAGGTGAACATGAGGACGAGAGTTTAGATTGGTATTTGGTTTATTTGATATTATGGTTGTGGTCTTGTGGTCGTTTCTTCTTCATCCTTTCTGTCAAGTCGCTACATGTCACAACTCACTAGGTTAAGTTGCTAGGTTAAGTCGCTAGGTCAAGTCGCTACCTTTTTTTAACACCACAAATCGCTAACTTATAAAGATAAGTCACTTTTTGACCATGTTCTGAAACAAGTCGCTACATTAAGCACAAGTCGCTACTTGATTTTGTGTCAAGTCGCTAATGACCTGAGTTGACTCAAGAGTCAACTCGCTATAAACAAAAGTGACAACTCGCTTCTTTATTTGTAACTCAAGTCGCTATTGATACATTGAATCTGGACTGTTTTGTGTATAACTCGCATTCAAGAATGCCAAGTCGTCACCAAGAGTTTATGACCAGCAACAAAAAACCCAGAAATATAGTTTACAAGATACATACCCATTTTGACCAAGACACTGACCAGATACATAAACACTTTTTATGACCCAGTTTAGACTATGTTTGACCACAAGAATCAGACCAAAATACCACATAAACATTCAAGGAAATAGATGACACAAAGCAGATGTATAGTGATAAATCAGATGACCCTTTTTAACCAAAACAAGATACATAAAAACATGTTTAAAAGACTCATATCACTAAAAGTATGGAAAACGAACTTATCAAACAATGATATAGAATCAGTTTAAACACAGTTCGAGCCACAAAAAATCATCAAAACACAAAACCCTGGCTCTGGTACCATTTGTAGGATCGTAAATATTATTGTGTTTGATGATTCGGGTGGCCTTGGATGGTGATTATACAAGTATGCCATGTTTGAGAGAGAGAAAGAGTGAGAGGGTGTTCTTGTTAGAGACTTGCTTTGTAAAAATGAAATGTTAGATTGAGAAGCACCACCCCATCCAAAGATGGAAGGGGTATTTATACTTACAAATACAACGTCCTCCTATCGGACTGTGGATCAGGCATACAGTGGGTAAAGACCCGTCCTTCCTCCACGGTGTTACACTAAACTATTCTACACTACAAACTAACTAATAAACTACTAAATAACGTAAATAACTACACGTCTACGAGCTAACATATGCTAGACCATAATTGGGGTGACCGACACTTTAACACGGAATTTCCAATTCCTAACATTAACATTGATATGCTAACCAAATCTATGAATTATGAGCCTATCATTGCAGGTACATCCACTAATGTTAATGCAGGTACTAAAAAGGATTCTGAAAGAGAAGCAAATTCTAAGGAAGCTGATTCTTCTAAGGAGTTCTATTTGATTGAGAAGTGGAAAGATGGTCCTGTCTCACCCATCATTGAAAAGAAGAGTACCCCTGATGATGATGATTTGGATTCTGGAAGCAAGGGTGATCATCATCAAGATAAAGAAGATAACTCAGTGTCAGTAGAAGAAATTGAAAAAAAGAAGAAAAATTATGAAAGCACTGCTAAGCCAAGTACTACCACTGCTAGTACAAGTTGGTATCAGAGATAATGACAGTACTTTCTTTGGACCCACTGCTAAGCCACTTTTTGGTGAAGATGAGTATCCAACTGATCCTGACATGCCTGGTTTGGAAGAAAGGGATACTCCCACCGATGATGAAAATATGGATAACTTTTTCAACAATGTTGAGATACAAGACCGAGATGGATTAGAGGTTCTTAGGACGGTTGTGGATGAGAATGAGATTTTGGTCAATGAGGGTGTCATTAGGACTATCTTGAAGTTTGAGGATGCTGAAGGGGTGATTAATCTTTCTGATGATGCTATTTTTGAAGGGTTAGAGATATTAGGTTATGAAAGGAGGGAAGGTAAAACTAAATTTCTTAAAGGTATGTTCTCACCTCAGTGGAAGTTTTTGATTCATACTTTGTTGATGTGTGTGAGTAATAAGACCACAGGGTTTGATGAGTTTCCCTCCAAAATTGCAACTGCAATTATTTGTCTTTCTGAAGGGAGGGAATTTAATTGGTCTAGGTTGATTTTTGATGGCATGTTGAAGAACATTAGGGAGAAGGGTAAGTATTACTTGTACCCTAGGTTTGTTCAACTGATTGTGGATAGTCAGATTGCAGAACTTCTTGAACATCATAGGGAGTATGAGGTTCATTATATGCTTCCTAAAGTTTTTGCACACATGAGGCATAAGAATCCACATTTCATAGGCAGAGTTACTCCTTTGTTTCCTAATATGATTCCTTTGCCAGATATTCCTGAGTTTGATGATATACCTGAATCACAACCTTCCCAACCCACTGAAGCTGAAACCCCTGCTACTACAACTGAAACCACGGTTATCGCACTTACACCCACTGATATTACACCTAAACTTACTGCTGAACCCTTAACTTCAACCTCTAAACCCACTAGGATTTTGTGTACTAGGAGAAGGAGGAAGGGCACCAAGCTACCTCAGGCTGGTGTTAGTGGTGTAGCTGATGAGGCTGTCACAAGGAGTGGAGGTGACATGATTGGAAGGGCTTCCACTACTGACTCATGCTTAGATGCTGGTCAGGACAGTGGAATCATCAATAAGACCCAACGTTTGGCAACTCCTAATGTGGAGAGTTCCGTGGAACTCAAAACAAGTGGAGGAATCCCTAGCTAAATGGCTACTTCATGGTGCATAGATGATCAGGCTAGGTCTGATGCTATGTTTTCTTTACCCAAGGATTCACCTCTCGGAGCAGGTTACACAGCTCGAAGTGATGAGGGTAGTTTGGAACATGATATTGAATTGACGGATCCTACTCAGGTACATGATGACTTTTCCAATGAACCACCTCTCGGACCAGTTGACACAGGTTGAAGTGGGGAGGATATTCTTGAACAATTATCTGAATTGACGGCTAAATGTACAAAGATGGAGGGAACAATCTCTAGTCTTCAAGAACTTGCTGTGTTTCAGGGCAGAGAGATCAGAAATTTAAAGCACAGGGTGTTTGTTTTGGAGAAGGTTAAGAGACCAGGGATTGTTGTTTTCAGGAAGGTTAGAAGGTAAAGAAATAAGATGCACTCCTCTCAGGATGTGAATTTGGAGGATGTAACCAAACAGGGGAGGAGTGAGTGCATAGATTCAGGGGAGGCTGCTGTAAACATGGATGATGATTTGGATAGTGGAGATCAAGGAGGTGATTATGTAGTGTCTGATAAAGATGGAAATGAAGCAGTACTTGAAAAATTGAAGAGTGTAGCAGAAGACAAGGAGAAGGAGGTAGTGCAGGCAACAACCACTACTAGTGTTACTGCAACCACGGCTAGTTTAATTGAAACCACTGCTACAACTTCATCTGAGGTAAACTTATCCACTGCTACTTTAAACACATTCATTGTTGTAACAACCACATCCACAATAGTCACAACCACTGCTATTTCACCACCCAAACCTAAAGAAATTGACAAGGAAGTTGCTAGTACCTTGATAAACTTAAGTCAAACCTCATCCAATCCTACACCTAAAATTGCATCTGTTCCATTATTTCTTAAACCCACTGGACCTAAACCCTTAAGTAAAAGTTTGACAATTGGTGAGCCTTTGAAGACTAAGATGGTTCTACCAGACATTGGAAAGGGAAAGGTGTTGCTGAGCTTGAATTGAAGTTTAAGAATAGGCAAGATCAGATTGATTATAATAGTGATGGAATGATCAGAAATTGATAGCAGAATGGAATGATCATCAGTTTGTTCTTGAAGCCTCAGAAGTGATTAAGACTGAGTATTCTACTCAAGAATGGGCACTGTTATCTATTGATGAGAGGGCTAAGGTATTGGCTGCAAGGGCTAGGAAGTTAAGTCAAGAGAAAAAGCAAGTTATTAAGAAGAAACCTCCTACAAAGAGTCAAATGAGAAATTCAATGATGAATATTATAAGAAACATGGAACTTTATAGGGGTGAAGATTTAAGAAAGTGTACATTTGAAAGGGTTGAAGAGATTTATCAGAAATGTATGAGAATAAATGAAGATTTCCTTCCTATGAACTCCGAAAAAGAAGCTGAGTGGTTAAAGAATAAACAAAATAGAAAAGTTGGAGTTCATGAGGAATCTAGTTCTAAGAAGCAAAAGGTGGATGAAGAGATGGAGAAGAAAGAAAGAACTGAAAAGTATCTTCTAGAGTGTACTAAACCTGCACCTATTAATCCTATTCCAATAAGAGCAGTTCATCCTATTAAAGATTGGCAGATTATCATAGAGAATGGTAAAGAAGTAATTGAGATCACAAGAGCTGATGGGTGGAAAAGTACATATTTCAATTGGATTGTTATTGGACTGTCTAACTAAAGGTGATCTGGAACAGCTGTGGAAGGTAATGGAATTTAGGTATGGAAAGTTTCGTCCAACTGGAGAGTTAGCTAAATTTGTATGGAGTTTTGTAAAGAATTTGTGTCAGCCTAATCCTAATGATGAATTTTGGGAAGATTGTGAGGTGGTTGAGTGGCTGTTGTATTCATATTGCAAAGTTCATGTTGTGCAGACCACAAAAGAGAAGTTCTTTATCTTTGCTGATAAAGATTATCCATTATCAAAGAAAGTGGCCATAAAATTGTTGGAAGCTAAACTTACTCCACAAGGAACAAAGGCTACACATCCTATTATTGATAAACTATTTTAGAAGATTGAAAAGATTGCAGACATTCAAGGACCTATGGCAATTAAAGCTAAACCTCAAGGAAGAATGAAGAGAAAGGTTGATATGTCTAAAGCTATGGATTACATATCTGAGTCAGAGACTGAAGAGGAGATTGAAGAAAGCAAGAAAAGGTTGATGGGTCTCACTAAATTGTCAAAAGAAATAGAACCAGAGGTTAGTGGTACAATATCTCTTACAAGTCATCATCAGATAATTTCTTATACATTTGAGCTTAATATGAATGGAGGATATTGGGAGTTTGAAAGAGCCAATGGTGAGAGTTTTGGCTGTATCAAATTTTCACAAATGTTTTACTATTTGGAAAGAGATGATCTGATGGCTATCTAGATGTTATATAAAGATAGATTTAGAGGTGTGGCACAAGCTGACTATCATGATAGGATTGTTTATTATAATTTGAAGATGATTTTTGAACCTACTCATGATGAACCTGAACGGAAAGGACTCTAAAATGGCAGTATTTCAAGTTGGTATTTGTATCAGTCTTGTGGAGTTCATGTACTATCTGTTTCTGGAGAAGTTATTCATATGTGTGTAGAAACTGATTATACAAATTTGAATACTCATCCAGAAGTCATTACTCAGATGTTACAGCCTCGTGGATTGAAATTGCAGAAATCCTTTGATTATCAAGCTTACAGGTTGCTGAGGAAATTTGAAAACACTTTAAATCCTGATAAGTGTTTAGATACATCCTCCAAGTAAGAAGTTCTGGGCTTAAAAGAAACTTGATGTTTTTGTTGGTAATTATCAAGTTTAGGGGAGGATTGTTGGGTTTTTGGTTCCACTGAGAAGAATTATACTAAGTATGGAACCACTACTAGTGCAAATGAAACCACGGCCAGAAGAAGGAATCCACTGCTGGAGTTAAACCATGGCTAGTAGTATAGTGAAACCACAGATAATGTATTGTAACCACTGCTAGTTTGTTTAGTCGGTTTAATATTTGTATTAGATAAATATGGAAAAGATATTTATCTTGTAGGTTACATATTGTATTATGTAAAGGACTCCTTAGCCTATAAAAGGAGGTCCTAGGTTAGATTAGATATACGTGTGTTTTAATATATCTAAGGTCGATACACTTCAAGGTTGAAAAACCCTAATACTGTTTAGAGTATTCGTTATTATTATAATTGAGGTGTTTAAGTGTTATTATTGTTCTTCTTCTTAAGGATAAATATTATATTCCGCGCAGTATTTAACAAGTTATTGTTAAGTCAGTTTCTAAAAGGATCGTTTGCGCAACTGGGATCAACATAATCTATTTAGAATCACTCTAATACAACCTATAAACACTCAAAAACAACCAAAACTTGCATCAGTTAAGTAAATTTGTTATTCGTAAATTAAGGGTTTAGGGTTTAAGAAATGTTTACGAATAAGGAATCTTGCACTTAAATAATTGTATAAATGCCTTTGTTGTGTTCCTGATGATGTTTTAACTAAATGGTAACAATTGGAATTGATGTTATGTTAACAGGAAGGATATTCGTAAAGATTGAAATAAGGTTATTGAAGTTTACGAATAAGATGATAAACTTACAAATAAGAATGATAATCTTACGAGCAAGGGCGTCCACATTGACATACGAATTTCTTGGAAAGAAATTCATAAACTTGGCAATGTTTACGAATAAGACCAATTCTTACGAATAAGGCTAATTCTTACGCATAACCTTTTTACGAATAAGAAGACTGCCTTACGAATAAGCTTGATTCTTACGAATTAGTAATATTCGTAAACGTAAGCATATTCTTACGAATAAGTTTGATGCTTACGAACAAGATCTATTCTTTAGAAATAAGTAATGTTCTTACGCATTAAATTTATTCTTATGGATAAGCATCCATCTTTACAAATAAGGATCCAAGTTACGAATAAGTTGTTGTTTACAAACAAGTTAACTATTACAAATAAGTCACAATTTACAAGTTTTCTAATGTTTACGAATAAGCATTCAAAACTTCAAATGTTGTGTTTAAGTGATAAACTGGAATTTAAACTTCAAAGTTAACATGTTCACTTAACTTATCATCACAACTACATGAAAAAGGACAAATGTGACTTAGAATGTGTAATGAACATCAATATGTAAACATCAAAAAAGGACTTAGAGAATGAATCAGTCTAATGCTAACACACTGTGTCTTTCAATGTCTGTTTTGTGTCTAATGTATTTCAGATCATAAAAATGACTGCACAACAAACTAATTTGAATGTACTAGTTGAACTCACAATGGCTAACACATTTCCACAAGAGTACAACAAAGTGATTGGCAAGAAAAACTTTTGTGTTGATTTCAAAAACTTCACATGTTCTGAATCGTCATGCCAAATTGCTGTGGACATCCTCCTCCACCACCCCTACAAGTTCATGCTCACTAAGTATTCATCAATTCCCGACTTTTACATCCATCAATTCTGGCATACTATGGAAAAGATTGATGGGGAAGACGCTGTCAAGTGCACTTTACACAATTGTTAAGTCACTATCACTATCGAGGACCTTCGCTCCGTGATACTACTACCTACCATCAACTCTCTGGAAGACTATGTCAAGACTCCAACTGAGAAGGAGATACTAGATTTTCTGATTGCCATTGGATATGATGAGTCTGCTGGCATCATCACCACTCACTCTAGAGTTGATGTGAAATACATGCCACAACCATGAAGGATCCTCTACCTCATGATTGCTAAGTCTGTATCGGGAAGAGACAGCGGTCATGAACATCCCAAGCTACCTCACTTGCAGATATTCTGGGGGATGGTCAATGTCAAGCACATTGACCTTGAAAGCTTCATACGGGAAGACATGATGCAGCACCTCAAAAAGGGAGGGTCCAAGATCCTTTTTGTCCGATATACAAAGTTGATCATCCACAACTTGCTCAAGAAGTATGAGGACATCCCGAAAAGACTGAATGATCAAGCAAAGCACACTGTGAAGAACGAGCCTACCTTAAGGACGGTTATGATTCAGGTCTCCAACACTCATAAACAAGGTGTTGAACTCCCTAAGTGCCTATTAACTGAAAAGGTCAAAGCTGCAACCTCCTATAAATACTATGAACAGGCTCTAAAAGAACAACATGTAGGATTTCTCGATGAAGGTACTCAGGCTTCATCAGTAAAGACAAGGGCAAAGAAGACTGGTAGTTCAGGTAGCACAACGAAGAAGAACAAATCAAAGATCACAAAAAGAGTCATTAAGAGAAGAATCTGCATGGAATGGTAGAAAGTGAAAACGGCTTCTTGAAGCATTCCAACGGAACTTTATGCTTCAGAGACAGAAGCTGGATACCATTTCATGGTGGAATCCGTGAGTTGATTATGCACGAGTCGCATAAGTCAAAATACTCCATTCATCCCGAAGCCGATAAGATGTATCAGGACTTGAAAAAGCTCTACTGGAGGCCTAACATGAAGGCCGACATAGCTCAGTATGTTAGTTGGTGCTTGACATGTTCTACGGTAAAGGTCGAACACCAGAAACCCTCAGGACTCTTAGTTCAACCCGAACTTCCAGAATGGAAATTGGAGCGAATCACCATGGACTTTATCACCAAATTACCGAGAACAGCTAGCGGCAATGACGCTATCTGGGTATATAAAATTAACACACTTAACGTACACTTTGTTCAACCCTAATATTACTCATCCACTCAACCCTAATTTCTCTCACATAACAAACCGCCTCCCCTTTTTTTTCAGTCAAGAATCTGAAAAAAAATTGCTCCTCCTTCTTTCAATCCATTTACCACAACACAAATCAGATTCATCATACATACTCGAGCAAACAACAAAACATCTCCATCTTTTTTGTACCAGATTCGAAGACCACATTTGAAGGCTTCAAGATCTCGTTGAGGTCTCGGTAGGTATTATTAACATATGTTTTGATGATGGTCTTAATGAATCAAAGAAAGATATAACATAATTGTTATAACACGTCTCTTTATTGTTCGGATAGTATCAAATAGAGTCAATGATGATAGTGTTCTTTTTGTGAGTTTGGAGACCTTTTAAGGTCTTTCACATGTGATTAGCTTCACAAAAACAAAGAACACACTGAGATCTAGTCTTTTCAGTTTCTCGTAAAAAATAAAGCCATGGTATAGTGAGGTCGAGAGTCTTGTTGTGGATACTGAGATCGTGAGTCTTGATGTGAGTCTTGTTGTGAGGCCATGGTATAGACTGATGATGTTTGGATGAAACTGAAGTCGTGGTACAGTTTTGGTATGATGGTATTTGTTTTGTGGTCATGGTCAGTATTACTTCTTCTTTCATCCTTTCTGATAAGTCAAGTCACTACCTTTTTTTTTTTTTTTTTATTCAAGTCGCTGCACCAAGTCGCCACGACAGCAAGTGACTCAATAGTCAACTCGCTAACATGAAAAAAAAAACAGTTTTGACAAGTCGCTAACTGGATATTTGACATTATCCGATGAGTTTTCCGACCATATTTTCGACCATTTCTTCATATTAACCCAGAAAAACATTAAAAAGTTGCAACTTTTTGACCTTTTTTTACCTCTAAAATGACCATCAAACCACTTATGATCACAGTTTTGGTAAAGAAGTCACAAAAAATAATATTTACAATACTGCTGTTTGGACAAAGTTATTTTGACACAAAACAAATTTGAGACCAAGAAAGCTACACAGGATATTTTTGACCAACAGAAAAAGGATACAAAAAACATGTTAATAACCTGTTATACCACGAATACCACAACAGTTTTAAAGCATATTAGACCAAAAGTGATAAATGATACTATGTATAAAACAGTTAACCATGGAACGACAGTTTCCGACCATCAAAAAGTACCAAAAACAGCATAACAACATGTATCGAAACCATAATAAATCATCAAAACACAACAACCTTGGTTCTGGTACCAATTGTAGGATCCTATATTTATTGTGTTGATGATTCGGGTGGTCTTGGATGATCAAAATACATGTTAGACATTTTAGAGAGAGAAAGTAGAGAGAGGGAGTTTCTTGGTAGAGACTTGATGAACAAATAAAATGTTAGATTGAAAGAGAAGCTCCACCCCTTCCACGGATGGAAGGGGTATTTATAGTTACAATTAAACCGTCCTCCCGCCGGATCGTGGATCGGTATACAGTGGGTAAAGACCGTCCTTCCTCCACGGTGTTACTCTAAACTATTCTACGCTCTTGACTAACTAATTAACTACATAATAACGTAAATAACTACAAGTCTACGAGCTAACTTATGCTAGACTATAATTGGGGTGACCGACAATTTAACATGGAATTTCCAATTCCTAACAATCTCCCCTAAGGAGGTCACCCCATGAAATACATTTTGCATCCTAGCATTCTATTCTTGACTTTGTTCTTGAGCTCGAGACTTCAATTCTTCAATTCCGCAATCTTTGTGCTTTTGTAGCGATTCTTCAAAGTCCGCATTGATTTGTACTTTTAGTGGAGGCCTTTAATCGATCCACATCTTTGATGATCTTGAGCTTTCATTGAGATCATCACCACATTAAATCTCGGATCACCCTTTATTGTGTTGCCATCATGTGAAGTTGTGACTTTCGGACCGACAAGCTCACACTTTTGAATCATGACATCTTTCCATCGAGTAGCGGAAGCTTTCTTGGTTCAAGATATTTCAAAGAAGCGTAGCGAAGCATAGTATAGAAATATCGAGCTAGGTTATGTAGATATGCACCGATCATGATTTCTTCAATTAAGTATGGATGTTGTGAGCATGCGGCTTTGGATTGACTCTCAATTACGATCGGTGCAATCTGTCTAAATGTACCGCAAACAACAGTTAGCAATAAAACACACGAAAGTGTCTTTAATCACTTTCGTTGAATTGAGGTACACGACCTACGGTTCCCGTTGATCGAACAAGTCACGCTGTGATCGGTAGGATTCCTAAGAATCTCCTTGATGTGGTTTCGCAATGCTCTAGTTGTTCTCAAACCGAACGTCTCAAAGAAGACAACACGGAGTGAGTGAACCAATAATTGAGATTCACCGATTGATGAAAAATGATTTGAAAACAATCGTGTATTGCTTGAAGAAAGAGTTTTGCAATACGACGAAGGTCTAATGAGAAAGATCAATTTTCAATCAAAATACCTTTTGTATTTGAAAGAGTACACGTTCGATGTGCTAGAGAAAGAAGATTTGCACATCGAACGGTTTTCCAAAAGTATTTTTCAATCGAGATACTTTTGTGTTTGAAAATGAATACACATTCGATGTGCTAGAAAAGAAGATTTGCACATCGAACGGTTTTTCCAAAAGTATTCGTCAATTCCATTCCAGGACCAAGGTTGATTCAAGATTGAATCTCCCCATCGTTTCTATCCAGTTGTCACAAGCTTGATCTTAGGAGAAGATCTCACATGTCACCCACCAAGAGCTTGTTTGATGTTGGCTCTAGAAGGATTTCCATCTTCATCATGAATATTTTTACATATCACTCGGATGTTCTGGCAATACCACAAGGATAATGCGTAGGACTCTTAATATATTCTTACTTTCCACATTGTGTGAAACAGCAAGTCTTCATTAATATAGTATCCTAATGAGATATTGTGGATGATCTCTTGGCTCTAGACTCAATAGTGCACATTTGGTTCCTATGTCAGGAGACTAGGAGAGGGTCTCCTTCTTCAATATCAACAATCTCTAAGAGAAAGTCGATAGATTATGTCGGTTCCTGTGAGAATGAAACAAGCCCTTTTAAGAGGAACTTGAGTAGCTTGGGAAGTTTAGTGCGATCGTCCGGGTCCATGACGTCTTGTCTTCAATACCAGTATACCTTATTAAACACCGTAGCATATGTATTAAACCCGGTTCATCGCCCTAAGGTTGAATTATTGGAGGCTATTTCTTTTCACCCTTTCACATTCATTTCTTTTCATTCTTCAACCCTTCATGCTTACCGAGACTTCATTACTAGAACCTTGTTGGGTTTATTCCAAGACTAGCTCGATCTCGATCCGCACTCTTCCCATTTCTCATTTTCTCCTTTTTCATCATACCTAAGGACTCTACACTATCTAGTGGATTGTCCTGGGAAGATCCTCCGTTACGGCGGATCGTGAGAACGAATACCTAACCTAACCATCCTTATAACACCATGCATAAAGTAAATTGGTCGGTCTTTTTGTATTGTTCATTCCTTCTCGAAACCAATTGAAAAATCATTTGGAAAATCAATCAAGGTACTTGTGATATAAAATCAAAGCATTTTGTACCTTAATTGTTTTGATCATTTTATAAATGCTCCCCCTCAACATGTGCATATGATATTGAAATTGTTTAGCACATGGAGGCAAGAGTTCTTTGAAATAATTTCTTGATCACAATTTCCTTAGAAAAAGCCATTTGAATTTCTTTGGTAAATTCTCCCCCTCAATATGTGCGTAGGGTATTTGAAATCATTTTATCACATAGAGGAAAAAGTTCTTTTGAAGTACTTCAACGATCACAAAAGCCATTAAGAAAACCATTTCAAACTCAATCAAGGTACATATCATAAAACATTGAAACCTTTGTACCTTGATAGTTTAATATCTTAAGAAATGCTCCCCCTTAATATGTGCTTCGAGATTCGAAAGCGTTTTACCACATCTGGAGAGCGCGCACTTTGAGTCAAAACGATCACATGTTATCGATTTCATATTTAAATCACATTTTCTCCCCGATCAAAAATATCAAATCCTTTGAGATTTTGGATCCCAAGTGATTTAAATAGGTTTAGAAAACTTGGGAGAAAAGCGTGTTCGATTAATTTAATTATGATAATGGAGCGATTTAGACATTAAAGATTATTAGTGTCGGTATGATAATTTTTTAAGAGATCTTTTAGATAAAATAAAACATTTTCACAATCAAACAAAAACAGAAAAAAATTCATTTTGAAAGACCTTTGACCTTTGAAGAAAATCATACCATGACATAATATTAAATCTTTAGATCACCACTTATTTTGTACAATCCGGACTTTTATGAAGAAATATTGTTTGAAAATAATTTATTTTAAATCACTCTCCCCCTCAATCGATGACCGTAGTCGATGATTGAGTGACTTATAGTTTTTGATAAAATGAAGTCGGTGATTTTCAAAATTTAGTCCAATTTATTTTCAAAAACAATATTTTTCCATTTTCAAAACAATTTTAATCAAATTTTTCAAAATTGTTTAAAAATGGTATCTTGCACAAAGATACGTTAGGTGGTTGAGAAGCTTCTATTGATGTTGTAGGGCAGGAAGAAAACCGTCTGCAGATGCAGTGAGACTTCTTACGTTGCATTTTAATGCCAACTGAGGTCAAATTAAGCTCCATTTTTTCAATCACTTAGAAGAAAACCATCTGCTGATGCAGTGACACCTCTTACGTTGCATTTATGCCAACTCTCCCTTGAAGTCCAATTAAGCTCCGTTTCTTCATTTTTCAACCCAAGAAATAGTTACCCTTTCCTTTCGGCATCCAATCATCATATTATGTGGGATCCGGATCGGGAACATACTTATATACCAATATACCTGCATATGTTCGTGGACACAAACAGATATATGGTGGTCGACATCACCCAAACAGCAATCGACTAATAACAGTCAATCCAACATAACAATCAGATCATATAAGGCATGGGGTTTATGTGTTAATCAAACTCTAATCATCTAATCCTAACAATCATATCCTAGGCACCTAGTCCTTCAACATAGGTTAACATCATTTAAAATTAAGCACATTAGGATAATTAGATAAGTCCGATACATGATATAAATTTGAAAACATTCTCCCCCTCAATCAATGACTCATTTTCTGAGAATTTTAAAAGCGCTGAAGTCATTGATTGAGTTTGCAAATTTAATAAAAACTCTGAATCTGGTTGTTTTTAAAGCAACTCATTAACCACCATTTTGTTAAAATCAACAAATATTTTTCTGAAGAATTTTAGAAAGAAAAATATTTGAGTAGGAACAATGATCCTTCGACATACTTTTCTCATTAGTTTTAGGATAAGTGTGCAATTTTAGAAAATTGTTCTAGTGACACTTTCCTTCCTTGAAGAATGGGTTGCTATCGAAATAATAGCAAACCATAGTTTAAGCGCTGGTTACTGATCAAATAATCGCAAGCCATTATTTTGAAGCGGGTTCTGATCTGAAATAGCGTAAGCCATTTTTGAGACATGTTTTGAAAAAAATATTTACACCTCTGCTTGAACATCATCTATGGTCCCGTGCCATTATTGAATGACATTTCTAAGACCGAGATGTTATCGATACTGTAGAAGACATGTCTTAGAAAAACAATATTTTTGGTCTTTTCAAATTTTTGATTTTATGGGTTTTGTAGATTTTATATTTTTCTATTTTGTTTTGTTGGTTTTATATTTTGTATTTGGTTTTAATAAGTATTTACAAAGATAGAGTAGATGATATAGTTTAAGAGAATGATGATACGAGTACCAAGATAAGGATATCGAGCACCACGTCGTAAAAGATAGAATTCGTCATCTCTTAAACTTCCACCACCAAAGCCTCCGAGGCTCCAGAATAGAAGGTAGAACATGAGCCTTTGAGAAATAGAGACTTTGGCAGCTTCCCCCCAAACCGAAAATCCTTATGTTGAGCAGATTCAAAGCTTTCATTCAAGCTTCCATTAGCCAGGTGCACAGATAAGCACACCATTATCTTCGAACTTGCTGCTCTTTTTAAGAATAATCACCGTGATTCATCGTTCGGGGTTATATCATCCAATAGAAGAACAACAACGTATCATCCCACATATGAATAACTCTTCTCAGATTCCTTTTCCACTGAAGTCTGACGCAATCCATTCCAAAAGGTGTCAAGAGACCACTTCCCGAGTAGTTGAATTGATGCAGTCAATCTCTTAGACTAGAGCTCACGAACCCGAATACACATATATCCAAAGACAAAGAAACTTATACCATCAGTAGCAGTTAAGTCCAATAGCCAAAGAATAACCCGATGTATACTTTTCTCTCCCACGAAGGCAGTGCATGAAGCTAAAGAACCCGAAGTACCGAATGCCCAAAGAGAATAACCGATAACATTGAAGAAGCGGGCGAATCATCGATTATCTCTGCGGAGGACTATCTCTGCGGATTTTAACTCCGAATAAGTGATTATATCTACGAATCATCGATTAAGTACTCAAGTGAAACAATTTGAGCATCCCCAATGTACACAATCCTCTCTCCCTAATGATTGTGATAACACGAAATCATCACACACTTGTGTACCTCTTTTATCTTGAAACTTTCTCTTACATCACTTCCCCACGTCGTCGAATAATAACACTAAAAGCCTTGATGAGTAAAACCTTGAGTTTCTCTGCGGTCATGACATTTGTTTTCCGGGATATCTTCAATAACTTAGAAGTATTAAGTTCATCAAGTTTACTCGCCATGAGTCAAACCTTGAGTTTCTCTGCGGTAATAACATTTGTCTTCCCGGGATATCTTCAATCACTTAGAAGAATTAAGTTCATCAAGTTTACTCGCTTTGTGTTTAGATGTGTGTCTCCTTCCCCCTTGTTGGTTTTGACACTTCAGAATCAGCAACTCATTGTAAGCCCGTATACTAGAAATTTGTTGCGAAGAACACTTGAACTTTTGCGAGAATCAACTTGCTGAAGAATATGAGAAAGTCAAATTGGGGATTAAATTTGACATTTCACTCTCCCCCAATTAGTGCTCTCCCCTAAACCGACAATTTGTTTGATAAATGCTCAGATTAAGAAGAAGTCTTTAGATAATTAAATGCAACTCGTCTTTAGTCTTCTAACATGTAGTAGAGAATGTAGAACCGACTGTAGACTCGACCTTCTTCAAGATTGTCCAGTTGGGGAATAGATAGTTAACATCTTCAACTCACCAAAAACAAGAACATCACCAAAAAGCATCCCAATCAACTTACATCTTGCAAATCCCTTAACTAAAATCCTCCCAATCAAACAAGAACGAAAGATGTTCATTAAGGAAATCAACAATCAAAGCCATAGCGAACACATAAGATGGTAACACCAAACTACCAATCACATCAAACAAGAACAGAGAGATTGTTCAGAATCATCATGTTGATGTGTACGTGAAGCATTAACCGGAAGTACTTTGTTGATAATCATATCAGCCGGTGTGAAGACGTCAACCAACGGTTCATATAGGAAAACTCCATGTAAAGATGACCCGATAAGAAGAAGCTCGGTTCTTACACGAGTTTGGAGCCGTTTGACCATTTATTCTCATATAATAATCAACCATGCAGTAATTTCACACTTCTTCTCCCCCTCAAGAATTGCATATGGATATGCCATTATTGATTACACAAGTGAATATCTTTTAACAAATGTAGTCTATTCACACTTCTCCCCCGCAAAATTAGCACATGATGTCGCCATCGTCATTATAGTTGAGCAAGTGGAATAAGAAAACAATTAACAGTAGTCCGGTTTGTGGAAAACTAGAAGGGGGTTTGAATAGTTTTTACCGATTTTAAAACTTCCTTTTAAATATTTAGATCGACTTATGTCAATCTAATTGATTGTTTATGTTGGACGTTGATAGATAGATATATAAACGTGTAATGAAAGATAAAGAGTAAGAAGCACATCACCATGACACAAGTATTTATAGTGGTTCGGCTACAAGGACACCTTCCTTGCCCTACTCCACTCCCGAGTCACCTACTCGAGAGTTCGTAAACACTACACCAACTCCTTATGGCGGAGAAGCCTTCACAGCGATCGCTTAACCTTTTTCCGGTACAAAGCTAAATACCGAGTTCTTTCACACCAAGGCGAACCACACCTACACAACGTTGCCTACCCTTTATCTGATTGCTAGGCTAACCACCGAGTTCTTTCACACCTTAGGAGAACTAATCCTTCACAACGTCGCCTACCCTTTATTAGGTACTAGGCTAAGTACCTAGTTCTTTCACACCTTAGGTGAACTACACCTTCACGACACAACACCTAATCTCAAGGAGATCTACTCCTTGTTACAACACCATCAAGGATATCACCATCCTTGCATATAAACAAATACATATATGTATAACGATGCACCTCATCGATTATACGACCTAGGCATTCTTCCCAAATGCTACTTGATTTGATTCTTTGGCATCCTTCACTAATGCCTTTGACACAACGCTTGGCACCCTTCACTAATGCCTTCGTCTTGACACCTTTAGCATCCTTTACTAATGCTTTGACACGAATGATGAGCACCTTTCACTAATTCTTTCATCTTGACACTTACGGCATTCTTCACTAATGCCTTCAACCCAACATCTATGGAGAAAGGAAGAACTATCAACAAGATAACCTTAGTAGTCTTGATGATGACGAAGCATGGCAACTCATGGAATTTGAGCTTGCACGTCTTCAAGAGGTGGTGATCTTTCCTTTGAGAGGAACCTAGTAGATCACACAAAAACAAACGACAAACTACATAGATCACTTAGATCCGAGGTTAGAGGTTAGAATACTTTGGGAAGTATATGTTAAAAGCACACTAGAGAGGAAGAAATGGCTCTCTATTTATAGAGGAAATTCTCTTCAGATCCCGGATCCCACGGATCCCTACCACAAGGATCCGGCTAGCACAAAGCTAGGGATCCGTGGTCCGCCTCTTTGCCCATGGGTATTTTTGGTTAAGGGTCATGGGTTGTGGGTTGATCCATGGTTTTCTTTCTAGATACAATGTATCTTAAGGATACAATGAACTTGGTTAAGTGGTATATATAAAACCATGGGTTATGGGTCAAAACCATTTGCTAGTATTTACCCTTTTAGTATATACATGTATTTACCCAATTTAGCATACATTTAGTTTTTACCTATTTTAGTATACTTAGTTTAAGTATATGTTTAACCCAATATGTAAACACTAGTTGTTGTACATATGTATCTAAATCATAAAATCACTTATACTTGTTTTAGTGTTTTATGTGAGGCGTAAGTGTGTTAGAAAACTATTAACTCAAACTATTTACGTACTCTATTTGTTTCGTTAAAATGATTTTATATTTGTTATCGACAAAACATTTGAAGATCGTAAAATATAAATAAACGTTTTACTGCTTATTTGTATTAACAATCTCCCCTTTTGTTGATGACAAAACATAAAATTATTTTAAGGAAAAATCTAAAATTGTAAAAGTTTGAATTTGTAGTTTTACTTTCTTCTCCCCTTTTGTCGAAACAAAAGTGTTAAAAGAAACTAACACAATTTTTATAAGAGAGAAAAAATGTAAAAATGTAAAGAGAGCAAGTGACGGAATGATACTGTCTTAACTCCCCCGACGAGTCCATCCCTTTGAAAGGCGTCAAGGACATAACGTAAAATAAACTAATTATGTTTGCAATTAAGTTTGCAAATGGTTCGTCTAAGTGACGAGAACGTGCTCCCCCTTAAATATTGCAATGTTTCAATGGGGTGTCATGAAGAGTAACCCAAAATAGGATTAATTTTGCAAATGATTTTTGCAATGTCTTTGACACAAAGCTCCCCCTAGCTTTATGGTGTCAATATCTTCATGTGTATTTTGAATAACTACAAAACAAAGGTTAGAAAAACAAGAGTATAGTGCATAATTTCCTGCAAAAGAGACTCAAGTTAGTAGAAATTTGTGCTTCTGTACCACGGATCCCACGGTTCCCTTCAAGGAGGGATCCGTCTAGTTATCTGGAAGGGATCCGGCTATCTCATTCTGCTTTCTTCAAGAGTGAAGAAGTGTCAAGGAGTGCTATTTGAGGGAATGAGATATATGTACAATATAACAAGCACAACACACATAATATTAATAGCATATAAGTATTCATTCAATAAAACAAGAGATACACAACCAAATCTCTAAAAACTAAGAGAATGAACTAGCCAAATAGGTGCTACTAATGCTAATAAGTTAACCCAAACTTAAGATTCGACTAAAAGCTTAATGATGATCAAGGATGAGAAAGGTTTCCTAAATTTTCTAAGTTTGACCTTTTGAATATGATGCTTATTGTAGTTTAGGCTTGTTAACCTCTTCGAAACGTTCGAGGAGGTGATAAAATATGAAACGTTGCTCTTCACGTAGTTCATGTATCAACTTTTCAACATGTTTACAATGATAGCAATCCTTGTCATGGTTTTGGGTTTCTTGAGGTGAAAGTTCAAGTGAGGTGGATTGAGGATCTTCAAATGAAGGAGGATTTGGTGGAGGCTCATTAAGTGGTGACTCAACAATGTTTGAGGGTAGAGGTAAAGAAGCATCAACTTCCATTTGATCGGGTGGTTGCCTTTGATGTCTTCTCATAATCCAAACTGGACTATTAGGAGGAATAATAGAGTTTGCTTTTGGATCAAGTGTTGATTCAACACTTTGATTTTGTTGCTCAATCTTTTCAAGTGAATTAGTTGGTAATGGTGAAAGATGAGATGGCCAAGAAGGTAAATCTTCTACATTGTGAGAGTGTGGAGATGATTGGGAGGTGGCTCTAGGTATTAATGAAATAGGTTGAGTTGTGGAGGGTATGTTTGGTATAATAGAATTTGGTGATGAAATCTTAGTGAGAACACTTTTCTTGGGGATTAGTTTGATTGGTTTCCTTGGTGTAGGAGAAATCCTAGCATAGGTGGACTTAACCGGAGATGATTCGGTTGAGGAAACTTCGTGTATGATTCTAGCAAGTTTCTTAGGTGGTTTTTGAGTGGATGAGTAAGCACTAGGAGCTTTTCTCATGATGAGATGACTAAGGAGGATGGTTGTAATTGCTGATAATTATGTTTGTGTTTGATGACTAAAGTGTTCTTGGCAATGTGGGTTATAAAGGGAAGAACTTTGCAATTATATTTAAGACTTAATCCACTAATGTTCTTGGAAATGTGATGATTGACATGCACAAGGTTGAGATTCAGAGTTTCACTGATCTAGGAACTGATTTAAGATGAGATGAAGTGTTTGAGTTGGGAAGGTGAGTTGAAATGATTGTTTTAGCAATGTTTGGCATAAACTGTCACCCGGATCCCACGGTTCCCTCCTTGAAGGGATCCGGTTAGGCTAATTCTAGGGATCCGGCTCTCAGCATTATGCGGGTTTGTAATGAGGTTTCGGGAGCTAAGGCTTATCTCATTTTGAATGTTTCAGTTCTCCTAAGGGTTTAGGATGAAGGGGTACTTGAATGATTAAAGGTAATAAGTGTTATAGCAAATGATTGCTTTTTATGGAAGAGGACTGGGACAAGAAGACTACCAATGGATGTCCAAGGATAACACTAAGAATTATGAGGGTGTCAAGTCATAATAAATGATCCTAGTGATCAGTTTTTAGCTTGAGGTGATATTAAGAAAAATTCTTAAAAATTTCAAGAATTGAAAAACTAATTTTTGTCTTACCTTGAGATATAAAAGACTAGAAGCAATTTCCTAAAATTGTTTAGCTTGCTTTCTTAAAGTGTTTTGAGAGTTTTAGATGTGTTGATAAAATCAGACTAAGATCTTAAGTAAGCCTTTAGTGAATCTAAGTCTTTCTCATCCTTGAGGTGGACTTAGTTGGGTTCTAAAATTATATGCCGTGCTAATGTGATGTTATCTAAGCGCTTTGATGTCTTTGAATCTTGCATTGTTGATCTGATGTCACGGATCCCACTGTTCCCTCAAGGGAGGGATCCGGCTAGGCTAATCCTAGGGATCCGGCATCTGCAGATCAGAACCAACACAGAACCTACACAGAAAATGATGTGCAGATTTTGTACACTATTAAATCTATAAAACAAGCAAGTAGGAACAAGCAAGTTATCATAAAACATCACTTACAAGGTAAAGTAACAATATCCAAAATACTAAAAACCAAAAGTACTAAAGAGAAATCATTCAAACATAAAATAAATGAAACTAAGCACATTCCTATTGTCTCTTTCGTCAATTCTTCCTTTTCCTTTTAGACGGCTTAGTGAGGTTGTAGCGAGGTTTTGAATCATGCCTCTTTATTTGTTTAAATTTCGCGGTCTCGTTTGGAATGGTTGGAAGTTGTTCGTGGTATTCAAGGATTTCCAATTTGATGTTGGATACGGGTCGATGTCTTCCTCATCTTCTTCTTCTTCTCCGGCCGAGGAGTCCGAGAGAGCTTCGAGGTTTCTCCATTGACCATGAACCGTTTAGAGGTTGTTTGGTAAGAGGTACCATGACGTGATCGAGAGGTAATGATCATCGTTGATAGGGATGGTTGCAATGCACTAACATACTTACAAAGTCGTGTTAGAGCATACCATATGGAAGTACCATGTTGAAGCTTTGAATACCCGACCATTCTCCTTACCATGTAGTAGGCAAGATTAAATGGCCTTTGGTGGGTAAGACAATAGATCATTTGCACAAGACATGCGTTTGGATGATCTTTGTTTCCAACTAGGCTAATGATGTTTTCCTAAGGATTTCTTCCCATTTTCTAAACATGGGATGCATTTTGAAAAGTTCCATTTTAAAAGGATCACGGTGAATGAGCTTTTGTTACGATCGTAACGGGATTGGTCGGTCCTAATTTTAAAGATAGTATCACGAATGGTTTCGGGATCGTCGAGAGGAGTGTTATAGAGGCTTGGGATCAAGTGCATGGTTTTGAGAGTTAATTGCCCAATCTTGAGAGTACATACAAATTCCTCACAAGGAATGCGAAGAATTTGAGCAAAAGTGTTGAGAGGAAGAGTAAAGTTTGTGTGTTGATGATAAAGGCGATTGAGATGCTATTATCGGTGTTCCTAATGATCCTAAAGCTTTTGTAAAACTCAAAAATAAAAACCGGACAATTTCTTCATCAATGTCAAGAAGGCAATCAAAGTTGATTGTCGAGAAAACTTGACGAATGTCGGTATCTTCAAGGAAACATTCCTTGACTACACGACCTTCGTGAATAAGTCGTTTGTGAGGCTTTTGAAAATTTTACGGTTAGTTTTGGTGGACCCTTTTACGATAGTAATGAGTAAGGTAATGGACGGTGTCATGATGATCTTGTTGAGTGGCTTTGGGCATGGTTGGTCCTAAAAATACAAGTTTTCGGTTAGGTTAAATTGGTTGATATGGGTTTATGGTTTTGATTTGTATTAACACGGTTCACTTTATGACCAAGCGCATGGAAAAGTATGAAGCATGTTGATGAGAATGGTCATAATAAGAAGATTGCATTCTTGAGAAGATAATGCGCATCAAGCGTACACATTTCTTTTCTTTAGAGAACGAGGTTTGAACCAAGTGTTCAAGCGTCATTATCTCTCTCTTTTAGCTCTCTTGGCAAAACATGTAATCAACCCCATTATCATTCAAGAGGCTCTTTGTTGTGACGGTGATGGAGAAAAACCAATATGATGAATTTGACCCTGAAGTAAACTAACCCGAACTCGTGACTTAAACTTGCACATATGTAACAAAGAGCGATGCCGATTTCCATTAGCATTTCTAAGTACTCTATACTCTTCATCCAACCAACCATCAAGTAATAGATGTACTTTACCTCTTGAAAATACACAATTGAATGTGACACTAAGCACTACAACGTAACTCCTTAAAGTGATAGTTATTTTGAGGTGATACGAGCCCAATTTCCCCTCGTGGTAAAAGAAAAAAAAAACTCCCAAAAATAACTAGATTTCCAAGTCTTCGTTTTTTAAAAAAGCTTGAACAAGGATCATGAAGAATCTTCATCTAACCATCCCCGATACCTTCAGATACTAAGTACACTCGCCGTGATATTTCACTTCAATCTCAAATAAATAATCTTGAATTAACGCCGTTGTCACATCTTACGAACTGCTCAAATCTAGCCTTCTTTGACATTTAAATGAACTTTGATAATGGTTTTCATCCGACCATGGTTAAAAGCACATAACCCCGTAAAACCATGTAATAACCAAACCGCCATGAAGACAACCCAAACACACCCAATTCATGAAGTACACCATTTTATCCCTTCCTTGAAGCGAAACCGTAGCACCATCAAGTAAGATCCGAATTACACTTTCTCTTCTCCAAGATGGTTTCATCATTACGGATTTTACAACTCTATGGTTTAAACCAGAAATAGTTTCTTTCATGGATTTTACAACACCAAGAATAAACCGTAAGATAGATCCGAAATGCACTTTACTAATACCGGGATGTTTCCATTGTCACGGATTTTACAAGTCTATGATTTAAACCGAGAAATAGGTTCTTTCACGGATTTTACAAAATCAAGACAAAGCGTAAACAATGTCGGCTTGAATGTGTTATGACGACTTTGGTTTCGGTGAATATACATTTTAGGGAACATCACGGTTCATCAATGATTCTTACTCTAACATCAACAAAATCATCAACCATCTAATTAACACCTTGGTAAGAACATCATACACTCATTCTGTCGGAAATTGTTGTGACAACAAGGTAAAGTAAACCCGATATGCCAAACTTGATCATGAAGTAAAATTCCCCAGATTTGTTACTTAAACTTGTACTAATCCTCGTGAAAAAGAAACGGTGTACCCAATGTACAAAAACCTCTTGACGTATTCTCAACTGCGTGTGACACCGAAGTGATAATTACGTTGTGGGTTAAGCGAGAAAGAATCACAGCCGTAATTAAATAACCAAGTCTTTATCACACTCAATAAATGCCCAAACAAGTCATCTTCGCGGAAGAGTAGAAAGAAAGAAGACGAAATAAGTAAACGCGCCTGAAAAACCTTCCCTTCAAATCCAAATAAGACATGCTGAACAACAAACCCGTAGTCAACTTTGATTAATCATAAGTTCAAGCCGTGACATAATATTTTTCGTGAAAATGTATTCCCCAAAGTACCAGTCCTCATAACCAAATCACATCATCTCAGCAAATCTCAATATCAAGTCTCAACTTTTTAGCCAAATGAAATACAAACGTTAACCGTAGACAAATGTATTTTTCGTTGAAATTTAATGACCAAGCATTGTTTCATTTGTCCACAAAGCCCATCTTAATATTCATTGACCTCCTCAATAAATCATCTCATCATTATTGCATCAAAGATCAATAGGAGAGTAAGTTCGGTTTAGCCACAACATATATACCTGAGCCATTAATAATTCATGGGCCAAAGAGTATCACACAAATTTTCCAAAGTGTATATCAACCTCCAAATGAAAAGTGTGATTTATCCATTCAAACACCAAAGCCCAAGTGAGGTCACCGACTTTAAAAAACGTTTTCTCAAAAATTAAGCTCAAGCCGTGATCTTGTATCCTTCCGTGAAATTTATAGACCAAAATACCATTTAGGATTTCCAATAATAAAAAATTGTAACCAATAATTTGTAGCACAAAAAATTGGATAACAATTTTTTTTCATGTACACATCCACGAGTCCAAATTTCATATTTCGTATATGCTTATCTCAGCCCAGTCCAAGTAAAAACACCCATACCAATCATTTTATCACAGCCCACGAATATACCAATTGTATCCACTAGTAAAATACCAATCTTATTATCTACGAGTGAATAATAACCCACGAGTGTGATAGAGACTTTTTATCCACGAGAGAATGAATTGCAAAGCCCATGTCTAATTTTATTTTTGAGAAACTAACCCACGATCCACATCACAACCCGATCCAAAAGCCAAAGATAATACTAATCGTGTATATAAAATTAACACACTTAACGTACACTTTGTTCAACCCTAATATTACTCATCCACTCAACCCTAATTTCTCTCACATAACAAACCGCCTCCCCTTTTTTTTCAGTCAAGAATCTGAAAAAAAAATTGCTCCTCCTTCTTTCAATCCGTTTACCACAACACAAATCAGATTCATCATACATACTCGAGCAAACAACAAAACATCTCCATCCTTTTTGTACCAGATTCGAAGACCACATGTGAAGGCTTCAAGATCTCTGTTGAGGTCTCGGGTAGGTATTATTAACATATGTTTTTGATGATGGTCTTAACGAATCAAAGAAACGGATATAACATAATTGTTATAACACGTCTCTTTATTGTTCGGATAGTATCAAATAGAGTCGATGATGATAGTGTTCTTTTTGTGAGTTTGGAGACCTTTTAAGGTCTTTCACATGTGATTAGCTTCACAAAAACAAAGAACACACTGAGATCTAGTCTTTTCAGTTTCTCGTAAAAAATAAAGCCATGGTATAGTGAGGTCGAGAGTCTTGTTGTGGATACTGAGATCGTGAGTCTTGATGTGAGTCTTGTTGTGAGGCCATGGTATAGACTGATGATGTTTGGATGAAACTGAGGTCGTGGTACAGTTTTGGTATGATGGTATTTGTTTTGTAGTCATGGTCAGTATAACTTCTTCTTTCATCCTTTCTGATAAGTCAAGTCACTACCTTTTTTTTTTTTTTTATTCAAGTCGCTGCACCAAGTCGCCATGACAGCAAGTGACTCAATAGTCAACTCGCTAACATGAAAAAAAAACAGTTTTGACAAGTCGCTAACTGGATATTTGACATTATCCGATGAGTTTTCCGACCATATTTTCGACCATTTCTTCATGTTAACCCTGAAAACATTAAAAAGTTACAACCTTTTGACCTTTTTTTACCTCTAAAATGACCAGCAAACCACTTATCATCACAGTTTTGGTACAGAAGTCACAAAAAATAATAGTTACAATATTGCTGTTTGGACAAAGTTATTTTGACACAAAACAAATTTGAGACCAAGAAAGCTACACAGGATATTTTTGACCAATAGAAAAAGGATACAAAAAACATGTTAAGAACCTGTTATACCACGAATACCACAACAGTTTTAAAACATATTTGACCAAAAGTGATAAATGAGACTATGTATAAAACAGTTAACCATGGAACGACAGTTTCCGACCATCAAAAATTACCAAAAGCAGCATAACAACATGTATCGAAACCACAATAAATCATCAAAACACAACAACCTTGGCTCTGGTACCAATTGTAGGATCCTATATTTATTGTGTTGATGATTCGGGTGGTCTTGGATGATCAAAATACATGTTAGACATTTTAGATAGAGAAAGTAGAGAGAAGGAGTTTCTTGGTAGAGACTTGATGAACAAATAAAATGTTAGATTGAAAGAGAAGCTCCACCCTTCCATGGATGGAAGGGTATTTATAGTTACAATGAAACCGTCCTCCGCTTCGGATCGTGGATCGGTATACGATTGGGTAAAGACCCGTCCTTCCTCCACGGTGTTACTCGAAACTATTCTACGCTACTGACTAACTAATTAACTACATAATAACGTAAATAACTACAAGTCTACGAGCTAACTTATGCTAGACTATAATTGGGGTGACCGACACTTTAACATGGAATTTCCAATTCCTAACAATATGAGCACTGCTTATTATCCTAAAACCGGCGGTCAAAGCGAAAGAACCATTCAGACCTTAGAGGATATGCTTAGAGCCTGTGTCATCGATTTCGGCAAAGGCTGGGAGAGACATCTCCCTTTGGCCAAATTCTCCTACAACAATAGTTGTCATTCTAGCATTAAAATTTGCTACATTTGAGGCCTTGTATGGCGAAATTGTCGTTCTCTGTTTGTTGGGCTGAAGTTGGCGAGTCAACTTACCGGTCCGGAACTTGTTCTAGAAACCACTGAGAAGATAGTTCAGATTTGTAACCGATTGCAAACCGCTTGTGATAGACAAAAGAGTTATGCCGATAGGAGACGTAAACCCTTAGAGTTTCAGGTTAGAGATCATGTTATTTTAAAGGTTTCTCCTTGGAAAGGAGTGATTCGTTTTGGAAAGCTTGGAAAACTCAATCCCCGATACATTGGTCCCTTTCGAATCCTGGAGAGAATCGGACCAGTAGCTTACCGTCTTGAGCTACCATCGGAATTGAGCAGTCTACACAATTTCTTTCATGTTAGTAATCTTAAGAAGTGTCTTTCGGAGGAAAACATAGTTGTGCCTTTAAGAGATATCCGAATTGATGAGAAATTGAATTTCATTGAGGAACCGATAGAGATCATGGATCGTGAGGTTAAATGGCTGAAGCATAGCCGTATTTCGATTATCAAAGTTCGTTGGAACTCCCGACATGGACCGGAGTTCACTTGGGAATGTGAGGATGTATTCCGTAGGAAGTACCCTAAACTCTTCATGAAACAAGCAAATCGGAGTGAAACCCGGGACGCGTTTCTTCTGAGGCTGGGAGGTTGTGACAACTGGCAATTAGGGAGCTTATTTTAGGTAACCGCATTACGTTAAACTAAACCGAGCTTTTGCCTTTATAACTATTTTTTTATTGACCATGACTTGATTTAATATCTTTTATTGGCTTTTATGATTTATTTTATTATCGTATGAGATATCGTGTGAGTTTTAACTCTTTTTGTTAGGCACTATGCGATTCGGCACAATAAAATACTAAAACAAGAAATAACGTAACTTTTGAACCGTAACTCGAAACTTGACAAATAAATAGTCAAAACTCGTGGAAAAACATAAATAAACATAATAGAAAATCGAAGAAACATCGTGGGACACTCGTAGGACAATATATGAGCTCGGGATTGAGTAAACAGGATAGTTTATGAAAAAATACGGCTTCGGCCCCTCTTTTTACCCATGGCCGGCCCCCTCCCTCCCAAAATAGTTTTTATTTTTTTCCTTGAGCCTAAATATAAATACCCCAACTCACCTCATTTTTACACTTTCATTTCTGTCTCTAAAATACACACCCTAACCTACTTTCTCTCTCTACTCTCTCTCTCTACTCTCTCTCTCTTCCAAATTAATAAAACCCTAACCCTAAAACCACCATAGCTGCCGCTACCTCCGGCCAAATTTTGACCAAAATCTAGCGAGTTACATCTCACCTCCACCACCATTTTGTAGATCTCTCTTTCCCCTTTCCATCCATATACATATCTCCTATAGAAGCCTTCATTAACACCTCCAAATCTTACAAAAACAATTCGTGATTCTAGGGTTTTCATTAAATCTTGTAGATCGGATTGAGAAAAGGTAAGTGGAACGTGGGTCAAGCTCGTTTGAGCTATGAAAAGCCACGTACGACCCTTCTAGGGCTCGTACAAGGCTCGACCTTGTTGGGTTTTGGGTGAAACATGGGTCTAAAACTAATTTACACTTAATAAAACATGTAGCTAGTGATTTGTTATCATGTGGTGTATCATATTATTGTATTTTTGCATTTTAGGCATAGTTTCATATGATGGGTTTGGATTAGTTGATGGGTTTGATGTTTGGATGTTGATTGGAGGTTGATTGATTGTGTTTGGTTGTAGTAGAAGCCATTTGGGGAGTGTTTGGTTGTGTTGTTGGGGCGTACGAACCACCAAGACCCACGTATGGGTTGGTGGTGTGGCGTACGAGACCCTCATGGACCACGGGTCCGGGTCGGATTGTTGTGGTATCTTGTTGGTTGTTGTTGTTGGTGTTTGGATGAGACGCGTGGAGCCGAAAAGCTTCTAGATCTTGTTTGGTTCACGTGGTCTTAACCGTGACCGTGTCCTGACCATTAAGGTCATTATTTACTTGGACTTATAATATAAATTGTCAACTTTGAGAAATGTCGGTGTTACTTTGACTTTTTAGTCATTCTTGACCCCGACAACGCCGTAACATGGACTTTAGTATATTTTGGACTATAGATTGATTAAAAGCCGAGAAGTCATGACTCGTGCTTGTGGACTCGGAACGAATAACGATATGAGACTTATATTGAATTTGACGTAATAAATATATATGTAAACATGAATAATAAATGGTGAAACACAAATAATAAAAGGCTTTTATACCAAACCTATTGATAACAAGACTTGTCTTGTTATTTACCATTTTTAAATGGAATTAACAACTTAAAATGGAAATGTTTTCTAATAAATAAGTATTTAATGTTTCGAGTGCACGTTTATCGAAATGTGCCAATTATGGGCATTCAATACTAGTTTAAAATATTTAATTTATTTACGTTGTGTGCATGGGTTACGGATAACCTAACATTAATAGCGTTGATCCACGTGGGTAGCGAATTTATTAGGTTGAAAAATATAATAAGAGCCCGCTAGGTATGTAGGATAACATTATTAATGGGTGAATTATCCTTATGACTCGTTAGGATGCGACCGGTTTATGGGATAATAAGCGACACGAATAAATAATTGAGTTTATCGAGTTGACGAATTCGATAAGGTCTATTATTTATTCCAAAACTTATTGTGTTGCATTGAGTTACATTGTGGTTATTTGGGTGCATTCATGATATCATGTTGAGTCGATACAGACACACGATGATACCAAATGCTAGGACTAAACGGTGAAACAAGAAATTTTTGGAGATAAAGAAAAGGAATACATTGGGGTAGATAACATTGATCTTGGGAAATATATATTAAAATTGGTTTACATTAATAGTTTGTGCTGAGTCGATAGTTGTTGAGCCATGATTAGCTGTTATCTTCTTGCTAGTGTTTGTTTGTGCGTTTCTTGCTTGAGGTGAGTTTCATATCCCCACTTTTATCTATGTTTTTAACTAATTTGGGGTGAGAATCGTGCTACTATTTTTGGACCTTTAAAACTATTTTGATTTGCTTATGTGCTTGATTGTTTAGATAGATATGTGGTAGCTGTTGCCTTATTCTAGGGTAGCAATCCTAATTGCTATAACACGTTGCCTAGCTAAGAATTGACTTCTACCTCGACCTAGTCCAGGGTTAGCAATCGTTCTAGACTTTGCTACGACTGTGTTGGCTAGAGCCGCTGGGGGCCCCACTATAACGTCGGATATGATATTGATGATATTGTGATTGTGATATTGGTATGTGATTGATGTGTATCTATCTTAGGTCTCGCACCGCAAATAAACTCCTACAGGTCCATTATTTTAAACTTGAAATTAAACCTATGAACTCACCAATTGGCGACCTTTTAGCATGTTTTCTCGGTATTTAAGTGATGTTTGAGTACGTGTTTCGTAGAAGCTCGGCAAGGAGGCATGGTTCAAGGATCATAATCAAACTCGATAATTTATGGGGACCTATTTTTATAAATCATATTTGGGCCTTTATTTACATTTTGGGATAATTGTTTTGGATAATTAAATTAGGGATTGATTTTGAATGATAACATGACTATCTTGTTTGCTATACTTGTGTGAGATACCAATCCAATGTAACGCCCTGAAAACTTGATTAAGTCTTCCGCTGTACCGAGATTTGGGGGTGTTACAATCACCCATCAAGTCTCCGCCTAAAGTCACTCTATTGGAACTCCTTAAGACTCTAATAAGATCCCAACAAACCAACCCAAAAGAACTAGTCTTTTTAACACCTCCTACATCTCCAAACACAATTTTTTAAGACCTTGAAACCTCACCACCTTTAGCTCCCATTTTCTTACAAGAACATCTAGGTTCTTTTCCACCACCACTTCCAAAAATTCCGGACTTTGATCCCTATTTTCAAATTTTTCCACCACAACTTCCGCATCTCACAAATCAAACTAACCCGAAAAACTTCCGCACACATTACCCACATCATTTACATTGTGAACATTGCCAATCCACTAGGGATCTTGCAATAGAAATTAGGGAAGAGATGCGAATCATACTTAACCTCATCCTTGATTGCATCAACATCATCACTCACCAAAACTTCCATCCATAACCTTATGCAAGCATTGAAGAAATCACTTTACTATTTTCTCTAGTATTTTTCTCTTTGAGTCATTTTTAAAACAAGTCTTGTTCTTAGTTTTACATGCTTGTATGTGGCATACATACTACTACATTTTGTTATTTTATTACAAGGCTTTGTTTACATACCTTGGATCCCAATCTTGTTTCTCGTCAATCACAAGATTATTTATGCATGTTACTACTAATATAACAACCCGTAAAATTTCGGATTATTATAATAATATTTATGACGTCAGAAAATTCAAATCGGCTAATTTATGACAGTTGTCAATATTTAGATCCATAAACGAGAGGTTATCTCGTAAATTTAAAAGTCACATGCGTGGCAGCAATCAATAATTCAATTAAATAACGGCAAATAGTTACAATCAAATTACAACATAATAAAAATGACATATTATTAAGTTTAAGAAATCGTCTCCGAAAATATAATTTTTATATTTTTTGGACCGCAAAGGACACTTACTTCGAGATTCGACAAAACACGGGGTATAGTCAATACAGTAATTATAATAAAACAAAACACATTTACACCTATCCCACCTCTATTCACGTATTACCCCTTCCATACTTCTTTTTTTTTTCCTGCTCCCTTCGCAGAACCAACAAACACCAAAATAGGTGCTTTCTTCTCTTGTGAAAAGTCTAAGGCAAGTCTAGCCATCTACAACCCCTCAAATTGGAAACCTACCTTGATAGATATCTCATGAAGATGTCGGAGGCGCAGCTGTGAGAAAGTGACCATAGCCAAAGAAGGATGGCAGCTACAAAAGAGACCATGGAAAACTAGAAACTCCATTCCTTGTTTTCATCCTTAAATAAGATACAATCTCTTACAGGTTCATCACTTGTCAAACACTCAAAAATTAGGGTTCTTAATAATTAGGGTTCTTATAAATCAAAGGGCTTCCTAAAATTAATAAGGGGTTTTGCAAATTGGAGTGTTAGGAGCCTAATTCAAGCCTCAATTCATTCTAGTTCATCTCTGATCGTGCCAATTAAAGATCATGTGGGGTTCGGTTCTAAGCTTTCCCAACCCACGAATAAATTGTAAGAATATTCAATTGTTATTTTGTTGAATTTGTTAGGTTGTAATCTCCTTTGTAAAATTCGAATTATAAATATTTTTTTTTATTTCGACTGTTATTAATAAATTGGAAATCTTATTCTTTATTTTTGGTAAAAATTTAAATGGCTAAAGGAGTTGATAATAATGAGATTTAATTGAAATGGTGTGGCAAAATTGTTCTTGTTGTTGCGAATTAGTGGTAAGAAAAACGGGATATAGAACTTAAAAACTTTGTGTATTTGGCTAACTGGCATCCTCGGCTTAAGTCTTCCATCTCACTTGGATCATTACGCCTTCGGTTTATTTTTGTAGTTGTTCGACAGTCCTTAGACTAAGGTAGTCTTGGCGACTCTTAGTCTCCAACTTTAACCCGTTTGGTTTCGGCTTATCGTGACCATTAGTTCACTGGTAGCTTCTTTTGGTTGTGGCTTAGATCCCGAGCCTACTCGACTATAGGGGTGTTCGGCTTAACTAGTTTCGGGTTAGATTTAAGCTTTTCAGCTTACTTAATCGGCTTACCTGCTTATTGTGTTTTTGACATATGTCCAAGCTCACTTAACCCATTATCATTGAGATTTTTCAACTTACATCCTAGCTTAAATAGCTTATTTGATATTCGGTTTGTTATAGCGGCTCTTGGTTAAATTTCTCAATTACTCAACTCTTATTCGACTTAGGCTGTAGCATTTTGCCATGAGTTGTTGTCTTAGTGATCCCTCGACTTGAGAATACATCTAGTCAAGAAGCTTTGGTCTAGTTCATTTCGTGAATAAATCCAAAGCCACTAAGTGACGAGTCATGTCCAATCGGGTAGTACTCGACTATCACTCGTCACTAATCGAATGAAAACATACTAGTCAACCGTTTTGTTAGTCCAATTTCAGTATCTGTAGGAGGCCATCCATATGGGTGCGATTGATTTACAATAGTTATTGCCGTTTTCCTTGTCGACCAACGTAAGTGCAACTGGTTGTTTCCTATCATGTCAAAGAGTTCAATAAAACCATAAACATTATAAGTAAAATGTTTATGAAAACTTGGAGTCGAGTGGTGTTTGTCATCGGTTCAAATGCCCAACAGACCCATCAAGGGTGCGTTGATTTTAGTATGCATAACATAGTTTGTCAAAAAGATAATAATAATACATTTTCCTCTTATTATATAATAATTTAATGGATGAAGTAAATGTGAATTTGGAGTGTAACTATCATGAGTGTCAAGCCACAGTTGGGCCGAGTCCAACAGTGAGGGCGTTTATATTATTCGCTTTCTTCGGTTACTACACGACTTATTCCCGGTCTATTCGACCTATTTCCAGACATTAAATTTGCGTCACACATTAAAACACACTAAACATACTTTATGAACATGTTATAAAAACTTAAGTTTTAAATCATTAGTCCACACCACAATCAATACCATAATTAGGTTATACGAAACTTGTTTTAATAACAATGATACATTATTTAACGTGACACGTAGTCTTCACATGTAATTAAAACATACACATGGGTCATGCCCGATTTCTTTTCTAAAACTTTTACACTTATAATTTATAAGTGAAATTTTAATACAAACTCTTTTGATAAAATTTCTATTTGGAGTATATATATATTTTTTCACACTTCTATTATACTTTATCGCCTATAATCCGAATTCATCCTCTCTTTATATGTACTTATCTTCCCGTATTCAACAAACCGAAGTATTGTTCATCCTTGATATCTCTTCTGCGTGTACCCTTCCAAGTATTATCATTTGGTCATCATTAAACCAAAGTCGTAATTCCTTCTTCAATACTTCCTTCCACGTCATCCCTCCTAAGTCGAGATCCATCCAAATCTTTGTAAATTGTTCTAAGATAAACAATGCCACCTCAACAACAACAACAACAACACCAACAAAAACATTTAAAATCTATAAAGTCAGTTAAACTTTATCGAGTCTTAAACATAAAGACTAAATATGCCAGTACTTAATTAGGTTGCGTGGTCAAGCGTGCACTATCACTCCTTGATTTAATTCCCTTTAGACTTCATATTGCACATGGCCAGGTGAGTTTAATAGCCCTACTCTACTTGTTTTATAACATTTTGGAGGAAGATACATGCGCATTTACTTAAACAATTTTAATGGTACAATTCCATGCATACTATACCTTTTTGATTGATATGATTTAAGATACATCATACCTAGATGCTTTAAGGACCACACCAAAATCTTTGACCTAAAATAATCGCATGACTTAGCCTAAGACTTTAGATCCCAAATTGCCCTTTTCATGAACCGTCGATTCCAATTTGGGAAGCGAATGTTATAAATAGATCTATGTGGGTGACTCCTGTTCGGTTGACCCGCTTGGGTCAAGCGAAACATATAGCATGTCGGGACCGAGTGTATTGGGATAAACACTCGCCATGGGCTCCTTAATTGTATGACTTCCTTGTGCATACATAAAGCGTCAGTAGCTTCGGTTGCATGAACTTAGTGCTAGCGTAATAGATTCAATATATGACATTATATTAGTTGTAATGTACATATACCCTACTTATGGTCCACTAATGAAATCTCTTTTATGAAATCCTTTTATGAATTAAAATCATAAACTTTATGACATTATGCAAGACGTAATGATCATCAAAACCAAATTTGAAACAGTGTCTTGAAATCCCTTTTAAATAAACCTATGAACTCACCAACAGTAGTGACCCCTTTAGCATGTATCTTGGTTTTGAAGTGATAGCTTATCTTTGGAGGCGCAAGGCAAAGGCATGGCATGGTCGTAGATGACTACGATTTATGTATTGGGACCATCTTTTATAATGGGCCATTTTCCACTAATCAATAATGTAAACATTGTTTTTAAGAAATGAATAAAAGTTTATTTATGAAAATCAATTGTTCTATGCTTATGTTGTGATATCAATTTAGTAGCGCCCAATACTTGTATTCTTCATTGAGCCATTTTGGGGTGTTCTGATTGGTATCGAGCCTAGGTTATAGAGGCTGGGTATTTTAAAACCTAGACTATAACCACTTTTACAAAAACTAAACCCTATGACCGACACGTGCACTGCTAAGCCGATGCCTCACTTATGATCTGTTGAGATCATACTTGATAAGATACATGTTTTATCACCGCTACCTAATTTCATTATAGGTTACAATTATTTTCCCTATACGTATACTTACGTATCACGAGACTACACCTTTTCCTCACATAAAGAGAATAATTGTTCTAATCCTTTAAGACAACCTTTAAAAGTATTGTGACATATTACTAGCGTAACTAAGCTAAGTATTTCAAAATTCATTGAACCTCGGGTGAATATAGTCGATCACCTATATTCAACCGGGGACGATGGGACATATCGATCACTATGTCCGATTCGAGAGGTGAATTTTGCGATACTTATGATAGTTATAATAGCTTTATGTCCGATGAGAAAATGATAATATTTTAATAAACATGTAACATTTTAATAAGTCACACATTGGCGTTACACTAAAGCTACACATTAGCGTCACACTATCCCTTAATCACAAGCCACTCACCGGCATTCCCTGACCACAAGTCACTCACTGGCATCCCTTAATCACAAGCCACTCACCGGCATTCCTTGATCACAAGTCACTCACTGGCATCCCTTAATCACAAGCCACTCACCGGCATTCCTTGATCACAAGTCACTCACTGGCATTCCTTAGTCATAAACCACTCACTGGCATCACCCTATCATAAGCCACTCACTGGCGTCATCCTACTTCTTAATCATAAACTCTATAATTCCATATCACAATCGGGTTATATTATAGTCACTCATACCCCAACCCTTACATTCCGTGAACGAATCAAACCATCCTATGAACAACCCTCCATAGCACCTATGAGAAAGATACAATAAACCTTAGGCAAAATCTAGAAAGGTATGATAAAGGACCAATAATCCCACAGAAACTTGAAAACTTTATGCCCTACCTTGAGAATTAAAAACCTAGAAGCTCCACCTACCTCTTAAGAATAACAATGCCTACCTTGTTACCTTCCTACAAACGAAATAAAAGAGTTGCCATACAAACTATTTCCGATCATTCCTCAAACCATTATAATCAAAATACTTCATGAATCACTTCATGAATCATTCTACAAACCAAATTACCACCTTACCATTTCACCATAAAATAAACTACAATCTACCCATACCTTACCAAAATAAAGTGTTCCTTAATACTTTGAAAAGTATTCTAGAACCACTCTGTTAATCACTTACTTCCTTGAAAAGTGTTTTAAATTAATACCTCATAAATGAAATGATCAATGTCCTTCTTGATAGCTAAGCGACCTTAGGATGTATCCTACACCTCGCCTAAAACCATAGATAACCATGAGGTTCATCAACTAATAAACCTTCAATCCTACCCAACTTAGACAACTAAACCCTACTCGTAGCTATGGGTAAAAGTTATATCCTGCTACACATCCTTGCTACAACAAAATTTTCAAATTAGAGGATTCTCCTTTAAAAATCCAACAATAAAACTTCCCAAATCCCTCAATAAAATGAGACAAAATGCTGAAACACTAAAAGTTTCGCAAGACCTTCTTATACATCCCATAATTAAGAACCAGTTTTACAATCTGTTGAAAATGTGTCGTTTTTACACATTATCGATTTTGAAATCTAGTCTTAGTCAAACTTGTATAAACATTTAGTCGAAAGAGAAAATTGAAAACAAATGTTTCTTCACCCTTTAAAGAAGAAAACACACAAACCCATAACGAACCTTAAGAATCAACCTATATACTTTAGAACCATTAAACACCAGAAATGGGTACGTTTTGATAAAAACCATGAGAAGTTAGAGGTGCCCACACTAACAAAATAGTGAAACCTCATAACATCAAAATTTGAACTTTCCCTCAATGAACCTACCCCAGAAAATCATGGATCCTCAGATAGAGGATGTGCTACTGGCATAACACCTAGGTACCCATACCCAAAGAGGAAACCCTATAAACAACCTAGGGAAAATTCAAAACTTGTTCCAAATACCATCACCTCTTTCCCGACACCATATCGGGTAGCGTAACCGAGATCCAGACGGATCTCTTGTAAAATGGTAGACTATAACAACCCGTAAAATTTCGGATTATTATAATAATATTTATCACGTCGGAAAATTCAAATCGGCTAATTTCGACAGGTTGTCAATATTTAGATCCATAAACGAGAGGTTATCTCGTAAATTTAGAAAGTCGCCAAGATGCGCAGCGTCTGACACCAATTAAATAACGACAACGATTATAATCAAATTACAACATAATAAAATGTCATATTATTAAGTTTAAGAAATCGTCTCGAAATATTTTTCGGTCTTAGGGAAGAACTTACTTCTATGATTCGACAAAACAGAGTACAGTCGATACAGTAATTATAATAAAGCAAAACACATTTACACCTATCCCACCTCTGTTCACGTATTACCCCTTCCATACTTTTTTTTTTCTTTCCTGCTCCCTTTGCAGAACCAACAAACACCAAAATAGGTGCTTTCTTCTCTTTTGAAAAGTCTAAGGCAAGTCTAGCCATCTACAACCCCTCAAATTGGAAACCTACCTTGATAGATATCTCGTGAAGATGTCGAAGGCGCAGCTGTAAGAAAGTGACCATAGCCAAAGAAGGATGGCAGCTACAAAAGAGACCATGGAAGACTAGAAACTCCATTCCTAGTTTTCATTCTTAAATAAGATACAATCTCTTACAGGTTCATCACTTGTCAAACACTCAAAAATTAGGGTTCTTAATAATTATGGTTCCTATAAATCAAAGGGCTTCCTGAAATTAATAAGGGGGTTTTGCAAATTGGAGTGTTAGGAGCCTAATTCAAGCCTCAATTCATTCCAGTTCATCTCTGATCGTGCCAATTAAAGATCATGTGGGGTTCGGTTCTAAGCTTCCCCAACCCACGAATAAATTGTAAGAATATTCAATTGTTATTTTGTTGAATTTGTTAGGTTGTAATCTCCTTTGTAAAATTCGAATTATAATTTTTTTTTTTATTTTGACTGTTATTAATAAATTGGAAATCTTATTCTTTATTTTTGGTAAAAATTTAAATGGGTAAATGAGTTGATAATAATGAGATTTAATTGAAATGGTGTGGCAAAATTGTTGTTGTTGTTGCGAATTACTGGTAAGAAAAATGGGATATAGAACTTAAAAACTTTGTGTATTTGGCTAACTGGTATCCTCGGCTTAAGTCTTCCATCTCACTCGGGTCATTACACCTTCGGTTTATTTTTGTAGTTTTTCGACAGTCCTTAGACTAAGGTAGTCTTGGCTCGTCTTAGTCTCCAACTTTAACCCGTTTGGTTTTGGCTTATCGTGACCATTAGTTCACTGGTAGCTTCTTTTGGTTGTGGCTTAGATCCCGAGCCTACTCAACTATAGGGGTGTTCGGCTTAACTAGTTTCGGGTTATATTTAAGCTTTTCAGCTTACTTAATCGGCTTACCTACTTATTGTGTTTTTGACATATGCCCAAGCTCACTTAACCCATTATCATTGAGATTTTTCAACTTACATCCTAGCTTAAATAGCTTATTTGATATTCGGTTTGTTATAGCGGCTCTTGGTTAAATTTCTCAATTACTCAACTCTTATTCGACTTAGGCTGTAGCATTTTGCCATGAGTTGTTGTCTTAGTGATCCCTCGACTTGAGAATACATCTAGTCAATAAGCTTTGGTCTAGTTCATTTCGTGAATAAATCCAAAGCCACTAAGTGACGAGTCATGTCCAATCGGGTAGTACTCGACTATCACTCATCACTAATCGAATGAAAACATACTAGTCACCGTTTTGTTAGTCCAAATTCAGTATCTGTAGGAGGCCATCCATAAGGGTGCGATTGATTTACAATAGTTATTGTCGTTTTCCTTGTCGACCAACGTAAGTGCAACTGGTTGTTTCCTATCATGTCAAAGAGTTCAATAAAACCATAAACATTATAAGTAAATTTTTTATGAAACCTTGGAGTCGAGTGGTGTTTGTCATCGGGTCAAATGCCCAACAGACCCATCAAGGGTGCGTTCATTTTAGTATGCATAACATAGTTTGTCAAAAAGATAATAATAATACATTTTCCTCTTAGTATATAACAATTTAATGGATGAAGTAAATGTGAATTTGGATTGTAACTATCATGAGTGTCAAGCCACAGTTGGGCTGAGTCCAACAGTGAGGGCGTTTATATTATTCGTTTTCTTTGGTTACTACACGACTTATTCCCGGTCTATTCGACCTATTTCGAGACATTAAATTTGCGTCACACATTAAAACACACTAAACATACTTTATGAACATGTTATAAAAACGTAAGTTTTAAATCATTAGTCCACACCACAATCAATACCATAATTAGATTATACGAAACTTAAGTTTTAAATCATTAGTCCACACCACAATGATACATTATTTAACGTGACACGTAGTCTTCACATGTAATTAAAACATACACATGGGTCATGCCCGATTTCTTTTCTAAAACTTTTACACTTATAAGTTATAAGTGAAATTTTAATACAAACTCTTTTGATAAAATTTCTATTTGGAGTATATATATATTTTTTCACACTTCTATTATACTTTATCGCCTATAATCCGAATTCATCCTCTCTTTATATGTACATATCTTCCTGTATTCAACAAACCGAAGTATTGTTCATCCTTGATATCTCTTCTGCGTGTACCCTTCCAAGTATTATCATTTGGTCATCATTAAACCAAAGTCGTAATTCCTTCTTCAATACTTCCTTACACGTCATCCCTCCTAAGCCGAGATCCATCCAAATCCTTGTAAATTGTTCTAAGATAAACAATGCCACCTGAACAACAACAACAACAACAACAAAAACATTTAAAAAATATAAAGTCAGTTAAACTTTATCGAGTCTTAAACATAAAGACTAAATATGCCGTACTTAATTAGGTTGCGTGTCGGAAGCCGTGCACTATCACTCAATGATTTAATTCCCTTTAGACTTCATATTGCATATGGCCAAGGTGAGTTTCATAGCCCCTACTTCTACTTGTTTTATAACTGTTTTGGGGGAAGATACATGCGCATTTTACTTAAACAATTTTAATGGTACAATTCCATGCATACTATACCTTTTTGATTCATATGTTTTAAGATACATCATACCTAGATGCTTTAAGGACCATACCAAAATCTTTGACCTAAAATAATACGCAACTTAGCCTAAGACTTTAGATCCCAAATTGCCCTTTTCATGAACCAGTCAATTCTGTGGGAAGCGAATGTTATAAATAGATCTATTAGGGTGACTCCGCATTTGGTTGACCCGCTTGGGTCAAGGCGAAACATATAGCATGTCGGGACCGAGTGTATTGGGATAAACACTCGCCATGGGCTCCTTAATTGTATGACTTCCTTGTGCATACATAAACCGTCGTAGTAACTTGGTTTTATGAACTTAGTCTTAGCGTAATAGATTCAATATATGACATTATATTCGTTGTAATGTACATATACCCTACTTATGGTCCACTAATGAAATCTCTTTATGAAATCATTTATGAATTGAAATCATAAACTTTATGACATTATGCAAGGCGTAATGATCATCAAAACCAAATTTGAAACGATTGTCTTGAAACCCCTTTTAAATAAACATATAAACTCACCGGTAGTGGTGACCCTTTAAGATGTATCTTCGGGTTTTGAAGTGATAGCTTATCTTTGGAGGCACAAGGCAAAGTCATGGCGTAGTCATAGATGATTTCTGATTTATGTATTGGGACCACCTTTTTATAATGGGCCATTTTCGACTAATCAATAATGTAAACATTGTTTTTAAGAAATGAATAAAAGTTTATTTATGAAAATCGGTTGTTCTATGCTTATGTTCTGATATCAATTTAGTAGCGCCTCAATACTTGTATGCTTCTGCTGAGCCATTTTGGGGGTGTTACAACTAACCTTTTCTTTGTATGTTTTTATCTTTTCTCACTTGACGCCCAATTCTAGGGGGAGCTACCGTCAAGGGGGAGTTAGATATACGTGGACAATTTTTCCACACTTTATTTCTTCATTAGGGTTACTTTTTGTTTCGAAAAAAAAGGGGGAGAATAAGTAAAACTTATGCTTTCAAAACATACATCTAATATTAAGTTTTACTCATCATAACATTATGTTTTGTCATCAACAAAAAGGGGGAGATTGTTAATACAAATAAACCATAAAAACGTTTATTTATATTTAGCGATCTCTTTGTGTTTTGTTGATAACAAATATAATGTTATCAAAGGTAAAATTATAAGGATACATGTTATTTTTGTAAAGCATCTACACATAGTCATTTAATAAAAATTGTTGTGATAATTCATTTGTTGTAATAGTTTATTAGGATGGGTAAAAACCACAACCCATGACCCATACCCATGGATCATATCCATAACCCATGTAGTTAACCCATACCCATTGTCAGATGCATTGCGATCTATTAGATACATCAGATCTATTTAGATACCCATGGTTCATAATCTAGGACCCATGACCTATACTCATGACCCATAACCCAAAACCCATGGGCAACGGGAGCGTCTCACGGATCCCAGAGTTACACTAGCGGATCCCTCGAGCAAGGGATCCGTGGGATCCGTCTGTGAAGGGTACCTAATTTTCCTATAAATAGAGAGTCATTTCTTCATTTATTGTGACAACTCGTAATTTCAGGTCATTTTTACAAACTTTGGAAGAGTCACTATTTCATCATTTATCGTAAATTACGTTTACAAGTATCAAATTCGCGTAACCTTAATGGTTTAGCTGCGAATTCATGAACATTTCATCGAGGACATTTCATATAGACTAGATTTAGTCTACATATCATTAGCAACATGATCATCATATTAGTTCATGCATGAATTTGCATTTTTCATTAAACGTTTATTTTCCTATTAAATAAACGCTATCGCGTAAACATTTATTTTGAATATTGATCCGACACTTCCAAAAATAATCCTAATATATTTTTATACTCATTTTAAGATTATAAAATTATATTATTAGTTCTTCGATGTTTTCAATTTATTTTGTATATAAATTGTTATATATAAATATTCTGACGATTTTGTAAATTCAACACGATAAATATTTATTCACTAAATACTTGTAAGAAATGTATTTTTATAATTTTTATGACATCAATACATTTTATTTTGTTCCATTAAAATCTATTTTTAGTTAACGCTACACTAAATAACTAACTATACTTACAAAACAAACAATATACACAACTTTAAGTACAACAATACATTAAATACTCACACCTTGCTTCCCTTTTTCTTTTGCCGTCCCCCCATGTCATTCAAGTGACCAATTTGCTTTTGCTTCATATATGTACACCTACACACCTTTACTTGATATTTGTAATATATATTCATATTATACAACAAAACACATAGTTACACATACATTCAAGGTGAAAAAAAAAATAAACCCTCTCTACTTCTACACCATAACCGGCCATATCAAGACACCAAGGGAAACCATATTTTTTTTATGATACAAGTGATTATCAAGCTCTACTAGTAATCTATTTTAAGGTTTTGAAATAAAAATCTATAGATTAATAAGGTTTTTATCATCTTCTTCACATAATCATTCAAGTAAGCATTCCATGATTTTTATTACTCTTTCAAATTCATATTTATGTTATTTCATTTTTTTGTAAGAAAAACATGCATGAATTCCATGATCCATACCACTTTTATTGGTTTTTAGTACATATAATGAGTTTTAATTATCCAAATAACAATCCCTTGTAACATATCATGTTTGATGATGTCTAGGAACCCATGACACCCTAAGAAGGTGTATGGTAGGATTAGAATAGCTTCGGAGTTGTTTTGAATTGGTTAGAATAGGTTTTGCGTGAGAAAAACTCATTTCGACAACTTTATTTTGAGGTCTGATCATATTTTGAAATTCTGGAATTTTCGACAGTTTACAAAATATTTTAGGCTAGATATTTAGAAAATATACTTTAAAACTAAAGCGTGGCGCTTGAGCGGATTAAAGCGGAGCTATAACGAAGAAGTTATGAATTTTTCAAGTTGACGAAAACTAATTGTTTGAGAAAATTCACATGCTGTCTCGACTTTTACGAGTCAAAATGAGTCTTAAGCGTTATAAATTGTGTCGACTTATCAAAAATATATTAGTATACTTTGATACGATTCGAGGACATATAAAGCGTAGAAAAGCGGTTTGTAACGATTAAATTATACACGTTTACACAAAGTTGCCGTAATTTTATTATATAAGAAAAACTATATTATTTCTAATAGACAAGTATTGCGGCAAAACAAGTGACCATGTTGAAGGTCGTTTTTAACATTGATGTAGAACTTTTTATAAAGTGATGTCTTTTAGTAAAAGTAAGTTCGCCAAGTATATTTTCCAAAATTTCCGACCGTTTGTCTAGCGGAGTTGTAACGAATAATATCGGTCACTTAAACTTTGCTTGAAAAACCACCCTTAAGCGATATTTTGGATACAAGTACCATACTTAACCTATATTTTTCTTTGTGAGCGAGACCTCTAAGATGGAAACTTAAACACTAAAACTTTGAGATAATGATACGAGCTACCCAAGACCGTTGAGTTCGTTTCTAACGCTCGGCGTGCACCATTTCGACTAGCTTTTAGAGGCCGTTTAGTCACTTTCATGAAAATTTCAATGACATTATTTTACGGCGAAAAGTTATAATTTCATAATAAATCATTAAACGACTATCGAGGATGTTGATTCAACGTATATACTTGTAAAGTATTTTATAACATGACGAGATGTCATAAACATATATTCGACGATAAATTCTATTTTCAAAAACGCATAAGTGGTATAGATTTCATGTGGATTTGCATGCACGACATTGTTTCATGATTTACATTAGAACATATCATTCATAATAGGTCACGGTCGAGGTTGCGCCTCATTTCAAGATGCCATTATATCATCATAATCATTGCAATGGATGAGTTTTCATAGCCCCGATTTATTCAAGTTTTACTTTATTTCAAACCTACGGGAGAATACATTGCACATCATTTTTATTACGATGCCAAGTATATCAAATTCATTTACATTGCTTAAGTTATCTCATGCCAATTGAATGTCCCCATTATATAACATGAACCGTTAATTAGAAAGAAGCAAGGGTGAGTGGATAGATCTATCGGTGACTCCTCCATCCGGGTTGGTGGATTCCAAGCTGGTCAAACGGATGCATTTCATTTAATAACATTATTTGAGTTGTTTGGCAAACACTCTGTTGGGCGTAACATCATGATCGATCTAGTTTCGGTGTCATGGACTTATAGCAATTGTATCATTTTTGTGACGACATTGTCATACATAATTTATACTTGTGGTAGTCGTATTGAGCATTTTCAACAACTCTATGAACTCACTCAACCTTTGTGTTGACACTTTTAGCAATGTATTTTCAGGTAACTAAGGCATTCACTTCATGGCATGCATGTGGACATATCATAGAGTCACGGTGACGACGAGTCTCACATGGGATTTATACACTTTAAAAACATCGTTTGACTTGTACCAAAATTATTTTCCGCACATAGTAACTTTCATTTGGGACCTATCTTTGTAACTCTGAATGTTTTTATTAAATCAAGCGATGTATTTTCCAAACGACACTTTAGGTCGTTCAATATAATTGTGATTGTGATGCTATGACAACAACCCCTGTGAATTCCATTCATTGCAAAGCAGTAATTTGGGGTGTGTGATTGGCATCGAGCTTGATTATAGAGAACTAGGTTGCATCATTGACCCTAGACTATAACTACATCATCATAGCATCTCATCATTTCATCATAAGTGCATAGTCACTATACATGCGAGCTTCATAAGCACATTTTCATGAGATATTTACTTTCATTTCAAAATCGATTGTCACATAGATGCCTCAAATACCCATCCCATCATACTCACATCATACTTAGACATGGAGAAAATGCCCTATCATTCCCTATCACAATTTTTACATCGATTGACTTAACACCAATAACATCATATGACGAGATCGAACCCTTTGAGGAGGCAAAGTTGCACCTACACCATCACGATCACCATTGATTCTTTGTAGGATCGGGGCGGTTTTATCATTCATTGGGACAGATTATACCATTTGGTAGAACTTATAGGCTTAGTCCTAATGAACCTATTTTCTTAACTCACCACAAGGATTTCCATTATCATCATTGTCATCATTTTCATCATCATTGTCATCTAGAGTACCATCCGTGCCATCACATCTCATAGACACTACTCATACATCGATTTTTGCTTGGAAAGCGTGCATGATTTAAAACACCATTACCATCTATCACTAAGACTATAGACACTACACCATCTCATAGATTTAAGGACTGTGAGAGTTCTAGGGCTATTGCTGCTAGACCGTCTACTATTCCTACACTTGAAACACGATTTGACCATCAATAGGAACAGATAATAAGTACCTTTCTAGCTAATGTTATCCTTATCATATATCACCTCCACGATAATCACAACCTTCTATCATTTCATTCCCCATTCTGATTGCCTAATTTTTCAATCATTTCGTGACAATACATCACTATCTTACTAGGGGTTAGGCCAACTTTATTCATGACCAATTAGGATACTATTACCACTCTACGAGGTTCTCCCATGTATCCTACAAACCATTCCTCAAATTATATTTCAAGTTATTTTGCTACCATTTCATAACATTATTTCACTTAAATTTATTTCAAGCTATTCTACACTATCTTAGAAACATTGTTTCATAAAGTTTTAAAACAAGTTGTTTCGTTACTACCCTATCAATTGGTTTTCAGTCATTTTATCAATGATTTAATATCATCATGCGAAGCGATTTTCATGTTACTCTAAAAAATTATTGAGCCATTATCTTACAAAACAAAACGTTGAATACCATCTAAAACTTCGGAGAAACATAATATCATTTCAACAAAACCAAGCATCACATCATTTGTCCTCGATTATACATGGCTTGATCACCTATGTATAATTCAGGAAGAATTATGTCATGAAAGTAACAAGCATCATTTCAAATCTCTTAAAACAATCTTCACTCCAAAAGCAAAGAGTTGTAAACAGATAAATTGCTCATAAACACTTCTTTTGTCAACACTCTATAAATACTTACGCCATTCATCCCTCATTCAACCGATAAGTTAGAATTTGACGAGTTACTTTTTCTTAGGAAAGGCTTCCTATACCATCTACGAGGAGGATTCCTCAATACAAGAAAACAATGAAAAGATTTCAGAACTACCAACAAGGACTAGAACTAGGTAGTAGGATGATTCAAAACTCAACAAAAACCTTAAGACATCACGAAACATTCTGAAACACTATTTTGGACTTGAAGCCAAATTATATCATTTCAAAAGCATCAGTTGGACTGAGTTACAAGATTTAGTACGAAGCGAATACACACGAAGCGACACTATAGAGATAAACCAAGTCTTCTAACCAAGACTACAGAACATTTCATTAAACATGGCCTCAACAATATGTGAACTTCCCTACAATGAGTTTCCCTTAAAAGAAAATTTTGGTTAAGTTAAGGTTATCGATATAAACTTCCCCTAAGGCATTGTGTTCTCTAGAAATTACGGATAACCTACTTCTATATCAAGAGATGCAAAGGTTTGAACATATCGGACAATCAATGACTCTCCACCCACAAGTGAAATTAGAACAAACATTCTTCGACATAATGCAGTGATAGCTATTTTCTTGCTAGCATGATAACAATCTAGGTGATGAAATATTGTAGAAGCACTCAATATCGAACAAATCTTGAAAACCAACCACATTAGACACATCATACAACATTGAATTAGCTAATTGTAACTTAATTAGCACCGACACCATTGTCCGTGGTTGTACACTCAATTTTCTAAATCATCCCTTCAATATAGACCTTATGCAGTAGAACTTGGTAGTTTCGGCGTCATCGGTGACATGGATTGGTTATCCAAACATCGATGCGCAGAATCATTTGTGATGAAAAGTTGTTCATCTTCCTTACAACAGCGAAACTTTGATCGTTCATGGGGAGCAGTGGAACTAGACTCAATAATATATCATGCACCAAAACGAGAAGTACATAAAGAAAGGTTGTTTTGCTTTCTTAGCACATATAACCGAGAAGAAGTCGGAGGAGAAGCGACTTGAGGATGTACCGATTGCTCGAGAATTTCTCAAGTCTTTCTGAAAACTTACTGGGACTTCCACCGCACGTCAAGTAAATTTCATATTGACTTAGTGCGGTCGCACCGATTCTTGAGCACCGCACCGATTAGCACCATCGAATGCGAGTGAGTTGTCTAATCGGTTGCAAGAACTTTTAGACAAAGGATTCATTAGGCCAAGTTCCTCGCCTTGGGAGCACCGGTCTTATTTGTGAAGAAGAAAGATGGATCCTTGAATGTATATAGATTATAGATTTGAACAAGTTAGCGGTGAAGAATCGTTAACCACTCCTCAGGATCGATGACTTGTTCGATCAGTTGCAAGGATCTAGTATCTACTCAAAGATTGATCTAAGGTCATGTTACCATCAACTTAGAGTTCGGGAGGAGGATATCCCGAAAACGGCGTTTAAAGCACGTTATGGACATTATGAGTTTCAAGTAATGCCGTTCGGATTAACTAATGCACCTGCAGTATTCATGGATCTCATGAATAGAGTATGTAAACCGTATTTGGACAAGTTTGTTATAGTATTCACCGACGACATATTGATTTACTCAAAGAGCAAAGAAGAGCACGAAGGGCATTTAAGAACGATTTTAGGACTACTCAAGAATGAGAAGTTGTATGCCAAAATTTTCGAAGTGCGATTTTTGGAATCATAAAGTACAATTTCTTGGTCATATCATGATAGTCAAGGATTACAAGTAGACCCTACAAAGATTGAAGCCGTATAAGATTGGGATACTCCAACAAATCCTACGTAAATCGAGACAATTTCTAGGACTCATGGGTATTACAGAAGATTCATCGAAGGTTTTCAAAGATAGCTAAAGCTTTGACCAAGTTGACACGAGAAAAACAAGAAGTATGAATGGGAAAGAAACAAGAAGTCGCTTTTCGGTTGTTGAAGCAAAAGCTTTGCAAAGTCGCCAATTTGGCACTACAGAAGGAATTAAGAACTTCGTAGTATCTTGCGATGCTTCACATAAAGGGCTTGGAGCGTGTTAATGCAAAGCGAGAAGGTGATAGCGATGCTTCTCGACAACAAGGTCCATGAGAAGAATTACACCACTCATGATCTTGAGTTCAAATGTAGTTTTGCACTCAAGATTTGGAGACACTACCTTTACGGTACAAAGTGCACAGTGTTTACGGACCACAAGAGTTTACAATATGTTCTTGATCAGAAGGAACTTAACATGAGGCAACGTCGTTGGTTGGAATTACTTAGCGATTATGATTGTGAGATCAAGTATCACCCGAGAAAAGCCAATGTTGTGGCTGATGCTCTTAGCCGGAAAGAAAGACCCAAACCTTTAAGAGTCCGATCATTAGGAATGACGATCAGTTCACCTTTACCATCAAAATTACTCGAAGCACAAATCGAGGCACTCAAAGAGGAAAACCGACCAAGTGAAAAGCTTTATGGTATGCCCGAAAATGTAAATGACTTTGTGAAGAGAGCAAATGGAGTATTATGCTTCAAGGATAGAATGTGGGTACCATTTTATGGCAGGATACGAGAATTGATTATGCATGAGTCGCATAAGTCAAAGTATTCTATTCACCTAGGTTCTGATAAGATGTATCAGGATCTCAAGAAACTTTATTGGTGGCCGAACATAAAAGCGGAAATTGCCACGCACGTTAGCGGATGCCTTACTTGCTCTAAGGTAAAAGTCGAATATCAAAACCTTGTGATTACTCCAACAACCGAAATTCTCCAATGGAAATGGGAACGCATTACGATGGACTTTGTCACGAAACTTCCTAAGACATCGGGAGGTTACGACGCTATATGGGTAATTGTTGATCGTCTTACAAAATCAGCCCATTTCATACCAATTAGAGAGACTTATTCCATGGAACAACTCACTAGACTTTATGTCAAGGAAATAGTCTCGAGGCATGGAGCACCAATTTCCATCATTTCCGATAGAGATAGTTGATTCACTTCAAACTTCTGGAAATCATTACAAGATTCTTTTGGAACCAAATTAGAGATGAGCACAACATATCATCCGCAAAACGATGGTCAAAGTGAAAGAACAATTCAAACATTAGATAATATGCTCAAGCATGTGTGACTTTCTAGAAATGATTAGGCAAGTCATACTTCATCGAACCAGTTGCTTTACAACAATAGTAATTACATGAACGAATTAACGACACCATTTGAGGCACTCTCTGATTTAGGTGTCAATCACTTATTTACGGGCCGAGTCAGGAAAGTCCAACTCACTAGTTAATGACTCATTCATGAAACAACAAAGTGATCGTACAGATCAATCAGTTACAAATAACAACATATAGCTAGATAAGCTACGTCGATACGACGCAAAAATATTGGAAGTATATTCAACCCCCCTTCTAGTTTTCCACACTTTCAAAAATCAAAAGATGCTATCCAAAAGTTTCTTGCCAGGGTTGTTCAGGAAGAAACGAACCAGCTCATCATCAACTATGTTGAGAAGTTTCTTTCTGAAAACATTCCTGCTATTACAAGGGAACTTTTCAAATGACAACTACAACCAATGTTGAAAACAATAATCAAGCATATTGTCACCACAACACCGGTGGTAATGGAGACTAAACCGGTCAAGCCCCCAGTCATTACATAAGAAGATCTCATTGCTAAACTTGTAACAAAAATGGCTGCTAGAGTTGCTACTATGGGCAAGGAAGATGAATATATCTACGATCTTCTTGTTTCAAGACAACTTCGAACATCATGCAAGGAAGATGCGGGCACAAAGAAAAGACCTAGGAAAGATGACAATCAAGATCCTAATCCCAATGAGAAGATATAAAAGAAGAACGGAGGATCATCATCATCCATGCCGCCACCACAAGTCAAGCCCTCCACCACTACTACACCTTAAGCTGCTCAACGACCACCATCTGATAAACCAAAGGAATCCGACACCACACCACCATCTGATAAAGTCGGTGATCACTTTACCTACACCAGTGGTGATGACTATGAGCAACCGGGGCCTCAAACTTTTCCGAGACCAAGACCAAGACCATCATCAAGCAAGAAAGGAAAAAATATGTCGTTGTCTCATGGTTAGATAATGACAATACAAAAGAATATGATTGGTTTAACAAATTGGTCGAGGTACAACCACCCCTTGAAGATGATCAAGAACCAGTGGATGGTCGTACTGTGGAGCAGGTCCAAAAGCTGAAAAGTTAATTCAAGATTAAGTAGATGACCAAGAAAGAACTCCTTCGGATCAAGAACGATGCTTTCAACTTGCTCAACAAAATATCCGAAAGCACTATTGAGCTTGAATATCACCTCAAAAATGTTGCCCGTGCAATGTCGAATGATATCGACTGGCTCAACCCAGAGTTCAACATTGATCATACATCAAAGAAACATAGACATTACTACACCGATTGGACCAAGCCACTCCCAATGATCGGTAGACCTAAACAACCAAAGATTCCATTCAGATTCTTCTTCAACAATGACCTCGAATTTCTTCAACATGGAAGCTCAATAAGCAAGAAATATGCAACTTCCTTGACTTTAAACATACCAGCTGCTTCATTCTCTAACAAGGCAATTGAGGAAGACGCCACCAATTTTTTCGTTGACAAAGAGGTGGAGTACGACAAAGATGCCTTGCTAGTGATTCATCATTAGCCAAAAAGGCGTAGGCTCTTCTAACGAAGCAGCAAGCTCAACAAGTCACAAAAGGATGTCAAGCATGACCAAAGGATCGTTGCTATTATGTCTATCTCTATGGTAACCAAGTAGGATTATTCCTTCTTGACAAAGATCGTGGTGAAAAGATAGGATGAAAAGGAGTACGAGTTCTCAAAAACTGACTTTCCAGACTTGTCGCTCAATGACATTGAGGACGTGTACCTACTCAAGGTGCAAGGAAGGATGTGTCAGTTTCTGACAGACATTCAATTGAAGTACATCACCTCTCTCCTCATAATCATCAGAAGCAAGATCATCCAGGAACGTGTTGAAGATTTACAGCTCGGTGTTGAAAGCTACCAAAAGCAGCTCAATCTCACGAAACCATAATACAAACTCTTCACCAAACCCAAATTTGGGTTCGTCTACAGAAGCGCCAATCTCCACAATTGTTTCATGGCATTTAATGAGATTCACAAGTTTTGTGACGACACTAATAAGACGGTTTGTGATGGCTTGGATTCTTGTTTGAAGGATATTCAATTGGGCAAAGGTAGAAGATGGAATTCTCATGAACAACGGGAAGTTCGAAGGCTTGTCTCAAGGATCGAGAAGAGGTTAAAGCACCGGGATCAGATGCGGAGGCTTGAAACCTATGTGGGAGGAAGAACTCGCTTTCCAATTGTGACGTTTCAACGTCCCGAGTAGTTGGTCAATGTTGTGTATACATTTGATTTTTTTGAATATTCTTAACTTGTATTTTGTGATATATATATATAAATGGTTCATGCACATACAACAGTGTACAACCCATTCTTGTAAAGAAAAGACCATGTGGTACGCTTCAGTGCCAAAATCCTCATATAAGCAGTGAAGGCTTCTTACTTTTGAGTATAATTAATCAAATTTTCTATAATTTTATAATTCTGCTCAAAAGAACAAGATTCCCTCTTGTTTTTCAAAACCTCAAAAAGTTACTATTACTTGTTGAGGGGGAGTATTTGCTAAACAACTTTGTTCAAAAGAAAAGTTCTTGTGGAAATCTTCCCGCAAAACTCAGAATGGTCATATTTTTAAATCCATATTTTATCAAAAACAATATCAATATGCCATTTTTAAAGGGGAGAAAAATAAAATGTAATGAAAAATATGTTGAAAGTAAATGGAATCTCGAAAGGGCTCAACTAAGACTTAACCCATGAATTGACGAGCTTTGAAATGTTAGTAATCGAAAATACTTGTCTCTCAAGACTTGTCTTAGTAAAATGTACCAATTCGAGAAACTCTTGATAGACATGAACTTTGACGGGCTTAACATCCTTTTCAAGGTAATTATTAGAGCTAGTTGTCACCTAAAAGCTGACAATGGAACTCTTTAACTATACAACGTAATCGTGTCTCGCGAGGAATTGTCTATCAGGAGCCGATCAGTTTAAAAGTGCGAGCTCTACCCTCACTGTTCGGATTTAAGTCAAAACTCATAAGCACATGTGGAGGAGGAGTGTTTGTGAAAATACAAAACTCTCAATGTGTTAACAAAATATGTTTCTAATCATAAACACATTGAGTGATTTTCAAGTGAATAGTTTTATGGAAACATAGGAATATTCATGGAGTTATAAGGTGACTAACTTTAGGAATAAACGTCCTATGATCCGCCAGAGTCGGAGGGATCTACCCAAGGACATCACCAATAGTTAGAATTAGAAGTCCTTAGGTATGATTGAAAAAAAATGAGAATATGAGAAATGGAAAAAGAAGGAGTTAAAGAATTAAAAAGAAAAGTTAAAGAAAAGGGTGAAAAGAAATAGCCCTCCATATGATTCAACTTAGAGCATAAATCAGGTTCAGCTCATAAGCTATTGGTTGTCACAAAGATGACACCAGTATTGAAGACAAAGTCGTCATGGGCCCAGTGATGCACTTCACTAAACCTTCTAAGCCACTCAAGTTCTCTCAAAAGAGCTTGTTTTATTCTTACGGGGAACCCTGCATAATCTATCGACCTCTCATTATGAGATACGTTGATATTGAAACAGGAGACACTAATCGAGTCTAGAGCCACGATATTCATTAAAAGATCTCTTAGGAATACTCAATATTTCATCACTTGTTGTTCAGCAATAAGGACACAAGTGATATAACTCTAGAGTCCTACGCAGATCTTAGAAATCTGCCGAAAACATTTATGAGAGGATTCAAAATTGTGATCCTCAGTGATTGAATGAAAAACTCCTGCCAGGGTCAACATCAAACAGCCATGACAGCATGTCACTTCGATAATCCATTGTGGGTTACGCTTAGTGTGGTTACTTGATTCAAACGGTCTACAGTCGTGGAGTGATACTTCGGTATACTTCAGCGACTCACCTGAATTATTGATATACTTCGGTATATCTTGTTAGCCTTCTTAAGGGCCTCCAGTTCAGGAACAACCATTGTAAGAATTAGAGATGTGTTTTCACACTATGCTGTTAACACCCTTGACATTTGAACTTGTAAGTGCTAGAAATCCCGCCAAGGAGATTCCTTTCATGAATCGAGTCCTGATGACGTGGGTCATTACTTGAATTTATTCTATGTAATGATAATTGTCCCTCAACGGGATTCAGACAGCTGATTTTCCCGACCAAGGTAAATGGAATCAAGACATTCATTAGTAAAACAATCGTAGTTGTCAATTCTATAATAAAATTCCACGTGATCGATTGGTGTTTTCCACTAACATATTCATGCAGGTACTGATGATTGGTACTTGGAGGAAAGACCGCACCATCTCCACATGCTCATACCAACATCACAACAAAAGAAAGTTCTCACCAAATCAAAGGCAACACAAAGTTAAATATTATTCTTCGTCAAAGTTAAAGATTTGAGAACTACACAACTGTTGGGTTCAGTGAATACCCAAACCCTTTAATTCTAGGATTTGAATAAAAAATACCCTAAGTGTTTAGATCCTTAAACACTAACAAGTCACTGAGCACATAGCCTCTCAGTGAGCTGTCTTTGGGATACTCAGTAAGAGACAAAGAAGAAGTCTCTCCACTCAGTAAGGCGGAACTTAAGGGGTGAAGAATGAGTCAAGAAGAAGATGGTAGATTCAGTGAGTGATGACACTAACTCACTTGAATCCGAAACTCCTCGCCAATACTACCACGAAGACAAGGCGAAGATAAAGGCGAAGGTGAGAAGGCGAAGAATGGCGGGACAAGGCGGGATAAGTTTGAGCAGATAAGGCGAAGTCCTTATCAAACAAAGTCAAACTTTCCCTAAATCGCTAACTATCAGGCTCAGTGTCATCAACGACAAGAAGAAAACAGCCTTGTCACTTACTCTAAATTGCCATTGTAAACAGAGACAAAATACATTAGTAATTTGTCTTCTGTAACCTGTTAGTTTGTCCTCTAGGATAGAGTTAAAAAATCATACTTGTATAAATAGCATAAGAGTTGGAGTGAAAGATTTAAGCTTGTGCATTAATTGTAAAACACATACATAAGCCATCTTTCACTCCTCCAAATACAACTATGTCCTTGAGATAGCTCAGTAGTTCCTCTGTAGTTGTGCTTAGACTTAGCCTAAGCTTATTGAGGATTCATACCATACTTGTCATTTCAATCCCAAGTACTATTCCGCAAGTACTTGGGTAATGTATTCTTTTTAATTCGTTTTAATAAAGAATATAAACGTTGAAAAATTACTCAGTGTGTTTATCTTATTAAAACTTATCTTTACTTGCATTACTTCAGTCATAATTCACAATTAGTAGTCTTTATTGTTTTAAGCTAACTGCGAAACGGGAACAACAAGTGGTATCAGAGCAAGGCTGATTATAAAAACCTTTTTTAAGCCGCTTATAAACGTTTTTTAAATCAAGATCCTAATGGCTGAAAGTGATGTGCCCCAAATAGTCGATAAAAAGGGTGGAGTCTATGCTGCTATTTCCCCACGACTAGAAGTTGGCAAATTTAACAAATGGAAAAATTGAATGCTTTGCTATTTGACTGGGATGGAATCTTACTACATTAAGTGCATTAATGAAGGTCAATTTATCCCAAAGACTACTGAAGATTTACCTAAACCTGAAGCTCAGTGGACTCAGGACGAGAGAAGAGTGGTCAACCAGGACCAAAGGCTCAAAAGCATCATCATATCTTGTGTTCCTGATGATGTTATGGAGTCTGTCATTGGATGTAGTACAGATAAAAAAACCTGGAATGACCTGGTCCACAGCTATGAAGGTCCTCAGATACCAAGGAAAACAGGATTATGGACCTGAAACTTAAGCATAATACCTTCAGGGCTAAAGACTCAGAAACGCTCTCTCAAACTTACACCCGGTATAAAACTTTGTTAAATTAATTATCAAATGATGGTGTAAAATTGTCCAAACATGAAATCAATGTTGGTTTTGTCAATAGTCTCCCTGAGAAGTGGTTGAATTTCTCTCAGGGACTTAGGAATGCTAAACATATCTAGAATCTTGAACTTCCTGAAATATATGGGAAATTTATCTATAAGGAAAACCTCATCAACAGACGATACCCCGACTTGAAAAAGTCTCAGAAGTCAAGAAGTCCCCGACCACCACTTCAACACCAATTTCTACGCCTTTTATTCAAGCGGTGTGGTTCGAGATTTTCGGAAAATTCGGACTATGAGCGATGAGAGAACAAGCGAGGAGTACGAATGACTTGAACAGCGAGTTCGGAAAAGGCGTCCTTGCTAACGCCAGAAGGTTTATAAGAAGGAACAAAAGTTTTCAAATGCTAAAGCTAATGAGGACACTGAGTGTTTTAAGTGTCACAAAAAGGGTCATTTTGCTAAAGACTGTTTTTCAAAAGCCATCTCTTAGCCCTGTTACAAACCCTCAGGGTCAAATCAGTCCTTAGGTTTTAGCAAATTTCAACCAAAAGTATATCAGTCTCATCAAAATTTCCAAAACAAGTCTGACCAAAACAAAGTTGTTGATTTTGAAGCCAAATATAGGAAAGCCAAGGCTAAACTAGCACTTCTTGAGGCCACTCCCTCAGAAACAACAAACAATGTTAAACATGCGGGGTAAAAACAAGGGCACAGTAGTGAAGTCTTATTTGGGATGAAGAGCCAGTCTCATCAGACGATGAAATGGTGCAAGTCAGTGCACTGATGGCTCTTTCAGAAGAGGACAAGCTAGATGTTGGTAAGAATCATGCTAGGAATGGTGAATAGGTGAACATCACTATGAAGAAGGTAAATATTTTACTTTCTATGGATGATGATTCTGATTCGCAGTCTTTCATGAACTATATTAATGTTGACCTTAAGTTCGTAGAAGAGCAACGATTAAATCTTTTTTCAAAATACAACAAGTTAAGTTTTGAATTAAACAAGTGTTGAGATGAACTGCTTATTTTGAAACAAGCCAAGCTTGAGGCTATCACACTACAAATTCAAAACTCTGAATTAGTTAAAAGAAATCAAGCTCTTCTGGAAGAATTTAAAAAGTAAAAAGATATCATTGAAAGCTGGACTGCTAAGAACCCTAGAGTCTTTGACAATGTTCAAGCCCCCAGTAGTAAAAAGAGAATCTTAGGTGAAGATCACCTCACTGATTCTCTCAGTGAATACCAAAGTCCAAAACCATTTATGTCTGCTGGCATTCTTTCCAAAAGGGAGTTGATGCCTAAGTCTAGTGATTGGATAGAAAGGGTAAACCCTGAGAGTAAGCTTCCAAACTTCGATTCTGGAAGGATTCTTGAGCCTGAGAGTCAAGCTCTCAAGAGCATTGATGTTTCATTTTTCCTACACAAGATATTTTCCGAAGAAATACAAGGGTATGTATTTCCCGGGTCGTTTTCCCAATCAGGGATGAATGGAGTAAACAACTCACGTCACGTGATTCGGGATTCGAATGGATAAAAAGGATTTTGATTGATTTCTAAACTACGGGGCAAGGGAATATAAAGGAAAGCAATAAAAACTACTGAATCTATCATGCAAATAAGGAATTACGACTAGTTATGCAAATTTAAATTAAAAACGCGATAAATCGTAATTAAAGAAACGTGAAATAAATGCAATTACGCTAATTTAAACTCGTAAAAATAAACTTCTATTTTTCTACAGCTAAGAATGATATTTGAAATTTATTTGTGAATTAAAAATATTTTTTTTGGATTTTTCTTGATTTATTTTGAATTAAAAACTAATTTAAGACATTTAAAATAGACTTGAAATACTAAAAATTAGGAAAATAAGCTAGAAAATTATAAAACTATTTTTCAAAAATCTTAAATAACTAAAAAGAATTTTGAGCTGGAATCACATTTGTTTGACTTTTCTCAAATTATTATGAATTTAATATTGTTAAAAACTAATTTACTTCCTAGAAAATACTAAAATAACTAGGAAAAATCTTGAAAATACTTTTAAGACATTTTATTTTTCTAAAACTAAGAAAATTTAAATTGCATTTTTGAACATTTTACGAATTATTTGGATTAAATGCTAATTAAAAATGCTAGAAAATGACATAAAATGCGAAAAATAGCAAATGAGCAGTGAAAATATGAAAACTTCCAGTCAACTATAAAATAATACTGAGAATCCAGGAAAAATAACAGAAACTATTCTGGAGCACAAGAACTATGATTTGGGCACACTACTTGTAAGAATAAGCACTTAGAAATAAGCAAGAAGCAACAATAAGCTACTATAAGCTACCTACTCCTAAAACTAACCTATACTAACTGGAAATAAGCTATTGCAACTGTTTTAGATCTAATAAGCACAAGCTAGAGGCATTAAGCTACAAAACAAGTTTCTAAATCAAATAAGCCAAACGGCCCTTAAGCCCCTACTTTAAGCACTAAAATAAGCTATCTAGAAAAATCAAAAAAATAAGAAAAAATGACCAGGCCGTAGACAACCAACCAATCAGCTTAAGTCCAAATTTTCAGCTCAAATGGATGCAAAATGAGAGAATTAAAAATCAAAACTATAAGTGGATTGGGACACTTTTGAACCATATTTGACTTTTTATAAAAACTTATGTTTTGACTAAATGAAACTTTGATTGCTCTTAATTGACTGAAAATGTAATGATAAGCTATAAGATGACCTAAATAAGCTATATTAACAACAATGTGACCAATATCTAAGATTATGCTACCTAAAATGCCTTATAGCTAACTGTTATGAAAATTGAAGATGAATTTTGACTTAGAGCTATTATTAGTGCAAACTTATGACTGAATTAAGTCTAATAAACCTAAATGAGACTAAGTGAACTGATCTTAAACACAAACCAAGCCTTATGCTTAATTAAACCAAAGATCCAAACACTCCTGATTAGACTAATGTGCCACTATTCCATCCAAAATCAATTCCAAGCCTACTCATCCATTAACACAGATGCAATATACTTAGATATACCTAGATAAAGCGAATTGAAAGCAATATCACCCTAAAGCAGATATGAACTAATGGTGCAAATGAAATCGAAATAATCTGATTCTAAATCTTAAGGCGTAAATGATTCAAAGCTATTAGAGCAGTTAACACTACTATTACGAACTAAATCTAACAACATTAAGCAACAACTAATAATATTAAATCAAACTAGCAATTCTAACCTTTGTTGAATTAAAGTTTAATGAACTTACAATGGTCCGACCACAATGGCTTGCTTTGAAATGTAAATTCCTCTATCCTAAGCGATATCAAACCCAAATCAAAACAATATCCAACCCCAATCCAACTCCATATCAAGAACACGAATAATTCCACCACAGTTATGCGGTTTGACTTTACTTGACTTTTGCTCAAAACTTAGAATCGGAAGAATTCAACCCATGATTCACTCACATAAGCTTATTGAAGCTTATGTGAGTTAATAAAACATAAATTAAACACTCTATCAATTCGAAAGCGACTTGAAACTTAAATGGGTAAGCGAAGAATTCTCATTAACAAAAGTGAATTTATAACACCGAATTGGAAATTACAATTAACTAATGAAAACGACTGAATTTAAATGCTGGAAAATCAGTAAATGACTGAAAAATTATTGGTAACAATTTCTCTAAATACAATGAGAAAATGGACAAAGAGCTATGTGACTGAAGAAGAGCTTTTATAGCTGAACAGGATGCTTGGGAAGGTTCTGGTACATCAAATCACGACCCTTGATCAACATTCTTGTCATCTCTTTATTCCTCAGCCGTTAGATCACTTGAATGAGGTGTTTCCACCAATAGGAATGCATTGTTTGTCCACCCTGGCAATCCCCTTGTGTCACACTCTGACAACGTGTCAGACCCTTCTAGAAATGTACTTAAGTTGGGTAAAAGAGGGTGGAGTCAGGGTAACTTGTGAGGGATGGGATGGTAACAGTAAATGGGGGTTTTCACTGGTTTTAGCACGTTTGGGTCTGGGTGGGGATTTTTATATTTTTATTTGACTTGGGGTGGTTTTGTTGACCGGGTGTGAGTAAAGGGTTGACCGGGTTTTCAAGTGGTATACGGGTTGTAGATATTGGACGGGGATGGGCTCAGTTGGAAAGGGCTTAGGCCAAGGTAATAAAAGGGTAGGATAGTTTATTTATTTTGGCTTGGTTTATTATGTTTTAAACACTTAGGTCCATTCAAGTATATTTTGTAAAAACAAGGACCAAAAGTGTGAATTGTGAAATGGTGAGGGTGAATTGGGTAAATACGGAAAATGAAAGGTTTATTGTGAAAACTTCCTGAACATGTCCCAGAACTCCGTAAATAGTCACTTTTGAGCTCCAAAGTCCATGAAATAGCATCCCGGCATCGGATATTGCGCTCTTCTTTCTCTGGTGCTCGGTTTTCTTCGGTTTTGGCTTCCATTTGTCTGTTTCATCATATCCGTACCTGCACATACAAAAACTCAAGAAACACGCAAATATTAAGCATTAACGGCTCTTTCTTGGTTATTTTGGGTCTGATTTGATAAAGAAATGATATGTGTTTTTGCACATATCAAGCATGCTTGGACTCCCTAATGCACCCAAGAGTGATCGAACACATGGTGAGTCGAAGCTAAATCAAGAAACCTTGCTTCCACCTCGAAACCTCTTGGTCTTGCACCTAGCTCGAGCTTACTCCGTTACAATTCAACCCTCACTCTCTTAAAGAAAGTTCAGGTCATGGTAGAACCATTTTGAAAAGACCAAAAAAACCAACTCAAGAAGATTTAGTCCCCACCGAGACTTCCACATCTTCAGTTCCTGCTGAAGAAGACCAAATCCAACAACTGACTGAACTTGTGAGGAAGTTGACTGATAAGATGAACTCTATAGAGAAATCTCCTGATTCAACAATCAAGGAACCTAATTCAACCTTCTCTAGTTCATCTAGGTCAAATTCAATCACCAAGCCCAAGAAGAAGTGTCATCTGTGCCATTATACCAGCCATACCACTGATAATTGCTACATAATCCTTTTTTGCATGATCTGCAAAAAAGAAGATCACAGAACTTTTGACCACTTACAGTATGTAAGTTCATTCAGTGAAGCAACTCATACCAACACTGGTCATCAGTATGCTTCATCATCTAAGCAGGGTTAAAGACCTAAAGTTAATCCTTTTCCTCCTTGCCCACATTGTCTCATGAACTCTTGCTGTGATATATGTGGAAATCCTGCTCATGAGACATCTCAGCATGATAGAGTCATCCAGGCAAGGAGAAGTTCAAAACAACCCCGCATCACTGAGTCTTCCTCATTAACCAAATTCAAAACCTATTGTAGCACACTTCACTCAACCACTGACCATGAATCAATTGCTAAGTTCAAATAGACCATGAGACCCAAGCCCACTAGTAAGTAGGTCAGCAAGAGAAACTAATTCAGTTTACTATTTGTGCAGAGACATGCCAGGGAGCCTATTTGGCATCTAGATAGTGGATGTTCAAGAAGCATGACTGGTGTGAAGGAGTATCTGCACAAGTATGTAAAGGAACCAAGACCCAAGGTAGTATTTGGTGATAATTCATCATGTCCCACTGAAGGTTATGGTTCAGTAAACTGTAATGGAATAGTTTTCTCTAGAATAGCTTATGTCAATTGTCTAAAGTACAATCTCATCAGTGTCAGTCAGTTGTGTGATGCAAAATACATAGTGCAGTTCAATGATAAACAAGGTACAATTTTCAATGCCAACAAATAAGTTGTTTTAATAGCTCCCATGAGAGATGATGTATATGTTCTTGACATGTCAACTCTCTCTGAGAATGGGACATGTCTCTTTGCCAAAGCCACTGAAACTATCAATGGGCGTGGCGCGAGAGACTCTCTCACTTAAACTTCAAAATATAAACAACTTGGCAAAACAAAACAAAGTCCTTGGTTTGCCATATTGGTTTTGTAAAGACAAACCATGCTCGACTGTGAAAAGACAAACATCACGAGCATCATTCAAAACAAAGCGAATGTCTCCATCAAAAGCGCCTTCACTCCTACATATGGATCTCTTTGGACTGTCGGTCAAGATCAATCCGACATGAGAAGTATACACTTGTCATTGTTGATGAGTTCTCAAGATACACTTGGGTATACTTTATTTCCAAAAGAGTCGATGACTAATACCTTAATGTCATTCATCGGGAAGATTGAAAACCGAATAACATTACGAGTTAAACAAATCGAGGCCGACAATGGTGCGAGTTCAAAATCAAGAGCTTGAGACTTTCTGTGATGAAAAGGGAATTTCCTAAAAAATTTCATCTCCATATACCCTTGAAAAAAATGGGGTTGCTGAAAGGAAAAATAGAACTCACATTGAGGCTGCTAGAACCATGTTAAATGGCTCAGCACTTTCAAAGCACTTCTGGACTAAAGCTGTCAAAATAGCATGTTACACTCAAAACAGATCAATCATTGTCAAGAGGCATAACAAGACCCCATATGAGATCTTCAAAGGAAGACTTTCTGACATCAGCTACTTTCATGTGTTTGGGTGTCCTGTGTTCATTCACAATCACAAGGATCACTTAGGAAAATTTGATGCAAAAGCTTATGAAGGATATTTCTTAGGCTACTCACTAATATCCAAATCCTTTAGGGTGTTTAACACCAGAAGACAACAAGTTGAGGAAACCTTTCATGTCACCTTTGATGAAAGTTCATAAAGCATCTGGTTTACCAATACCTCAGTGGAGGAAATAGGAATTGATGACTCATCAAGATACCCTCATGATGAGTTCAATACTGAAATCAATTCCTCATATCAAGTTGATGCTGATATCTCATACTATGTCTTGCCTTACAACCTTCCTCAACCTACAATCAGTGAATTCTTCTCCATCAGTCCCTTCTGGGATAGGTAATACTGAACCAAATGTTCAGGAACTTGTAATTCATGAACCCCAACCTGAACAAAGCATCTCAACAGATGATCTAAATGATTTTGTGGCTCCTGCACCTAAACCCATTTCTGAGTTTCCAATGACCTCATCAAGCTCAGATCCTAGACCACAAAGTAAGTGGACAAGATCTCAAGACATTGAGCTTGTGAACATCATTGGTGAACCCACTGAAGGCATGCTCACAAGAAGCATGGCTGCTAAGTTAACAGCAGCTTCAGTCAATGAATGTCTATATGCTAATTTTCTATTAGAAATAGAACCCAAAAGTTTCACTGAAGCTTTAAAACATCCAAGCTGGGTTAAGGCTATGCAAGATGAACTTCAATAGTTTGAGAAAAACAAGGTCATGACCTTGATCAAATGTCCTCAGGATGTCATTGTCATAGGAATGAAGCGGGTTTTCATAAACATAACTGATGAAAATGGCACTGTCATTAAAAACAAATCCAGGCTTGTAGCTAAAGGTTACAGTCAACAAGACATTGACTATGATGAGACATTTGCTCCTGTTGCAATAATGGAAGCCATCGGGATCTTCCTTGCATTTGCAACCTACATGAACTTTAAAGTTTACCAAATGGATGTAAAAGTGCATTCTGAATGGTGAACTCAAGGAAGATGTGTATGTTCAACAACCTCACGGCTTTGAGAGTAGTGAGTACCACGACTATGTCCGCAAGCTTGACAAAGCCTTATATGGACTAAAACAAGCTCCCGAGCATGGTATGAAACTCTCTCAACCTTCCTGATTCAAAAAAAGTTTGTTAGAGGAAAGATAGACAACACACTGTTTATCTATAGGACAAAACAAGATGTGATATTAGTCCAAGTATATGTTGATGACATCATCTTTGTCTCAACAAATTATACTCTTTACAAATATTTCAAAAAACTGATGACAAAGAAATTTGAAATGAGCATGATGGGTGAACTCACATACTTCCTTGGAAGACACCAATGGTCCCTCAAATAACCTTGGACTGATCTCATGGCAAATCGGTCAATCAAACTCATTTCGTGGGGATTGTGGGATCACTAATGTACCTAGCGCTTCCGGACCAACATACAATTCTCGGTATGTCTAATAGCAAGATAGCGGTCAATCCTAAAGAATCCCATCTCACTGCAGCCTAAAAGAATCTCGATATACAAGGAACTCCGGGCCTTGGACTTTACTATCCAAAATGTTCGGGGTTTGACCTCGAAAGGATATTCGACTACGATTATCAGGTGCAACATGGATAGAAAAAGTACCTCGGGGTCTTGTCAATTTCTTGGAGGAAAGTTGGTTTCTTTGGAGTGTTAAAAGCAACAATCATTGGTTATGTCTTGACTAAAATTTGAATATGTAGCGACAGCGAGATCTTGTGCTAATGTGTTGTGGATGAAAAGTCAACTTAGTGACTATGACATCCATTACAAGATGGTACCCATCTTTTGTGATAACACCAGTGCTATAGCAATCTCCAACAACCCTGTCCTTCACCAAAGAACCAAACACATTGATATCAGATATCATTTTATCAGGGACCACATCATGAAAGGATACATAGAACTCCATTTCGACCCTACTGAATATCAGCTTGCTGATATCTTCACCAAACCTTTAGATGAACCTAGCTTCAGGAGACTGAAAGCTGAATTAGGAATGCTTGACATTGAAAGTCAGCAACCTGATAATCAATCCTAACCTCAGCAAGTTTTCTCTAAAATAGTCCCTGATCCCTGAACAAAGCCCAAATAATCATCTCACTGAATGATTAAGACTCATTCAAGCTCCCTAACATTGGATATTGAGCATTGAATGAGTAACTAAATGCTCTAAGTATTTCAGTTACTTAATATCCTAGGTTGGTAAAAATACCAATTTAATATAGGAATATATGTCTTTATATCATACATCATCCATGTCATAGGTCCTCACAACCTTACCTCATCCCACTTGGCATTTAATGCCTCCTCACAACAAATATCCTTAGGATATTTTAACCACCGCAAGATGCACTTTTACCGTGCCTTTACGCTATGCTCCTTAAAACCGTGAGAAAAGCTGCGGCGTAGTGGAGTGGTCGCATTAAATGAGGTAAATAAAATGTTTTCAATAAAAACTTTACAAATCCTCACATGTGAAAAATCTACCCTCTCACCACTCTATAAATACCCCTCTCAAAACACAAAAAAAACACACACAATTTGTTTTTTGCAACCAAACTCTGTCAAAATATTTTCTCAACCCAGAAACAATCGTGTGTTCTTCGATCTAAAACCAGTTTTTAAGCAAAATCTTCTCTGCAAACAACTTACAAAAGTTTTATCACAAACTTTAAAAGAATCTTACTTCTTTGATTGTTCTTGTCAAAACGTTATCAAAAAAAACCTAATATTTTTCAATGGAAATGGCAAGAACACAAAGCCTTTAGTTTGCACCTCATTAGGTAGGTAGTCTTGAAAATGTTGAGTTTAAAATAAACAATGTTATAGGCAATTTTGAATACCCACATGATGTCCCAGCCTATAAGGGAATCATGAAATTTTTGCTAAACTGCCCACTGAAAAAGGCCTTTGTTCAATCCCCTTCAAAATTGTACCAAAACCTCCTCAGGGAGTTTTGGGCAATTGCAGTGGCCTATAACCCGACACCCACAACTGATGAGACAGACCTCAGACCACCAGGGAGTTTTCATCGAATTCTCAATTTAAATAGGGAACAATCAGTCACCCGGGACTAACCTTTTGTACATCTACAGGGCTTGACTATAATCCAGGAAAATATGTTGCTCACCCTAACCTAACCACTATTAAGGATGAGTTGGGTAAAATTGTTTTGGATCCAAAATTTTTGGACAGAACCCCAGTCACCAAGAACTTTTTTCTCGTGGCTTGGAAGATCTTATTCACTTTTGTGATTTAGGTTCTCGACGGGAACCATTCATCCACTGAACAGGTTAATTCTATTCAGTTGATGATGGCATACAGCTTGATGACTGGGACTGATGTCGACATTGGGGAGATCATTTACAGTGATCTCGTAACCAAGCTATTGAGTAAAACTAGGGCAAAATATGTTTCTTACCCTAGGTTTGTCTCATGTGCTTTACAAGTATTACTAGGTTGCAATTATCCTCGGGAATACAAATATGGCGCTTTACCTGCTATCTTGAGCCCTTCAAATTTTCAAAAGGACCCATCCCTTTTCACTGAAATTGAATTAACGGCCCATATGGTTCTTTGTAAACAACGGATGGACTCGATGTCTCAAACCCTACTCCCAAAAATAGAAATGGGAAGTCTCGGTGGGACTAAAACCAAACCAAAGTCTCGGGGCCACGAGGCTTCGAACCTGACCTAAAGGCCCAAAAGACCCGGGTGCCAAGACACCCAAGGGAGACCAAGCAACATCTACCCTGGTGACAATGAAGGACACTAATACATCACAGTCAGTGCCCTTGGTTCCAACGACTACTCCCCAATATCAAGAGGGAAACAAACAACCCACTGGTAGGGAGCGCCTTCCACACAGCTTGATGAGGACATTCACAAATCAAAGCTTTTGTCCGAGGGCACAACTACTAATCCCAAAGACTCGGAGGAAGCAGACAACCCAGCGATAGGGATATCACGCCCTCGCTTCTAAGGATGGCACTGGGAAACACCCACCAGTGCTTGAAGGAGCATCGAGTGACAAAGACTCGGAGGAAAGGAACAACCGCCGATATGGAACTCACAACCAATCGACTCGAAGAAGACAGGGAAAAACCCATCGACGTCGAGGGTCACTGGGGACAAAGACTCGGAGGGCGAAAACCACCCGTCTGGAACCCATCAACATCATTTGGTCTTCTAAAAGTTCTTTGAGGTAAATGACATATTATTTTATGATGAGGAACTTGCTACTGACAGTGAGGAAGAAATCCTTTCTGCTAGAAAAGAAATGGATGTTGATGTTCAACAATAAGAACAAGAACGTCAGCCTGATCCAAAGGAGCCTGAGGAGTCACCCTTTCAAGCTGATGATGACTCCTCTTCTTCCTCATAATCTTCAACCTCTGATGAATGGAAGCAATATGACAACACTCTTACACTCACTGAAAGGCAGCTTGTTATGTAAATAAAAAGGGTTACATGGAGGCTATACACTGGTGTTACTGATACTCTCTGGGATCAGCATGTTAAAGCCGCTGCCGGTTATGCCGATCTAAAAACTGAAGTAGTTGCTACCTGTGTGAACACTAATGAGCACAGGGATTTCATGTATGATCACCTACACAGACTGGATGACAACCTGAAGAAGTTTCTCAAATACTTTCAGGATACTCACAGCAAGTTGGATGAAATCAGGGAATCTATCAAAGAAGACCCAACACTCAACTCCAAAATGCTCGAGGCTACTGAGGTCTACTTGAAAAATTCCTCGATCTTCTTGAGGCGATCACCATGCTCAACTTGCAAATGTTCGTGGTCTTAGCTCCTTAGTACGGTCTCTTCAATCCACCACGAGTTCACTTTGGATACAAGGTTGTTGATCCGGCTAAATCATCTTCTTCTATGGCACGGAATCTCGGGCCTAGAATGATAGCATGGAATTATCTCGAGGCCAATCTTCTTTGAAAAGGTCACATGTCTTCAACAAGATACATCTGACATCAAATCCATGGTCTTGGAGATCTATCTAGCCTTCAAAGGTCAAGCTGCTCCTTTTCCCTCAGTGTCATAACCAACTCTTGCCCTCACTGACGCTGCGGCAACAGTTGAGGGGGGAAGAGCTGCTGAAGAGACTCCCTCTCACACTGAGGGGGAGCCAACTCAACCTGTATCAGCAATACCAATCTCATCCATCCCACTATCAGGAACAACAATCTTAGTGACAACAGCAACAAAAACACAGATTGTCACAACTACACCCCTACTGATATCATCCTATTCATCTGCTCAGGATAAAGGCAAAGTCATCATGACCACAATAGAGCCTGTAAAGATTCCCTATGAAATTAGTAGCATTAAGTACATGCTTACTCCTGAACAGCTAAGTGCCTACATTGATAAGGAAGACAAACGTAAGAAGCAGGCTGAAGAGGAAAAGGAAAGCAGAGAAGCCCTGGTCAAAGCAGTCTCTGAAGAAGCTGAAAAGATAGAGATTAATCCTAAAACTCTTGAAAAAGGAGCAGGCCAGAAGTTCAAAGCAGCACAAGATGCTGAGTTGGCTTCCTTCAAAAGGAAAAGGGATGAAAAGAACAAGAGGAATGCTGAATCAGGCAAGAAAGGATTGATCACTACAATTGGACCATGACAAGCAGAAGGGCACCTGAAAAAATCACTGATGTAAAAATCATCCCGGATCGAACCACGGCAATGAATGTCTGGGGGGATGATAAAAGGTATTTTGAGGTTCATGATCCCTTGAAGTTCACTGACTTTAGGATCACTAAGCTTGATGAACTTGGACCCATCATAAAAAAAAAACAAAATGTGGTGGTCAAAGAGTTGATGAAATCCCTCAGCAAGCGTTACGAAATACTAAAGGATGCACCAGCTCAGCTTGGGATACAATCAACTCTCACTGAAGCTCAAGGATCTCAACCTCAATCATCCCAAGGTAAAAGAAAAAGGGTTGAATCTGAGCCTGAAGCCAAGGTGCTTGGCTTTGACTGTAACAGGGAGCTACCTGAAGGGGTTAAATTTGTGAACTGCTTAGTTATAGAAAATCCTGAAAGAGGACTTTTCTTCATTGATGTCTATGGAAACCCAGCATTCCAGAGATGGAGTGACATTGATCAGGCTAGCGTAGCTACAATGGCAAGTTACTTACCAGTGGCCTCTCAAATCAAATCTCCTGAGAACATTAGGTTCTACGCTGACCCGAATGCCAAGATAAGAGAGCATACTGACAAAGCATCCCTCCTCGCAAAGAAACCAAAGCTAGAAGCACTGGGAATCCACCTTGAATGACATCATTAAATGCTTTATCATTTTTTCTTTTGTACTAGTGATAGGAACCTTGTAACCTGATGAATAAATGATGTATATTTTGTTAAAATATTCAGTGTTCCTTATTATGTTCATTAGTACATTCAGTGTAAGAAGAAGCCATTTGCTCACTTACACTAATCAAACACTTAGGATATTTGTATATCCAAATAGGGGGAGACTGTTGGGTTCAATGAATACCCAAACCCCTTAATTCTAGGATTTGAATAAAAAATACCCTAAGTGTTTAGATCCTTAAACACTAACAACTCACTAAGCGCATAGCCTCTCAGTGAGTTGCCTTCGGGATACTCAGTAAGAGACAAAGAAGAAGTCTCTCCACTCAGTAAGGCGGTACTTAAGGGGTGAAGACTAAGTCAAGAAGAAGATGGTAGATTCAGTGAGTGATGACACTAACTCACTGAATCCCGAAACTCTTTGCCAACTACTACCACTGAAGATAAAGATTGAAGGCTGAGAAGACTGAAGAATGAGCGGGACAAGGCGGGATAAGTTTGAACAGATAAGACGAAGTCCTTATCAACCAAAGTCAAAATTTCCCTAAATAGCTAACTATCAGGCTCAGTGTCATCACTGACAAGAAGAAAGCAACCTTGTCACTTACTCTAAATAGCCATTGTAAACAGAGACAAAATACATCAGTATTTTGTCTTACATATTTTGTCGGTTGTCCTCTAGGATAGAGTTAAAAATCATACTTGTATAAATAGCATAAGAGTTGGAGTGAAATATTTAAGCTTGTGCATTAATTGTAAAACACACACACAAGCCATCTTTCACTCCTCCAAATACAACTATGTCCCTGAGATAGCTTAGTGGTTCATGTGTAGTTGTGCTTAGACTTAGCCTAAGCTTAGTGAGGAGTCATACCATACTTGTCATTTTAATCCCAAGTACTATTCCGCAAGTACTTGGGTAATGTATTCTTTTTAATTCATTTTAACAAATAATTTAAACGTTGAAAATTTACTCAGTGTGTTTATCTTATTAAAACTTATCTTTACTTGCATTACTTCAGTCATAACTCACAATTAGTAGTCTTTATTGTTTTAAGCTAACTGTGAAACGGGAACAACAACAACATTGGAGAATTCAAAGTCAAAAGAAGTATGAGCATGGTGGAGAAAGACGTGAAGCACCGTTACCACAGAAGTTGATGAAGGACTGACAACAACAAAGGATCACCCCAACCACAAAGAACAAAGAACAAAGACATACAAGATGTCAAGCTGATAAAGTCAAAGAATCTAAAGCATCTATACTCATAAGAAAGAAGAATGTTGGAATGACGACAAGCAACCTAGATGACCAACCCTTAGGAGGAGATTGTTGGGATCACATGTAACTATTATCAAGTGTCGGTCATTAGATATGTAATAGGTTGCTTAATAGGCTTATATGTTCGTAATAGAAGCAAGGCTTATGTAGTAAACCCATAGGCCTTTGCATAGGCCCAAACGACATGTAGGAAGGGACTAGATGTGTTGCTGATTGCTCTGGAAGGAGATCAATAATGAGAATTGTAGTATTATGAGGGTAACTCAAACGTATTAGGTTTGAGCACCGAGATCGTTCCGAACGAGGGTTGAATGGAATTTTCAACTCACGTCGCGATTATCGGGATTTGAATATGTTAAAAGAGATTTTTGGGATTTCTACACTACGGGGCAAGGGAAAAATATAAAGTGAAGCATATAAAAGTTCTAAGTCTATAATGCGAATGACAAATTACGCAAATTTAATCTAAAACGCAAAATATGATTTTAATGAAACACGAATTAAATGCAAATTACACTAAACTAAGTCCTAAAAATGATCTAAAATTACTTTATAACTAAAAATGATATTTGAAAATTATCTAAGAATTAAAACTAATTTTTAAGATTTTTCTTGAATTTATTTGAATTAAAAACTATATTTTAATTTTAAAAATAAAACTAAATAACTAAAAATTATGAAAACAAGTGGGAAAATTATGAAACTATTTTTTAAAATTCTAAAATAACTAATAAGACTTTTTCAAAATTGAATTTGTATTTTTCTGAACTTTTTTCTAATTTCTATGATTTAAAAACTATTTTAATCTAATTAAATTTCTAAAAATTATTATTTGAACTAAGAAAATTATGGAAAAATATTTTTCTGGCTTTTTATATTTATTTTAATCTAAGAAAAATGAAAAATTATATTTTTGAAGCTTTTCTGATTTATTTGTATTTAAAAGTAATTAAAAAGGATTAAAAAACTAATTTTAATTGAGAAAAATAGCAAACAGCTACTGAAAATTATGAAAAATTCTGGAAAAATCCAAAATATTAGTAAATAAAGTTATGAAAAATGAAAACAATTATGCTAGTATGCTGGAAATATGATCTACTATAAAACTGATTATAATTAAGCTATCACAAATAAGCAATAAGCAACTACATTGAACCAAAAGCAACCAGAACCTAGATTATGCTAAAATCAACTGAAAAATACTAAGTGCCACTAATATATACCTAAAATGAACAAGCTATTAAGATCTGATGTGATATCAGTTAAAGAACCAAACAGGCCTAGCCCCTAACCTTGCAGCTTATGTAGAAGCTTATCCAAAAAGCTAAAGTGAAATCCAGATATTGTAATCTACACTAGACCTAGCAGAGAGTAATTAGACCAAAAATGAGCACAAGACAAGCTCAAATGATCTTGTTATAAGCTCCACAAACAGCCTGTGCACACTCAGTATTCACTGAATGTGTGCACAGGGCACTTTGCACCTATTTATCAAACTGATTTAGTAGTTAAGGAAAATTCTAAAAATTCTAATAAAAATGAATTTGAAATCACAACCAAATAAATCTCAATTATCCAAAGTTTCAATAGTTTTAGATCAGAAATGAGTAAATTAAAAATCTGAAAAGTTTTGCTCATGAACCATTATAACACTTTTTGACTATTATCAGATTTAGAGATTTTGAATTTTGTAAAATTTGAGCTTCTGAATTTTGATGAAAATGAAGTTGAATGATGAAATAATCCTAATGCAAGCTATATTAACTACTAACACACCTAAATGTAAGAAATGATAAGTTGAATCAAACAGAAATGGAAACTAGGACAGATTTTATGTAATGTTGACTTTTAAAGATATGCAGATGCAAAACTATGGTAGATTTGAATGAAATTAACCTAACCTAGCCTACATAAACCAAACTTATCTAACCAATTAACCTCTATCACAGATTATAAAGCAGATCCAAACACCCCTTATAGTACTGATGTGCAATATTTCTAATCAAAGCTCAATTTCAAACCTGCTCAACCATAAAAACATATTCAAATTACTAAGATCTTCCTAGTTGAAACAGAATTAAAAGCAATAACACTCTAAAACATATGTGAACTAATGATGTAATTTCAAAACAAGGATAAATGCAGATTACAAACTAAGCTTATACTACCTTAAGTATTTAACAGAGATGCTAAAATATGACTAATAACAATCCATTAAACACAATTAAAATGAAATCTACTATTCTAGCTACTAATTTAACACTAGAATGGAAATTAGACTTACAAACGTCCAGCCACAATGGCTTGCATACAGAAAATCAAAGAACCACTATCTAAATCTGATCTCAACCCAAATCTGATCCAAATATCAACTCATTTCACCATCAGTACCAGCAATTCAGATCAGTTACCCTCTTGTTACTACAGGTTGACTTTTGTTTGACCAAAGTAAGATTTGAGATAAAGATCTGAGTAATGAGTTTTTAAGCTAAAGTGAGCTTATCTCAGCTTATAACAGATAATGTAATCACCAAAAACAGAATTTAGAGTTAAATTGAGAATTCAAGCTAAATGATTATATTGATAATAATAAAACTTGAGTACAAAATAAAATTTAATGACTGAATTTAAACTAAAACATTTGAAAAATACAAAGTTACTCAGAAGCTAAATCTACACTACTCCTACTCTACTTGAATTCATCTGTGAATCAAAGGGGCTTTTATAGCTGAGGCTTGAGCTCTTGGAAGGATCCAGAAGGTGTCAATTGTGCTTTCTCTAGTTGCTTGTCATCCATTGGATCATCATTTACCTCATCTGATGAGTATCTAAATACTCATCATTTTTGTACCATTTAAACTGCAAATTCATCGAAAACACTCGAAACACATCAAAATGATCAAAATATCACAAATCGGTGTTTTATGTGTTTTAAATACAAAATATCAAAATCGGATGAAAAACATATCAAAATTTGCAAAATTGCGTTTTAGTCCCCAGTTTCAAAAGATGTCAAAAATAGTCCACGAGCCAAAATTTCAAAGAAAAATCATCAAAGGTCCTTTTAAATCATAAGCGGTCAAATTTAGTCCTTTGGTGAAAAATGTGAAAAGTTTTGAGAAATTACAATTTGGTCCTTCAAGTTTGCAAATTAGCGAAATAGCCCTGTAAAAATTGAAAATGGCAAATTTGGTCCTTGTAATGTCAACACTTGCCAAATTCAGTCCTAAAACACTTTTGCAAAAATTACAGAATTGGTCCCTTGTTTTGTTGGAATTGCACAATTAGTCCTTGTGTTTTTAACTTTCCAAATGGACCTTTTATCACTTTTGGGCCCAAACCATTTACCCAGCCCAAAGCCTTACCCGGTTTTTATACCCGAATCCAACCCAACCCTGTTATTATAATGCCAGTCAAACCCATTTGACCGACCCTTTCCTCCTCTTGAGATACCCGTTCCATCATTTCCCCCCTGCATACCACGACCACACTCCACCTCCACTCCATCATCACCTACATCCCCCTCCAAACACAAGAAGCCAAGCCTCATTTATTGCCCTTAACCCAATCCCACTCAACCTCATGAAGCGGATAAAAGGTTTTGGCGCCAAAAACCTTTAAATGGCTAGGATCAATTGTAGTGATCCAAGGGTCGGTTTTGTCTTGGGATTTACTCATAGGAGGAGAGAGAAGCTTGGGATGCATAAAAAGACCAAGGGATGCATGAAGAAGATAGTTAGTTTTATTTTTCTTAAAACATATGTCGGATTCTTAGCTTAGTATGTTTTAAAATAACTTTCGGTTGTAATCTTTCAAGTCTTTTGTATCAAATTAACTTATGTAAGCTTATTGTAACTCTATTTAATCATCAATTCCAAGTTTAGTTTAAATTCCATTTTATGTGTCAAGCTGTTGAAATTTTAAGATTCAAACTCATTTGTTAAAGCTATAAGCGACTTATTTTCAATATAATATAAGTTTATATTAGCTTAAAATAGCTTTTATAAGCTTATGTTCAAGTTTTAGGCAATATTGAACGGGTCAACAAAAGTCAACATGGGTACAAAATTGATGCGAGAAAGGACGAGGATTGGTTCGAGACATGAGCATGGGGTGAAATATAGTCATATGGGTTGGTTACGATAGGATTAGAGGTTCTTGTTTCAAATTTGGCTAGCCATAGTGGCTTGGACATGTTGTAAGTGTTATTCAAGTTTTATGCATAATTTGTATTTGTAGCCTAAATCTGTTAAAACATGGTCAATCGGTAGTAATTCACTAGAGTAAGGTAGTTTGATCATAAATATAAGCTAGTTACGTGTTTGGATCTGTTTTAGTTACATATTAAGTCATAAAGGGGTGTTTGGAATTAATATTCTACATCTTAAAGACTTGTTCGGGCTTAGACTCTTTTGTTTCATGTTTGTGCAGCCTTAGTATACTCAATTGAGTCAATATATTGGATGCCTGTGACCAAAAGTCAAAATTGCACCATAATCTTTATAGCTGATATAGCTGTTGGAAATTTGGGATTGCAAATCATTATATTGTGTTTAGATATCATCAAACACCTTGCATTGTACTTAATACATCTTATAACTTCATAATCAGTCATTTAATTTGGATCAAATCTCGGTTTAGTCAAAGTTCTTAATTTCTTCAAAAGTCGAAAATAGCTAAAAAGTGGTTTTGAGCTCGATTACAAGGAATTGTTTTGAGTTCATTCCTTGGACTTACTCGGTGAAGTTTAGCATTTCAAAAGCTCATCTGGTCTACTTTCTTATTAGCAATTTTTAGATTTTTATAATTTTCTTTTAAAGCGCAAATTAGCTTATGGATTTGGTCTCAATTTACGCAAGTGCCACATGCTTTGGTATCTAGATCTTGTGACAACTTGCGGACTTCCTCACAAGCTCATAAGAGTTTGTGAGAAGCTGATTTTGGTTTATAAATAGGCAACCATGTGATCTTTAGGTCTGCATTATTAGTTTTGGTTGAGCTTATTGGATAAGTTGTTGGATAAGCTCGATAGTTAGGCTGTTTCATTTGGTTTGTTCATTTGTGCGATTAGCATTAGATCATCATTCGAGCTTTAGGCTTGTTAGGAATAGGTACTTCCAGTAGCAATTAGCCTATTTTAGCTTAAGTTAGCTTTGTTCCTTTGTTTGGTTGGTTATATAGCTTGCTAGCTTATTTTCATAGCTTATTCTCTTTAGCTGTTACACTATAGCTTGCATTTCTGTCACATAAGTTGCTTGTTTTCATTTTCATAGAATCTTAATATCATTTTAGAATTTTCCTGAAAGTTTCATAAATTTTGGTCTTAATTAGCTATTTTCATAATTTAAATTAGTTTTTAATCAATTTTAATTAGCCTTTAATATAAAAAATCAGAAAAAGGTTCAAAAAAATAACTTTTCAATTTTATTAGGTTTAGATAAATATAAGTAGTGAAAAAAGTAATTTTCCAGATTTTTCTTAGCTTATTTGGTAATTTTTAGTAATTTAGTTAATATTTAATAGTTTAAAATTCATAGAAAATAGAAAAATAATCTGAAAAATACAAAAATAGTTTTGAAAATTCTAGTTTGTTATTTTAGACTTTTCCATTTCATAATTTTATTTTCTAGCTTTGTTTCCTAATTTCTTGCATTTTGGTTAATTATTAAATAGTTAAAATTAGTTTTTAATTAATAATAATTAGATAATTAGTGATAAAAATAGTTTTCTTTTTCTAAAAATTTTCTTTTATCATTAGGATTGTAAAAATATCATTTTCATATTTTTAGGGTTAATATTGCTTTAGTTTCACTTTTTAATTTGTACGTCGCGTAGATTTTAATTTTAGTTTTATAAAAACATAAAAACAAAAACATCATTGTAAAAATAGTGATAGCGTTTATTTAATAGATTTTATCTTTTTAATTTCCTCTCATTTGCATTTTAGCCTTTGTATTTGTTTGATATTTCTGTAGTTATAATAATCAATTCATAATCCTTTTTCGTTCAAACTCCTCGATCACCATCGTTTGATAAATCATTGCATAGCTCATTGGGACATAACGACCGGAGACCATATACTCCTCGATCTTCATTAATTTCGTGCTTAAGGTGTTTTAGGTTTTCTTACGCTTGCGTGAGAGAATTTAATGACAGTTTCTTGTGACATCAAATTCTGGCGCATTCTTGGGGTGTCTTGATTTATCTCCGTTTAGCAGATTAGTTGTTTGAATCCTCACTCATTGTTTATATCATCCATCGTATATATATATATCCATATTTTCTTCTAAAAATCCAAAACCCAAAACAACCAAAAGCGTATAAAACACAAAAATATTTTCTCTTTTGTTTATATATATGTATCAATAATAAAAATACAAAAGAATAAATCGTTTTCTCTAATAATTAACAACTTAAAGATTACCACGAAAACCAAGGCGATTGCACTACCTAGCGAGGGTGCGACCATAATAAGTTCCCGAACTAAAGATTTAAAACTTGCCTTTGTGTCCATTGTGATTGGTGTACCTTTTTCAAAAAGCCATTCATCTTGGATTATTGGTTAAGTTCTTTGTTGTTTTGCCTCGATCTTGTGTTAATTGATTTTGTTGTGATATCGACGTTTGAAAGCAGAAAACCCATAAAGATTCTTCTCACTTTGATTTTTACAAACCGTCTTCATAATTCTCATTCTCATCGAAAGATTTTCATAATTCCATTTCTCTCCTTAACTCGGGTTTCCTTAGAGTTAACTCTAATGTATCTTTTCGCTCTTCTAGATCTGTAAGCCCATTTCGTGAGCTTGTCAAGATTCCAGAAGGCGTGTTCATGACTTCTGCTCCATCGATCGGATCGAGATCCGGATATTCACACTACTTCATTGTCATGGCGGATGAAATTCTATGTGTGAGCTTCTCCGGGCACCCATCGGCGGGTATGGAGATGCTATCGTTATTCGACCATCGTGGTGAAAACTTTGAACTCAAGACCGGGTTCTTGAATCTTGTGACCTCAAATCAATTCTTTGGTTTTGGCGGGACGATCCTCGTACTCGTATTCGATGGTTTAACAAGATTGCATCTACCATCAAGTATAAGAATGTCCCCCGATCTTTGTTAAGCTTCTTACATTCCCATTTTCTCTTGAGGGCAAGCCGGTTTGGCTTGAAAAACAACCCCTCGGTCAATTGAGACATGGAAAGATCGGTGAAGAAATTTGTGAATGAATTCTATCCACCTTCCAAGACCACGAGTCTTAAAAGCGAAATCATCAAGTTCACTCGGAAGTTTGATGAATCCTTGATGAATCGTGGGATCGTTTCAAGGAATTGCCGCAAATGTCCTCACCACGGTTTCTCGAGTTGATGCAACTCGATACTTTCTACAATGGAGTGAGTCAATCGATCAAGATTCTCTCAATTCCTCGGGAGGAAATTTCCTAAACAAAGCTGTCAAAGAAGCTTTGGCGATAATCGAAAACAAGTCTAAAGTCCGCCTTTGCACGAAGCAAGCGGTTGTTTCCCAAGTCGGTGTTGGACCTTCTTCTTCTTCATCGCGTGAGTCGGTCTAGCACCGATGCTAAGATTGATAAACTCACGGAAGCTATCAAGCTTTGGTTCTTTCCAACGAGGAAGAAAGTCTCTTTTCACAAACTTCACCTCTGCTGAAGTTAAGAAAGTGGAAGTACGTGTTACTGTGGTGGCCCCATGCTTACTATAAGCTGTATGGCCACCGGCGGTAACCCTTTGAAGCCAATCTTGTGGGCGGGATGTCTAATCAAGGAGGCAATCAATATCGTGCTCCTATAGACCCGAACCACCGTCCTAACCACTACTCTGGACCTCCGGTTTCAATCAAAACCAAAACCGTAATCGAATCGAATAGACCTAACCAAGGTTTTCAAAACCAAGGTCATTTCAATCAAAACAACGGTTTTCAAAATCGAATCAAAATTTCCAACAACAAGGAAATTACAATAGAAACCAGTCGGGAAATTTCAACCGGTATTTTCATGGAAATAATCAAGGAATTTTCAAAATCAAGGCCCTAATCCTAACAATAGAGGCGAATTTCCTGTGCAAAATCAAGCCATTGTTCCAAGCGGCCCATCATCGATGAGTTGTTGAAACAATTCATGAAATCGAGAGGAAATGAATCGGTTGTTGGTTAGCGATTTACGAGATCAAGAAGTCTTTAAATGATCGACCCTCGGGCTCGGTACTTTACCTAGCAACACGATCGCTAATCCGAGGCGATGCTAAGCGATCACAACCAAGTGGTGCTTCTTATTACGGACCCTTGTTCCTACTACCCTTCTTCTCTTTCCCAAGGTAGTGGAAAGTGAACCTCCGACACACAATGGACCTATGACTCCAATGCCTCCTCCTCCTGTGGCATTTAGTCAAGTTACCAAGGAAACAACGGACAAGGTGCATTATTCAAGTCCACGAAGTACCGCACACGTCCAACCTTCGGTAGTCCAACCTCAAGTGGTCCAGAAACCCAAGTCGAATCAAGGAGTTGTTTTTGAACCTCCTGTAGCTCCAGTTGTTGACCCTAAATCCAAAACTTCTCTTCCTTATCCCTCTCGTTTACATGAACAAAAGCTCCGCGAGAAAGCTAGTCATCAGATGGAAAAATTCTTTCAGATCTTCCAAGAGCTTCACTTTGACATTAGCTTCGCGGATGCCATCATGTTAATGCCCAAATTTGCATCTACTCTGAAACATATGCTGAGCAACAAAGAAAAGCTATTTGAAATGGCTAAGACTCCTTTGAATGAGAATTGCTCGTGATTTTGTTGAAAAAGCTTCAGAAGCTTGGAGATCCGGAAAATTTCTTCTTCCTTGTGTTTTCACGGGATGATTGAATGCTTTGCCCTTGCCGATCTTGGTGCAAGCATCAATCGATGCCTTACTCGATGTGGAAGAAGCTGTCTCTTAGGAACTTATTCCTACCGCATGACTCTTGAGCTTGCGGATCGATCTATCTCGCGTCCTCTTGGCATCGCCGAGGATGTATTGTCAAAGTAGGAAAGTTCCACTTCGGTGATTTTGTGGTCGTTGATTTCGATCTTGATCCTCGAGTTCCCTCATTGTTGGGCGGGGATTTTTGAGGACGGGCCGTGCTCTCATAGATGTATTTGAGCAAGAAATCACTCTACGTGTGGTAGTAACGGTCATTACTTTTAACCTCGATCGGACTTGAGGTACTCCTCAAAGTGTGATCTTGAATCAATTAATCAGTCGATTTAATTGATATTGCTTGAGGAGTACTCTCAAGAGTTTCTTGGTTATCTTCATAATTACGTGAGTGGAAATTCAGTTCCACCACATCTTCTCATCCATCATTGCCGACTCTTCCCCTCTCTCACTCCGTTTGAGGAGGTGACTTCTACGGAAGAGATCGATGAATTTCGGCAGCGATGAATCAATTCCGCTGGAATTGATGGTGTTTATGATTCGGAGGGATATTCTCTATCTTGAGCAATTGCTTAATGAAGATCCATTACCTTCACTCCTCGAAGAAATCTCAATTGAGGAAATCAAATCGGTGCAAACTTCTCTTGATGAATTTCCGAGGTTGAACAGGACCTACCTCCTCATCTTGAGTATGCATTCTTGGAGGTGATGATAAATTACCGTCATAATTGCTAAAGACTTGGTGAGGAGGAGAAAGCTGCTCTCATAAAGGTTTGAAGTCACACAAGCAAGCAATTGCTTGGAAACTCTCCGATATAAAGGGTATCAACCACGAGTTTTGTACTCACAAAATCTTAATGGAGGATGACTTCAAACCAGCGATCAAAGTCGAGAGAAGGGTGAATCCTAAGATTCACGAGGTTATCAAACAAGAGGTTCTCAAACTTCTTGATGCGGTTTGATTTACCCGATCTCGATAGTCCTTGGGTTAGCCCAATTCATTGCGTTCCAAAAAGGGTGGCATTCTTGTTGTCACAAATGAAGAGAACGAGTTGATTCCGACTCGATTGGTTACGGGATGGCGTGTATGCATTGACTATCGAAAGTTAAATGATGCCACCGTAAAGACCATTTCCTCACCCTTCATGGACGGATGCTTGAGAGATTAGCGAGAGCAGTACTATTGTTTCCTTGATGGTTTCTCGGGTTACTTCAGATCCCATTGATCCATTGGATCAAGAGAAAACCACATTCACGCCCATACGGGACGTTTGCCTATAGGCGTATGCCTTTTGGCTTATGCAATGCTCACAGCACGTCCAACGTTGTATGATGGCTATTTTCCACGACATGATCGGGAAACTATGGAGGTGTTTATGGATGACTTCTCGGTCATTGGGGACTCATTTGGACTTGTCTCTCCCATCTAGACAAAATGCTTAAAGGTGTGAAGACACCAATCTATGTCTAAAGCGGGAGAAGAGCCACTTTATGGTCAAAGAGGGCATAGTCCTCGGCCATAAGATTTCAAACGGGATCGAGGTAGATAGAGCAAAAGTTGATGTCATTGCTAAACTACCTCATCCCACTCTTATCAAAGGTGTTAGGAGTTTTCTTGGTCATGCGGGTTTTATCGTAGATTTATTCAAGATTTCTCTAAAATCGCTCGACCTATGACCCATCTTCTCGAAAAGATGCTCCTTTCATCTTCTCTCTGAGTGCATCGAAGCTTTTGAAACACTTAAGAAAAAGCTTACGGAAGCCCATTCTAGTGCCCGAATGGGACTTACCCTTGAGCTCATGTGCGATGCAAGTGATTTTGCAATCGGTGCGGTCTTGGGGCAGCACGCAAAACCAAACATTTCCGGCCAATCCACTACGCGAGCAAAACTATGGTCAAGCTCGGACCCATTACACCACTACGGAAAAAGAACTATTAGGCGTGGTGTATGCGTTTGAAAAGTTTCGCCATACCTCATCTTGACCAAATGCGTGGTGTATACGGATCACTCGGCACTCAAATATCTCTTTGCAAAACAAGATGCAAAGCCGAGATTGCTCGTTGGGTTCTCCTCCTACAAGAATTTGATATCATCATTCGTGATAAAAAGGAGCGAGAACACAGGTGCGATCATCTCTCCCGATTAGAGAACCCTCACCAAAATGTGTTCGAGAAAAAGGAAATTAATGAAACGTTTCCTCTCGAAACACTCAATGTGGTTTCTTTTCGCGGAGATTCGTCTACCCCATGGTTTGCCGACTTTGCAAACTACCATGCGGGTAACTTTGTTGTGAAAGGGATGTCGTCCCAACAGAAAAATAAATTCTTTAAAGATGTTAAACATTATTTCTGGGACGACCCCTACTTGTTTAAGATTTGTGCGGATCAAGTCATCCGGCGATGTGTACATGGTCAGGAAGCCGTTGACATTCTCAAGGCTTGCCATTCGGGACCTACTGGGGGACATCATAGCCCCAACTACACCGCCAAGAAGGTGTTTGACTCCGGATTCTATTGGCCCACAATCTATAAGGATGCCCATGAATTCGTCAAAACACAGCGCGCTTGTCAGCGTCACGGAATATCTCGCAAAAGAATGAAATGCCACAAAGCGCTATTCAAGTGTGTGAGATATTTGACATATGGGGCATTGACTTTATGGGGCCATTTCCTTCTTCTCATGGAAATAAATACATACTCGTGGCGTTGACTACTTGTCAAAATGGGTTGAAGCTAAGGCTTTACCCTGCGATGCCCGAGTTGTTGTGAAATTCTTGAAATCCTTATTTGCTAGGTTTGGAACTCCACGAGCCATAATCGGTGATGGTAGTGCGCATTTCTGCAATGACCAATTTACAAGAGTCATGCAAAAGTATGGTGTAACTCACCGTACCTCTCTGCGTACCACCCACAAACAAGTGGGCAAGTGGAAGTTTCCAACCGGGATTAAAAAATTACGGAGAGGACGGTTGGTGAAAACCGTGCCTCTTGGTACGATAAGCTAGATGGCGCGCTCACGGGCTTTCCGTGCGACTTACAAAACACCCATCGGTGCACTCCATCTGGTGGTGTGCGGAAAGGCGTGCCATCTACCGGTTGAACTCGAGCACAAGGCATCTTGGGCCTTGAAGCATGCTAATTCGACATTCGAGACGGCGGGTGATCATCGGAAAGTTCAAATGAATGAATTAAATGAACTCCGTGATCAAGCTTACGAGAACTCTTTGATCTATAAACAAAAGACAAAGAAGATTCATGACTCAAAAATCAAGAACCGTGTTTTCAACGTAGGTGATAGAGTCCTTCTTTTCAATTCAAGATTGAAGATTTTCTCGGGAAAGCTCAAGTCCGTTAGTGCGGACCATTTACCATCGCTAAGGTTTATCCTTATGGTACCATTGAGTTATCTCAACACGATGGTCCTAATTTTAAAGTGAATGGTCATCGGTGAAGCATTATTTTGGCGAGGACATTCCATCCATGGTTGTCCGGATCTTCAAACTTTCCCATGAACCAATGAATTCGGGGATCGAGTCAAGCTAGCGACTCGGTAATCAAAAACGATAGCATGCCATATGGGTTTTCACCCATATTTACATCTTCTCACCTCTTTCTACCACCCTAGTGTGGGGGTTACCCACATGTTTCAAAAAAAAAAAAAAAAAAAAAAAAAAATCTTCTTTCTAAATAATGGCGTAGTATTTCCCTTTTACGTTCTTTGTTTCGGCATAACCGCGGTACTTTGAATATTGAGGGCAATATTCATTTCTAAGTGTGGAAATTCTCACGAATTTTATCACATAATTATACAAATTCCCGTTTTGGCCAAAATTTTTTGGAGTAAGTGTTTACACTTTCTCATCAGTTATCGATCCGCCATGTCTCGTAAGACAAAAGGATTAGCTAATCCGAGAGCAAGCGGCTCTTGGTAAAGATTTCTCAAATCCGTTTATATGGCTTGCAATTTGCCCAAAATTGTATGGTTCTCAACTCACCATATCCTAAAAGTGAAGAGTTGGCTAGCCATGCAAGATTATGGCTTGTGGTAAAGGCGATGGAAAAACCATAATTGGTAATCGGCTCACCAAAGATAATGTTGATAATTTATCTAAGAGTTGGCTAGTCCGAAGAAAGTGCGGCTTGGTAAAGACAAAATCAAATCCGTTGAAAGGCGGTGGTTTGCTCAAAATCGCATGGTTATCGGTGTACCATGGTTCTTACTTGAACTGAAACATTTGGCTACTCGAGTAATGGCTTTTGGTAAAGAGATTCAAATCCATTAGTTTTCTCAAATCATTGCTAGGGACTAGCAATATCTCGATGTGGGGATTGATGAGTGTCTAAATACTCATCATTTTGTACCATTTAAGCGCAAATTCATCTTAAAACACTCGAAACACATCAAAATGATCAAAATATCACAAATCGGTGTTTTATGTGTTTTAAATACAAAAATATCAAAATCGGATGAAAACATATCAAAATTTGCAAAATTGCGGTTTAGTCCCCAGTTTCAAAAGATGTCAAAAATAGTCCACGAGCCAAAATTTCAAAGAAAAATCATCAAAGGTCCTTTTTAAATCATAACTGGTCAAATTTAGTCCTTTGGTGAAAAATGTGAAAAGTTTTGAGAAATTACAATTTGGTCCTTCAAGTTTGCAAATTGGCAGAAATGGCCCCTGTAAAAATTGAAAATGGCAAATTTGGTCCTTGTAATGTCAACACTTGCCAAATTCAGTCCCTAAAACACTTTTGCAAAAATTACAGAATTGGTCCCTTGTTTTGTTGGAATTGCACAATTAGTCCTTGTGTTTTTAACTTTCCAAATGGACCTTTTATCACTTTTGGGCCCAAACCATTTACCCAGCCCAAAGCCTTACCCGGTTTTTATACCCGAATCCAACCCAACCCTGTTATTATAATGCCAGTCAAACCCATTTGACCGACCCTTTCCCTCCCTCTTCACGAGATACCCATTCCATCATTTCCCCCCTGCATACCACCTGACCACACTCCACCTCCACTCCATCATCACCTACATCCCCCCTCCAAACACAAGAAGCCAAGCCTCATTTATTGCCCTTAACCCAATCCCACTCAACCTCATGAAGCGGATAAAAGGTTTTGGCGCCAAAAACCTTTAAATGGCTAGGATCAATTGTAGTGATCCAAGGGTCGGTTCTGTCTTGGGATTTACTCATAAGGAGGAGAGAAGCTTGGGATGCATAAAAAGACCAAGGGATGCATGAAGAAGATAGTTAGTTTTATTTTCTTAAAACATATGTGGTTCTTAGCTTAGTATGTTTTAAAATAACTTTCGGTTGTAATCTTTCAAGTCTTTTGTATCAAATTAACTTATGTAAGCTTATTGTAACTCTATTTAATCATCAATTCCAAGTTTAGTTTAAATTCCATTTTATGTGTCAACTGTTGAAATTTTAAGATTCAAACTCATTTGTTAAAGCTATAAGCGACTTATTTTCAATATAATATAAGCTTATATTAGCTTAAAATAGCTTTTATAAGCTTATGTTCAAGTTTTAGGCAATATTGAACCGGTCAACAAAAGTCAACATGGGTACAAAATTGATGCGAGAAAGGGCGAGGATTGGTTCAGACATGAGCATGGGGTGAAATATAGTCATATGGGTTGGTTCTGATAGGATTAGAGGTTCTTGTTTCAAATTTGGCTAGCCATAGTGGCTTGGACATGTTGTAAGTGTTATTCAAGTTTTTATGCATAATTTGTATTTGTAGCCTAAATCTGTTAAAACATGGTCAATCAGTAGTAATTCAGCTAGAGTAAGGTAGTTTGATCATAAATATAAGCTAGTTCTGTGTTTGGATCTGTTTTAGTTACATATTAAGTCATAAAGGGGTGTTTGGAATTAATATTCTACCTGTCTTAAAGACTTGTTCAGGGCTTAGACTCTTTTGTTTCATGTTTGTGCAGCCTTAGTATACTCAATTGAGTCAATATATTGGGTGCCTGTGACCAAAAGTCAAAATTGCACCATAATCTTTATAGCATTAGCTGTTGGAAATTTGGGATTGCAAATCATTATATTGTGTTTAGATATCATCAAACCTGCTTGCATTGTACTTAATACATCTTATAACTTCATAATCAGTCATTTAATTTGGATCAAATCTCAGTTTAGTCAAAGTTCTTAATTTCTTCAAAAAGTCAAAAATAGCTAAAAAGTGGTTTTGAGCTCAGTTACAAGGAATTGTTTTGAGTTCATTCCTTGGACTTACTCAGTGAAGTTTAGCATTTCAAAAAGCTCATCTGGTCTACTTTCTTATTAGCAATTTTTTAGATTTTTATAATTTTCTTTTAAGCTGCAAATTAGCTTATGGATTTGGTCTCAATTTCTGCAGTGCCACATGCCTTTGGTATCTAGATCTTGTGACAACTTGCGAGACTTCCTCACAAGCTCATAAGAGTTTGTGAGAAGCTGATTTTGGTTTATAAATAGGCAACCGGTGATCTTTAGGTCTGCATTATTAGTTTTGGTTGAGCTTATTGGATAAGTTGTTGGATAAGCTCGATAGTTAGGCTGTTTCATTTGGTTTGTTCATTTGTGCGATTAGCATTAGATCATCATTCGAGCTTTAGGCTTGTTAGGAATAGGTACTTCCAGTAGCAATTAGCCTATTTTAGCTTAAGTTAGCTTTGTTCCTTTGTTTGGTTGGTTATATAGCTTGCTAGCTTATTTTCATAGCTTATTCTCTTAATTGTTACACTATAGCTTGCATTTCTGTCACATAAGTTGCTTGTTTTCATTTTCATAGAATCTTAATATCATTTTAGAATTTTCCTGAAAGTTTCATAAATTTTGGTCTTAATTAGCTATTTTCATAATTTAAATTAGTTTTAATCAATTTTAATTAGCCTTTAATATAAAAAATCGAGAAAAAGGTTCAAAAAATAACTTTTCAATTTTCTTAGGTTTAGATAAATATAAGTAGTGAAAAAGTAATTTTCAGATTTTCTTAGCTTATTTGGTAATTTTAGTAATTTAGTTAATATTTAATAGTTTAAAATTCATAGAAAATAGAAAAATAATCTGAAAAATACAAAAATAGTTTTGAAAATTCTAGTTTGTTATTTTAGACTTTTCCATTTCATAATTTTATTTTTCTAGCTTTGTTTCCTAATTTCTTGCATTTTGGTTAATTATTAAATAGTTAAAATTAGTTTTTAATTAATAATAATTAGATAATTAGTGATAAAAATAGTTTTCTTTTTCTAAAAATTTTCTTTTATCATTAGGATTGTAAAAATATCATTTTCATATTTTTAGGGTTAATATTGCTTTAGTTTCACTTTTTAATTTGTACGTCGCGTAGATTTTAATTTTAGTTTTATAAAAACATAAAAACAAAAACATCATTGTAAAAATAGTGATAGCGTTTATTTAATAGATTTTATCTTTTTAATTTCCTCTCATTTGCATTTTAGCCTTTGTATTTGTTTGATATTTCCGTAGTCATAATAATCAATCATAATCCTTTTAGTTCGAAACTCCTCGATCATTGATTTCGTGCTTAAGCTATTTTAGGTTTTCTTACGCTTGCGTTTGATAAATCATTGCATAGCTCAGATCATTGGGACATAACGAGGCGAATGGGAGACCATATTCCTCTCGATCTTCATTGATTTCGTGCGGGTGTTTTAGGGCTATTTTATGTACAGGTTATTTTGCATCATCATCCATCAATTGGGATCAACATTTTGGCGGAATGAAGTGAGATGGAAATGGCATTCCATGTGTTATATGCGATTTTGTACTAATTGTAATTGACCGGGTGTTTTAGGGTTTATGTACAGGTTATTTTGTGAATTGGGAAACATTTTGGCGGTAAATGGAAATAAATTTTATTGCGTTTTGACTTTGGTACGGGTCATGGGGTGAACCGGATATGGATTTGGTTATTAAGGGTGCGTTTGGTACACCACTATCAGAATGCATCAATCACAATGATTATCATTGCAAATGTTTGGTTACTAAGTTGGGGAATAAAACTATCATTTGATACCCATAGACTCATAGGAGGGGGAGTAGGCACCTTTGCTAACTCATTCCCGTAGGACCCACCACTAATATATAAAAACCTTATACCTTTCTAAAAAAAGCATGTGTTAACCATAGCCTAAAGTTCACACCAAACAATAGAAATGGAATCGGTATTCTCAATCACATACTACCCTTTAATCAATGTCATACCAATTGTGATTAGGATAGTATACCAAACGCACCCTAGGGGCTTTGGGAGTAGTAGTAATGGATTAGGACTAGTATTGAATCCAAAGGTTAACATAAGGACCAATCTTGTAACCACGAATTTCAAGGGACCAAAGCTATAAATTAGAAAAGTAATCCAAGGCTAATCTTGACAATCTTCAATACTCCAAGGACCACTTTTGCCAATTTTGAATCTCAAAGGTATTTTCTACCAAATGCCAAAACTTGAGGGACTGATTTTGCCAATTCTTTAAATTTGATCAAATCTTTCATAAATCATCCTTTCAGCATGAAAATCTTCACAAATGCTCAATTCTGACCTTCCAGCTCAGCTTTAGCACTCTTTCTCTCTCGTGCTCGGATTTTTGTCCGATTTGGCTATCTTTTGTGTGTTTGACAAATTCGTATACTGCACATGCATAAACTCGAAAACAACAAATATTAGCAATAAACGGCTCTTTCTTGGTTATTTTGGGTGCATTTTTGGTAATGAAATGATATGTGTTTTAGCACATATCGGTTGCCCTAACTCTTTGCCTATAAATACATTGTAAACCCTTTTTGGAGGGTGCTGGTTCTTTTCATTATATGCATAAACATTACTTATCCTTTTGTGTGTGAAGATCCGACCACTCTTATCCTTTCTCTCATCATTCTTACTGATTTGATAAAAAACCAATAATAGAAGAGAAGTGTGTTGGGTAACTCAAGCGTGTTAGGTTTGAGCAGAGATCGTTCGACGAGGGTTGAATGGAATTTCAACTCACGTCGCGATTATCGAGATTTGAATGAGAAAGGGGATAATTTGATGTTATCTAAACTACGGGATAAGCAAAGTAAATGGGACTAACATCTATGGGAAAACCTAAAATTATGGCAAACTACGCAAATCTATACTAAAAGCAATCACGGGATTAAAGCGAAGCGAATAAAAATGCAAGTACGTCTATTCTAAATCCTAAAATAACCTAAAATTACTTTTACACTAAAATGATATAAGAAAACTATTTATGAATTAAAACTATTTTTAGGATTTTTCTAGAATTTATTAAATTAAAACTAATTATTAACTTTAAAAATAAAACTAATTATCTAAAAATTATGAAAAAGAGAGGGAAAATTATGGAATTACTTTTATAAAATCTAAAATATCATAAGAGAATTTTCAAAACTAATTTTGTATTTTTCTGATTATTTTTCTATTTTCTACAAATTTAAATCTATTTAAATCTAATTAAATTGTGAAAAATACCAAATAAAAGGAAAAAAATAGGGAAAAATATTTTTTATTCTTTTTATATTTTTCTTAAACTGTGAAAATTGAAAAATTATTTTTTGGAACTTTTTCTCAATTATTTGCAATAAAAGCTATTTAAAAGTGATTAAAAACTGTTTTAAATCTAGAAAAATAGCAAACAATGACCAAAAATTATGAAAAACTCAGGAAAATTCTCAAATGTTATTCTGGTTCTAAGAAAAATATCAAATATGATGCTTATGTATGAGAAATAAGGGCTGCAGTGTAAATGGAGTCTAAATAAGCACTTTAGAATAAGCAAACTAGCACAATAAGCCACCAAACTTCTACACAAGCTAAATTATACTATAACCACTCTAAATCAACTAACTACTACTACTCCTAACCTCAAATAAGCAGATTAACAAGATTAGATGCCAAGCGATTTTGATTCAACGACTTATTAAGGTCCTAAGTTTGAACTTATTCACAAGCTTATCGAAAAGCTTGAGTACAAAAGCAGATAGGTGGTCTTCAAGACCACCTAGCAAACTACAATTGGACCAAATATGAGACCATAATAATTTGTATTGAACTACATGCGGTCGCAAGTTCTGCATAAAGCAGGTTTGACATAGTTGACTTTTGAAAAGCATTTGGTACTTTGACTTTTTGAGATTTAAGATCAAATATTGAGCCGACAATGATATAATCGATGAAATACAACTTTAACAAGCTGGTTTATCAAATTTTACACCTATCTATAATGATTTCAAGAACTAGTTTTTATGATTTTAGATCGAGGCGGTTGAGATGAAATTTTGACTTAGACTGAAATTGGTTGCAAAACAAGGACAGATATGAGTCGAATAAACTATAGCAGGCCTAAAGCTACTGATCTACTCCATTATAATAACCTCTAACACAGATTTAAGCTCTAATCCAAACACCCCTTTAATAACTCTAACAAACAACTTAAACACTCTAATCCTACAACTACTGAAGCAGAAAGTTAAATAAGCATTTAAGTAATATCTTAAGACTATAACAAGATCAGATCAAGCATCTAATATGACTATAAGCATGACTGCATTCAATGACAGATTTGAGCTTGAAACTTACAAAAAGTCCAGCTGAATTTGAGCATAGTAACAGTATCAAACCAGTGTAAAACACCAACCAACAACCCAATCCAGCATCATAATCAACCCAATTCCATTTACGAACCAAAATAGCAATCTGAGTTGACTTTCGTTGACCAAGAATTTTGTGAATGTAAATGAATGAAATGGACAAAGTAAACAACAAATAAGCTCACAATAGCTATGGGACGACTTATATGAGCTTATTACAATCTTAAAAGCAGTTTATTTAGTTTTCAAATAGTGAAATGCAAGGTGAAAATTAAACTTGAGAATTTTATTAAAGCGAAATAAGAGTACAAAGAAAGCGAGATTACATTAACTTTTTAGAAAACATTACTTAACTAAATCTTGAAATACAAAAACATTATTTGAATTTTAAAGGAAAAATACTACGATTACAATGAGAGCCAAGGGGTCTTTATATAGTCATCAAGAGGTCTTGGGATCCCTTTCGAAGAGCCTAGAAGTCCAATCACGACCACAAATTCATTCCATTGTCATAAGCACCAATCGAGAGCTCCATTTCACCATGTGAGGTGTTGCGACCAATGGGAGAGCTTCAAATGTCACGTGGCATTCTTATCGACAAGTCGGTGGTGTCAGAAGCTTGGAAAGATCCTTAGTACGAGGTGAGGTGTTTGGGATTGGTGGTAAAATGGTTAAAGCAGGTGTTTGGTTGCGTTTGGGAGGAAGATGCCTTTGTAAGCGCGTTTGGTTTGTTTATTATTATTCGAAAGGGTTGGCCAAGGTAATTGGGTGCATTGACCGGGTAAAGTAGCGGGTAAAGGGTAAACGGGGTTTAGGAGTATACCGGGTATTAGCTGGGTTGGTTTATTGGACCGGGTAGAGGTTTTAGCATATTGGGCCTTAGGCTTTTGATGGATAATGGATATATTGGATTGGATAAATGATCCAAGTGAACTTTAAGGACCGAATATGCAAAAGCTGAATTTTGAGGACCATAAATGTAATTGAAAGTATCTTCAAGGACCATTCTTGTCAATCTTCAAATAATCCAGGGCTGATTTGCAACTTTTGAAACTAGAAAGATCACTTACGCAAATGCTCAAACTTGAGGGCCATTTTGCCAATTCTTCAAACTTGGTTAAAACTTCCAAAATCATCCTCGGAGAATAAAATCTTCATAAATGCTCAATTTTGATCTTAGGCTCGGCTTAAGCTCTCTCGATCTCTCGTGCTCGGTTTACATCGATTTGGTTCCTTTTGTGTGTTTTACATATCCGTACTGCACTGCACAAACTCAAGAAAACCACAAATATTAGCAATAAGCGGCTCTTTCTTGGTTATTTTGGGTTAAATTTGATAAAGAAATGATATGTGTTTTGCACATATCAAAATACCAGACGAGACCATTGTCGTGTCCTCGCGCAATGCAATCAACTCAGCGCTTCTAAAACCAAGTTTCAATCTCTTCTACTAAACCTATGAAAAAGTAGCAAAGATTCCTCAAAGAGATTAAGAACCCTTAATTCTAAAACGCCTGTTTACCTTTTAATTCATATGTATAGATATTATGATTAAGCACACTTGGTTATGAATGACGGTTTGTTGAACTTTCATGTCGATCAATAAATCCTAACATTTTTCAAACGACACATTAGGATCACGGAGTAGAAAACACAACACGTGAAGTGACCATACGGATAGAATACATCGTCACGATTTTCACAAGTCCCAAACTAAGCGTAAAATCGAAATCATTGTTAAATATGACTTTAGATGCTAACACTACCCATGGAAGTTACTTGTGTGATTACCTTTTGCTCCCATTTTCCTATTTTCCTCTAGATTTTTTTATTTTTGTGAGAATTGAATTTCTTCAAATTTCTCGTTTCGATAACTTTTATTCCGATAAAGATACAAAGCTAAGTCGCTAATTAGTTATCCGCCTTCTCTCAAGAACTATTGTTCCAAAAATGAGGTCCACATCAAGGAATGTTTATTTACTTATACTTTTGACTTTTTTCATCATTTTTCAACATCATTTTTCATTTTCAATTTTTTTTTTTTTTTTTTTTTTTTTTTTTTTTTGCACTTATTATTTTTTTTGCACTTATACTTTTGTTGGAATTGCACAATTAGTCCTTGTGTTTTAACTTTCCAAATGGACCTTTTATCACTTTTGGGCCCAAACCATTTACCCCAAAGCCTTACCGGTTTTATGCGAATCCAACCCAACCCTGTTATTATAATGCCAGTCAAACCCATTTGACCGACCCTTTCCCTCCCTCTTCACGAGATACCCATTCCATCATTTCCCCCCATACCACCACGACCACACTCCACCTCCACTCCATCATCACCTACATCCCCCTCCAAACACAAGAAGCCAAGCCTCATTTATTGCCCTTAACCCAATCCCACTCAACCTCACAAACGGATAAAAAGGTTTTGGCGCCAAAAACCTTTAAATGGCTAGGATCAATTGTAGTGATCCAAGGGTCGATTCTGTCTTTGGGATTTACTCATAAGGAGGAGAGAAGCTTGGGATGCATAAAAAAGACCAAGGATGCATGAAGAAGATAGTTAGTTTTATTTTTCTTAAAACATATGTCGTTCTTAGCTTAGTATGTTTTAAAATAACTTTCGGTTGTAATCTTTCAAGTCTTTTGTATCAAATTAACTTATGTAAGCTTATTGTAACTCTATTTAATCATCAATTCCAAGTTTAGTTTAAATTCCATTTTATGTGTCAACTGTTGAAATTTTAAGATTCAAACTCATTTGTTAAAGCTATAAGCAGCTTATTTTCAATATAATATAAGCTTATATTAGCTTAAAATAGCTTTTTATAAGCTTATGTTCAAGTTTTAGGCAATATTGAACCAGGTCAACAAAAGTCAACATGGGTACAAAAATTGATGCAGAAAGGACAGGATTGGTTCAGACATGAGCATGGGGTGAAATATAGTCATATGGGTTGGTTCTGATAGGATTAGAGGTTCTTGTTTCAAATTTGGCTAGCCATAGTGGCTTGGACATGTTGTAAGTGTTATTCAAGTTTTTATGCATAATTTGTATTTGTAGCCTAAATCTGTTAAAACATGGTCAATCAGTAGTAATTCAGCTAGAGTAAGGTAGTTTGATCATAAATATAAGCTAGTTCTGTGTTTGGATCTGTTTTAGTTACATATTAAGTCATAAAGGGGTGTTTGGAATTAATATTCTACCTATCTTAAAGACTTGTTCAGGGCTTAGACTCTTTTGTTTCATGTTTGTGCAGCCTTAGTATACTCAATTGAGTCAATATATTGGTGCGCTGTGACCAAAAGTCAAAATTGCACCATAATCTTTATAGCATTAGCTGTTGGAAATTTGGGATTGCAAATCATTATATTGTGTTTAGATATCATCAAACCTGCTTTCATTGTACTTAATACATCTTATAACTTCATAATCAGTCATTTAATTTGGATCAAATCTCAGTTTAGTCAAAGTTCTTAATTTCTTCAAAAAGTCAAAAATAGCTAAAAAGTGGTTTTGAGCTCAGTTACAAGGAATTGTTTTGAGTTCATTCCTTGGACTTACTCAGTGAAGTTTAGCATTTCAAAAAGCTCATCTGGTCTACTTTCTTATTAGCAATTTTTTAGATTTTTATAATTTTCTTTTAAGCTGCAAATTAGCTTATGGATTTGGTCTCAATTTCTGCAAGTGCCCTGTGCACTGGTATCTAGATCTTGACAGCAACTTGCAGACTTCCTCACAAGCTCATAAGAGTTTGTGAGAAGCTGATTTTGGTTTATAAATAGGCAACGGTGATCTTTAGGTGCATTATTAGTTTTGGTTGAGCTTATTGGATGGCATTGGATAAGCTCAATAGTTGGCTGTTTCATTGGTTTGTTCATTTGTGCGATTAGCATTAGATCATCATTCGAGCTTTAGGCTTGTTAGGAATAGGTACTTCCAGTAGCAATTAGCCTATTTTAGCTTAAGTTAGCTTTGTTCCTTTGTTTGGTTGGTTATATAGCTTGCTAGCTTATTTTCATAGCTTATTCTCTTAACTGTTACACTATAGCTTGCATTTCTGTCACATAAGTTGCTTGTTTTCATTTTCATAGAATCTTAATATCATTTTAGAATTTTCCTGAAAGTTTCATAAATTTTGGTCTTAATTAGCTATTTTTCATAATTTAAATTAGTTTTAATCAATTTTAATTAGCCTTTAATATAAAAAATCGAAAAGGTTCAAAAAATAACTTTTCAATTTTCTTAGGTTTAGATAAATATAAGTAGTGAAAAAGTAATTTTCCAGATTTTTCTTAGCTTATTTGGTAATTTTAGTAATTTAGTTAATATTTAATAGTTTAAAATTCATAGAAAATAGAAAATAATCTGAAAAATACAAAATAGTTTTGAAAATTCTAGTTTGTTATTTTAGACTTTTCCATTTCATAATTTTATTTTTCTAGCTTTGTTTCCTAATTTCTTGCATTTTGGTTAATTATTAAATAGTTAAAATTAGTTTTAATTAATAATAATTAGATAATTAGTGATAAAATAGTTTTCTTTTCTAAAAATTTTCTTTTATCATTAGGATTGTAAAATATCATTTTCATATTTTTAGGGTTAATATTGCTTTAGTTTCACTTTTTAATTTATACGTCGCGTAGATTTTAATTTTAGTTTATAAAAACATAAAACAAAAACATCATTGTAAAAATAGTGATAGCGTTTATTTAATAGATTTTATCTTTTAATTTCCTCTCATTTGCATTTTAGCCTTTGTATTTGTTTGATATTTCGTAGTCATAATAATCAATCATAATCCTTTTAAGTTCAAACTCCTCGATCCTTTGTCGTTTGATAAATCATTGCATAGCTCGCTGGGACATAACGACCCGGGGAGACCATATACTCCTCTGATCTTCATTGATTTCGTGCTTAAGCTATTTTAGGTTTTCTTACGCTTGCGTGAGAGAATTTGACGGTTTTGCGCGGCATCATCATCCCATCAATTTGCACCCTTAGATCATACAAGCCACGTTTCACTGACCAATCAGAAGGCAGAATGAAGTGAGATGACACACGGATTGCCAACCTGGCATTCCATGTGTCATAATATGTCAGGTGATAGTACAATTGTACCCTTAATTGGATTAATTGACTTAATTGAAGCTGCGGGTGTTTTAGGGTTTATGTACCTGGGTTATTTTGTGAATTGGGGAAACATTTTTGGCGGTAAATGGAAATAATATTTTATTGCGTTTTGACTTTGTTTGACCAGGGATTAAGTGGGATAAAAATGGGTACCGGGTCATGGGGTGAACCGGATATGGATTTGGTTATTAAGGGTGCGTTTGGTACACCACTATCAGAATGCATCAATCACAATGATTATCATTGCAAATGTTTGGTTACTAAGTTGGGGAATAAAACTATCATTTGATACCCATAGACTCATAGGAGGGGGAGTAGGCACCTTTGCTAACTCATTCCCGTAGGACCCACCACTAATATATAAAAACCTTATACCTTTCTAAAAAAAGCATGTGTTAACCATAGCCTAAAGTTCACACCAAACAATAGAAATGGAATCGGTATTCTCAATCACATACTACCCTTTAATCAATGTCATACCAATTGTGATTCCGGATAGTATACCAAACGCACCCTTAGGGGCTTTGGGAGTAGTAGTAATGGATTAGGACTAGTATTGAATCCAAAGGTTAACATAAGGACCAATCTTGTAACTTCTGAATTTCAAGGGACCAAAGCTATAAATTCTGAAAAGTAATCCAAGGGCTAATCTTGACAATCTTCAATACTCCAAGGACCACTTTTGCCAATTTTGAATCTCAAAGGTATTTTCTACCAAATGCCAAAACTTGAGGGACTGATTTTGCCAATTCTTTAAATTTGATCAAATCTTTCATAAATCATCCTCTCAGCATGAAAATCTTCACAAATGCTCAATTCTGACCTTCCAGCTCAGCTTTAGCACTCTTTCTCTCTCGTGCTCGGATTTTTGTCTGATTTGGCTATCTTTTGTGTGTTTTGACAAATTCGTACCTGCACATGCATAAACTCAAGAAAACAACAAATATTAGCAATAAACGGCTCTTTCTTGGTTATTTTGGGTCTGTTTTTGGTAATGAAATGATATGTGTTTTAGCACATATCAGTTGCCCTAGCTCTTTTGCCTATAAATACATTGTAAACCCTTTTTGGAGGGTGCTGGTTCTTTTCATTATATGCATAAACATTACTTATCCTTTTGTGTGTGAAGATCCGACCACTCTTATCCTTTCTCTCATCATTCTTACTGATTTGATAAAAAACCAATAATAGAAGAGAAGTGTGTTGGGTAACTCAAACGTGTTAGGTTTGAGCACCGAGATCGTTCCGAACGAGGGTTGAATGGAATTTCCAACTCACGTCGCGATTATCGGGATTTGAATGAGAAAAGGGGATAATTTGATGTTATCTAAACTACGGGATAAGCAAAGTAAATGGGACTAACATCTATGGGGAAAACCTAAGAATTATGGCAAACTACGCAAATCTATACTAAAACGCAAATACGGGATTAAAACGAAACGCGAATAAAAATGCAAGTACGTCTATTCTAAATCCTAAAAATAACCTAAAATTACTTTTACACTAAAAATGATATAAGAAAACTATTTATGAATTAAAACTATTTTTTAGGATTTTTTCTAGAATTTATTAGAATTAAAAACTAATTATTAACTTTAAAAATAAAACTAATTATCTAAAAATTATGAAAAAGAGAGGGAAAATTATGGAATTACTTTTATAAAATCTAAAATATCATAAGAGAATTTTCAAAACTAATTTTGTATTTTTCTGATTATTTTTCTATTTTCTACAAATTTAAATCTATTTAAATCTAATTAAATTGTGAAAATACCAAATAAAAGGAAAAAATAGGAAAAATATTTTTATTCTTTTATATTTTTCTTAAACTGTGAAAATTGAAAATTATTTTTGGAACTTTTCTCAATTATTTGCAATAAAAGCTATTTAAAAGTGATTAAAAACTGTTTTAAATCTAGAAAAATAGCAAACAATGACCAAAAATTATGAAAAACTCAGGAAAATTCTCAAATGTTATTCTGGTTCTAAGAAAAATATCAAATATGATGCTTATGTATGAGAAATAAGGGCTGCAGTGTAAATGGAGTCTAAATAAGCACTTTAGAATAAGCAAACTAGCACAATAAGCCACCAAACTTCTACACAAGCTAAATTATACTATAACCACTCTAAATCAACTAACTACTACTACTCCTAACCTCAAATAAGCAGATTAACAAGATTAGATGCCAACTGATTTTGATTCAACAGCTTATTAAGGTCCTAAGTTTGAACTTATTCACAAGCTTATCAGAAAAGCTTGAGTACAAAACAGATAGGTGGTCTTCAAGACCACCTAGCAAACTACAATTGGACCAAATATGAGACCATAATAAGCTGTATTGAACTCTGTGCCAGGTCTGCAAGTTCTGCACAAAACAGGTTTTGACATAGTTGACTTTTGAAAAACAGATTTGGTACTTTGACTTTTTTGAGATTTAAGATCAAATATTGAACTGACAATGATATAATCTGATGAAATACAACTTTAACAAGCTGGTTTATCAAATTTTACACCTATCTATAATGATTTCAGCAACTAGTTTTATGATTTTAGATCGAGGCGGTTGAGATGAAATTTTGACTTAGGCGAAATTGGTTGCAAAACAAGGACGAGATATGAGTCGAATAAACTATAGCAGCCTAAAGCTCTTGATCTACTCCATTATAATAACCTCTAACACGTTTAAGCTCTAATCCAAACACCCTTTAATAACTCTAACAAACAACTTAAACACTCTAATCCTACAACTCATCAAGCGAAAGTTAAATAAGCATTTAAGTAATATCTTAAGACTATAACAAGATCGGATCAAGCATCTAATATGACTATAAGCATGACCGCATTCAATGATGATTTGAGCTTGAAACTTACAAAAGTCCAAATTGAATTTGAGCATAGTGTGATGTCAAACCGATGTAAAACACCAACCAACAACCCAATCCAGCATCATAATCAACCCAATTCCATTTCTGAACCAAAATAGCAATACAGTTGACTTTCGTTGACCAAGAATTTTTGTGAATGTAAATGAATGAAATGGACAAAGTAAACAACAAATAAGCTCACAATAGCTATGGACAGCTTATATGAGCTTATTACAATCTTAAAAACAGTTTATTTAGTTTTCAAATAGTGAAATGCAAGGTGAAAATTAAACTTGAGAATTTTTATTAAAACTGAAATAAGAGTACAAAGAAACTGAGATTACATTAACTTTTTAGAAAACATTACTTAACTAAATACTGAAATACAAAAACATTGACTGAATTTTAAAGGAAAAATACTACACGATTACAATGAGAGCCAAGGGGTCTTTATATAGTCATCAAGAGGTCTTGGGATCCCTTTCAGAAGAGCCTAGAAGTCCAATCACAGCCACAAATTCATTCCATTGTCATAAGCACCAATCAGAGAGCTCCATTTCACCATGTGAGGTGTTGCAGCCAATGGGAGAGCTTCAAATGTCCACGTGGCATTCTTATCTGACAAGTCAGTGGTGTCTAGAAGCTTGGAAAGATCCTTAGTACGAGGTGAGGTGTTTGGGATTGGTGGTAAAATGGTTAAAAACGGGTGTTTGGTTGCGTTTGGGAGGAAGATGCACTATAGAGCGCGTTTGGTTTGTTTATTATTATTCGAAAGGGTTGACCGGGTAATTGGGTGCATTGACCGGGTAAAGTAGCGGGTAAAGGGTAAACGGGGTTTAGGAGTATACCGGGTATTGGCTGGGTTGGTTTATTGGACCGGGTAGAGGTTTTAGCATATTGGGCCTTAGGCTTTTGATGGATAATGGATATATTGGATTGGATAAATGATCCAAGTGAACTTTAAGGACCGAATATGCAAAAGCTGAATTTTGAGGGACCATAAATGTAATTCTGAAAGTATCTTCCAAGGACCATTCTTGTCAATCTTCAAATAATCCAGGGGCTGATTTGCAACTTTTGAAACTAGAAAGATCACTTCTGCCAAATGCTCAAACTTGAGGGGCCATTTTTGCCAATTCTTCAAACTTGGTTAAAACTTCCAAAAATCATCCTCGGAGAATAAAATCTTCATAAATGCTCAATTTTGATCTTCCGGCTCGGCTTAAGCTCTCTCAATCTCTCGTGCTCGGATTTACATCTGATTTGGTTCCTTTTTGTGTGTTTTTACATATCCGTACCTGCACAAGCACAAACTCAAGAAAACCACAAATATTAGCAATAAACGGCTCTTTCTTGGTTATTTTGGGTTAAATTTGATAAAGAAATGATATGTGTTTTTGCACATATCAAAATACCCCAGACGAGACCATTGTCGTGTCCTCACGCAATGCAATCAACTCACGCTTCTAAAACCAAGGATTTCAATCTCTTTCTACTAAACCTATGAAAAAGTAGCAAAGATTCCTCAAAAGAGATTAAGAACCCTTAATTCTAAAAACGCCCCGTTTACCTTTTAATTCATATGTATAGATATTATGATTAAGCACACTTCGGTTATGAATGACGGTTTGTTGAACTTTCATGTCGATCAATAAATCCTAACATTTTTCAAACGACACATTAGGATCACGGAGTAGAAAACACAACACAGCGTGAAGTGACCATACGGATAGAATACATCGTCCCTGATTTTTCACAAGTCCCAAACTAAGCGTAAAATCGAAATCATTGTTAAATATGACTTTAGATGCTAACACTACCCATGGAAGTTACTTGTGTGATTACCTTTTGCTCCCATTTTCCTATTTTCCTCTAGATTTTTTATTTTTGTGAGAATTGAATTTCTTCAAATTTCTCGTTTCGATAACTTTTATTCGATAAAGATACAAAGCTAAGTCGCTAATTAGTTATCCGCCTTCTCTCAAGAACCATTGTTCCAAAAATGAGGTCCACATCAAGGAATGTTTATTTACTTATACTTTTGACTTTTTCATCATTTTCAACATCATTTTTCATTTTCAATTTTTTTTTTTTTTTTTTTTTTTTTTTTTTTGCACTTATTATTTTTTTTTTGCACTTATACTTTTACTTATATGAGCTATGAACTACGGAGCTTCACGGGGTAATTCTAAGACTATAGGCTTCATGAAATGAGGATCCCGGTTGGCTAGACTAAGACCTCACTCAATCCCGGCTAAAGATCCAAGGGTCCGATCTCGACACCGCAGCTCATAACTTTACCTATTACTTTTCACTTATTACTTGCTTATTTATTTATTACGGATCCTTGATGTGTACCCAATCTTTAAAACAAAGATTCTTTTAAGAAGATAAAGAACTAACTATCGCCAAAACTCAACATCTCTAATTATTTAGACAGATATGGGGTGAAACAATTTTGTGGGAACAAAAGCCATAAGTACCTTGATGGGCTCTAAAGAGAACCAACTACTCACGCTTAGCATCTAAACTCATAAGTAACTCTATCATTTCTCGATCTCCGCAAATTTAAAATCCCAAATAATGAGATCCGCGGATGCTTAGCCGATAATTTTAGATTATCTATGGTTAAGGAACAAGCTAGGGCTCAACACCCGGTCAAGTCGTAATTCTATTCCTACTCTCACCGGCGGAAAGTCAACAAGGTGTCAAAACATATATTAACTTAGCAAATGCTTCGTCTAATGAAATCAAGTCATGCATATTTAAAGTCACTGGAAACTTGCAAAATCTTAGCCTTGTGAGCTAGAATTCGCATTTTATAGCTTCTTGTCTAAGACACTAGCAAAACTTTTCAATCAAAAGACTTAACAAAAGCTTACAAAAGTTTTAAAATTTTCACATTTTGCACAATTTTTCATTTTCTAAGGAAAACGGGTTACTAAAGTACACGATGAAATAAGCAAGTCGGTCAAATCAAATCGAAGATTACCCTACCACAGACTAGAACGAAACATTGTCCTCAATGTTTAAAGCAAGGGTATCACGAAAATCTAAAAGCCGTTTATTAAGTATGCTAAAGATAAACGTTAGTCGATAAGATTAGGATATCGGATTTCCATCAAGATCGATCATGAAACTCGAGTGGAGAAAAGACAAACTTGAGCACGAGAGTCTTCATATCGGGAACATCCTAAACACAACATCACAAACAACCAAACACGAGAAATCAAGAGGCGACCCTTCGTGTCACTTATTAGAAAATAGAAAGAAGATAGATGGATAAGCATGGGGTGCCTCCCATGAAGCGCTACTGTTTTTGGTCATCGAGTCGCTAGCCTGACTCGTCCCCGAATTCATATGTCCTTGGGGAAGAAAGTGGTAGAGATACCAGGGTCAAAGACGGTATCCTCATTCCGGAGGGAAAGAGAATGGGTGGGTTGGGAGGGAAGAAAATGTCGGGCATCAGCACAAATGGGATAACTTCTCCCAAACTCTCATGAGGTTTTTCAAGAAAGAGTGATCCATCATCCGGTGGTTTTGCGGGCGGACGAAGGGATGACGGATCACAATAAGAATACTCCATAGAAGAAGGGAGTCCATGGTACGAAAAGTGTTACTTGAAGGTTCATCAACGAAGGCATCCAAGAGAGGATCCTTTTACGGTTAACTTCGCTTTATGAATGTCCTTTCCAAGAGTATCCTGTGGTTAAAAATCTTGTCCTCGGAGAGGAAGGAAATCAAAGTATCATCTACGTGAAAATCCTCACGAGGAGAGAATCACTCGGATAAAAATAATGTTGGACCTCGGGATCAACAAGTTCATCCGTCGAAAACTTCACTTCCTTTTCTTTCTTGGGAAAACGGATCATCGTATTCATCTTCTTTATTCGAGAAAGGATCGAGTCGGTGGGAGCAAGTTCATCGGTGAACTCCTCACTTTCTTCGTCAAAGAGTTGATTCTCAAAATTTGATTATATTCAGAATCGAATTCAAACAAGGGATTTGTGAATGTCATCTTGAAAGATTCTGGATTGAAAGATGTCTCAGAAGAAGTTTCCATATTTTCAGAAGAAGGAGTGGGATTGCCACTCAAAGGAAGGTTGATTTTCTCAGAAATTGGAGGTGGGACAAGTGGTGTGCTCTTAGAGCTAGCAGTTTCCACCACTATAGGTTCAACTTTCTTCACATCATCCGGATCATCCGGAGGGGGGTTAGAAGATGGCTCGTCATATAACAATTTTTCAAGAAAAAGAATGTCCCCCTCCGGGTCAAAAGTAGCATCATCAATCTCAACGGGAACTGAATCATCATTAAGAAAGGCCTCGATCTCTTCCCAAGTAGGGTCACTTTCCGTAGTGAGAGACGGGAAAGAGTCGGTCATAATCGGATTAGACGGTAAAGTGGGATTGCCACTTTCTTCAGAGAAATCAATCACACCGATGCTATGAATAGAATGATCATCGGGTGGAGGTTTTGAAGTTTGTTCGGCATAAAACACAATCTTTTCATTTCCTTTTCTGATCGTTAACGTTCCTTGGTAATGATCCACAAGGACTTTTGCGGTTCTCAAGAATGGTCTTCCAAGAGTGAGAGGGACTCGGGCATCAACCTCTATATCAATGACGGCGAAATCCATGAGAAAATGGAATTTATCCACTGCACCATAACATCGTTGACTACACCAACCGTGTGAGCAATTGTTCGATTAGCTAATTCGATAGTCATACAGTCGGTATAAGAGTCTTTAATCCAAGCTCATGATATATCGCAAGAGGCATGAGACTTATGCTTGCACTGAATCGGTCAAGGCATTACATTCCTCAAGATCATTTAAAGAGCAAGGAAGGAGAAATTTCCCGGGATCACCAAGCTTCTCGGGAGCTTGGTTTGAGGAAGAATTAAACGGTGTAGGCTCAAGTGAAATCTTTGAAATTTGTTCCAATTTCTTTTCATAAATCATATCAGCAGCTTTGATCATATCAGTCGTGAGTTTAAACTTTGTTCCAGAAACAACTTCCATATTATCTAATCGTGATTGAATCGATTTGCATGGTGTAAGATTAGAACTTGGTGTTATGGCGGAGATAGAAGGAACTTGGGCAACCGGAGGTTGGACGTATTTAGCTTTTCCATTATCAAGAGGAATTACCGGTCCTTTGTCACCTCGGTCTCTCGTCTACATTCCTCACCGGAGAAGAAGTAGTCATTGAGGGCCCATCATCTCGAATGGTTACGGATTTCATTTCTCCCTTCGGGTTTGGAATCGTGTTACTTGGGAGAGAACCGGAACCCGAGGGTTGACTTATTTAGCACAAAACAGCATTCAACATGCTTTCAAGTTTATTCTGCGAAGCATCCAATTTGTTGTTCTGAAGTCGAATCTCATTCCTAAACTCATTGCTTTATCTAGTTAACGATGATTGAAACTCGTTTCTCAAACTTGAAATCTGGGTTCTCATTGTTTGGATGGTAGCATTATTGTTCTGAATGTAGTTTGAGAATTCATTAGAAGGCAAAGGTGAAGCTTGATAGCTTGGATTTTGATATCCTTGATTGTAGTTAACTCCTTGGTTTGGGTATTGATTTGGTGGAGCTTTGAATTGGTTTTGAACATTTGGTCCACGAACTTGATTCTGATTAAAACGATTCTGATTGTTTGATGGAGAAAATCCCGGAGGTCCCATTTGATTACTAACACGAGGGTTTGTTTCAACTTGAGGACGGTATTGGCTACCTCCGGTTACGGCATTAGCTTCGAAAGGATTGCCATCGGTGGCGGTACAATTGTAGTAGGCATGCGGGCCACCACAAGTAGTACAAGTCGTTTCCACCGCTTTGACTTGAGCGGGTGGAGAAGAATTAATCTTAACCAAAGCCCGGATCATATCCGTAAGCTTCTCAATCTTAGCATCGATTGCTAGACGATTTCCGTGAGACGAGGACGATGGTGTAACATTCACTCGGCAAAGAACCGATTTGCTACGTGAGGTACGAACTTTAGATTTGTTCTCAATAATCGATAAGGCATCTCTCGTTGATCGGGTCAACAAATTACCACCAGCGGCATTGAGAGAGTCTTGATGGTTTCATTCAAACCGTAATAAACGTATCAAGTTGGTGCAACTCGGAAAAACCATGATGGGGACATTGCCTAAGCAAATCTTTGAATCGGTCCCATGCCTCACTAAATGATTCATCAAATCTTTGTGTGAATTTTGTTATTTCATTTTAAGGCTTGTTGTTTTAGGCGGTGGGAAGAATTGCTCACAATTTTGATACTAAATTCTCCCATGTGGTTATCGATCGAGGGGTAGTTTTTCGAGCCAAACCGGGCGGCCCCTCGAGTGAAAATGGAAAGAGGAGTAGCTTGATAGCCTCTTCCGAACGTTACGGTACTTGATCGTAGACGTGAGCTTGTTAAACCGTCGGATATGAGGTGAGGATCGCCCTCTCAAACCGTGAAATTGGCTCGATGATACCAAGTTGATCAAGGCGTGTTTAAGCTCAAAGTTATCGGCAACGATTGCCGGACGACGATGGCTTCTCCATAACCCTCGGTGGGTGCTCGGAGTTGCTCTAGCATAGATCGGTTGTCCTCCGCCATTTCGATGATGGGCGGATCCGATTAGTTCGAATCTCGGGTTCGACTAATGGAGCACGCCTATTTCGCCTTCTCGGAATTGTAGCGGTTTCAAGTATCGGTCAGTAGTTATTAGAACGAAAAGCATGAACTTTCAAAACCAAGGCAATTAAAATAGAACGGTATTCGAAACACAATGAACTTAACCAATAATCCCAAGTGAATAAATCACCTCTACAAGACAAACGCATGCGAAAGGAGAAGCTTTGTAGGTCGTGTGAAGCTTATTAAAACCCGCTTTTTTTCACCGCAATTTAATGTCGCCGCCCTTATACCCACCACACAGTTTGTTTATCCGATAGAAATAAATAAATTCACAAGCGACACAAAGGCAAGTTTTTGATCTTTGGTTCGGGAACTTATTAATGATAACACCTCCGTTGAGAATGTTATATAATTGGTGTCTTCTATTTATTAGCAAAAACACAAGAGAAAATCTTTTTGTATTTTTAATATGATATATATATACAAAAGAAAAAGGAAAATATTTTTTACTTTTTTATTTTATAGAAAAATAGTAACTTCACGAATGAAGGATCTCGAGTCACTGGGTAATTGGGTGCATTGACCGGGTAAAGTAGCGGGTAAAGGGTAAACGGGTTTAGGAGTATACCGGTATTACCGGGTTGGTTTATTGGACCGGTAGAGGTTTTAGCATATTGGGCCTTAGGCTTTGATGGATAATGGATATATTGGATTGGATAAATGATCCAGTGAACTTTAAGGACCGAATATGCAAAAGTCGAATTTTGAGGACCATAAATGTAATTGAAAGTATCTTCCAAGGACCATTCTTGTCAATCTTCAAATAATCCAAAGGGTGATTTGCAACTTTTGAAACTAGAAAGATCATCGCCAAATGCTCAAACTTGAGGGGCCATTTTGCCAATTCTTCAAACTTGGTTAAAACTTCCAAAATCATCCTCGGAGAATAAAATCTTCATAAATGCTCAATTTTGATCTTCCGCCCGCTTAAGCTCTCTCAATCTCTCATGCTCGGATTTACATCGATTTGGTTCCTTTTGTGTGTTTTACATATCCGTACCTGCACAAGCACAAACTCAAGAAAACCACAAATATTAGCAACAAACGGCTCTTTCTTGGTTATTTTGGGTTAAATTTGATAAAGAAATGATATGTGTTTTTGCACATATCACTTACGTATTTCATACTTGTGTTATCATGTCATGGTGACCTAACAGTGATTTAAAAGGCTTGTTTCATACGCTAAATGCAACAGTGATTCCTATGAAAGTGAGTTAGGTTTTTATTTGTTTTTCCTTTTTATTTTTTAGATTTATGCTTGTTGGTAGTATCGTGATTTCAGGAAGGGATTAAGTCGTAGAATAACAATGTATTTTGGAAAGTGTCCCGTTTTGGTACGTGTACTTTGTTTAAGTTGTAGAATAGCAATGTACTTTTCAATGTGTTCCAATTTGGTACGTGTACTTTTTTTAACTTTGTTTAAGTTGTAAAATAGCAATGTACTTTCCATAAGTGTTTCAATTTTGTACGTCGATGACGTACCAAATTGGAACACTTATGGAAAGTAAATTGCTATTTTACAACTTAAACAAAGTTAAAAAAAAGAACATGTACCAAAACAACATACTTTGAAAAAGTACTTTGCTATTCTACAACTTAAAAAAAGTACACATACCAAAACGGGACACTTTGAAAAGTACATTATTATTCTACGACTTAATTCCTTTCAGAAATTTGAAGTTTGCTCATTGAGGCGAAGTAAAGGCATGTCTTTTTAACGTGATCTTTCTACCATTTTTGGAGAAAATTTTAGGAGAGTTCTCGTTCCAATTCTACTTTTCTCTCCTTTTATTATTACATATTTGCGTACAAAATGGACTTTGTACATTTAAAGTGGGGGGACGGGAGTAGAATTATAACTTGACCTTTATTTGCCTGTTTTTCTAGTCTATTTTGAAAAATTATGCCATTTTGAAAAATTTTGACATGTTTTTCTTAACCAAACTAGAATAGCCCTTATCCAAGCACACTATAACCCTTGATTTCATTGGTGAGGTTTAGCCTTTCATTTTCCCCATATTACGCAAATCCACCAAATATTGAGTGTTCCGGTAGTATTGTAAACTTTAGAACTTGGCCTTTACATCATTTTGGGACCATATACGAGTACTGTGTCGAGTTAGCTTGATACATTTAGGAGGGATAGTTCGAGAAGGCAATGTTTTTGGGTTTACACTAAATAGCCCATATGTATATTATTGTGTGTGTTTATCGATTAGTCACCTCAACTTTTTGACCCCTGTGTAAACCCTTTTGTTACACTCACCTCTAGTGCAAGATACCCTTAGTTACATCCTTTCGAGCCATTCTTTCATTTCTTAACCCATATCTTGTATTATTTTTTTTCGTTACACCTATTCGCCTTAGCCTATGTGTAGTCTTGGTTTATGATTAGAAAGTTGTTGTTTGCCTTAGTTTGAGGTTCGGGTAGAGAGATTCAGAATCACACCTACATTGAAGACATATTCTTGAAGATCATTGAAGACCCCCCATATTCTCTACATATGATTCATCTCAAGTGGGGGGATGGCTTATTTTATGTTTTAGTTATAAAAAAATATGAATGCAAAAAAAAGTAGTATTAGTTTGTTTATTGTTTATTGTCAAGGATAGTGCAAACATTATAAGCATTATTCCTTAGTCATGATGGAGCTTATTGGATTAGCATCAAGGGATATTACCTCGGTCACATTCACTTGACGATATGAGTTGGTGACATCTACACCAACTAGCTTTTGGAATACTAAGTTAGTGTTCACTTCATTACATGACATTTATTTATGGCACACTAACTTGTTTTATGATTATCCGGTTTCCGCGTCTTGAAGCTTGAATTTTGGATAGACGGAGGGCGGTGATGACTTGGTTGTAGGCTTAGACTATTTGTTAGTTATTTTATTTTACACCTTTTATGCGCATCTCATGTCTTATTCTACCCTTGAGTCATGAATCGTGTCTAGGTGAAGAAGCGAGCAATTATTGGTGTCTTGGCCATGGATTTGGTCATGTATCATTGGTTTTGTCACCTTCGTCATGGTACGTTAGTAATGAAAATTCACCCTAGAATATTAAATTTGTTCACCCAATGTTGCCTTTAAGGATTATCTTAACCTTATCTCTAGTCGTAGAGATTTGTATAACCGTCAACCCTATGATAGAATACATACTATGTCTGTGCAAGAGTGACCACCCCGAAATTGACACTTAGAATAGAGAGAGTATGAGTGTTTTGTTCCCTTTTTGTGAGGTGTTCGGCTTTGATAAATTCTAGCATAGGAAGTTTTTAAACTCATATTTTCCAAGTCACTTGAGAGATATCTTTTTAAGAATGATTCAAATAAGGTCTACTTGAGGGCAAGTAGAGTTCAAGTGGGGGGATATTTGAAAACATCAAAGAAACCTGATACTTTAGTGTCAATTTCCCCCTAATATGCTCATCATTTGTATTGTTTTACTTTAAAATATACTCTTATTTCTTAACTTATCATTTTTCAGGTCATTAATGAGCATAAGAACAAAGAGAAGCGGATTTTGAAGGTTTTTAAAGTAGATATACAAGAGTATGCTATCCAGACAAGAGTTACGGCATAATTCCATACTTTACTTATGCCGTAACTAGGATTTACACTAGAATACCATAGTCAACGCAGTTCAAGGTTACGGCGTAACTTCACAACATGGTTACGCCGCATATAGTTCCAGACTTAGAAGAATTTTTATGGTCAAGATACTTATGCCGTAACCCATTTGCAACGTTACGGCGTAAAAGTGATGAAATTCACTATGAGAGTTTTATGGTCGTAACCTATTCTTAAGGTTATGCCGTAAATATTTTACTATGGATAAGATCGTCTGAGATACGATGATTACGGTGTAACCAATTCACAAGCTTACACCGTAACTTTGACGAGGCTATAAATATAAGCCATAATTATGCATTTTGGGAGAACTTTTTAACACACAATACCAAGGGACGTAAAAGGGCTTCTAGAGGGACGATATTCAGTAGCATACGGAGCATTTCCAAGGGAGAATCATGCCATTTACTACATAAGTTTTTGTATTTCATATCAAACATTTGTATTTAATTCAATGTTTTCATTATGATCTTAACCATTGAATTTCCTGCAGTATTTAATATGATTGGCTAAAAACCTTTTATGTTAGCCTAGTTATGAAATTGTTATTGCCATGATTTAGTTTTCTCATTTTTGTATCGCTTTGTGTGCTTATTCGTGGAAACCTTTGTTTCGGTAGTGTCAATGTTTGGTAGTATCTAAGAAGCTATGAGAATTGAACATCGGACCCTAGACGAATAGGTTGTGAGTAGTGGTAAGAATTGACCATAGGACCACCATTATCTTGTGTGTGAATTGACCATAGGATCACCTACCAACCGAAGATGCTTAAGAAGTTAAGGGAAACCTAAGTTCCGAGAGGTCGGGTTTCCTTAGAATAAGTCTAGATTGTAGCTGGTACTTAATGACTCTACATAGGTTAACCCACGAACTTTGCCAATCGTATGGTTACAGAATAGGAACCTATGGAAAATAGGCTAGATGAATTTACCCAAGGAGTCTAGTGACATTTACCCCCACATGAAGCGATAGAAAACATTAATACGAAAACTTAATTATGGCGTAACAAGATTAGTAATTAGGTTAGCACTTTTTTCCCTACTGATTGTTCATCACTTTTAATTTGGTTTCATTTTATTTTCATTAGTTTAATTATTATTTAATTCAAAACCCCCTTTAAAATAAGTGCCATTACAACTTAGATTAGATCCGAACTCATAGCTACCTCGGCTTTACTGATTACTATACTACACACGACCGGGTACACTGCTCGTTAGTGCATAGGTAGACCTTAGGTAGACAAGAAATTATAAATAGTTACACCTGGTCTAAAATCCAGCATCAGTAACCCCTGTTTATTAGTATTGCATTGAGGTAATACGAAGAGTTATTGTTGTAATGATGTGGTGTTGGCTTTATCGATACATAAACTTTGGAATGAGGCAAGTAACTTTGGTTATAACATGTGTCATAATGATTATCATATTATGTTTTTTGCAAATGATTGTGATTAAGGGCCTAGGAACCTTGGCTCATAAAGCATGGATAAATGCTAGAGATTATGCTATTGGACTGTAATACCCGAATTTTTATCACATGAAAGTAGTGTTATTTTTAGCTTGTGGTACTAGATATAAAGTAAGTTATTGTTCAAGGGTTGTGTTGTATTTACAAAATATGAATGGGTCTAATTATGTCATGAGGTCTAAAAGTTATAAAAGATAATGTGGATTAAATTAGTCAATCAGATAAGGGCTACTAGACTACGTTTTAGTTGCGATATTCACAAGATTTTCTGCCCAACTCACCATAAGTATTACAACAGCCGTATAAAACACACATAAAACCCTAATACAAAGATTGAGAGGGAATGCACATCAAGGAGAAAAAAATAAATAAAGGGATTTTTCGTTCAGGTTTCTGTGGTGATATTTTGTTTTGATTCGACTTCGAGTAGTGGATTCTTGTGAGGTAATTCCTATTCTAATTTGTATGGTTTCGTGAAGAATATATCAAGATTGTACCATTTTTGTTTTAGGTATTTGCACTTAGTTTTAAAATTTAGTCAAATCACACAAATATAATATGATTTAGAATGAATCAAATATTCAGTAATTATGTAAAGATGATATACCTTTTTACTCATTATTTAAAGGATTAAAGAATAACATGGATAAGGGAATTTGTTGTTGCGTTGCTTTTGTTACCGCATGCACACGTGGTAAAAAAAACCTTGTAGTGTACTCGATTTTAAATTGTGGAATTCTTAAACTAAAAATTGTTAACTGTGCTATTAGTTAAGTTCCATTGAATCATGACATATTAAAGGTGTATTGCTATGAGTATTTTAATTATAATAGTTGGTCACGTGGTTGTTTATTTTGCAAATTGCACGAATGAATTGCAAAAGCTAGTAACATTGTAAAATTTGAACAAAGAGATCAGCCAAGGTGGTTTAAGTGATGGCTCAAAATGAAATAGTTAGACAAAAATATTTTATACAAGTGGAAAACTAGATCAGCCAAATAGTCTATTACGTTAAGATTTGATATACCATGAGTGGAATTTTAGAAGTATATGTTGTCTGAAATTGTAGGAGACTTGTTTGGACAAGAAGGGAAAGCGGCAAAAATATTATCAGGTGAGTTTTCATGTGCTTTTAAATTGGGTTGCACTTTTATTCGAAGTACTATCAAGCGACTTGTTTAAATGATTGTTATTTGCTAAGTGTTTTTAGTGTTTGATAATATGTGAAAGTTGAGTAAATTGTTATATTTAAAATGTTGAGATATATAAATGTTGAATTGTGAATTGTGAATCGTGAAATACGAATTGTTGGAACCGTTGAACCGAACGGGTATGAATATGAATTGTTGGAACCGTTGAACCGAAAGGGTATATGTTGAATTGTTGGAACCGTTGAACCGAATGGGTATATGTTGAATCGTTGGAACCGTTGAATCGAACGGAAATATAAATAGTTGGTATATGTTATAACGTTATATAAATTGAATTGTTGGTTTATATTAAGTTTTTGGTATTTGAATTAATTAAGAATATGCTATAACTGAATAACACTTATATGAGATTTGAACAAATTGCATGATCATTTTATAAGTTTGATTTTATATGAATTATTTTGTATGTGAAAACCATGAATTCTCACTAGGTCTTTGGCTGACCCAAAACTCTTTTAAAATTTGTGCAACTCAGATAAGCCGCTTTAGGAATCAAGAGTTTGATTGAGACCGAGTAAGAGTAGACGCTTCCACTGATATAAGGTAAATAAGAGGATTTAACGCTTCGAAAAGATGGGGTGTTACAGTTGCTATCAGAGACTTAGGTTTAAGTGAATTAGGAGTTAGGAACCTAGTCTTAAACCTAGATTAAGTATTTCAGTTGCAAAAAGGTTTGATACTTTATGCCCTCTAGGCACACTAAAGATAAAGGTTAATAGTTGTCTTTGGAGATAAATTAGATGCCTTTATATAGATATAGACCCAAAATAAAATGTTGCCTTAATATATATCTAGTAATAGTTAAATATACCCGTATTTTAAATATTCTTGTGAATTTCAAGGCACAGAGAAATGGAAGGAAAGGGTGGCGGTGGATCCAAGCAACATCCAGGAAAGAACCAAGATGTGCCTGTTACCAAAGGGGAACTAAGTAACAAAATCATAAGGAATATGTCAGAACACATGCCTACTATTCTGGCTCAAAGTCAAGAAAATTTTAGGAAGGCAGAAGAAGCTAGGAAAGCTGCAGAAGAGGCTAAGAAGAAGAAAAAGGCAAATGAAGATACTGAGAGGAGAATAAAAGCAATGGAAGATAAGAGAGCTTCATAGGAGCAAGAAAGGAAAAGAAAGGCTGAACAAGATAGGAAAAACGCAGAAGATGCTGAGAGACAAAGAAATGAAGAAGCCCAGAGAGACGGATGTAGCTACAAGTCCTTTTTAAACTGCAAACCGACCGAATTTCATGGAGATAACGACCCTGTGATTGTTACCAACTGGTTAAAGGAGATAGAGGACATCTTTGAAATTAGTGAATGTTCACTTGGACAAAGGGTGAAGTATGCATCCCATTTGCTTAAAGGAGAAGCGCGACATTTGTGGAATATGATCAAGATCGCTCGTGGTAATGAAGCTATGCGTGCTATGACATGGGAACAATTTGAAGAGTTGGTCATGGAAAATTATTGTCCCCAAGGATTGATGGATAAGCTTGAGGAAGAATTCTTGAAACTACAGCAAAATGATATGACAGTCCAGAAATACACGACAAAGTTTAATGAAAAGGCAAGATTTGCAAAATACCAGGTAGCCACTGAGGAAAGAAGAATCAAACGATACATATGAGGTTTACGGCCGGGATTAGGGGTCCAGTTCAACAATCAAGACCCTCAACTTTTCAAGAAGCCATGGAACTTGCCTTGATGGTTGAGAAAGAGAATAGTCGTCAACTAGAAGAAGGAGGAGACAACAAAAGAAAGAGAGAGAATCGAGATGATGACATGAAAAAGATCAAAATAACTAGTGAGAAAATGGAGAATGCAAGTGAGTATAAACCATGTACGATATGCAAAAAGACACACAGGGGGAAATGTTGGCATGAGGATTGCCGTAATTGTGGGAAGCCGGGACATGCAACAAAGGACTGTAAAGCTGATTGGGTTTGTTTTAGATGTAAGAAACCGGGACACAAGATTGTTGATTGTCCTGAATGGAAGCCTCTTGATCCCCAAGAGAAAATCGGATATAGCGGCAACCGAGTGGAGTACAAAGATACTTAACCACTGAAGACAAAGGGAAGAGTTTTTCAACTGACTGCTGAGAATGCACGAGACACTCTGCATAAGAAATGAGATAATAAGAAAGCATGTGACATCTAGTTGCACCTTTTCGATTATTTTAGGGTTATGCATTTTGATTTGTTTGAATTATTAAGTTTGGTTTATTTTTTATGAAACTTTCACTTCTATCCTTGTTGCAAACATTCTTGGTTATAGTTGAATTTTTAGTTGCATAATAAAGCTAAGAGTATTAAGAGAGATGTTATGACAAGGTACCCATGTTTTTTTTTTTTTTTTTAATTTTGAGGACAAAATTTTTTTTAGGAGGAAAGTATTGTAATACCCGAATTTTTATCACATGAAAGTAGTATTATTTTTAGCTTGTGGTACTAGATATAAAGTAAGTTATTGTTCAAGGGTTGTGTTGTATTTACAAAAGATGAATGGGACTAATTATGTCATGAGGTCTAAAAGTTATAAAAGATAATGTTGATTGAATTAGTCAATCAGATAAGGGCTACTAGACTACGTTTTAGTTGCGATATTCACAAGATTTTTTGCCCAACTCACCTTAAGTATCACAACAGCCGTATAAAACACACATAAAACCCTAATACAAAGATTGAGAGGAAATGCACATCAAGGAGAAAAAAGTAAATAAAGGGATTTTTCGTTCAGGTTTCTGTGGTGATATTTTGTTTTGATTCGACTTCGAGTGGTGGATTCGTGTGAGGTAATTCCTATTCTAATTTGTATGGTTTCGTGAGGAATATATCAAGATTGTACCAGTTTTGTTTTAGGTATCTGCACTTAGTTTTAAAAGTTAGTCAAATCACACAAATATAATATGATTTAGAATGAATCAAATATTCAGTAATTATGTAAAGATGATATAACTTTTTACTCATTATTTAAAGGATTAAAGAATAACATGGATAAGGGAATTTGTTGTTGCGTTGCTTTTGTTACCGCATGCACACGTGATAAAAAAAAACCTTGTAGTGTACTTGATTTTAAATTGTGGAATTCTTAAACTAAAAATTGTTAACTGTGTTATTAGTTAAGTTCCATTGAATCATGACATATTAAAGGTGTATTGCTATGAGTATTTTAATTATAATAGTTGGTCACGTGGTTGTTTATTTTGCAAATTTCATGAATGAATTGCAAAAGCTAGTAACATTGTAAAATTTAAACAAAGAGATCAGCCAAGGTGGTTTAAGTGATGACTCAAAATGAAATAGTTAGACAAAAATATTTTATACAAGTGGAAAACTAGATCAGCCAAATAGTCTATTACGTTAAGATTTGATATACCATAAGTGGAATTTTAGAAGTATATGTTGTTTAAAACTGTAGGAGACTTGTTTGGACAAGAAGGGAAAGCGGCAAAAATATTATCAGGTCACTTTTCATGTGCTTTTAAATTTGGTTGCACTTTTATTCGAAGTACTATCATGCGACTTGTTTAAATGATCGTTATTTGCTACGTGTTTTGAGTGTTTGATAATATGTGAAAGTTGAGTAAATTGTTATATTTAAAATGTTGAGATATATAAATGTTGAATTGTGAATTGTGAATCGTGAAATACGAATTGTTGGAACCGTTAAACCGAACGGGTATGAATATGAATTGTTGGAACCGTTGAACCTAACGGGTATGAATATGAATTGTTGGAACCGTTGAACCGAACGGGTATATGTTGAATTGTTGGAACCGTTGAACCGAATGGGTGTATGTTGAATCGTTGGAACCGTTGAATCGAACGGAAATATAAATAGTTGGTATATGTTATAACGTTATATAAATTGAATTGTTGGTTTATATTAAGTTGTTGGTATTTGAATTAATTAAGAATATGCTATAACTGAATAACACTTATATGAGATTTGAACAAATTGCATGATCTTTATAAGTTTGATTTTATATGAATTATTTTATATGTGAAAACCATGAGTTCTCACTAGGCCTTTGGCTGACCCAAAACTCTTTTAAAATTTGTGCAACTCAGATAAGCCGCTTTAGGAATCAAGAGTTTGATTGAGACCGAGTAAGAGTAGACACTTCCGCTGATATAAGGTAAATAAGATGATTTAACGCTCCGAAAAGACAGGGTGTTACATAGACAAACTAGTTAAGGTGTTAGTCTAGTATTATTGGACTAACCAAGGTACGAAATGGCTGTGTTGTTATGACTTGATGTTGGTTGTTAAGTGCTAGTGATGCAAGTGTTGTTGATGTTAGTCTTTTGGACAATATATGAGTATGCATAATGCTAGTATGATTGAATGATAGATGATTACTTGTTATTACCGGTTACTTACTAAGGGTAATGTTTGTGATTTAGTTGTTAACATTTTTTAGGTTAATGTGAAGCAAGAAAGGTCTTGCAAAAAAGGCCTAGGATTAAAAGCACGGATTTGAAACTTATTACCTTGTGCGTTTGGAAGTAAATTAGATATTGTGCTTGATTAAGTTTGAACCCTTAAAGTTTAATGTAATAGTGTTTCAAATATTGTCTTTTATAGTTTCAAGTTCATAATTTGTAGTTATATGGGTGTATGAATGGTTTTAAAACAATGTATGCAAAGTGGGTCAAAAAGGGTGTTTGGGATGACCCTTACTTTTTGTAAATCTTACTTTTGTAGGTTATAAAGTTCAAAACATTGCGTTTTTATAAACTTAATGATGTAATAAATATATCTAAAGAGTTTTGTGGAATTTCAAGTCCTCTAGGTATGTTTACCGGAAAATGAAGTGAAAAAGGTGTTGGGTTAACAAATGTTTTAGCCTGCAATGGCCAAAATTTTAGCTTGTGGCTAAATGACCATTCCAACAAGAAAAATAACAAATAATTCGAGTTTGGTTTGGAGGGTTTCAAGTTGGTAATAGAGCATTGGTTTAAGTGAATTAGATTGCCACTAGTTGCCTAAACATAGACCATTAATAGTTGTAGAATCCGTAAGATCAAGTTATGTGGAAGTAATACTTTACCTTAGTTAAAAGGTAGAGTTAGTACTTATCACAATAATGATAGGATAATGATATAACTTAAACATGATTAAACTATAGTAATGTGATGTTTAGTCATAGAGTAAATTAAATGTATGTCAATTATTGATGTGTAACACTTTCGGATAAGTGTTAAATATAAGTTATATGATTATATGTGACATTAAGTATATGATAACGTGTTAAATGTCTAAGTAAAATATGAATGCGCATGATAGTTTGACAAATCAAAATACATAAAGTGAATGTGATTGAAAAAGTTACTAACACTAGTGGATAATGTTAGGTATAAGATTGTATGCTTATGTAAAGCGAAGACAATGGTAATTGTTAAATGCCTAAGTGCCAAAGAAATGCATTATTTGAGCTAGTTGTATATGGTTTATGTTTGAGACTCATGACCAATATATGGTCTAATAGTAATACATGTTTATCGTATGATGAGAGTATGTTGCTTTGTTAGGTTCCCATATTTATAACACAAGCATCAATATAAAAAGTATAGATAAGAGATAGATCGGTTGAACAAGACACATACAAACACGTATGATATGAGAAGAGTTATGCGTAAAGTTTGAGATGAAATGAACAACCAACCCTCAAGTGAGGGTTTACAAGATTATTTATAGGAGGGAACTAGGGAAACACACCAAGTTCCCATCCTTTCCTTATTGGGCTTTGGATAGGCTCATGGGCTTTCTACATGAGCCTAACCTTGATTACTAACATAAAAGCCATAATTAAGCTAACTATTACATATTAATTACTAACACTTAAATTATAGTTTAGGAGTGATTCCAACAATCTTCCCCTAAGTGTTAGTGATTGATGATATAAACGTTGTAGGTGTTGATGTAATAGTAGCTTTGACGCCTTCCGACATTCTTCTTCTTGTGAGAAGAAGTGCCTTGATTCAACAATCTCCTAGTGTAGAGAAATTGTTTCCTTTGAAGTATTCTCGCTTTGACGCCATCATTTTCTTTGTTCTTTAATTCTTTATTCTTTGTGATGGAAGTGATAGTATGTTGTGGTTGTCTCGCATCAGTCAAACCGTTGCTCCAGGTTCCACGCCTTTCTCCAACATGCTCACACACTCTTTAACGCTTGATTTCAAAGACTTATGTAGTTCTCTTAGTCTTTAAACTTTGTAGATTCTTTTACTTTGACGAAGAATCATTCGACTTTGTGTTTCCTTTTGAGAGAACTTTAATTAGTGAGGTTGTAGGTTAAGATATTAGTTTTCACATACACATCAAACCATAACAACAAGGTGGCGATAAGTGGAATTCTAGAGAGAAAGTTAGAGGTTTAGGGAACTTAGTGAGAGAAAGTGAAAGATATTATTATGAGCTCAACAACTCTACCTTGGGAGGTAGAGAGTATTTATAGTCTTACATAAATCGCCACACATCGGGTCGTGGATCGTGCATACAGTGGGTAAAGACCCGTCTGTCCTCCACGGTGTTACTTAACTAAATACTACTTAACTTAAAAGAACTACGACTACGAGCTTTTAACGATTACATATACTTGAGGTGACCGACTCTTTAATACCGGAATTTCTAATTCCTAACAATCTCCCTAAGGAGGTCACCTCAATCATGTACCAAAATTACATTGAATACAAATAGATATTACATTAACAATTGATCTTGCATTCTTGATGTAGTCCTTTGCTCCTAAGCTCGTAGTCATTGATTCTTCACATTGCATGTTTGGTTACTCCAAGTGGAGGTCTTTACCGATCCACGTGATAATAAATTTGAGCCATCTTTTGAGATCATCACTATCAAAATCTCGAGACATCCTTTGTGGTGTTGGTATTATGTGATGTTGTGACTTTAGGACCGACATGCTCACATTCGGATCATGATATCTTCTCATCGAGTAGCGGAAGCTTTTGTTGAATCATGATATTGGCGCAGCAGTAGCGTAAGCATGGAGTGAAAATATCGAGTCATTGATGCACTAATCATGATTTCTTTTGAGATGAATGTGTTAAGTGAGCATGCGGCTATGGATTGACCGCTTCATTCGATCACCGCAAACGCCGGGTGTACCGCATACAACAGCTAGCAATAAATCGCACGAAAGTGTCTTTGATCACTTTCGTTGAATTGAGGTACACGCCCACGGTTCCCCGCTGATCAAGACATGTACCGCCTCGTGATCGTATAATTCAAGAATTTCCTTGATGTGGTTTCGCAATGCTCTAGTTGTTCTCAAACCGAACATCTCAAAGAAGACAACACGGAGTGAGTGAACCAAATAATGTTAAGTCCACCGATTGATGAAAAGAGATTTGAAAACAATCGTATTGCTCAATAGAAATTGTTTTTGCAATACAACGAAGGTTTTATTGAAAATCAATTATCAATCATAAAACACCTTTGGTTTGAAAAATGAGTACACGGTCGATGTGCTAAAGAAAAGAGTTTTTAAGCACAAAGACCGGTTTTTCAAAGGTATCCGTCAATCCATAACTCGAACTGTGATTGATTCAAGAGATTGAATCGCCCATTGTTTTCGCTCGCTTGTCACATGGTTGATCCATATAATAGATCTCACATGCCACCTACCAGAGCTTGTTTGATGTTGGCTCCGAAGGCTTTCCATCTTCATTGTGAATATGTATACACATCACTCGGATGTTCCGCAATACCACAAGGATAATGCGAGGACTCAAGATATAATCTCTTTCCACATTGTGTGAAACAGAGTCTTCATTGAAAGTGTCCTAATGAGATTTATTGATGATCTCGTGGCTCTAGACTCAATTTGTGCATATTTGGATCCCGTGTCGAGACTAGGAGAGGGTCTCTTCTTCAATATCAACAATCTCTAAGAGAAAGTCGATAGATAATGTCGGTTCCCGTGAGAATGAAACAAGTCCTTTTAAGAGGAACTTGAGTGGTTTGGAAAGTTGAAGTGCAAGGCCACCGGGTCCATGACGCCTTGTCTTCAATACCGATGTTACCATCAAGAGCATATGAATTGAACCCGGTTTCGCCCTAAGGTTGAATAAATGGGGGCTATTTGTTTTCACCCTTTCCTCATTCAATTCTTTTTAATTCTTCAACCCTTCAAGCTTACCGAGACTTCATAGCTAGAACCTTGTTGGGTTTATTCCAAGACTAGCTCGCCTTAGTCCGCACTCTTCCCATATCTCATTTTTCTCCTTTTATCATCATACCTAAGGACTTCTACACTAACTAGTGGATTGTCCTCGGTAGATCCCTCCGGCTCGCGGATCATGGGAACACATACCTAACCTTATCATCCTTATATCACCGCATATAAAGTAAAGTTGGTCGGTCTATTTGGTATTGTTCATCCGCCATTGGAACCAATTGAAAACCATTTGAAAATCAATTCGATACTTGTGATATATTATCAAAGCATTTTGTACCGAATTGTTTTTGATATTTTTAGAACGAGAACTCCCTCAACATGTGCATCAAGTATTTGAAAAAGTTTTGCACACGGAGGCAAGAGAAAGAATTAACTTCTTTGATTACCATTTTCTAAAGATATCAACATCACTTCCCACATCAAATCAAGTAGGTATAGCATTTCCGGAAGGATGAGGTTTCCATGAATTTGCTCCCCTCAATATGTGCCTCGAGGTTTGAAAAGAGTTTTGCACATACTAGAGGAACCCGCACATTGGGATGAATGATCACGTTTCAAATCAAAGGTTTAAGATAGATGCTCCCCTCAACATGTGCATTGAAAATTTGAAATCGTTTGTCACATGTGGGAAGGACAAGATGTACATTCTTATAAAACCATTTACCGAATTATCGCTTTAAACCAATTTAAATCACACATTCTCCCCGATCACAATTATCAAATCATTTGAGATTTGTGATCTCTTATAGATTTAAATTGATTTTGAAAGCTTTTAAGGAGAATTGTGACTTGATTGTGAAAGCGTTTGAACCGATAAGGATCGGATTTTAAGACTTTAAACTCCATTGATAAAACATGCATGTATATCTTTTGAAAACAATTTAATGCCAAATAACTTTTAATTTAATTGAAATCATTCTCCCTCAATCAATGACATAGGTTGTTGATTGAGAGATAGAGATTTTGACATATAAGTCCCGATGATTATCAAAAATAGAAACCGAGTTATTTTTCAAAGCATTTGGTTTTCAAGCAGATAAATGTTTATAGAATCGAGCATGGAATTTTGAAAGCATGATAAAACATAGCTCGTTTTTCTTTTAAAACCGGTTATTGCTCAAGATGACAATAAACCATTTCTCTTTCTCCCAAATATATATATATATATATATATATATATATATATATATATATATATATATATATATATATATATATATATATATATATATATATATATATATTTTTTTTTTTTAAGAATTCGAACAACATCTAAAGTCCCGTGTCATTCTTTGAATGACAAAGACAAAGACCGTAGATATTATCGAACGTAGAAAAAAACATGACAAATTGACAATATTTTTTGAAATTTTTTAAATTTTTTTCATATTTTTATGGATTTTGAAGGTTTTATAATTTTCTATTTTGTTTTTCGAATAAATATTTACAAAGAGATAGATGAAGATAGACCTTTACTCCTCGCCTTCCTCCTCAAGACGTTTGAGAGTTTCGTTGAAGGCTTTTCAAACCAAGTCGTGGAAGAATAAACTCAAAACGCTCTCTTGGAAGAGCTTTGGTGAAGATGTCTCGCTAACCGATATTCGACCTCACAAAATATAGTTCCACCACACCTTTTTCCACTTGTTCCCCGATGAAATGATGTCGAATGTCGATATGCTTTGCTCTTGAGTGTTGAACGTTGTTGCATGAGAGAGCAATAGCACTTTTATTATCACAAGACAGAGGGATTTTGTTGAATTCAAAGCCATAGTCGATAATTGAGATCTCATCCATAAGATTTGAGCACAACAAGATGACATGGCTATGTATTCACCTCTGTAGAGGAAATAGAAGTACTCATTTGCTTCTTTGAAGACCACTCACAAGCTTATCACCCAAAACCGAGCACCTCCGGACGTATTTCGACGAGTATCTTGACACCGCATGATCCGTGATCCGCATATGTCGTTAGTGACATACCGGTGTCTTTCGGTACCAAAGTCCCATATTGATGGTTCCTTGGAGATACCGAAGACCCGCTTAATCGCTTCAAGGTGCTTTTAGTAGGCTTAGCTCGGTATCTAGCACACATGCAAACAATGAACAAGATGTCCGGTCTACTAGTCGTGAGGTACATCGTGATCCAATCATACTACGATATTTCGTTTGGTCAATCATGATCCCCGAGTGGTCCTCATCTAGTTTGGTTCGATCAATCATGGGGTGTCAACAGGTCACTTGAATTAAATCCAAATTTCTTTAAGATCTCGTTGCATATTTAGATTGATTTATGAAAATGCCTCCGGACTTTGTGAAATTTGTAATCCCAAGAAAATGACATTTGTCCCATCATTGACATTTGAAATTTTGAACTCATTTCATTAGAAAACGATCACATTCCATTGGGTCCGCCGAGGCAAAAATAATATCATCAACATAAATTTGAACATGAGTTAAATGTTTGCTCGACTTTCGGTGAACAATGTAGGATCAATCGCTCCTTTGTGAATCCGGTTGATAGAAGAAACTTTGACAAATGTATCATACCATGCCCTGGAGCTTGCTTTAAACCGTAAAGAGCCTTCTTCGACGATAAACGTGAGTAGGATGCTCTTGATTCACAAATCCTTCAGTTACCGACGAGACGACTTCTTTAAGATCTCCGCTCGTAAATGCCGCCTTCACATCCATCCGATAGACTACCATGTTCTTACTAGCAAGATTAGCCGTAAAGATTCGATTGCCTCGATTCGAGCAACAGAGCAAAAGATTCTTCAAAATCAATACCTCCTCTTGACGGTATCCTTTAGCAACTAATCGAGCCTTGTTCTTCAACACATCACCATGCTCATCAAGTTTCACTTTGAAGATCCATTTAAGAGCTATAATCATAGCACGCCCTGGAGCAGTGTACTAACTCCCATACATCAAGACGATCAAACTCATGAATTTCATCTTGCATGGCATTGAACCGCCTATCTTCATTCATGGCGGTTTTAACATCTTTTGGTTCAATCTTAGATAGTACGGAGTTGAAGAAACACCATAAGGCATCGGTTGCAAGTTGTTTCGGGTTGATACAGACGAGAGGGATTTCCAATGATGTTGTCTAATGGATGATCGTGAGTCCATTTTCCGAGGTGTTCATGTGGCGCTTGTTGAGGAACCGAGGTAGTCGAGTCGATGTCTCTCAAGAAGATGGTTCGATGATGATTCGTGAGTAGCAAATATGTTTTCAAATGGAGCATCTTCGTGGAGTAGCAAAGGGATTAACTTCATCATTGATGCCGTAAACATTTCCATGATGTATATTTGAAGAATGATGATTTGTTGATGAGATCAAGGATCGCAGCAGTGCTTCTTGACTTAAAGATATTGAGACCGAGGATTGACTTCATTCATCGGAATATGAGCATCCTCTATTGTAGGGATCAACACCTCATTAGTAATTGAATCATACAGTTCATCAAACATAGGATCAAACAATTTCTTTACATCATCTTCGATGGAGGTACATATGGAGTTTCTTGAGAGGAGTTTGGAACAAGGGATGAACCAATGGGACTGCTTTTGAAGAGCGGGTCCCGAAGTGGAGTGTCCAGAGCCATTTGACCGGTCACCATCAAACGAACGTGAATTGTTTCCATGATATTTCGGGTTCTTTTGTTGTAGATTCGTATCCCTTTTGTTTGATGCATATCCTACAAATACTCCAATGTCGCCTTTGGCCCTAAGTTTGCCTAAGTCTTGACCTCATTAGTTGGATAGCACAATGCACCAAACACACGAAGGAAAGATAGATTAGGTTTTCGTTGTGGACAAGTTCATATGGAGTTTTTCCATGAACAAGGTGAATCGTGGAACGATTTTGTGTAGCATGCAAGTGGCAATTGCTTCACCCGAGAAACATTGGAACCTTTGAGTAGATCAAGATTGTTCTAGCGGCTTCAACAAGAGTACGATTTCGCCTTTCAACTACACCGCTCGCTGAGGGGTTCGTGGAACACTTCTTTGATGGTCGATTCCAACGCTTTCATAGAATTCACTAAGTTGTTTGTTGACAAACCCGCCCATTGTCTGCTCGATAATTCGACGCTTTGTTTAGTCGAACTCGCACTGCTTGATGAGTTTGATGATGATATCGAGTTTCATCCTTTGTCCTTAAGAACTTGACCTGTGAATCTAGAGTAATCATCAACCACAACTAACACATATTTCTTCCCAAAGATATTCTCGCACCCTCATTGGTCCACATAAATCCATATGAATCATATGAAGAACTTCGTGATGAGTTAGTAGGTTTGGGTTTATGGGCATACTTCTTGCTTTTTCCCAATTGACATGTCGAACAAAGATGATCCTTTTCATACTTTAGTCTAGGTAAACCTACAACTAAGTCCTTTCTCGAAAGATCGTTGATGGTGCCAAGTTCAAGTGATTGAGACGACGATGCCATAACCATGACTTTGTTTTGAAGCCTTTGATAACAAGCGATTGAGAGGCCCTCATCATGTCATCGATAGAGATGGTGTAAAGATTTGAGCCACGAGTTCCTTTTAACAGCTTCCTTACCATTAAGATCTCTAACAAAGGTGTATGTTTTTCAAGGCTACTTCTAGATCGTAATCACGTAATTGACCAACAGAGAACAGATTATGACCTAAACCTTCCACATAGTAAACTCTAGAGATGACACTATCACCAACAACATAATCTCCATAACCCATAATAGCACCGAAATGATCATTACCAAATCTAATAGCCCCGATGAATTTGCTCACGAAGTTCATGAGTCATGACCGGTCTCCAAATATATGCTTGGAACAAACTGAGTCCGTGTACCACGTAACGATTTGAACGATCCGCAGTTGAACACGCACAAGAATGGATAATCGATAATTGGGATCCCCATGCAAGAATGGGTTCCATTTGGTTAGTTACAATGGTTGGAACACCCACATCGTAAATAGAAGCATTCATATCGTAAAGTGAGGCAATGGAATCATTGTGAATAGATGCAAGATTAGTGTCTCAGATAGCCCTGCTCACAGCAGTGATCACTTTTAAAGGAATAGTTCTACCAAGAGGCATCCATTTTCTAGTGGGCATTATCTCGATTAGTCTTATGACCAACATGTATCCAATAGAAGCCTATTTTATCGAATGTTCTTCCCTGGGTTTCCACTGCTTTCTAACTTTCTTTCGCTTTTTGCCTTTTAGCCTTCTTAGCATGAATTTTAGCATTAACAATATTAATCGGACAATTAACATCATTAGCGTAACATTAACACCACATTCATGATTAGAAATGTAATTCAAGCAGACATCAAGACAAGGTTTGCAAATAGTATCGAATTCAAATTAATTACAAGACGCCTATGGCTAATACTAGAATCAACACGATTCGCTTTATTCGATTCAAACTTAAAGTTCCTAGATTGTTCTTCTACTCTTTTCCAAAGGCACATTCTTAGCTCATGAGGTCCTATCATTCCTTGTATTGTCTTGAGACTTTGACCGCTCCCTTTAATGTCACCGATTACTCTGTAGAGGAATGGGAACATTAGTTGGTTTTACTACTCTTTGCATCACCTGCTTAGATGTGCCGATCCGAACTACATGCAGTGCACTAAGGTTTACTTTCTTAAAACTAGAGGTACCGAGATTAGTACTCCTAGAAGGCACACTTGAGTTCTCTTTCTTAGCATTGATGATCTAGAATCGAACTACTCAAAGGCACACTACGGTTCACATTCAAAACATTGGGAATCGAGTGCATATCATATTTGGCATTAGGCATCGAGCATGGAATCAAAGGGTTAACTCTCTCACCTAATGTCTTTGGGCATATTGTGATCAAGCATTCTAAGATTTCTTGAGATCGTTTGGCATATAAGCATGCATGTCCAATTGCATTATCATGAGGTTTCTCTAGCTTATCCTCTTCAACAATCTCACGCAGCATTCTAAGCAATCCTTAAGAGATGAGAAATATGTTTGAATAGCTAGTTTGTTGTTTCTTAGATGAGGAGGACATATGTCACGCATAAAGCATATTTATTACAAGAGTGAACCTTTGATACACCATTCTCCCCATTGGTCATTGGCATTTTCCCTTTACCCGACTCTTCGATTCTCAATTTCCTTTGCAATGAAGCTATTTGTTCGTTGTTTTTGTTACGAGTGACTTTAATTGATTCAAATAACTCATTGAAATGACGTTTAACCTTTTCATTTTCTTCTAGAAAACTTTCGCTTTCCTTTTGTAAAGCATTTACTAGGTTTTGAAGATGAAACGCTTGAGAATTCGAGAATCTAAAGGAGGAGGCATTTGGGAGCCCGTCATATTGTTTGTTTGACCCTTTAATTGAGAGATTTGGGCTTTCAACTTTCTCGATCGTGTTGCACCGAGCTTGAATCTGCTCATCACGCTTGTTAATTTGAAAACTCGCATCAAACTCGAGCATCCAAGATGTCTTGACATTTGAAGTTTTGACATTTTCTTTAAGATGTTGATATTTTAGTTGTAAATTAAAATGCTCAACTTCTAGTTTAGAAAAATGTTTAACGAAATTGTCGTGATCATCCAGCTCAATTTTCTCGCTTAGTTTAGAATTAGTTTTTCAAGCTCAATGACACGATCATGGAGACTTTCAGGCCACAGATAGTTCATGAAATTTGGAAGCATTAATAGAGCAATTTGAAGCGTTGAAAACACATCTTGAGCAACACATTCAAGAATAAGATTCTCATTTAATGTATGCAAGTTCTTTCTCTCAATCTCATTATATTTCAAAGGCACGCCATAGTCACTAACTTCAACAACCATTGCATCAAATTCCTTTTCCATTCCCTTAATATCGCTTTCTATCCCTTTTAAGACTCTCAAAGTGATCTTTAGAAGTTTAAAGAAGGGCATGACCTCGCTTAAATAACATTCTTTCATTTGTTCAAAACCCTTTCTCCTTCGCTTATACCAAAGGTGTGATCCTTTTCTTGCAAGTTTTCTCAAAATCAACAAATAGTTGAAATATAACGATTGGCTAATTAATGTCTTGCTTTTAGTGGCAATTGTTCTAGGTACAAGATGCATTGGTGTATTAGGAGGATACACAACGCTTCTAGGCATTTTCCAAAGGGAGGGTTTGTTTCAACAATATTTTCCGCTTCGCTTATCTAAATCCTTTTTCCGTAAGACTTGTTCGGAGTCAACAATGTCTCGAGGCTTAAACTTGTTCAAGGAAATCCAGCTTTTCCTTCTTGTAGTCATGAGGAGTGATAATTATTTTTTCTCTTTGCATTTGGGATCATTTTGTTTCTTATTCATCTTTTCCCTAGTGATTTCATTTGATTTCTTATCTTCCTCAAGGCACTCAACGCAACTAGGTTTTCGCCTAGGCTTAAGGATTTCATTACCATCATAAAGCACCTTATGAGCATTTCTAGCCTTTTAATTACCTCCGGGTTTGGTTCCTCAACAAGGGAATGCTATGCTTATCGCTTAAGACTCGATGTTTAGTGACCATGTGAGCAAATCGAATGGTGTTTCCTTGTATGTACAACTTGTTTTCAAGTTTGTTTTTCAAAGTTTTCGATTAGAAAATCTCTCAAGAGTTTTGATTCCTTTGCATTAAATTCTTGCTTAAGCATTTTCACATTTTCTTGAAGTTCTTGTTTTTGCTTAATGTTTTAGAAAGTTTTTCTTGCAAGGAATTTAATTCTTGTTTCAATACTTCTCTAAACTTACTTTTTCTAATTATCGTACTCACTTGGTCATCCATTTCCCGCTCACGAGTGGTCAACTCAAATTTAGCACGTTGTTCATAAATAGCAACACGCTCTTTATAGGCATTTAGTTCGTAAATTACGTAATCATCGTGGGCACATGCGGTGTATTCATCAAAACATAGTCATTGTTGATCGCAGAAGATGCATCACTTGGTACAACTTCACTTTCACTGTTTCACATATTGATCATATGGGACAATATCGATATTACCCATATTTTCAATATTTGATTCAATAGTTTCATTGATTGTACTTTGTCATGCATCCGCTGCACATCAAGATCATCGATAGTTTTAATACCTCCGAGATGAGCTTGTCATGGATGGGCCACTAGTGGTGAAGAAGAGACCTTGGGAGAGACCATTGGAGAAATGCTAGCCATAAAATTGTGTGTGCCGAGGTCCATCATCCACATCGTAGTCGATGCATCACAACACGACTTGAAAGGCATTCGATGATTGTGACCTATCTCCGAATAGGTCGCTCATCCACATCTCGCATCATAGGTCTTGGCATTGCCCTCAAGAAGAAACAAAGAATTCCTCTTCATCCAAAGCAAGACCATTGTCCCGAGCTTGTGCCAGCAAAGATCTTATCTCTCAAGTAATCAAGATTCGTGGACGCTTTGAGATGTGCGCCTTGCAATGTGTCCTTCACCACCACGCTTATAACATTTGATTGGCTTAGCTTGACCTTGGTTACCATTTCTTCCTCGATTCGTTGCCAACATAACCTCTCCCACCCACCTCTTCCCCGATCATACCGCCTTTCCGAATCGGTTGCACCACGATCCTTCCATCTTTAACAAAGGGCTTGATTGTGTGGGTTAGATGTCGCTCGAGGTTGTTGTTGGTTTGTGGGAGAGAATTCATGTTTTGACTAATGAGAAGAGCTAGTTGATTAATGAAGTTACCCACGTGAGCATCAAGATCGCCTTGTTTGAACATAGGATCGTGAATGAGTTTGTGATTACCATTACCCAAGGGTATGACTTGTGATGCTTTGGTTGTGATTCCGATGTTTGAGTAGAAAGTCGTTGAGTCATTAGACGAGCTTGTCTCTCCTCGGTTGGTTTTGAACCGATTGAGAATCAATTTTTCAAACATAGCATGTCTCTCATTCTCAAGGAGGAAGGCATAGAGTTGCTCATAGTTTGTATTCTTCAATCCTTTAGTGAGCTTCACAATGGTGACAAACTTGTGCCATTCGGGATTCATGTTGTTCACAAATTTTGAGTTCAAATTGAATGTTAGGCATAGTCATTCGATGTTCCTCATGTCATTCACTAACTTATGAAATCTCACATAGTACTCATAGACATTCTCATCCGGTTTCATCTTGAAGTGCTCAAATTGGCCATAGAGTGGGATTCTCTGCCTTCCATAGTTAATTTCGAACCCGAGAGAAGCATCTTAACATTATCCCAAACCGCCTTTGCATCGTTGTTATGATTGATCGCCTTGTAGATGTCTTTAGGAAGACCTTGAAGAACAATGTTTGAAGCCCCGATATCTCGCATCGAATCTCTTTTATCCTTATCATCAAGCTCATCATACATCTTAGGTCCGTCCATTCCGTAAACAGAGTACCATCTTCATTAGTATCAAGTATGTCTCTAGTCGCCTCAACTCGATATGGTCCTTCATCAATGGATTTGAGAATGTTGACACCATTTTCCTTTCCAAGGCAATACAACTGATTCGTTGAGCCCAAGAATCGTAGTCGCCTCGCAAGCATGGGTGGACGAGTATCCGAGCCACCGCTTGTACATCCTCGCAACAATGGAGATGATAGTAGGAACGTTGGTAGACATGTTAATGATTATACGGATTTTATAACTCTATGATTAAACGGAAATAGATTCTTTCACGGATTTTACTAAATCAAGAGAAAACCGTAAACAATCACTCAAGTCGCTAGAAGATAATGCACTAAGTCGCTAGAAGATAATGCACTAAGTCGCTAGAAGATAATGCACTAAGTCGCTAACACTTAATTCGCTACACCACTAAGTCGCTAGAGTCCCAAGTCGCTAGACAAAAGCAAGTCGCTAAGTAGTAACTCGCTAAGCCTCAAGTCGCTAGCAAAATTTTGGCAAAGAATTGCCACTCAAGTCGCTAAAGATACAAGTCGCTAAAGAGCAACTCGCCATGCACCAAGTCGCTATCACTGTCGCTACCCGTAGTGGAGAGTCCACTACTTGTATCAGAAATCGCTAGATCTAAGTCGCTAGGTTTAGAACCAGAACTCGCTACAAATTTGTAAAGCAAGTCGCTACGAAGAAACTAATCCGTGAGTTAAGTCGCTAGCATGAAAAACCACATAAACATCACTTTTCAATCCAAAACAACCCAACCAAGATGATTTAAGCTTACCAAATGATAACCTACACACTTGTGATGATTCTAAACATAAAAGTACTAACAAAATCCAAACTTTAACCCGAGAAATCAACCAAATGATGCAAAACCACTAAACTTTTTCAAACTCAAAACCACCTAAAACCACTAGAAATCCAAAGATGTGCAAGATATGATCTAACCATGGCTCTTGATACCAATTGTAAGATATTAGTTTTCACATACACATCAAACCATAACAACAAGGTGGCGATAAGTGGAATTCTAGAGAGAAAGTTAGAGGTTTAGGAACTTAGTGAGAGAAAGTGAAAGATATTATTATGAGCTCCTCCAACTCTACCTTGGGAGGTAGAGAGTATTTATAGTCTTACATAAATCGCCACACATCGGGTCGTGGATCGTGCATACATGGGTAAAGACCCGTCCGTCCTCCACGGTGTTACTTAACTAAATACTACTTAACTTAAAAGAACTACGACTACGAGCTTAACGATTACATATACTTGAGGTGACCGACTCTTTAATACCGGAATTTCTAATTCCTAACATCCTTTCATGACAAGTACGGGTTGTAAACTGTTATGTGTGTACAAGCCATTGTTAGATTAAAATCACACAACCAAATGTTAAGATAATGAACCAAATCAAGGGTTACCAGAGAACCGATAGTCCAAAGAATAACTCTGTGATGCGCTCGGACGTTGATAGCTTGTGAGAGATATGTTGGGACGACCTCCTATGAAACTCTCCAAAGTTCGAACCGATCCTTCGAACAACCTTTCATCAATCCGCGTGATGATTTTCTTCACATCCTTCTCTCCCTTGAATTCCATCTCTTGGTGACCCAATGCCTTGTTGTATCGCTTTAACCGTAAGCTAACCCATCCCGACTTTCTTGATGTATGATCCCCAAACTTATGAAGATCTTTACACGCCATTAGCAATTTCGTGTAGTTCACTACGTAGACTACTCCAAATGGTTTGTCGATGAGGTGTACCGAGGAAGATAGTTAATGTCGGGAAGGTTGAGTTGTGATTTAGTGAGGTTAACACGCGTCGATATGATTCCACGGCAAGTTGTATATCTTCTACACGTTCTCGGATCACTATGCTTCGATGAAGATTAGCAAGGACTTGATGTATTCACGTTGTATTTTTATAGAGAAATGTCTCATTTGTCCCCTGCACCTTGGCGAGATACATATCTTCAATGTCATTGAGAGACAATCTCGAAAGTCCGCTTCACGAATTCATAGTCCTCTTCGCCTTATCTTTTGACCACTATTTTCTTGAGAAATGTTTAGTCCCATTTAGACGAGAGAGTGACATGCTTGATAGCAACGATCCCTTTATCACTTGATACTTCATGCTTTGATGCGAGTACCGAAGCTCTTGTAGTAGATTCTTCGCGTTCGTGCCGTTGATGAATCCCATACATTGCATCAAGATCATACTTTTCCACAGTTTCGGAGAACATGTGGGTGGCATCTTCCTCGATTGCTATGTCGTTTGAGTATATTGTCACGGAACGGAAGTGTAAGTGATGTAGCGTATTTTTAGATACATCGCTACCGTAGAAGAAATTCGTGTCTTTGTTGAAGAAGTGGCGAATGGAATCTTTGGTTGATCCGGTCGACCAATTGTGGGTAGAGGTCTGGTCCAATCGATGTAGTATGGAGCTTTGTCTTGTCGAGTGAAGTCGATGTTAGCTTCGGATTGAGCCAATCGATGTTCGACATGCCTCGTGCAATGTTTTCGAGGTGGTATTCCACTTCAATTGCACTTTCGGAGCTATCTTTGAGCGGTTGGAAGGCATCATTCTTGATTCGCTTGATCTCAACCTTCATCATCTTCTTCACTTTAAATCGTTCTTGTAATAGCTTGACATGCTCCATGGTACGGCCATCTACCATTTCTTGACCTTCCGGTATTGGGGAGTAGCATCACAAAGTTGAGAAAACCAATCAGATTCACGGTTGTATCATTATTCAGCCATGAGACAACATCATTCTTAGTCGCCTTCTTCTTTTCTTTGGCTTTGATGAGGATGCCGGTTTCTTTGTTGTGTCGGGAGAGGTGGTTTGTTGTTGGGGCTCATGGAACTCTTCATCTTCACCACTAGTGTATTCAAATGATCACCGGTTTTCTATGGAGGGTGGTAACTCGAGTCCCGAGGTTTATCGCCAGAAGAACGTGGAGGAGATCATCTTCCATTGGAATCCTTTGGGTTGGTGGCGGCATAGAGGATGATTCATCGCTTTCTTTGGGTGTTTAGACTCTTTGTCTTTATCCGAATCCTCATCGTCTCTAGGACGCTTAGCCAGATCACCGCCGCCTCGCATCCCGCTTTGAGTTGGTATTCCAAAGAATGCTTCAAAAGTTTACCTTTGTCCAAGTAAACTTTGCGATCGTTTAGACGTTTGAGTTACAAGCTTGGAAACCAATTACGCATCGGAGAAAGTCGTATGATCGCTTAGGTTGATTGTTACGGTTAGGCGTTGATCTTATTGTTTGCTTGGCTATCCGCATGAGATTCGGATAGAGTTTTCGGTGAACATCTCCTTTGTCACTCCAGAACAATGTCAAGAAGGAACTTATGTGTATATTCCTAATCATCATGTTCATTTCCCTTGGACATCACGCTGCATAAAATTGGATATACTCCTTTCACTTGACATCTTGTCTATCTCGTCATGTAGAAGATTGATCCCATCGCAAGTTGATTCAATTTTTGTTGGTCACATCTTTCTTCCCGACTTGCTTGATGACTTTGACAATCTTTGTCTTAGCCTGTGATATCCAAGAGTCGGTTGGTTTCTTCACTAATTTGGATGTGGATTTGGTTGTGCCTTTAGATGGTGGTGGAAATGAATGAGAGGATGAGTCGATGATGATGAGACATGAGGAGACCTGTGGTCTTTTGGTGGCTCGTGGTTAGTTCCTTGAACGTCTTGGGCTATCTAGAAGAAAATCATCATAATCAACTTCGTCATCTTGTCCAGATTTAGCCATTTCTTCACCTTGATCCCGGCTTCTTCTTCCGCTTGAGCTTGAGCTTCATTTTCCGCCTTCTCTTTAGCCGCAAGCTCAAGATCTTCATCGTGATTTTCTCGACTTCTCCTTTCTTGTTCCTCAAAGTCATAAGTGATAGTATCCTCCAGGTGGCTTTTGTTGATCGTGGGTGGTGGTACCGTTCCTTATCGGGTTGATTAACCACATCGAGGCCGGTGTAGATATAGCGCCACCACTGACCCTCCGGGGCCACGAGTTTCTTGTAGTTTAAACTGCTCAAGAACGTGTTGGAGTCTAAAATTCTTCACCTTTTTCCCGTAGCCTCTGTCTTCATCCAGTGGCTCTTCGTCCGAGCTTTCTCACCTCCGCTCAAAGAACCGGGTTTTACCTTTATCGATTTTGGACTTAGAGGTTTTCAACAATCAATGGGTCATCGATGGGAGTTTCGAGTAGGTAACCTCTTCATCGGTATCGATATCCTCCCGAGTCCTCGCCCTTGATTGTGGTTCAGGTTTGAGAATAGGGATAGCATCCTTGACGGAATTTTCCTTTGAGAACATGAGTCCTCTTAGGATACTTCTCATACTTTCATGCTCGCTACACTTCTAGCACTACCTCTTCTTGTTTTCCTAGTAGGTGTACCAGAGGATTTTCATCAAGGAAACCTACTTTTCCCGCTCAACCGCTACCGATATCGCTTTATGAGTAAAGTTCTTTGATATCATCGATAAGTGAGATGATCCGCAACACCGCACCTTGTTTCATTGTTGTTGAGTCCTTAACCGACAATGAGTGTGGGCTCATACAACACGGAGTGTTGTTTGGGGTCATTAAGTCTCAAGGAAATATCGGATTATACCCTAGAGCTCTTTGGATCAACAGTTTGGTGTATCTAATATACGGGATCTTGGGCCGTGCCTTTAAGGTAAGACATCATGTCATCCCATATCGTAGCTTCAACTTCTATGTCTTTCATGTTGACCAAAGCCCAAAATATTTGTAGTTCCATGAGCTTGGGATGCTCATGACCACTATCACGCCCGTAAACGGATTTGGCAATCATTATGTAGAGGGTTCTCCATGGTCGGGAATGTTCTTGAGATCAACAGATGAGTGCTTTGTGATTACCCGTAGCTTCATCATAGCCGATGTCGACCATGAACCGGAGAACGACCTCTTCCGTTGGAGTAGCATTGTATTCGTGAGGCTCGATGACAAGAATCGAAGAATATCCTCAAATTTGTCGGCGTGATGGTGACTTGTTTGTTGTTAAGAGTCACAACCACGGCACTTTGGCCTTTCACCTTCAGATTGTATGCCGAATTGGTGAATGTAGATCTCGTGCATGAGCGAGTTTGTGAGCATGTTCGATAAGGGTGAGTCTTCGAATATCCATCGAATCGACACGAAGACTCGTAACAAGAGAAGTTATCAAAATCAACTCGAGGTTGTTCTTTCCGATCTTCATTGGGTAACCATTAGGAAGATATCTTCAATGGTGAGAACATTTGGTGCATCCACATTTTGCATTGAACGTCCATATCGTGATCTCAAAGATATTTAGCCAAAAGAAGCAACATATCGAAGACATTACGTTAGTTAACAGTTGATTTTATTGTCTATTTATTGAGTGTGATATATCAATGATTGTTACGAGTCCAATGTCACGTGTTAGTCTAATAGTCCAGAGACGTCGTGATAAGTTTCGTGAGAAGATTAACTTTGAGTTTTAAAGTCCAAGTTTTCAATTATTTTCACAACTTATTAAACATTTTAAGCTTATTAGTGACATTTTTGGTTTCGTGGCATTATGATTTATTTATTTACAAGTTTGCACGCGTAACAATTCATAATTTTGGTTGATTTTAGACTTAGGCATAAAATACTAATCTTATGCGTAAACAGGAGTGGTTATACGCGTAGGCATAAGCTTATGCGTAAGGTCTTGACTTACGCGTAAGAAATGTTACGCGTAGGAAAAGAGGGACTTAGGCATAAAGCTTACGCGTGGCGTATGTGGAACCTTACGCGTAAGGCTTACTCGTAAGAGTGAACCTTATGCGAAGGTTATTGTTACGCATATCCTTCACGTGATACGCATAGTCCTCTTTGTAGAACCTTACACGTAAGATTACTCTTACAAGATAACTTGCTACGCGTAAGGTGATCCTTATGCGTAGAAGTTCTAACAACCTTGATTCGAATTTTCACGCCGTAGAAACTCGAAATAAGTTCATCATAACATCAATATTAACACATACAATCAATCCCTTTCGTTATCACATGGACACTCAATAAACACATTTTACGCGTAGAACACTCATACGCGTAAAGCTTAAACCCTAGTTTTCAAGAATTACGAGTAAGGATTCTAGTCATAGGATTGACACCAAAATTTTTCTGGGATGTCTAAGAAGCCTAATGAGTTGCTTTATCCAAGTTTTAACATCAAAACCTAAGCGTATCAAAAATACCCAAATGCTATGAACATAAACCCTAATTTTAAATTTCAACATAATTGGTGATTCTGGGTAAGTTCTAAGCCTGGATTTGATCAATTCAACATGTAAACAACATCACACAACTATCTTTTTAATATTGATGTTATGATGAAAATACCCAATTCACGCATAAAACCCTAATTCTCAAAAATCGTTCAAATCATGTTTCTGGGTGAATTTGTTTGATGAAAACAGTTAATATATGAACATTTAAGCATTTTAACACCATTTTCATTAACACAACCACACAAATGAAGAATTTGTATTCATGGCTTACGCGTAGAACACAAATCTCACTTAAACACAAGATTGGACTGTTGGATTTGCATAGGAATCAAAACCATTGTTTGAAAACATGTTAAGATTATGAAACCACTTACAAATTGATGATTAAAAACACGGATTTAAAGGTAGAATTTTAGGCGTAGGATTTGGGTGGTTGAGTATTAAATGAGGTGAAGTTAATGAATTTTGAAATGTTTTATTAAAAATACTTTAAGCATTTGACACTTTCAGTCCCTCCACCTTAATCATTTACATTCAACGCCCATAACTTCCATTTTGGTTACCAAAAGTATGATTTATGGAAAGAAAAACTTGACGACACTCCCCCTCGACTTAAGAAATAACGAAATTTTATAAATTTGAGTCCGAGGAGTGTCAGTAAACCAGAAATGTGACCACCATTAACAAAGAAACAACCGAGATGAGGTAACATGCAAGTACAAGGTTTTATGAAACCTAAAAATATTTACTTTCTCCCCCTCAACACTTGACTGAGAAAATACTGAATTTTGAAAGATTTAAGTGTTGACGAAGATTTGTACTTGCCATGTTAAAAGAAATATAGATAGAAGAATATTTTGTTGTTTTATCGATTTTATAATTTTGTATTTTGTTTTGAAAATATTTACAAAAGAAGTTTTGGTGTTTAAGCGGTTTTAAGAATGTTTTAAAAGTTCATCCAGCCTCCGAGTCAAACACCGTGATACTAATCGGTGGACCAACTTACTAAACCTAGCAGGAGCTAAGGCTTTGGTGAGAAGATCCGCCATTGGTATTCAAGACCACAAAGTATAATTCAACAAAGACCCTTTTCCACGTGCTCCTTGATGAAATGATATCAAGATCGATGTGCTTTGATTTTGAATGTTGAACGAGTTGCACGAGATCGCAATAGCACTTGGATTGTCGCAGACATCGGGATTCTCATCAAACACGTAACCATAGTCTTTGAGTTGTGTTCTCATCCAAATGACTTGAGCACAACACGCCGACATGGCTACATATTCTCGCTTCGGTTGAGGACAATGATGTACAATCCTCGCTTCTTCGATTGCCATGACACCAATTTATCACCAAGAAATTGTAGAGCCATCAAGTACTTTTCCGTGAATCTAAGCATCCTGCGTGATCGGTCTGAAAAAGCTATTAGTTCAAAACCGAATCCTTCGATACCGGATCCCCAAGTTAATGGTTCCTTGATGTATCGGAGGATTCTTTTAGCCTTGAGAGGTGAGTTTCAGTTGGTCTCGATCGATAACGGAGCAAAGATATACAGCAAATACGATGTCAGGTCTACTAGCTGTTAGATACATGAGAGACCCAATAATACTTCGGTATTTGGTAGGGTCAACCAATTTTCCATGTAAATTAGCATCCAGTTTCTTAGTATGCGCCATTGGAGTGGCATAGGTATCACAACTTGTCATTCCATGTTTGTTTAAAATTTCAAGGGCATATTTGGACTGACTTAAGAAAATACCACGTGGTGATTGATGAACTTGCAATCCAAGAAAGAATGTAAGTTCACCCATCATGGACATTTTAAAATTTTTTTTTCATAAGTTTTGAAAAAGCGTGTGAGTATTTTAAATGTGTTGACCCAAAAATGATGTCATCCATATAAATTTGAACAATTAAAATGTGTTCCCCGTGATATTGTATGAAAAGTGTTGGGTCGACCGAGCCTTTAGTGAAATTATTGGCGATAAGAAAGGATGATAACTTATCATACCACGCCCGAGGGGCTTGTTTGAGACCGTAGAGAGCCTTGTTCGCTTGTAAACGTAGTTTGGGAACTCGATCAACGAATCCTTCGGTTGGTCGACATAGACCGCTTTTCGGCTTCCCATTCGGAAAAGCAATTTTGACATCCATCCGAAAGACCGTGATGTTCATGTGAGCCGCGAATGCCGTAAATATCCGAACGACCTCAAGACGAGCAACCGTGCTAATGATTCTTCAAAGTCAATACCTCTTCCTTTCTATAACCCTTAGCCACCGGACGTGACTTATTTTCGATAACCGCATACCAACATCTAAATTGTTTTTCCAAATCCATTTCGCACCAATAACATAGACCCTCGTTGGTTTTGAACCAATTCCCATACTTCAATACGCTTAAACCGATTAAGTTCTTCTTGCATGGATTCTATCCGGTTGTCATAAGTCATTGCTTCTTTAACGTTTTGGGTTCCAGATTGGCAAACGGTAAGTGCATAAATGTAGTGTTCACCGTCAGTCTGAAGGCGTTGTCTAGTTACGACTGGTTGATTAGGGTTACCAATTATGTTCATAAGAGGATGGTCTTTTGTCCATCGATGTGTGGAGGTTTGATGTTGATATACATTCTGCAGATTAGGAGGATTCAAATGGCTTGTAGATGATTCGCAACATCGAAGTAGCGAGGCATTTGCAAACGGGTTAAAGAACGCATTTGGATCATAATTTGCGGTGGGGTACTTTATAGTTCGTAACATCATCACCGGTTCGCGTCGTTGGATGCGGTTTGTTCAACTGTTGTTGTAGAATCTATTGGTGGTGCTTCCTCAACGGTAGTTGTTGTAGCAGTGTATCGGTATTGGAATATGATCGGTTTGAGAAGCGGAAACATTGGATACACCGAGCACGTTCATCAATATCATCACTAAACAATGGAGCAAATAGCTTTTCCATTTGTTGACGAGTAAGTTGGGGCTTGGTTCATTGATGATGGGATTTGAGGGAAGTTTAAACGGTTGTGACCGGGTTCCAAGTCGTTATGCTCGAAGCCATTTATCAGAAGCTCATCAAAATTTGCATGAATCATTTCCATAACTCGCTTTGTATGATGATTCCGCATCCTAAACCCTTAGAATTTTCACAATATCCTATAAAGACTCCAATGTCGACTTTGGCTTTGAGCTTACCAAAGTCATCACGATCATTATTCGGATAACAAAGGGATCCAAATACAAGAAAGTGTTTGAGATTCGGTTTATGGTTGTGGATAAGCTCATAAGGTGTTTTGTTGTGGCGCTTGGTAATCATTGAGCGATTTCGAGTGTAGCATGATTGACACGGCTTCACCCATAAGTAATCCGGAAGTTTAGCATTGTTTAACATCGTTTTGCGCTTCCACTAACGTGCGGTTTCATCTTTCAACAACTCCGCTTTGTTCTCGTGTACGTGCAATAGATGTTTGATGCTCAATTCCCACTTTCTCATAAAATGCACGAAGAGTTTGATTCACAAATTCGGTTCCTTTGTCTGCTCGATTTGTCGATCGTGTTCGGAGTCGAACTTGAATTTTTGTGAGAAAGGTGATGATCATCTGTGGAGCTTGATCTTTACTTCAAGAAAATAAACCCAAGTCCATCTTGAGTAATCATCTACAATTACCAAGATGTAGCGTTTGCCATTAATCTTCTGCATGCGCATCGAGCCACACAAATCCATGTGAAGAAGATGAAGCATATCCTGTGAGCTGTGTTCCACCTTTGAAGGAAAATGAGCACGAGTGATTTTCCCTTGTTCACAGGCTGAGCATAGGTGGTCTTTAGAATACCGAAATCTTAGGAGACCTTCAACTAGTTTGTGTCGAGCAAGGTTGGTTATGGTTTGAAAGTTTAGATGTGAGAGACGACGGTGCCATAGCCAGGATTTTGTAGATGTAGCCTTAGAGAGTAGACAGATGGTAGATGAAGCAATCATGTCTTGCATTAAGATTGTGTAAAGACTTGATGTGCATTTGACCAGACATAAGATCGTTTCCTATAGATCACAAATGAAACAAGTTTTCTCCCTAAAAGCAACTTCCAAATCTCCATCACAAAATTAATCGATCGAGAAGAGATTGTGACCGAGACCTTCCACATAATAAACTCGCTAATTTCGATGTTGCCATTGATGTAATCTCCGTAGCCCATGATAGTCGTGAAGTGATCATTCCCGAATCTAACGGTGCCAATGAACTTTGCAATAAAGTTTGATAACATTTGAGATCGCTGTCATGTGTCGGGAGCATCCGCTATCAACAACCTAGAGGATGATCAGTATCACCGCATTCAACATGCACGACACGGATGGAATAGAAGTAGATGTGGAACCCAAGAGTTAGAGGGTTCCAATGCGATATAGATGAAACACATATGTTCATGATTTTAGGTATCCATGTAAAGCCAAGTGTATTATGTAACCATTTCTGCCATCTCCAACTAGTCTTTGCTTTAGTCTTAGTGAATGCACTAGGTGGTACTACGATCCTTGGAGGTGATAATGGAGCTATAGGGACATCAATGATTTTCTTAGAATCTAAAGAGGGCGGTTTACCAAGCCCAGACTTAGAAGCTTTAGTGGGCCTAGAGGTATTCCATTTCTTAGGACTCCGTAAACGAGACAAGATAGTTTTAGCAACACATTTATCATGACAATCAGAAAGCATACTTTTACGACATATAACACAAGAAGCTTCAGACTTAACATCAAAAGTACTTAAAGGTTCAGCAGTCGTTACATTACTTTTTCTATTACATTTATCTAACGCAATGTCTAAAGTGGGTGTAACGTGAGTCTTATTCAAAGTCCTAGGGTGTTCTTCTACTTTAGCATTCTTTATTGATCTTTTCTTACGCCACAACTTCCTATTCTTCCTTGTATTGCTCCTAGGTCGTGAAGTGTGCGTTGGGAAAAGAGGCAACTATTCTGCTTTGAGAGACGGAAGCACATTAGTTTCTTGTGGTTTGTCATTAGATGTTCTAGAGTCATTTTATATCAGTTTGGGTGTAGTTACTTTTGTGTTACTATCCCTATCTTGCTTAAGTATCACCAACTCGCCTTTAGATCATGGATTTTATGTAACAAATCTAGATTTTGAACGAGTGAGTCCGTCTCGTCAGTAAAACATCTTTGGTATATGCCGATGATTATCAACATCTTTTGACGCTTTAGCACGAGTCTTTTGAGTAAATCAAATATGACACTATATTCCTTTTTCACTTTTGAAATTTCTTGTTCATATTTTGAGATTTGACACTTCAAAGACACATTTTGGTCATCCAGTTGCTCAAGTTTAGGACAAAGAGTTTTGGTATGCAACTGGTTGATTTTGTTTTGAAAAGCGAGTTCACGATTATGACAATCTTTTTGACACAATTGAAGACGACGTTTTGCATTTGAAAGTTCGTTTAACAAACGTTCATTTTCAACTTTTAAAGACTCAATTTTTGACACAGTATCAGTATTCTCAACAGAATCAGTAGTGATAAAATCAAATGCATTTGCAAAAGAATGTAATAACACAACATTATAGATATCAGCAGAGATGACATCTTCCAAGAGTCGATCAACATCTTTTCGTAACATTTTCTTTTTCGCTTTGTATTTGAAATTGATGTTTCGTTTTTGAAAACTCTTTTCATAAGTCCAAGCTCCTTGTGAAAATCCTTTCCCAATATATAGCACAATTTTTCAAATTTCGGACATGAGGTAAAATTCTTTTCAAGAATATCTCTTTGTGCACGCGCAAGAGGCGATTGAAAATGTTCAACTTTTATTTCGAATGAAATTCAATTTCACGCTCCAAAATTTTGATGTCCGAAATGAATGTTTCAAAATATTTTATAACTTCACATTTTTCGGCTAATGGTTTTATTTCACCGAGTGAAGGTAAAGGACCATTAATTTGTACGAGATTGGAAATGGGACCCTAAGTAGGTGTGATAACCCAAGGTGTGTTAGAAAAATCCTTTTGTGCAACGAAAGTGACTTTTGAATAGTTAAATGGTTTGTTATAAACAACATTTTTAATTTTGATCGACTCTCGCCTTCGCATCTAATTCCTCTTGATGATTATATTCAACAACACTCATAATGGAATCATCAATTCTATGTTCTGCCTTTGTAAACTTGAGATTTGGTTTGAATGCTCGTTTGAAAACTTAGGTTTATAATCGCAAGATTCGGTCCATATCCATTTGGATTTGGTTTGAAAGTAAACTTTGAATCGTTGTGATTGATTCACCGTATTTATAAACAACAGTTCGAAACTCTTTGATTTTGTTTTGTAAGTCGACATATTCCTCAAGATAGTCATCTATTCGTTTTGTGGAATGCTTTTTGTACTCAGAGAACTGTTTTTGACAAGTTAACAACTCAGACTTGGCTTTTTGATTTTCCAAAGTAAGAGCGTTAATTTGTTGTTTATGATCATGTTTCAGTTGTTCTATTTGAGACAACAAAGCATTCTTGGATGCGAGTAGATCACATATTTGTCGTTCTTGTGATTTTTCGTTTTGATGAGATTTAGCAAAAGCGACTTCAAAACCTTGTTCACGTTTTTCTTGAGTTTTAAAAACGTTGAGTTGCCTTATTAAGCATTCATTATCCCTAGTTAACAGTGCATTTTTTTCTTTTAATTGCTTGCAAATTTCCAATCAAGATTCTTGGTCTTTAATTAAGGTCATGAGCTCAACTTCTAGATGAGACGAAGGTTCATCTTGTTCAAAGTGAGTCTCAACATGATCATTAGTCGATCCTCAAGTATAACCACGAGTCAACTTGATTATCAATGGTAACCATAAGGTCATCTTGATCGTCAAATATAACTACGGGTCTATTTGAGTACCTTCGAATGAGATGTAGACGGCGATGTTGAACACTCGATCCTTGTCGGATGTAGATGTTGGATGTGATATCGATCATTAATGAGTAAAGTTTGATCCGGTACACGAGACAAGCCGCCCGTGTCATATCTCGGGCTGTGTCACTCATGTGGAGAGCTTGCATGTATGCCATCAACATCAACTGCTGCATTAGCCTCGCAAGTCCTCCATGTCATCATCGAATCGTGATCCGCCATGAAGTTGTGTTCCTTGTTGGTAAGAGTTCCACCACTTCATCCTTGAGAGCCAAGCGTAAAGCCTCTTTGTGATAAGCGCGCCTCTTGTCCTCGGCTTTAGGCATGTATTAGCCGATGACCCTTCTCATTACTGATTATAACAACGAAGACCATTAACCCCATTTCGAGCATTACCATGTTCAACCACTTGAGCCCTTTGTTGTTGTGGAGCACCCATGTTATTCCTCCCATTGTATTAAACCCTTGACCACCGCCCATCCGATTTAACATTACCACGATTACGAACTTTAACATGTCCATTGTTAACAACAACCGATTCCTTGTGTTAGATGAGGTACGAATGCGATTGTTGGATTTGTTAGAGTATCAGCCGGAGGCTCTAGCAATCATGACAAACCCTTGTTGCAATGCATCGAAAGCTTCTGCATCTTCATTGGATTCACTGTATAGTGCTTGATCATTGTTGTTGTTGTATGGAACCAATTGAGTTTCTGGAGATTGTTGCTTCGATGGATCTATGGTGTGATTATTGCAGTTGGTTGAGCAGTGGGTTGTGGAGGATTTGTGAAAACAGTTTGTAAAGTCGGGAATTGAGGATAACAAGCTTGAGCCCACAATGCTAATTGTTGATTGTCCGGAAGTGAAGGTGAAACAAGTTGTCCACGGATAACCCTTTCTTTGTCAACTTCTTTTTTGTGGGGCTTCAAATAGTCGTACAACAATCCGTATGTAGCATGATGAAGATTCTTAGCTTGGTGATGAAAATGACATACTTTTCCCAATCAGGACCAAGACTACTCAGGAACTTAGTGTTGACTGCAATTCTTGGCATGATGATGTTGTGTTTATCCAAGTCATTGATGACGTCTGAGAAGCGATGATGATATGACTCTATTGTCTCTCCGGGTTCAATCATGAAGTGTTCATAAGCCAAGTAGATTTTGGATTCCATGTCTTCTTGATTGAGTGTAGTGCCTTCAATGAGAAGATGAATATGTTCCCACATTGCTTTAGTAGTCTTTTGAGCATCAACACTTCGAAGGATTGGATTGGGTAATCCCAAAAGGATGTATTGCATTGCTAGTTCAGCGGCTTCGAAATGTAGAAGTTCATCAGCAGTGAGGTCAGAAAGAGTTGCAATGTTGGTGACATCACCTCTTGGTGGAGTAGCATTTGGATCTCCGGGTGTAATGACAGTAGGCATCTAAAATGGACCTTCCATGATAACCTTCTTTAAGAACTTTCCATGTGGCTTCTTTAGATCACAAAACCTAAAGAACCTAATCACCCATTGATTGTAGTTTCCGGGAGTGAGCATTGGAGGTCTATCAAGTGATCCAGCCTCATGAATGGATTGTTGGCTACTTAAAGCTTCACACATCTTTCCAAACCAAGACGGTTCCTTCATAGTATTCCTGGACGGATGTTGATTGTGAATGTTTGTGTAAGGTTGTACTTGAATACTTGGTGGTGGTTGAACCATTTGTGGTGGAATTGCTCCTTGTTGTGGAAAATTTTGTTGTTGAAATTGTTGTTGAAAAACTTGTTGTTGTAGATTAAATTGTTGTTGTTGTTGACTGAGTTGTTGTTGTTGTTGTTGTTGTTGAGGATACACATGAGGAAGGTAGTTAGAGTATGGTGGTTGAGACATTTTGAAACTTGTGTTGATGATGGATCTTTGTAGTATGAAACTTTTTTGATGAAGAGTCCTTAGGCGTAGAAACCAAGCTTAGGCAAAGAAAACCTTAGGCGTAAAAACACCAAACTTACGCGTAAGAAGAGAACTTACGCGTATGATTAGCTTACGCGTAGGGTTAGTAAAACCTTAGGTTATGCGTAAACTAAAGACTTAGCAGTAAGAAACTTATGCATAAGTTTTCCTTAGGCGTAAGACGCGCTTATGCGTAGGAAATGCTTAGGCGTAAGATTTTTACTCGAAGCTTTTATGCTTAGGCGTAAAACTAGGTTTTGCCCAAAATCCTTTACACTAATCTCGGTGTAAAAGATATCCAAAGTCAAAGTGTTTTCGGGCTTATCCAAGCAAGAAAACACCGAGTAAACCAAGAAAATCAAGATCAAACCACGGATAACTTACGCATAAGATTAGGGTTTGCTTACGCGTAGGATTTTCCAAAACTGAGTTTTATGCCCAAAGATGTTTCTAAACCAGATTTTTGTGATGAAACAGCTTCAATATCACCAAAATAACACAAAATTGTGAAACTTGATGATCCAAAACTTAAATACACCTTATGCGTAGAATCAGCTACGAATGAAATCAAGCTTAAAAACGAAGAAATACACGTAAAGTTTGAAACTTTTTGCCAAAAACTTAACCTTTAACACCTAATAACCTTAAAAGTACAAGAATCTTGGATTTGAAAGTGTAAAAAATAAAGCTTTTTGCGTTTGAAAGTTTGTAAACCGTGACTTACGCGTAAACTTCAAAAACAAAATAAAGTTCACCCAACTATTTGGCGATTGATACCACTGTTAGGTCACCATTTAGTAACACAAGCATCAATATAAGAAGTATAGATGAGAGATAGATCGGTTGAACAAGACACACACAAACACGTATGATATGAGAAGAGTTATGCGTAAAGTTTGAGATGAAATGAACAACCAACCCTCAAGTGAGGGTTTACAAGATTATTTATAGGAGGGAACTAGGGCAACACACCAAGTTCCCATCCTTTCCTTATTGGGCTTTGGATAGGCTCATGGGCTTTCTACATGAGCCTAACCTTGATTACTAACATAAAAGCCATAATTAAGCTAACTATTACATATTAATTACTAACACTTGAATTATAGTTTAGGAGTGATTCCAACATGCTTTATAAATAGAATGATTGAAATGTAATAAGGATTAGATGTTTGAGTTAAAGCATATTGTTCAGAATGAATGATTAAAGTGTGATGACTTGAAATAAATGGTTATTGTAATTTGCGCTAGAAATCGTAAATGATGTTTATAATGCACCGGAACGAATTGAAAACATCATGTAGCATGTTAAGAATGTTTGATGAACCTTGATAGAAAACATATGAAATGTTAATAAAATCAAGGGGTGTAAAATGAGCATACGTATTATATAATAAACTAATAATGTGAGGTTTATTTACGTGAAAGAGTCAAGTGGACTAATACGATGTGATTTCATAAAGATGAGTATATGGTCAACTTGGAGTTGACGGATGTATGATAAACGTATTATGAAAATGCATATAAAATTTATGAATTATAAAATTGACAAGTATTATATAAAATCTTGTCCAAGATTTAAGACAAATTAGATGATGTGGTGAAATTGCATAAGGCGATAAGAAATTAGAAATGGAAAAGTACTTAACGATAAAAGTACGTAAATAATAAAATGTGTAGAAATGTTAAGGTAATGATAGCTTGGATTCAACATGGTGTTGTAGTATCCTACGGGATAATTCAATATGCATGCACAGGCAAGAATTTGTCTATTTCCTTGGCATGTATTATAATTTCTACGGGGAATGGCGAATCCCTGTGGGGAAAGACCAAGCCTCATTTGCGAAGGATGGATATTAAGGTCCCTACGGGGAAAGGTGAATCCTTGTGAGGAAAGGCCAAGCTTCCTTTGCGAATGATAGATGTTAAAATCCCTACGGGGAAAGGTGAATCCTTACGAGGAAATGCCACGCTTCCTTTGCGAAAGATGTGTTAGGAATTATTGTAATAAGTATAGTTCCTGGCCGATCGGGTTCCTGCGATAGTTTATTTTCGTTTCTCTCGATAGAACAGTTTACTAGCGATAGTGCGATTCACGATAGTTATGTTTTTATGGATGGTAGTATCCGTATTATTAGTAATTAGTTAGGATATGCATGAGTTATTTTAGGAAGAGATAATGCATATCTTTTACGTGTTTTGTAAGCTGCAGTATTAGGGTTTTTGATAGTATAAAAGAAACTTGCGGCTAGGGTTTATGTACGCTTTTGAAAACACATTCTTAGTAATTTAATATAGATCCATAGAGGATCAAGAGTTTAGTGTTTATTGTCTTCTTTAACTCTTGTGTTCATATTCTGCGTGAGCATAAGTTTACCAGAGGTTCTCTATAGTTTGCTTGTGATTACACAGGTTTACTATCTGTTTCTTAAAGGCTCGTGGATCTATCTGGGACTGATCCAACAGATTGTATTATATCTCTATGGAGCAAAGCGGATACTTGCGAGGAAAGGTCAAGTTTCCTTTGCAAAGGAATAGCGAGATTGAATCCAAGGCTAGAAAAGAGTAAAGTTGAAAATGGAAATGTATTTGGACATAAACTCAAGATTAAAATAAAAGAAAGCAAAAAAAGTTTTAAATGAGTATGAATGTTGTGTCAGAAATGCATAAGTAGGATGATTTATAATCTCTTTATTTAAATAAATTGAGACACCTTTTATTTTAATAAATAAATTGTAAATCGCCGAACCATAAATTTTTAATCTCCTTATTTACAAGGAATGGGATGCTATTTTATGTAATTAAATAATTGTAAATCGTTGGGCTTATATGTATTTGGTACAATAAGAGTGAAAGATTAGGAGTTGAAAAAAGTGAAAGCAAAAATAAGTTAGACCCCTTGTTAAGAAATAAGATAAGCATGAATGGAAATAAGTGACAATGTTAAGGTTAAGTGTGAGACCTATAAAGAAAATACCTGAAAATATAAGTTATGTATTTGAGTTGAGTACATAAGCGGGTAGATATTTTCGGATACTTTAGAGAAGGTTTCAAAGTTATGTATAGAGTTTTCATTATTTTTGTCGTTTAAGTCAAACTTGTTGAATGTTTGATAGAGGTTATCGGTCAATGTGTCAAGAAAATAAATTTCAAATGAGAAAATTCTTGAAAATATCTTATGATATTGAGTAGAATGCGAGAACAACCAATTTAAACTTTAAGTCATATTATTGCATTGTTGGAAATTATGGAAAAAATGTCTAAATTCTAACTTATATAAAATCAAAGTAATAAAATTCTTAAATGACAAGTCGTCCTTGATGGAAATTTTAGAAATAAATATGAAAAGCGTTATAATTTAGTAGAAAATCTAATGAAAAATGGAGAGTTGATCATAGAAAAATGTAATGTAAATGACATGATGTCATTAGAAAGAAGCAAAAGTTAATGAAAACTAAGTGAAAATATGTGATTATTAGAGAAGTGAACTATGGAATAGTGCGATTAAGGTTGGGAAACCAAGCAAATTGCAACAATGTAAGAATGAGTAATTGTAATATAGATTAGAATGATGATTAAAGGTATGATATAAGTTTTGAGAATGGTCGCAAATTTTACGAGGGTAAATTTCGAGGAGAAATCTTGTTGAAGGGAGGATGATTTGTAACACCCCAAACCGGTTTTTATGTGTTTTATTACCAAAATGCCATTGTGATAGTTTAACTGTGAATTTTAATGTTAGAAGTCTCCATTTGATTAGTTAGTCAAATGTTTGAAGTAGAAAGTCAAACCTAAGTTAAATGTCAGTCAATGTTTATTGAAAGTTATATGTTGCCCAAGTAATAAAAAAGAGGACTTAAGGGGCCAAACTTGCCAAATGACTAAACTAGTACCAAATTCTTTTAGCTAGAAAATTCCTAGACTTTCCACACTATTCCACTTTTGGTGAGTGTGTGTGTTGGTTCGTGGGTTTCAAAGATAATGAAAAAGAGGAGAATCTCCTAATCATGATTTGAAGGTGAATTCAGTCTTAATAATAGTTATGGCATAACCTTCATGGTGGAGTTACGCCGCAGAACTCTCATAGTCATTTTTTGCTCATATCTACACGTAACCCAGTTGTGATGGTTACGGCGCAACCTTCTTGGTCACTGAATTTGGCTAAGTCTTTGAATGTCTACCGCGCAACCTAGTCGATGGAGTTACGCCGTAACTTTGGGCTGTGTTGACTTTAGTCTTCATGTGACTTCCATAGCTACGGTGTAAGTTGAACGTTGTGCTTACGTCGTAACTTATTCTGTCCAGCAATTTCAAGTATGATTTTGTACATCTTCTTTCCAAATCTGCGTTTCTCCGTTCCAATGCTCGTTTATACCCTGAAATTAAATATAAGATAATAATAGTATATATTCATGCGAAATTATATCAATTACGAGCATAACTAGGGGAAATTGATACTAAAATATCCAGACTATTTGATGTTATCACAAATCTATCCCATGCGTAACTCTTACCTTATAATTAACCTTTAGACTAACGTTATAACCCGAATAAAATACATCTTTGATGAATTAACTTGATTTGTTCTGATACATGTACAAGCTTATGGTATGGTGCAGAAATCATGACTGAGCAATGAGTGATTTACTTACACCACTAAATCATATATCTGAGTGTTGTGTGAATTTAAAAATCCAAAATCATTCGTAAGGTTCTTAGTTATGTTACCTAGCTCGGGATTCATCTGGTTATTGTTTGAAAATATTCGCATATAAATCTCATATTAATAGTTGTTCTTTTCCGAATTATTATTACATTTTTGTGAATCACGATATACCATTGAAACCATTGTTTTCTAAATGCTATACTTGCTCGAGAGCGAGCAGAACTTATGTAAGGGGAATTTGATAATGCTCAAATTGAGTATGTTTTTAGTCGCGTTATTGTCACTTTTGTGCATTATATTTGGTTATATTCATATACTTTTGTTACTTAATCATATAAAAGTGTATATGCAAGTTCTATATAGCCAAGTACATGAAAAGAAGAAGAAACGATGAAGAACTAAAGAAGTTATGTACATGTGAACATTCTCGTATCAAAAGCAATATTGAAAATCATACAAGAGCAAGATGATTCATCACACCAATGTTTCCAAGCCTCAAGAACAAGAAATTATCAAGTTCCGTTGATGAATAAAGAGCCACGATCGAAGATAAAGCAAGCGACAAGTTAAAACGTGAAAAAGACAAAAATGTGTTGCTGAGAGAAGCCCAGCCGATCGGCTAGAGCTCGCAGTCGATTCAGCTGGGGAATGGTGGACAGAAGCAGCTGATCGGCTAAATGACTATGCCGATCACTGGACTTAACTGCAATTACAAAATTTTCATTAAATGAAGGTGTTAATCCTCATTATCATTGGAGACCGATCCTTTCCTGCCCTGAACTCATTTGGGACGTTTTTACTTGTTTAAAAGTGTTCCACTGATATAATGAAGGATAGAATAGAGAACTTAGTGTGACAAACCCTTTGATTACTATTCTTATCACCTAATTCTATTATTCCACTATTTTCTCTCCCAAAAAGCTAAGATAACCTATCAAAGTTCCAGCAAGGTGTTAAGTACGAATTTCAAGTGTTTGGGTTCGATTTCGAGTTGTTTGAGGTTATATTGGTTTGATTGGAGGCTTCGTTGCTTTAGTTCCACATTCTAGTTCTTGTAATCGGAAGCTAGGTACAATCTTCTCTTTCTTTTATGATGAACTATTGTTTTTATGTTTATAATATTGGTTTTGTTTATTACTTGTGTTTTGAAATGATTTGTGATATGGTGTAATTGTTGGTATACTTGTGTGAAATGATGTAAACGTTTATATAAGTATTTGATTACTTGATTGCATGAAAACTATATTTAACTTATGAGTTTTTTGAAGTAATAATAAGTCTTGATTAATAAGTTGGTAAAATCACAAATGGATTTAAAGGTAGAAAGGATTTCCTTTTTGTTTTATTCTAAAAAGTGTGTGCACGAATTAGTATGGGATGTGATACTTGACACCTATCATATTTGCTTATTAAAACAGACTTGTAACGATTTCAACTCAAGTATAGATCGAAAGGGCTCGTAGGAACAAATTGGTTAAAGGAAGTTGTCAAACATATGAATTTAGTAAATTAGTATTCATAGGTCGAAAGGGTTCACTTATTATTGAATTCCAAAGTAATTGTCTTGATATACACCATTGATAGATAATTACTTATATGTGATTTGTGCAATCATTCCATATTTCTAACCAAACCTAGTACAAATACTATATACAATGAATATGATTTCCACACAAGTATTGTTTTCTCTTTGATTGAATTGCTATTGAATTTTGTGGTAAATTGGATTGATACCCTCTTTACATACTTTGCTACTAAACTAATTAAAATAACAAATCCTTTGGAACGATCTCGACTTGCCCACCTTTACTATAATCTGACGAGTATACTTGCTCGTATGTGTTAATAGAATAATCACTAAATCATGTTTTATAAATTTAAAACTTGTACACAAACTTAATGCATCAAAGATCAAGCATCTTCGCACTGATAATTGTTTGGAAATTTATTCGGGAGTTTGATTAATTTTGCAAGGATGAAGGAATTTGTAGGCATTATACTGTACGTTACACTCTTTGAAGAAAACGGATTAGCTAGAAGAATGAACAGGACCCCTACTATAAAGAGTTGGATGCTTACCATTGAACGCCAGATTAGATAAAACTTTTTGGGCTGAAGCTGTCATTACGACTTCCTATCTAGTATATTGGTATCCTGCCATCACTTTTGATTGTAAAGCAGTACCATATATCTTCTAGAGACTGTATATGAGACTTAAGTATATATAACAAATGTTGTCGAATTACAATTACAACACTAACCACTAACATATATTTTTGTATCTATAATTTGATAATAACAAATGCAATACCATTAACCCTACGAAAAAAATTGATAGCTCGCTAGAGGGAGACCGGTCCTTCATTTCTTAAGGCACCCGTTTGAAATGTTGGGGGTGGTACACTGTGGCCAAATGGTCAATGCACTCAACTCCCAGGCTTGTGTACACAAACTGGTACAGCTGAGCCGTCCATACACGAAGAAATTCAGTTTGAGCTCTTTACATTGTCAATTGTGATGACTCTGGGCTATACATAAGAGTAGTCGTCCTGAGATTAGTCAGCTTGCAACATCAAGTCGAAAAACCAGGTATACCACCAAAAAAAAAGAAAAAAAAAGATTAAGAACTAACCCAGTGTTACACTTGTTAAAAATGATATCTGAGTGGATAGATCTTAGATATGGTATTGTCGTTAATCTAGAATCACACAAAATTTATAAAAACATTCAAATAATAATGTAGCATGACACTTGGACCATTCATCGACTCTTTTCATTCATAACTTAATTTTTTTATAACAAATTGTTTTGTTACACATTATTGTTTGAAAGTCTTTTTGTAAATTTCATGTGATTCTACCATTTCTCCAAAAAGAAAATGACTTTACTTTTTAGTAGAGAAACAATGAAACAATACTCCGTATCATTTTATGCATCTTTTTTGCACAATAATTAGAGCGGAAGGTGTGGCTCGCCGTGAGCTTACGTGGCCCTTCGCCGTGGGCCGCCGCCACACCGGCCTTGTTTGTCGTGGCTCGCCGTGAGGCATCTCGCCATGGTGACGACGAAGCTCAAAACCTGACAAAATCACTTACCAACGGATATATTTGAATTATATCCGTTATTAAACGGATATAAAACTTTTTTTTTCTTTTTTTTTTAAAACCCACTACCCCTATAAATAACATATCATATCCACCATTTTTATCATCTTCATCTCCTCCATCTTCCTCAACTCTCTATACCTTTATTCAAAAAAATCTCACAATGTCTCAAAACCCAAATGACGGAGCGTATTTCACAAACTTACTTAACTCAAACCCACCACAATACGAGGGTTCTTCAAACCCGTCTACCCCCTCCTCGCAAAATTCCAACCCGTCTCCACAAGAAATTTTTCTTAACCCACAATATGCATTTCAACAAGGATTCGCAAGTTACCCCGCCCGATTTCCATCACCTCAGTTTTTTAACCCGTCACAACCTCAAACGTTTGCCCAAATGGAATCACAACCGTCCGGTTCACAATTCAAAGTTCCAAAACCACGTGAACCGGCCAAAGGTAGGGGAAAATACGAAGGCAAAAAAACAAGATGTGGATTTGGACGCAGACGACGACGAAGATGTGGAAGTTATAGCCCAGGCAGACAGGAGGAAGTGGAGCAAGTCTGAAGAAAGGTTACTTGCACAGTGTTGGATAGATATTTCCCAAGATCGAGATATGGGAAATGACCGTTCCGAAGATTTATTTTGGAACGACATTCTCGACTTGTTTAATACTCAGACCACCACTGACCAGCGTGGAAAAAATATGATAACTGGTAAATAGTGGAGGATTAACGGTGATTGCCAGAAGTTCAACGCTATTTACAAACATCTGCAGCGTCGAAGTGGTGAAAATGACTACGATCATGTCGAGAATGCGAAAGTTAGCTTTGTGCAATGTTATGGTGGGAATGAGTTCGTGTATGAAAAATGTTGGGAGGTTTTGAAAAATTATCCGAAGTGGGATGCCGAAGATCCCATTGACATTACATGTCTCGAGGATATATTCGGCCCGGACAGATGAGCTCGTCCTGAAAGAGATGGCGGCAAACGAGCCACAAAGAAACAAAAGTCGACTTCAACGTCGAGCGCTGCGAGCTCCGGTGGGAGTCAATCGAGTACTTTTTCGGGACATATATCCGAAATATATGCTCAAAAAGCCGACGCTCAAAGGGCTTGTTACGAGGCGAGGCGGGAGAAGGAAAAAGCTATCCAAGAGAAGATCGAGATGGAGTTTCTGATGATAGATCCGAATTTGAATCCTGACCCGGTAAAAGCAGAGATCATCCGAAAGAGGCAGGAACGACTAGTCAAGAAATATCATGAAAGATATGACTAGGTTTCTTATTATTAGTACTAGTTATAATACTCGTGCACGCACGGAGATTTTTTTAACATTTTAAATTATATATATTATCGATTAAAAAACAATCAACTTAATGTGTTCTCAATGGTTTTATTTGATGGATTTAAAGTGCAAATTCTTATGTATATATGTATTCATTTATTTATTATTTTAGATAATGATTTTGGATTGAAACTTATCTTTTATTATTCAAGTTAAATGTCATGGAGTAATATTTTTCTAGATGTGTTGCAAAAAAGGTCTTCACTGATATTCCAAAGATGTCTCTTGACGTGAATGGGATGTTAATAATGACCATTATCCCAGTTTAATTACATTAGTTAATATCTTTGTGTTACACATTTGGTCACTTGAATTCAAATTGTTTTATATAACCATTAGTTATTGTTATTGTTTGTAATAAGTAAGAACTATTTCAAATCATTCACCATGATATTTGCATTTCAACAAATGACAATAAATTTGCTAAAGACCAACTTTTGTGTCAAATGTGTATTTTACTCCATCGGTCTTATTTTTTTGTTTAATCTAAGATAGTCTTTCCTTATTCAAACCAAGTGTCGTCATGTTTTGTCCATGTTGCCTGATATGTAAAACATAAACAAATTAATAAGATTAGGGTAAAAGAAAACAAAAGTTTCCCCAATATTTTTCACTGCATTAAACTTGCTTCGATAAATGTATCACATCAAATATTCTTAGAAAAAAGGTATGTATAAACGCGGGTTATGAAATATAACATGATTCATACATATAATAAAGCTTTCATACATTTGAATAAGTAGTCGTACAATTTGTTTTACAATGAATGCAACTTCGGATGAATGGCATGTACCGATATTTATTTTTGAAATAAAATTTACCTATATACCATAAGAGCAGGTAATAAAATACACCAATACATAGATTTCCTTGGTCTTATTAAATACCTGCAAAGAAAAGAAACAAAATAAGACAATTACGGAGTATAAGATTGCATCTACATGCACTGCAAGATATTATTAGAAGTAATATAATGAATCAAATTATGGGTTTAGCTAAAAAGCAACAAGGGTCAAAAAGACATCTATCTATCAAATACGCAAACAATAATAAGTAACTTATACCAACCTAGACTTTGTAACACATGTGAAATCCTATGCTATAAAATCTCCAAGACCGGCCGTATACGCAACATAAATTAACCCAACATTCAATCTACCCATGATTGCCTGAATGAACAGAAGTCGTGTCGTTGCGTATCTTGAACCATGTAAATATGCAACAAAGTAATGGAGTTCAAAATTAAAATTCAATTCAAGAATTATATAGAATACTAAGTAGCAACACCTACTATGTTGATCTTTATAGTGTGATAAACAACCTAAAATTCTAAGTTCAATTTGAACTCCGAGTCTTTGACCATTTTAGCTTAAGACAATAAAAATAACCTAAATTTATCTAACACATGACCATGATAGTTTAAAACAATAACCTTTTGATTAGATGCACTTTTATTTCCTTACCCTTCCATGACAACTTAAAAGAAGAATAAATAAGCCTACCTTGTTAATTGTGAGTCACTTTACTATATATGAGCAGTAGCAAGCAGGGTGTGGATATTTATGAAGTTAATCTCTTGTTACTTGATAAACGCTTACCGATGTAGCACATAATCCTAGCTAAATATTGATTGTTCACATAACAAACCAATCAACCTGTCCTAAATCTATGTAATCAAATTTAAGCATTGTACCACGTATATGATAAAAACTAATCTATAGTTGGCACGTAAAGTTTTTGATAGATATTATTGTGACAACCCGTACTTTCAGGTCATTTCTCAAAACAATTTATGCTTCACTATTTCAACATTTATCGTAAACTTGGTTTACGTGTTCCAAATTCGCGTAACCTTGAAGGTTTAGCGGCGAATTCATGATCATAACATCACGTACATTTCATATGGACTAAGTTTAGTCTACATTTCATTAACATCATTTGCATCATGATAGTTCATTCATGACATTTCATTTCACATTTAACGCGTAATTTTTATATTAAATAAGCGTTATCGCGTGAGTTATTATTTTGATAATTTAATCCGTTACTTTCAAAATGATCCCGATATATTTTTAAACTTACATTTAGTTTATATAAACTATATTTTGAGTTTAACAAGTGTTTTAAATTTATTTGGTACATTATTCGTTAAAGTTAAATTATTACGACGTTTTCTTAAAAATTATACGATAATTATTTTATCACTCAATTTTCACAAGGAATGTATTTTTACAATTTTTATTATCTCATTACATTCTATTTTTGATTTATTAAAAACTTACTTGTACCAAAAAGTTACATTTAACTACACCTTTTACTTATACATTTTATCAATATTACACAAGTATATATATATACACATTTAAAAAATATATATATATGTTAGAGACATAACCCCCAAACCGCCACTAGGGGGTGAGTCAAGAGTGTGTTGGCATTTATTAGTTGGTAAGAATTTTGTTACTTGTATACATTTACACACAAACTTCATTCATTACATTCAATCCAATAATTCATTAGAGTTAGCAAAACTTTTTCTTCCTCTCTTTTGTTCTTCCAAAACCGGTTCTCATCAAGGTGTACAAGGGATCACCATTTTTTTTTATCAAGCTCAAGTTATATTACAATCTAGTTAATACTCTTTATAAGGTTTTGAAATAAAAACCAAGAGTATTTAAGTTTAACCTTGTTACTTGCACCTCATCATATTCACTTGTAAGCATGTTTCTTTCATTTTCATGTTTCCTTATCATTTCATATGTATCTCTTCATTTTGGTGCAAGCATGCATGATTTGTGTTGTTTATACCATTTTACTTGATTTTAGAGTTATATATATATTATGGTCATCCTATAATTATCCCTTGGTATTCATTGGTCTTGATGGTGATTAGGAACCCATGACACCCTAAGAAGGTGTATGGTAGGATTAGATTAGCTTTGGAGTTGATTTGAAGGGATTAGAATAGGTTTTGTCCGAGAAAAACTATTTTCGATACGTATAAAATAGGTTCTGTCCTTATTTTGATTTTCTGGAAAAACCGACAGTAGGCACGACTTTTGGCCTTGATATTTAGAAAATATACTTTAAAAGCGAATCCGTGGCGCTTGAGCGGATAAAAACGGAGTTATAACGAAGAAGTTATGAATTTTTAAAGTTTGGCGACGAAATATACAATTTTCAGAAATTTCAGCAACATGTTTTTATTCTATTCGGGTCAAAAACGAGTCCTAAGCTTTACAAATTATTTCGACTTATCAAAAATATATTAGTATACTTTGATACGAAGCTAAGGACGTATTATACGTAGAAAGCAGTTTGAAACGACAAAGATATGCACGTTTTCATAAACTTGCCGTAACTATTATTTTCGAAAAACTATATTATTTTACGATACAAGTGTTACGGTGGTATAACGTCCTGTTGAGGGCTGTTTTAACGAGGTTGTGAAACTTTTGTAACGAAATGTTTTCTAGTGAAATCAAGTTCACCGGCCATATTTTCAAAACGACAAGCCGTTTGTATAGCGGAGTTCTAATAAATTAATTATGGTTGTCTAAACTTGGCGAAACTCACTTTTTGAACCACAATTAGACAAAATCACTATCTTTAACCCTTAATACCTTTATGATCGAGACCTTTTGGACGAAAACTCTGAACTGAAACTTCTAGATTTCGATACAAACTTTCCAAAACCGTCGAGTTCGTTCTCTAACGATCGACGTACACTATTTTACGACTAGTTTTCCAAAGCCATTTTGTTAATTTCATGATATTTCCGGCGACATTGTTTTGCGACGAAAAGTGAAAATTTCACCATAAATCATTATAAAACCATTGTAGGATGACATTTTGACGTAAAAACTTGAAAAGTGATTTTTGATTGGTCGAGCGTCAAAAGAGTATTTTTCGACGATGAGTAAAATTTTCAAAACTCGCAAATGGTATAAATAACATACGAAATGCATGCATAACATTACATTGCAACTCATTACATATCGGATCATTCGTAATAGGTCATTTTCGAGATTCACGCTATACCTCGGTGTATCCACTTTTGCCATCGCATTATTGTCCATGTGAGTTTTCATAGCCCCTACCTTTATCGCTTTGAATTACTTTTGGGAGATACATGCTCAAACTGTTTTCTTTTACTTTCACAAGTACTTTAAACTCTTACATATTCGTGAGTTTTCATAGCCCCTACCTTTATCGTTTTGAATTACTTTTGGGAGATACATGCTCAAACTGTTTTCTTTTACTTTCACAAGTACTTTAAACTCTTACATATTCTTGTGAGTTTCATAGCCCCTGCTTACTTGTTTTCATAAGCTGTTTTGGGGAGATACATGCTTAACTATTTTCATAAGTACTTTAGATTTTTAAGGCTAAAGGCTACCATGATTACCATTGTTTCTAAATCAAAGGTTATACTATATCAATTGTTCTTGTTTGCGTGCTACGGTTCTACGTCGATAACGTTCTAAATCGATTGACTCGATACATTGAGTTAGGTGCTATTGATTATGTGCTACGGTCCACGTCAGATAACGTTCTAAATCGATTGACTCTTGATACATTGAGTCTAGTCCTATTGATTAAGTGCTATTGTTCTACGTCGAGTTAGGTACTATTGTGAATTCATTTGAAATCATATGTTTGAACATAAACTATACACATTTTGCCGATGGGTTGTGAATACAGGTTGCAAGTTTTGTATGGGCGAACTTGGGCGGGTGGATTACAATGCCTTTCTTTATAAACGATTTTGAAAGGCTTTACATTTCAAAACAAACTCTATGAACTCACTCAACCTTTGTGTTGACACTTTTAGCATGTTTTATCTCGGTATCTAAGGTATTCACTTCATGGCATGCATTTGGACACATCATGGAGTCGCGATGACGACGCGTCTCACTTGGGTTTTACGACTTTAAAACATCGTTTGAATTGTAACAAACTTATTTCCGCACAAGTTGATTTTCATTTGGGACCTACTTTGTAAACTCGATTGTTTTATTAAATCAAACGATGTATTTTCCAAACGACACTTTAGGTCGTTCAATATAACTGTGATTGTGATGCTATGACATCAATCCCGTGAATTCCATTCCATTGCAAAGCAGGTAATTTGGGGTGTGTGATTGGCATCGAGCTTGGTTATAGAGAACTAGGTTGCATCATTGACCTAGACTATAACCACATCATCATAGCATCTCATCATATCATTACAAGTGCATTTTCTTTATACATGCGAACTTATGACTCAACACCAAACATCATATGAGTCGATTATCCAAGCATTGCATAGTTACTCCTAAATTATACATAGCCCGATCACCTATGTCTAATTCAGGAAGAATCATGCAATGAAGGGAGTAGTAGTCTCATATGAGTAAGCAATTCCGTAATCGAGCCAAATTTTCAAAAGATTTTCTTCAAACCACTTGTTTCCAGTTTGATCCGCGTGACAGTTCTTGTTTGATGAGTTGCAAAGATCAAGCTAGAAACAAGTCGTTACCTAAACCGATTTAGCCTAATCGTATGACAGTTCTTGTTTGATGAGTTGTGGGATTAAGTAAAAATCGGTTACCAAAAAGTCTTTTGAGGGTTTTGCTCGAGAATGGGAAGGCTTGCATCATCAAACCCTAACCCCGAGAGACCAACGAACCGAATTGTGGATGAATTCCTTTTTAGATGGCGAATGTGACAACCCGTACTTTCAGGTCATTTCTCAAAACAATTTATGCTTCACTATTTCAACATTTATCGTAAACTTGGTTTACGTGTTCCAAATTCGCGTAACCTTGAAGGTTTAGCGGCGAATTCATGATCATAACATCACGTACATTTCATATGGACTAAGTTTAGTCTACATTTCATTAACATCATTTGCATCATGATAGTTCATTCATGACATTTCATTTCACATTTAACGCGTAATTTTTATATTAAATAAACGTTATCGCGTGAGTTATTATTTTGATAATTTAATCCGTTACTTTCAAAAATGATCCCGATATATTTTTAAACTTACATTTAGTTTATATAAACTATATTTTGAGTTTAACAAGTGTTTTAAATTTATTTGGTACATTATTCGTTAAAGTTAAATTATTACGACGTTTTCTTAAAAATTATACGATAATTATTTTATCACTCAATTTTCACAAGGAATGTATTTTACAATTTTATTATCTCATTACATTCTATTTTTGATTTATTAAAAACTTACTTGTACCAAAAAGTTACATTTAACTACACCTTTTACTTATACATTTTATCAATATTACACAAGTATATATATATATACACATTTAAAAAAAATATATATATATATGTTAGAGACATAACCCCCCAAAACCGGCCACTAGGGGGGGGGTGAGTCAAGAGTGTGTTGGCATTTATTAGTTGGTAAGAATTTTGTTACTTGTATACATTTACACACAAACTTCATTCATTACATTCAATCCAATAATTCACTAGAGTTAGCAAAACTTTTTCTTCCTCTCTTTTGTTCTTCCAAAACCGGTTCTCATCAAGGTGTACAAGGGATCACCATTTTTTTTTATCAAGCTCAAGTTATATTACAATCTAGTTAATACTCTTTATAAGGTTTTGAAATAAAAACCAAGAGTATTTAAGTTTAACCTTGTTACTTGCACCTCATCATATTCACTTGTAAGCATGTTTCTTTCATTTTTCATGTTTCCTTATCATTTCATATGTATCTCTTCATTTTTGGTGCAAGCATGCATGATTTGTGTTGTTTATACCATTTTACTTGATTTTAGAGTTATATATATATTATGGTCATCCTATAATTATCCCCTTGGTATTCATTGGTCTTGATGGTGATTAGGAACCCATGACACCCTAAGAAGGTGTATGGTAGGATTAGATTAGCTTTGGAGTTGATTTGAAGGGATTAGAATAGGTTTTGTCCGAGAAAAACTATTTTCGATACGTATAAAATAGGTTCTGTCCTTATTTTGATTTTCTGGAAAAACCGACAGTAGGCACGACTTTTTGGCCTTGATATTTAGAAAATATACTTTAAAAGCGAATCCGTGGCGCTTGAGCGGATAAAACGGAGTTATAACGAAGAAGTTATGAATTTTTAAAGTTTGGCGGCGAAATATACAATTTTCGAAATTTCAGCAACATGTTTTTATTCTATTCGGGTCAAAAGCAGTCCTAAGCTTTACAAATTATTTCGACTTATCAAAAATATATTAGTATACTTTGATACGAAGCTAAGGACGTATTATCGTGAAAGCGGTTTGAAACGACAAAGATATGCACGTTTTCATAAACTTGCCGTAACTATTATTTTCGAAAAACTATATTATTTTACGATACAAGTGTTACGGTGGTATAACGTCCTCGTTGAGGGCTGTTTTTAACGAGGTTGTGAAACTTTTGTAACGAAATGTTTTCTAGTGAAATCAAGTTCACCGCCATATTTTCAAAACGACAAGCCGTTTGTATAGCGGAGTTCTAATAAATTAATTATGGTTGTCTAAACTTGGCGAAACTCACTTTTGAACCACAATTAGACAAAATCACTATCTTTAACCCTTAATACCTTTATGATCGAGACCTTTTGGACGAAAACTCCTGAACTGAAACTTCTAGATTTCGATACAAACTTTCCAAAACCGTCGAGTTCGTTCTCTAACGATCGACGTACACTATTTTACGACTAGTTTTCCAAAGCCATTTTTGTTAATTTCATGATATTTCCGACGACATTGTTTTGCGACGAAAAGTGAAAATTTCACCATAAATCATTATAAAACCATTGTAGGATGACATTTTGACGTAAAAACTTGAAAAGTGATTTTTGATTGGTCGAGACGTCAAAAGAGTATTTTTCGACGATGAGTAAAATTTTCAAAACTCGCAAATGGTATAAATAACATACGAAATGCATGCATAACATTACATTGCAACTCATTACATATCAGATCATTCGTAATAGGTCATTTTCGAGATTCACGCTATACCTCAGTGTATCCACTTTTGCCATCGCATTATTGTCCATGTGAGTTTTCATAGCCCCTACCTTTATACGTTTTGAATTACTTTTGGGGGAGATACATGCTCAAACTGTTTTCTTTTACTTTCACAAGTACTTTAAACTCTTACATATTCGTGAGTTTTCATAGCCCCTACCTTTATCGTTTTGAATTACTTTTGGGAGATACATGCTCAAACTTTTTTTTACTTTCACAAGTACTTTAAACTCTTACATATTCTTGTGAGTTTCATAGCCCCCTTTTACTTGTTTTCATAAGCTGTTTGGGGAGATACATGCTTAACTATTTTTCATAAGTACTTTAGATTTTTAAGGCTAAATGCTACCATGATTACCATTGTTTCTAAATCAAAGGTTATACTATATCAATTGTTCTTGTTTGCGTGCTACGGTTCTACGTCGTATAACGTTCTAAATCAGTTGACTACTGATACATTGAGTTAGGTGCTATTGATTATGTGCTACAGTCCCACGTCAGTATAACGTTCTAAATCGATTGACTCTCGATACATTGAGTCTAGTCCTATTGATTAAGTGCTATTGTTCTACGTCGAGTTAGGTACTATTGTGAATTCATTTGAAATCATATGTTTGAACATAAACTATACACATTTTGGCGATGGGTTGTGAATACACAGGTTGCAAGTTTTGTATGGGCGGAACTTGAACCGGGTGGATTTACAATGCCTTTCTTGCATAAACGATTTTGAAAGGCTTTACATTTCAAAACAAACTCTATGAACTCACTCAACCTTTGTGTTGACACTTTTAGCATGTTTTATCTCGGTATCTAAGGTATTCACTTCATGGCATGCATTTGGACACATCATGGAGTCGCGATGACGACGCGTCTCACTTGGGTTTTACGTGCTTTAAAACATCGTTTGAATTGTAACAAACTTATTTCCGCACAAGTTGATTTTCATTTGGGACCTACTTTGTAAACTCGATTGTTTTATTAAATCAAGCGATGTATTTTCCAAACGACACTTTAGGTCGTTCAATATAACTGTGATTGTGATGCTATGACGATCAATCCCGTGAATTCCATTCACGCAAAAGCAGTAATTTGGGGTGTGACAATTATGTGGATGGAACCATTGGAGAAAGTTCGTTGCTATTTTATGACCTAAACCCGATATTATGTTGTTGTCATAGAAATATCAGTTAACATAAAAAGATTACTTGGCGGGTACCTCAAACATCAAGGTCCAGAAATTCAATGTTATTTTAGGCTACTAAATATGTGCTTGGCATGACAAAGATAAATGTATCGACATTTTATTTATTTATTATTATTTTTTTTGGAACGACAACTATTTATCTCACACAATATACATCACAATCTATTGCACACATCCTAGGCACAAGCCATTTAGCTTATCACATGACTAAAGTTACATAACTTACAGAAATTACCTTGGCAGGTTCTTTGTGGCAAGAAAGTCAAGGATCTCCGTACTATGATGATTGATGACCAATGCATGAGAGTTGACAAAAGGTTCATTCCAAGTGTAAAACGACAACCAATTCTTAGTCAAGTATACTTGGTAACAACTGTTCCTGATGCAGGAAGGTCAAATTTTAGTTTTCAAGTTATTAAGGATCTGTATACAACTATAACACAAACGTAATGCCAACATAAGCAAGTTGTATCAGCGGTCAGAACACAAACCAAATCCCTAAATCTTGTAGAAAGAGTTTATTTGTAGGGCGCTGTTGAAATGCTAATTGTCTTTTAACTCGCATTAGGCCTGTTGCGAGAATATATGAAGTCATTGTTATAGAGTAGGTAAGTTTCGGCGATTATGTCGACCTCAATTGTTGAAAGCCAAAGTCTATACATACCTTTTATCTAACAATATTGAAAACATGTAGGAGTAATTATAGGTCGCTTGTCTCTCGCTGCTGGGCACCTTGTTCTCGACCTGTGCATTTCTTCCGGATGCTACAACAAAAGGACACTTGTGGGAAATAAGTATGACGTAGAGTAAGCATGTAAATAATGGAATATAAATACGCGTAACTTACTTGGTTATCATGGGCGCACGCCATTGTTTATTGTATTACGACAATGTGGTTTATTGTTTGTCGACGCAGCCGATCCGCGTGCCCGCCTTCTTGTGTCTGTATGAAAAAAACAAACATAATCACATATTCATCCCTAGAATATAGTTATCATACATAAGAATATTCAAAAAAAGTGAAGTCATCTAGCAGAGAAAATACTGAATAGTTATTTCCAGGTCTCTCCCTATATCTCTCAACCACACACACATAGTCTCTTTACTTGTATATATGTAATACAAATGTATATAAGTTTATATAAATATGTATATGTGGCGTTAGGATCCGCTGAGAAGGCCTTTAAAGATGAGAAGGATGAGATCACGTTGACTGCCGAATTTGTAACTTTGATTCAGAATAATATATTTTGAGCAGCTTCACGAAATCAGGAATCAAAATTACAATATATTTACTTTGATTTCAAATCTGTTAATATTAGTATAATAAACTTTCTTGTATACTAATTGTGAATCAAAATTGTAAATTTAATTAGTTCATCAAGATTGTCTTGTTCTTCTCATTAAATAAACTCTTCTCATTTGGGTTCGATTACGTATATGTGTATAGCTAAAATGGAAATGGATCGTTAGGATTGAAAGTCGTAGCGATACGTAAATTATTAATTTATTGTAGCTCATGTCTGAGGATTGACAAAGAAGTGTAGTGATTCAACCCAACAAAGTCCAATATGTACAGAAAATGCCCATTTTGACCAAACTAATTGTAATCTTTACTATATTTTGGTTTCCAGCTTCTATAAATGTGACTGTGTATGTATGTGCGATACTGGAAGCCAACACTTAAGCGACATAATAAATTGAAACGACAAAACTCGGTTTAGATTGAAAATTTACATGAACATTTTTCCAGAGAAAAACTTTATTCATTGTGCTGTCAAAAAGCTAATTTAATGAGATAGAGAAGTACTAACCCGTGGCAAGTTCCACTCTGGTGCTCAAACACCCTCCTTGGACGTTCACCTTCAGCGGCATCTCCATTGTAATAGTCACCTCGCCTGACGGTATCCACCACGTCTTTCAGGCTTCTCGGAGTCACCAATCTCCAAAGGTTGTCTGTACCCTCCAGTAAACCCATTGTTGCTTCCATTGATATTCTGGTTCTAAAAAGAATCGCGATTGAAAGTACGCCCACCATGACCAGCTCTCCCTGTTCCACGTTCACCAGAGCGCCCTCCTCCACACTGCCCGTTAGCTTCTCGCACTGCAAGTGAAAAAACGTACCACAATATATCATAATTATAATAATCAAAAAAGGAGTCCGGATACCGATATATTTTGTACTGATTAGTAAATACACCAATGTGAGTGTTTTTTTTTAATGTAATTCAAGTTTCATAAAGGGATGTCTAAAGAAAAATTATTATTTCAGATAAACTTTCATTCACTCCTAGCCAACATAAAAGAATTGCAAACAAAATTAAAAAATCAAAATCAAAATCAAAAATCAAAAAAATCCGTGGTTGTACCAAACAAATGATGTCTCTTTTTCATGGGGGCGTTCTAATATTCAATTTCTAGTGTTTTAGTAGTAGGTAACCTACTACTTCTGCATATGATTATCTTGTTACCATAAAAAGTGAAATTATCAATTTCATATAAGATGCAACAAAAGTTACACTCGAATAGTAGAGTAATATCCTTATGTACTAAGGATAAAGTATGTAATATCTTTAATAGGATCAAGTATAAGTGGCATGCCCTGCTTTAGTTACACCAGATTTACAATCATATCAGACATTGTAGATCCACTGGAATTGTTATCTAATTCTTGACCCCTTTAAAACGCAGGATCGCTATTTATCAATGGAGCAACATTCTTGTATACAATCAAACAATCGAAATTACTATAAGTCAAAATTCCAAAAACTATAAATATAAACTAACAAAGTAGTTTTTTAATAATGAAATTAAGGTTTCTAGTTTAATTCCGTTTTAGTGACTTTCTACCATTTTGATATCATTTAGGCTAAGCTTGCAATTTTTTTCCATTTGACCCATTGGAGATTAAATACAGCCCAAACCAACCTATAATAAAATGTAATATCTGGGAGCTATATCCGTAATGGTATTGACATGGGAGAACATCTATAGCACATTGATTCTTGTATATAGTCGGCAAGTTTAATTGAATTCATTATATAGTATTTGTATAATAGGCAACATAAGACATTTAGGACATTCAATAGTGTAAAGTTAGAATATACTAAAGCACATTGATTCATCAAGGTTAGTCTCAACTTGCAACTCCCATGACACCCTTCTCGATCAACTACTATGTAAATTATGAAAATGATATCATGATAGATCAAACTAAATACTCCTAAAATTCAATTCACCCTTTAACAAAGAAAACACATTTAAATCAAGTTTCTGTAAATTAATCAAACTAATCGAATAAAGTTTAAATCTTTATCAGTTATATGATAAAAATCATGTGCATCTTATAAATCATAACAATTAAATAAATAAATAAATCAAAATACAAATAGAGTACCTCAAATATGATATATATATGAAAACCCTTACATGACTTTTGACAAAATTTAATCTCATCTCCCATATCTCATCGAAAAGCCGGATTGATTGAATTTGGTCGGTCGATTTTGATTTAGGGTTTTGATATAGTTGGTTTTCGGATACAATGTTTCCAATGATGTGGGTTGTTCAAATTTGTTCTTTGTTCGTGTACAGGGTTTTGATATAGTTGGTTTTGATATAGGGTTTTTGATCTTCATGATTCCAGAGGGTTTTGATTTAGTGTCGATGTTAAGGTTATGTATTATCTATGGCTATGATCCATGGTTCCTTTCTCATTCTAATAAGTTACAATTGTACCCTTGTAAATTAAACAATTGCTATTTAACCCATGTGTTGTTGTTTTTTTAATAAGTATTTTTGTAAAACGTTTTTTTGCAAAGGTTGACCAAATTGGATTTAATTTTGACTTTTAATTGACCAATCACGTCGTCCGATTTCGCTTATGTGGCAAAATCAACCTCTCTTATTGGTCTAATTTTTTTTTTCAATGAGAAGGGTTTTGTAAAAACACTCCGAAATGATGTAATTCTTTTATTATAAAAAAGATGTGTTGTATTTTTTTTTACCCGTGTCGTTTTTTTTGTATCGTTTTTATTAGTATGTGTTGTTTTTTTTTCTTATTATTATGTTATGTATTGTATTTTTATTTTGAATGAAATGAATTTAGTTTATTATGAAAATTGAATAAAAAAAATAAAGTGATAGTAGTGGGCCCCAAATGAAGAGATTAAGGTTTGTTATTAGGGAAGGGATTTGTTGTGGTTAGTTGTGGAGAAGTGAAATGCTGATGTGGCACTGAGGTGACAGTGATGAAGAGATTAACAACCATCACCGCACCTTCCGCTCTTAGTTTCCATGATCTATAACTATAACTAGTACTACGTCAATAGGTGACCACCACTAGGTCTAGTTGCAAAATTCAAATTTAGTATGCAGTTGAATAAATCACGTTTTTCTTTTATACGTAATAAAACTTAAAACTTTTTTGTTGTTCCGACTTCCGACCATGTCTTGATTTTTCAAATGGTTGAATAATGAAAAATCGAAAGTGCGACTTTTGATGGACTATTTTAGCTCCACTTTCCGGCCGGTGGTAAACATCAAAATTTACCCAAGTTTATTTTGTTTAGAAATTTCAGTCCATGAAATATAAAGAAATACGGAGTAATGAGCAAAGATCTAGAGGGATATACACATACGGTATATATCAGTAGTCCAATTAAGGGTACGTTTAGTACGTGGGTTTAGCGGGGTTTAGGATGAAAGATGTATAAAATCAATTGTTTGATTTATAGTTTGGCTTTAAAAATTATGATGGGATCAAGTACTTGATGTTTCTATCTCTTTTTATTTTATTTTTAAAAGTAAATATATTTTATTTTTATTTTTTTAAAATAATATTTCCTTATTTTATATTTCATTCATCTCAAAATTATGCCAGAAGATAAAATCACAAAGTTTAATAAAAGTGGGACAATTATAAATATCAACCACTCAAATAGAATACTTTCTCCGCTATTTTTTTTCTTACTTAAAAATAGAAAGTGAACAATTATTTTTAGACGTTTTAAAAAGAAAATATAAAGTATAATTTTTAAACAAAATGAAAAATATATATTTTATTTCTTATATCAAATTCAAATTCAAATCATAATCTAAATCTAAATCCTAAACCCCAAGTCGAATAGATTCTTTGTAGTACAAACCAAAACAAACTAATTAAATCAATATTTTACACGCATCAAACAAATAAAAATCCTCGTTTTGGGTTCCAATTTTTAACTTGAGCAAGTTTTACAAAAGATTTATATATTTATTTAAAAAAGTTAGGTGAATCACTTTGTGCATTATAACAAAAGCTCTACTAAAGACTTTAAAAAAAATACTTGGTACATGTAAAAAAGGATATAAGCCATTTTTATTAAATAAAGACAATGTTTAATTCTCATTTTACACCCTTTAATAATTGAAGACTTAATATAAAAAAGCTTTTGAAAAAAAAAATTGCATCCAAAAAGGTTTGCAAAAATGACGAAGTTAATGAAAATTAATTGTAATGAAAAAAGTCTAGGTAGAAGCATTGTAACTTAACATGAAAAAAGTTAACAAATAACATCTCACGTTTATATGTTGTGAATAAATAAACTGTAAAACATGAAAGATAATAGATTTATCGGTTTATGTTATAAAATAGTTTATGTACTGTCTTCATCATTATTGATTGATTATCTAGTAATTTAGGGCGTGTTTGGGAGGAGCTTATGAGGCTTAAATTTAAAAAATAAGCATCAACCTTAAAAATAAGCTTCATTTGGTAAGAGACTTATATTGTTAGTTTTAGGCTTTTGAAGTTATAAGCTTCAGTCCAGCCTAAAAATGGAGCTAAAATTTTTAGATCGGAACTTATAGTATGTTAAATTACTTAATTACTCACAAAATATTTAATAGACTAAAATACACGTTGGTCCCTAAACATGTATCGGAGGATCGCGATGGGACGAACCACGCACTTTTCATCGCTACCGGTCCAAACAAGATCCATTAAATGCATTAGTCCCTTGACCGGGTGGGACGGTCAAACCGAGGGTATTATAGACCATTCACTTTTTTACCCAAGCTAGTAAAATGTAACCCAACCTTCAACCATATATGTATGAGCGAGCAAGAGTGAACCTAAAATACAATCAACACACATTCTTCCCAAAGCAAAAGAAAAACAATAATGGCACAAAACGATAAGGGAAGGGTTTGTTGAGTTCGTTGATGAAAGCAGATCGCGAAATGAAAAGCGTTTGGGTGTTAAGAAGGAGAAGGAAGAGGATGACATCTTGTTATCAAAGTTTAACGATTTGGGAGAAAGGATTACAAAGCGGAAATTTTGTTTAAATATCTTAAGGAAAGGAAGGAAAAGAAGGAAAAGCGATGATAGGGAGAGTTGTGGGTCTAGCTAAGTGTATGTTTAGATGATAGTAAACATTTGTAGTTATTGAAATCGATGAATAAAATTTTGTGATCTTATTTAAGTAATTGTGTTTGAAATCGTTTGCATATCTTAATAGGTTTGACTTACCCAAGTTACAATTTGTTGGTTTCATTAGTTTGTTTGACTTTGGTAAGTCAAAATTCAAGATGTTACAATACACAATTGTCAATACATTGTTGTTTCTTGCTAAAGCGTTTGCCTTTTGAACCCGTGTTTTGAAACCACCGCTAATTTTTACGTCACGGGGTGTTTGGTTTTCTTATATGACTTTCTGGCGATAAAAGGGCCGTTTGGTTTAGGCGATACAAGCGGATGTTTTATTTGATACATTATGATTTAGTGCCAAAGTATTTGCATTTTCACCACATCTTTTAAACCATTGCCTTTGCTTTTTTCGATACAAGGGGTGTTTGGTTCTCTTGATTAAAGTTTTCTTGATACAAGGGCTGTTTGGTTTTGCTTATACTAATAACACTAAAATACAACCCATATCACAATACAGATTCAACAACACATAACCCAAATGATATTTTATCATTAATAAATCATTAAGCATCATAACCAACTACATCAAATCTAATTTACATACCATTTTAGCAAAACTATCACCTAAAAGCGCCTTTATCTACCCATGGAAAACCAAAATTCGGGCATTATGTTCGGCCATTTTCTTAACAAACTCTTGGTTGAACCGAATACCTTCATCTGTTTGACCAACAATCGTATGAGTTGGGCAAGTTGGTTTAATGTGCCTAGGCGGATTTTGTTCAACGCATCCACACGTCAAGCGCAATTCCACGAGATCCCGAGCTTGATTCTCTTGTATCGACTCCCTACGGTTGATGATTCTGTCTTGAGATCTTGGAAGCTTGAAGAAGTAGCTTCTTAGAATCCCTTCTTGACCTCATCTTCAAACCAGATAGCCATCCGATCATTAAGATTTGGCGAATCGGCCACCTCCATGAGTTTGTTTAAAATGGGAAATCGCCATTGGAAAGTTGTGTGTGTGGAAAAAGTGGTAGATGAGTATCTCGTTTGGTGTGCACTAGTTAATATCGTCTCGGTAAGAGGCGGTGAACAATTTAATAGTTTCCTTTTTTCACACTCGGTCCCCCGAATTTGTGTTGGTTGCGTTGTCAATTTGTCACACTTAAAACTCCCGCCCAATATTCACTTTAGGATACACAATTGGTCCCTCAAGTTGCCAACTTCCAGTAAAACCATTAGAAGTTTGACTTTGTTAAGTCAAACATCTAAAACATGTCAAATTATCAATTCACTCCAAAACAAATATTTAGTAATGGTTTTGCAATATTGACTTTACAAAGTCAAATACCATTGTATATATTATTGAACATTCCAATGACCATCCTCATCATCAAACTTCAAATATCATTATGACTTTTGCACTTAATGTTCCAAAGGTTTTCAATCCTTCCGACATTACAACTCTCGTTCACAGTTAACCCATTCAACATTTTCAAGTATTGACTAACTAAAGTAAACCGGAAATGCGGTTTTACTTGCTACAATCAAATAAAAATGCTAAATGAAAGTTTGACTTTCGAATGTCAAACTTTCATCACCTAGAATCGTACAAACAACAACATATGAACAATCTAATTATAAGCAAACCATATAACAATTCTTGTACAAAATTACAAAACTATTTTGAAACATTAATTGTCCAAGGGTATTCAACCCAAACTTAAACTACAACCAAGTCAAAGAAATCTACCACGGTGTGGGGAAGCTCGGGGAGTTTCAATGACAGCCAACTCCCAGTTGTTCTGGTATTTTCATTCCCATCATGACTCTATCGCTTTGCCTTATATTGATTGTCTTAATCGACCGGGAACACGCAAGTATACACTTTATTAAAGTTATTTCATGCTACGATCGGGAAAAGCTCGAAACACCACCGCTGAAGTCGCCCATGGTGAATGTGTTTCTATCTACAATGATGGAAAAATTGGGCAAAGGTAGATCACTAAGCGTGTTTGCGACTGAAAAATTAAATAGTGTTGAGATACACAAACATGGCAATTTAAGAATGTTTTATTTGATACATATTCATTACATCATTACACTTACTCTCGTATCCGGCATTTTCAAATTCGGAGATGACCGAATCATTCCAATGGTGAACGCTACCATAACACTATTCCCAAAATCGACATCGGACGACTTAAGGTTAATCAGGAAACAAAGGGCACCTTCATCCTAGGATTAGCTTCATGTATCAACTACAAGAAGTTTCTGATTAAATTTCATTATTGTTACACATCTCTATAACATTATAAGTTGTAAAAGCGAAATTGTTCTTACGTGCAATCACCAAAATCCAATGTAAGGGTCTCAAGATTTTGAAGTCTTGTCAAGTGAAAGATATCGGATGTTGTGATTGTGGTCACAACATTATAACGACCTAATGACAAATGTAACTTCTTCAAATTCCCAAGTTTTGCAATATCCCATAGTCTCATCTCGTTAGTACTAGGACGATTCATTTTAAGAGACTCAGTGAGGACAACCAACAATAAAGTCCCAAATCGCTGCACGCTTAGAAAATTGACATGAATCAATTCTAGGCTCGATGATTTGGATAGCCATGAAAATATTCCAAAGTAGCCATAGCACAAACATGAAGTACGGATGTTTCAACTCATCTGCGAGAGTAAAGTTGGGTTGGGAACGTGAATCGTTCACCATACCAGTTGTAATAATCGGCTCCTCAACTCCATTGTCACCAAAACAAGAGCCACTCATGAATGTGTTCATAATGAAAGTTGTCTATTCAATAATTGATCTTGGCTCTACAAAGAAAGACAAACTTTCTTATTGGACCCATAAGCCGATTTAAGAATCTAGTAACAAGCCTACCATCAAACTCGTATGTTAAATAATAAAAGAAATCCTCATCAAGTATGACATCGGTGAGCAAAGTCCTTAGACCTCCGGTTTCTCGCTAAACTAGAGGTTCTCACCGCTCTAACAAAGCAACCGATTCAAAATGTTAGTGATCACTTCATCCGCATGTTGGTAAAGCGATCGATCGACATGATTTTGTTGGAAGTTGGGTTGGTCTTTGAGTTAAAATGCGGATTTATATTCTTGATTTCCATTTGCGTTTATCTTTTACGGATAATGTGGTTTTATGTGATTGGCAAAGTTGTTTGTTGGGTGGGTGTATTTGTTCGCGAAATTATGTGCACGTGTCGGGGAAGAAAGCGGCTAATATCCATACTCACAATTGGTCCACAGGTTGAAGCTTGGGTCAAAAAGTGAATGGTCTATAATACCCGGTTTGTTGTCCCAATTACGGTCAAGGACGAATCGGCATTTAATGGGTCTTGTTTGGACCGGTAGCGATGAAAAGTGCGTGGTTCGTCCCATCGCGATCCTCCGATACAAGTTTAGGGACCAACGGTGTATTTTAATCTATTTAATATATACATATGTTAGTTTAATTATATATTTTTTTAATAATTTTACAATAATAAGCCCTAACTTAAACTAATTTGTCTAATAAACTTATAAAATAAAAATTCTAATTTCGGTTTCAGCCCCAACCCAACCCATTTTGCCAAACATACCCTTACTTAACTTTTTAAAAAATTGGTGTATGTTGTCAACTTTTTAAAAGTGTTGATGTATTATTAGCTAGGGGTGACAATTAGGTGCAACATCAAAACGATCAATATATAATAATAATAATAATAATAATAATAATAATAATAAATACATGAGTTAGACTTTAGTATAAAAACGTTTTGGGCCGTATTCGGTTGCCTCACCTAACATGTCTTTAAACATGTCATTGTACGCTTTCGGGAAGAACATAGAATAGTAGAGGATCCAGCATGCGGAACACGGCGATCATTAGAAATTCCTTTTATAAGCTTGAAAATAGGCGCAGTAAATCAATTCAAATAGATAGGGGAGTTCCGAACCACTAAATACAACGAACCCCGCCTAATTTCAAGCCAACACGCATTGTGACACCTAACCAGTGGTGGTAATAAGCATATACGAGTAACAGGGACGGAGCCAGGGGAACCCGTGGGTGCCAGAGACACCTATGGATTTTTTAGCTATAGTGTTAATTTTATAAAAAAACATCGATTTTTTCTAAATGCATCTTAAATGACCCTGTTCAATTGAAATGTGTTTATATATTACGGTTCAAAAAAATTTGTGCACCCGATCATATTTGGTCCTGGCTCCGTTCCTGACGAGTAATGTCGATGCACCGGGCCACCAATGTTAAAGGCTCCAGTTTAAATATAGTCTACTATACGTAGATGTAATATTCACACACGATGATATCTTTATCAATACATGAGCACTTAACTCATGAACAACAAACTTTTCTTTTATTAAACATGTTTTTAGGCTTACTTAACAAGCTCGCGAGCTTATGTCAAAATTTTAAAACTAATAAGCCTAATTTTAGAGCTTATAAGTATATCAATTTGAGCTTATCAACTTAACTAAGCAGTAAGTTAAAGTCGATAAGTTTATAAGTCATAAAACACGAGTTTAATATGTTTACATATAAGTTTATAAGACCATCAATTAAGCTTAGGCAAACGACATTTTATTAATACTAGACAAGTGCTGCCCGTGTATAATGGTTAAAATTTAAAAGCGACAAATAGTTATAGTTGTAAAATTATGGTTAAGTGTTTCCGTTCCAATTTATTTGTCCGGTTTAATTTTTTGAAGTCTCTTTTTCAAATATGATCTTAACTTTTTTTTTTGTGCTATATAATACTTAATGCAAAATATATCAATAAAATGACTTTTAAATGTATTTTCATTGATATAATTTTCATTAGTATTATATAATTTAAACAAAAATATTTAAAGTTAAAATTGAAAAAAAATAGACTTTAAAAAGTTAAAACTGAACAAATAAATTGGGACAAATGGAGTATTGTTTTTCGAATCACAACTTTCAAGTTATAATTATATGGAGTATTGTCTTAGATATATTAGGGGGATAGAGTGGTCATCTAATACCCAACACTACCCAAATTGACACATCACCTCTATCAAATAAAAACCCTCAAACTCAAAACTACCAAATTCTACCCTAACACTACCCAAAGTGCAGGGAGTGGTACCCAATCCTACCCAATTTTTTTTCCATATATTTTTAATACATAAAATCACATACAATATTAAAATAAAATATAACATTTCATTAAAAATAAAAATACATTCAACAATGACTTAATAAAAATTACATAATACTTAAAAAAGAAACATTACATAATACTTAAAAAACCCACTAATCATCGAGATGTGGCAAGTATTGACGTCTTTACGTGCTCCGTGAGATCATATCGAAGGCGGTCATGGAGAACTTCGTCTAGTAACTCCGCTACCACACCGTCAGTCGAACACCACCGACCGACTCATCCATTATATGAACCGTGAGATTGCCTCACGCCGCTTTTATAACCATATTGTGCAAAATAATACACGCATGAACCTGATTGGCAATCTTCGCTTTGGTCATAGCTCGGAGAGGTCGATCGAGAATTTTCCATTTTCCTTTGAGAGCACCAAAAGCTCGCTCGACATCCTTTCTCGCCCCCTCTTGTAACTTCTTAAATTTCTTTTCCTTTGGGTCGGTTGGATACGGGTATGCTTTAACAAATGTGGACCACTTAGGATAGATTCCATCTGTCAAATAATAGCCGCGTTTGTAAAAGCGTCCATTCACGTGGAATGAATTGTTCATCGCCGTTCCATTTCGCTCTGTAAGATACAAGTCGGGATCGATTCAATACGTTGATATCGTTGTTTGACCCGGGGACCAAAAAGCATGCCAAATCCACATATCTTGTGATGCGGTGACTTCAAGCATAATAGTGGGAACACCATAGTCACTCTCGTATATTGCCCTCTCAAACTTCTAGGACAATTTTCCATTTGACGTGTACGATCGATGCTACCAAGCATCCAGTGGATATGATGTCTCGCTTCATGGGCACGGAAAATGCGTCAAGGTCGTGTCTTTGTCGACTACGTAGGTACTCTCGACCGCATAACCGAATGATGGCCTCACAAAATAATCAAGACTTTCACGTGACGTTCTTGCGGACATGCATAAATATTCATCATACTCATCGGGGATTGGGTTGCGAGTTGTCTAACGGTAGATATGATTTTTGTTTCGCCGTGAAACTTTTTTCAATCGCGTCATAACCTTCACGAAAATAAGGGTATCTCGCTTCAATGTCGCCCACTATTTTCAAAAACATGCTTTTCTCCATTCGAAATTTTTTGAAAGTAAACTTCGTTTACTTTAGTGCTTCAACGAACCAATCATTCTCAGAGTTTGAAGACCTATTTCCGATGACGATCTATGCTACTACGCTTTGAAAGCTAGAGCTGCCGTGTCTTCAAGAAACCGAGCCGCTGAAGCATAACTTGCATCGAGCTACCCGTGGATAGATCGTCGGACGAAGACGGAATAACGTATTCGAATCGGAAGAATTGGAAGACATTTTGATGATAAAAAAGTTGGGATTTTATGAGAAATTGAAAGATAGGTTGTGATGATTTTGTGAAAATGGGAAAATTTTGGGTTAGTTTGGTTTTAAAGGGATTTTTTTTTTTAATTGCAACTAGCCTTTGCAAATTCTCCCCCAACGGTCACAATTTCAAAAAAACTCTCCTCACCACGCTCGGCTTCCCAAACCGATCCAATCACCGATTTTCGCTAACCGATGAGGTCGGGGCGGTGTTACCGATCTACCCGATCGGCACCGACCCCCAACCCGAGACCACTCCCTCCCCTCTTATAGCTTTTAGTTTTTGAAGTTTTTAAGTTGATATATTGTATCAGTTAGTTCTAGATAGTTTAAAAGTTTTATTAAAACTTACTAGTAAAAAAGAAAGGTTACAATATATGTATATATATAGTTGTCAAAACACACGAGCCATTCCACCATTAACAATGCAATATACTTTCTTTAACTCTTCCACCAATCATCATCAACTCACTTGTCAACCACCACCATCATGCCACATGCTCTGATCTCCACTTTCCGACCACCACCACCGGACCTCCGATCACTTCACAGCAAAACACCCACTTCCCGACCAACTCTTAAAATAATGGCTAAAAAGAAGGCGATTGAAGGAGTAAGTGATCAAATGAATGCTATTGCTTCACAAAACCTTGATCACGCGCCTGCGCGTAGGAGAGTGAGATTGGCTTTTACTCAAGTTCAGGAACAGCTTGATCATGTTCATTTTAAGGTTCATGTTTTTCTTATGTCTTTTTTTAATGTTTGAATTTTATGTTTTTTTTATTAATATATATATTAAAAATTTTGTTGTGATTTTTATGAATAGATGGCTCCTACTGATATCAGGACTGAAGAGGTAACCTTCTTTTTTTGTTTGTGATGAGTTGACGTTTTTGAATTGGTGTCTGATTTTGACTTTTTTTTAGCTGTGAAATGAGTTTGATTTTGACTTTATGTGGATATTGAGGTTGATAAGGAGTGTTTTGTATGTACATTTGATATGAAATCTAGACTGATTAATCGGATTGAAATGCAATATATATTTTGTCATTGTATACAAGATTCTTTCTAAGGTAATACATACAGTCATACAGTTGTAATGTTGTTTGGAAATGTGTCTATATTGTATATAATGAAGAAAATAAACAAAGTGTGTTGGTATGATTAACCCAATAACGAAAACTAACTAGTTTTGTCTTGCTAATGTTAAATATGAAAAATCATTGGTTTGAGGTTTAAATTAGTTTTGTTTACGGATTCTAGTTATAAACATATCATAATTGTCATTTTGGAAAACAGTTATATCTATTTAGCTGTTAATAATTTGGTAAACGAGCATTAGAAGACCATGTGATGTACTAAATAAAATTTCAACTTGCAAAGAACGTGTTACATGCATCTCGTTAGGTATCTGGACTTAAGGGTGAAAAGAGAATTTTTTGGTCAATATAAGATAGTCAGTTTGTGGGTTCCAAGTTATTTTGTTGTTGTCCCAATCTGAGTGAATCTTTTGGAGCTATTAGAATGTTCTTCTGGTTGACATTAATCTTAACATCTAGAATTTTCTCTTATAATATTTTGTATAACTATCAAAAATGGTGTTCTTGTTCCATATATGAAGTTCGTTTTATTAAGTTTCATGATATTAGCTCAAACATTCTCAAAACTTAACAAGATGCGATCTTTCATGCGTTTGTCATCGAAGTGAATATTTGGCTTGTAACTTCAAGATAAAAAAGAATTGTTCTAGTCATAAACAAATGATTGGCACTATATTCGATAGCCTGGCTATCTTACTGAAAATTAAAGTAAAATTTGAGTTTGACAACTGGTTTGATTTTCGAGTCAAAAGTACTCTGTTTATGAAACAGAGGGAAGGCATCAAAGCACCTGTGGTAATTTAGCTATCACAGCAATCAAATGTCCCATTTTGAGTTAAATTAATATTAAGATCATGCGACATGCCGGCATGTGGTTTACTACCAACTAAAGATATGAGTTTGTAAATTGTAGTGGTTTGAGATGAACTCAAAAGGTCAAGAAATTTTCTGTAAAAGCTGGTTGCCAAGGCCAGGAGTCCGAATCAAAGCTGCTGTGTGTTTTGTTCATGGATATGGCGATACTTGCACCTTTTTCTTTGAAGGTTTGTGGCCATATCTCATCATCTATATGCTAAAATCGTCAAGTTCTTATGTATAACGGAAAATACTGACTTTCAGGCATTGCAAAGAAAATTGCTGCTGCGGGTTATGGTGTTTATGCCATTGATCATCCTGGTTTCGGCCTCTCTGAAGGGTTACATGGCTACGTTCCCAAGTTCAGTGATATGGTTGACAACGTAATCGAACAATACACAAGGATTAAAGGTATGTCATGTTCTAAATGTCTATATTTGATTTCTTGTGGTCCAATAAATCATTTTGTACTTCAAAACTGCTACAACTTTATTTGTGTTTTTAAATATGCATCTGTAAGCTTATTAAACTCTATAATGACTAGAAGAAGTTTGTGTTTTAAACAGGACGGCCTGAAGTCAGAGGGATGCCTCGGTTTCTGCTGGGCCAGTCAATGGGAGGTGCGGTTGCACTTAAAGTCCATCTTAAAGAGCAACGTGAATGGGACGGTGTAGTTCTTGTGGCTCCAATGTGCAAAGTAAAGCCCTCTTCCTTACATTATGTTATAACTAAATATAAGTAAATATATCCCATGGGTCAAATACTGACCTGCCTTTTGTTTCAAGATTACCGAGGAAATGAAGCCCCCAGAAGCACTGCAGAAAGTTCTAATATTTCTATCGAGACTTACGCCAAAAGCAAAGCTTGTACCTACTAAAGATCTAGGCGAGCTTGCTTTTAGGGACGCCCAGAAAAGAAAATTGGCAAGTCTTTCTATGATTCTATATTACTACAAGTAGATGACTGTTAGTCAAACATCTAAAATAACATTTATTAGTACAATTTCAGGCAGACTACAATGTCATAAGCTACTCTGATCAGACAAGATTAAAAACTGCTGTTGAACTTCTAAATGCCACTAACGAACTCGAATCAGAAGTGGAAAAGGTTTGTGTTTCATGTGTCTATTCCCAAAGACTCTTGCTTGTCCACAAAGACAACTGACTGTCTCTAATAACTTGCAGGTTTCATCACCGTTGTTGATCCTTCATGGAGCTGCAGACAAAGTAACAGATCCTAATATCAGCAAGTTTCTTTACGAAAAGGCTGCTAGTAAAGACAAAACCTTGAAGCTGTATGATGGAAGTTATCACTGCATTCTTGAAGGGGAATCGGACGAAAGAATATTTGAGGTACTTGATGATATTATTGCGTGGCTTGATGCTCATTGCACGATTAGATAGCAGTTCGTATATGATGTTGAGATTAAAGAAATTCTGTTCAAGCTGCACCAAAGCAATGCATTTGACACGCTAGATTGGATTCTTTATTCTTTTTGTTGCCACATTTTGGTAACAGGATGCATTTTGTTTACGTGTAACATCATTGATTTTCTGCTTTGTTACAAGTTATCTTGGCCGCTGTTAGATTTGTATTACAGGATTGTAGAAACAACATTGTTGTTATAAAACAGATGAATGCATACAACTATGAGCTTGTTTATCGTCCCTGGAATTGCCCTTTAATGTTCAAAACTACAGATTTTCAGGTTTTCATGCTTACGATACAAGTGAGCATAACATGATTGCAATACTTTTTTTTTTAATGTCAAGGCATGCCCTGAGAACGTCCCATCCCGTAATACATAGATATACACTAAAGAAACATACATCACATACACCAACTCATACACAACAAAGCAAAGTGAGGGCTATGCAGACTCATGTATAGAAGTATGGAACAGTGAGAGCATAAAAGAGAATGGAAGGCAGTTCAACTTCAAAAGGTTATCGAACCGTGAGGAGACATGGAGCTCACCAGCATTCCCATAAAAGCTTTTAACGCGGCCATGGACATGGCCACCATAGCAAACATCCAACGATGGGTGGACCCATTTGACAGGCCTTAGTTCTTTCATTCAAGACTGTAGAGCAACCATCTGTGCAAACCGAAGGCCTTCTTTTTGGGGTTGTTGCCCAAACCCCTTGATCTAGGATTTGAATAGAAAATAACCTAAGTGTTTAATCCGTTAAACACTATCAGGTCACTGAGTGCATAGTCTCTCGGTGAGCCATCTTCGAGATACTCGATGCAGGCGAAGAAGAAGCCTCTCCACTCGATGAGGCGGAACTTAATGGGTGAAGACTAAGTCAAGAAGAAGATGGTGGATTCGAGTGATGACAATAACTCATTGAATCCTAAGACTCCTCTCCAACTCTAGTATCGAAGACAAATCGAAGGAAGAGGCGAAGGCTTTGAAGACCGAAGAATGGCGGGACTAGGCGGGAAAAGTTTACCCAGATAAAACTAAGTCCCCAGTGCTTTACCGGATAAAACTAAGTCCCTATCTACTAAAGGCATATCTTCCCACTTATAGTAGCGGCGATATTAAAGGATCTCTGTTAAGGAAAGAAGCTTGCACCGACTACAAATAGCAAAGTGTGATGTCGAATATATCTATATTCGTGATTCACCGTGATCAATGTTTTGTCTTCTAGGTTAAAGTTAAAATCATACTTGTATAAATAGCATAAGAGAATGAGTGAAAAGTTTTAAGCTTGTGAATTGTAAAAACACACACAAGCCAACTTTTCACTCCTCCAAATACAACTTTATCCTTGAGATAGCTCGATTGGGTTCTAAAGTTGTGCTCGGACTTAGCTTGAGCTTAGAGAGAGTCACCCCAAACTTTGTCATTTCAATCCCAAGTACTATTCCGCAAGTACTTGGGTAACGATTCTTTGATTTATTTCTAATAAGAATATGATGTTGAAAATTACTTTATGTGTTTTACTTACGTTAATTTCGGTCATTATTCACTATTAAATTGTTTTAAGTACTTAATTGTTTTTAAACCACGGTGAATAGGAACAATAAGTGGTATCGAGCGGTGATTATAAAACATTTTAAGCCGCTCTAAAACGCTTTTAAATCGGGATCCCTATGGTTTGAACCGATGTACACCAACTAGTCGATAAAAGGGTGGAGCTTATTCACAATTGTTGCCCTAGACTTGAAGTTGGTAAATTAACAAATGGAAAAAGCGTATGCTTTGCTATTTGATTAGGATGGAACCTTATTATGTCAAGTGTATAAATGAAGGTCCATTTATCCAAAGCTGCGAAGGTTTGCTCGAACACGAAGCTCGATGGACTTCGGGATGAAAGGAGAGTGGCAACAGGACCAAAGACTCAAAAGTATCATCATATCATGTCTTCGATGATATAATGGAGTCGATTATAAGTCGTATGTCTGACTAAACAAACTGGGATGACCTAGTCCATAGCTATGAAGGCCCATCGATACCAAGGAAAGCAGGATTATGGACACGAAACTTGAGTATAATACCTTCGTGGCTAGGGACTCGAAACTCTCTCACAAACTTACACGGATACAAAACTTTTTAAATGAAGCGGCAAATGATGGTGTTAAGTTGTCCAAACATGAGATTAATGTTGGTTTTGTCAATTGTCTCCACGAGTAGTGGTTGAACTTCTCTCGGGGACTTAGAAATGCAAATCACATTCAAAATCTTGAACTTCACGAATTTTATGGGAAATTTGTCTATGAGGAAAACCTCATCAGCAGACGATACCCGACTTAAAGAAGTCTCGAAGTCGAAGTCACGACCATCACCTCACCTATATCAAGCGCCTTCTTTTCTAACAATGTGGTTCAAGATTTTCAAGAAAATTCGATGATGATCCCGATGAGAGATCAAGTGAGGAGTACCTAAATGACACGAACGTTGAATTTCGTGAAAGGGCACTCCTTGCAAACTCTCGAAGGTTTATTAAAAGAAACAAAGGTTTTCAACTGCTAAAGCAAATGAGGACATGAATGTTTTAAGTGTCACAAAGAGGTCATTTGCAAAGGACTGTTTTCAAAAACAATTTACGAACCCTCTACTGAGACCATCGTGGTCAATCGGTCCTCGAGGCTTTAGCAAATTTCAACCTAAAATCTATTAGTCTCATCAAAACTTCGAATAAATCGGCGAGAATAAAACAATAGATTTTGAAGCTAAGTATAGGAAAATCAAAGCTAAGCTTGCATTACTTGAGGCCAGTCCCTCGGAACCAAAAAGTGTTCAATCTGCGGGGTAAAAACAAAGGTCTTGTTCTTTGAAACCTTCGTTGGGATGAAGAGCCGGTCTCATCGATGATGAAATGGTGCATGTCGGTAGCGATGGCCCTCGAGAGGAAGACAAGCTAGGCTGTTGGAAAGAATCATGCGAGAAATGGAGAATGGGTCAACATCACAATGAAGAAGGTAAATATTCTACTTTCTATGGATGATGATTCGATTGGCAATCATATATGAACTATATCAATGTTGATCTTAAGTTTGTAGAGGAGCAAAGACTAAATCTTTTTCTAAGTACAACAAGTTAAGTTTTGAATTGAATAAGTGTAGGGATGAGTTACTTGTGTTAAAACAAAACAAGCTTGAGGCTATCACCTTACAAATTCAAAACACTGAATTAGTTAAAAGAAATCGGGCTCTTCAAGATGAACTTAAGAAAGAAAAGAAATCATTGATAGTTGGACCAACAAGAATCCAAGAGTCTTTGATCTTTGTGGGTGCCCCATAGCAAAAAAAGAAAGTCATAGGTGAACATCATCTTCGACTCACAACAAAGACCGAGTCCTAAACCATTTGTTTACGGTGGCATGATTACCAATATGTTGTCGTTCCCAAGCCCGGTGATTGGATTGAAAGACTTAATCACGAGTATGCTTCCTAACTTTGACTCGGAAGAATTCTAGAGCACGAAAGTCAAGCTCTAAAGAGCATGCTTGGACTCCCGGATGTAACTAGTAGCACCGAACACATCTACGAGTGCGAAGATGAATCTCAAGCACCACTTCCACCTTTGGAACCTCTTCAAGGTCTTGATCCTAGCTCGAGCTTACTCCATTACAATACAATCCACACTCTCCTAAAGAAAGGTCCGGACTTAGTAGAACCATCACGAAAAGACCATCAAAACCAACTCAACAAGAATCCACCCCATTTTGAAACTTCCATATCCTCGGTCCCCAGAAGGCGATCATATTCGACAATGGATCGAACTTGTGAGGAAGCTAAGCGACAAAATGGAATCCATTGAAAGGTCCTGAATCAATCAAGGAGACAAAGTCAACTTCCTCTAGTTCCTCAAAGTCAAAAGCCACCACCAAAACAAGCGAAGTGTGATATGTGCCACTATACCGGTCACACCATCGACAATCGTTATAGAATCTTTTTGCATGATGCGCAAAAGGATGATCCTGAAGCTAGCGACCACTTGCAATATGTAAGCTCTCGGTCAAGCAAACTACACCAAAGTTGGTCATCGGTATGCTTCTTCATCCAAGTCACTCAAAAGTTGAGAGCAAAGCCTTTTCCTCCTTGCCCTTTTTGTGGCTTTAATGATCATCGCTCGATGATTGTCTTGTGAACATATCTTTGTGATATTTGCGGTAACACGGCTCATAAGACATCCAGCATGACAATGTCATCCATGCAAGGAGAAGTTCAAAGCAACCCAAATTCACCGAGTCATCCTCGGTCTCTAAATACAAAACACATGGTAGCTCATTGCACTCCACCACCGACCATGAATCGATTGCTCAATTCAAAGAGACCATGAGACCCAAGCCCACTAGTAAGTGGGTCACGAAGAGAAACTAATTCAGTTTACTACTTGTGCGAGAGGCATGCCAGGAGCCTATCGGCATCTAGGCAGTGGATGTTCAAGAAGCATGGCGGTGTGAAGGAATATCGCACAAGTATGTAAAGGAACCAAGGCCCAAGGTAGTATTTGGTGATAACTCATCATGTCCCATGAAGGTTATGGTTCGATGGCGCAATGGAATAGTTTTCTCTAGGATTGCTTATGTCAATGGTCTCAAATACAATCTCATCGATGTCGATCACTATGTGATGCTAAGTACATTGTACAATTCAATGACAAACAAGGTACCATTTTAATGCCAACAAGGAAGTTGTGTTGATTGCTCCCGGGAGAGCGATGTTTATGTCTTAGACATGTCAACTCTCTAAAGATGGAACTGTCTCTTTGCCAAAGCCCATTGAAACTATCAACTGGCCGTGGCGCAAGAGACTCTCACACTTAAACTTCAAAAACATCAACAACTTGGCAAAACAAAACAAGGTCCTTGGCTTACCATCACTGGTTTTGCAAAAGATAAACCATGCTCGACTGTGAAAAGGCAAACATAAAAGAGCATCTTTCAAAACCAAGCAAAATTTCTCTATCAAAGATGCCTTCACCTCTTGCATATGGATCTCTTTGGACGATCGGTCCTAGATCAATCCAGCATGAGAAGTATACACTTGTCATTGTTGATGAGTATTCAAGATACACTTGGGTATACTTTCTTTCCAAAAGAGTCGAGCGGTGATACTATAATGTCATTCATCGAGAACATTGAAAACCGAATGATATTCGGTTGAAACAAATCGAAGCCGACAATGGTGCTGAATTTAGAAATCTTGAGCTTGAGAGTTTACGTGATGAGAAGGAATCTCCCAAAATTTCTCATCTCCTTATACCCCGAACAAAATGGGGTGGCCGAAAGGAAAAACAGAACTCTCATTGAGGCTGCAAGAACCATGTTAAATGGCTCAGCCCTTTCAAAGCATTTACGGACTAAAGCGATCAAAACAACTGTTACACTCAAAGCAGGTCAATCATTGTCAAAAGACATAACAAAACCCCATATAAGATATTCAAATGTAGACTTCGACATCACTACTTTCATGTGTTTGGATGTCTGTGTTTATTCATAACCACAAGGATCATCTAGGCAAGATTCGATGCTAAAGGCGATGATGGATACTTTCTAGGTTACTCACCGATCTCCAAAGCCTTGAGGTATTTAACACAAGGAGACAACAAGTTGAGGAAACTTTTCATGTCACCTTTGATGAAAGTGTAGAAAGCATCGAGTTCACCAACACTTGATGGAGGATATAGGAATTGACAACTCATCAAGATATCCTCTCGATGAGTACAACCACGAAACCAATTCCTCATACTAAGTCGATCTCGACATCTCATATTATGTCTTACATCACAACCGTCACAACAAACTATCGGTGAATTCATTGATAATCGATCGGTCCCGCTGGGATAGGTAACAACGATCCATATGATCGGGATCCTGTAACTCAAGAACCTCTACGAACAAGACACCTCAGCGGATGATCTAAATGATCCTGTGGCTCTTGCACCGAACTCACACTGAACTCCCGGTGACATCTTCAAGCTCGGATCCCGGACCACAAAGTAAGTGAACAAGATCTCAAGACATTGAGCTTGTAAACATCATTGGTGAACCAGCGAGGGCATGCTCACTAGAAGCATGGTCGCTAACTAGCTACTGACTTTAGTCAATGAATGTCTATATGTCGATTACCTATCGAGATAGAACCCAAAAGTGTCATCGAGGCTCTAAAATACCCAAGCCGGGTTCAAAGCTATGCAAGAAGAAGCGCAATAGTTTGATAAAACAAGGTCATGACCTTGATCAAATTTCCTCGGGATGTAGTAGTCATAGGAATGAAGTGGGTTTTCGAAACAAAGCGATGAAAGCAGCATTGTCATTAAAAACAAAGCCGGACTTGTAGCCAAAGGTTACAATCAACAAGAAGGCATTGACTATGATGAAACATTTGCTCTGTTGCAAGAATGGAAGCCATCGGGATCTTCCTTGCATATGCAACATACATGAACTTCGTGGTCTACCAAATGGATGTTAAAAGTGCATTCTTAAATGGTGATCTCAAGGAAGATGTATATGTTTAGCAACCTCCGGGCTTTGAGAGTAGTGAATTCCACGACTATGTCTGCAAGCTTGACAAAGCCCTTTATGGACTTAAACAAGCTCCCGTGGCATGGTATGAAACTCTCTCACCTTCACGATACAAAACAAGTTTGTCGAGGAAAGATAGACAACACAATCGTTTGTCTATAGAACTCAACAGGATGTGATCTTGGTCCAAGTGTATGTTGATGACATCATCTTTGGCTCAACAAACTACAAACTTTGCAAGCAGTTTGAAAAGCGATGACAAAGAAGTTTGAAATGAGCATGATGGGGAACTCACATACTTTCTTGGACTACAAATCGTGCAAGCGGTAAAGGAATATCCATCGATCAAGAGAAATACACGAAATCTCTTGAAGAAATATGAGATATCCGACCGTGCCTCGATAAAGACTCAATGGTCCCACCTAACAACCTTGGACACGATCTCACCGCAAATCGGTCAATCAAACTCATTTCGGAGGGATTGTAGGCTCACCGATGTATTTAAGCGCTTCTAGACCGGACATCCAATTCTCGGTCTGTCTAATAGCAAGATATTAGTCAATCCTAAAGAATCCCATATCATGCGACCAAAAGAATACTCGGTACACGAAGGAACCCCAAACCTTGGACTTTATTATCCAAAATGCTCGGGGTTTGATCTCGAGGGTTACTCGATTACGATTATCTTTGGTGCAACATGGATGAAAAAAGTACCTCGTGGTCCTGTCAATTTCTTGGAGGAAAACTAGTTTGTTGGAGTGCTAAAAGCAACAATCGGTGGCTATGTCCTCGGTGAAGTTTGAATATGTAGTGCAGCGAGGATGTTGTGCCAATGTATTATGGATGAAAAGTCAACTCAATGACTATGACATCCATTACAAAATGGTGCCCATCTTACGTAATAACGCCAATGCTATTGCAATCTCCAACAACCTTGTCCTCCACCAAAGAACCAAACACATTGATATCGGATATCACTTCATCATGGATCACATAATGAAGGAGACATTGAACTTCATTTCATCCCCTCAGAATATCAATGGATGATATCTTCACAAAACCCTTTGATGAACCTACCTTTGAGGACCGAAAGGTGAATTGGGAATGCTTGACATTGAAAGTCGGTGTCGAAAACCAATCTCGATAAGTTCTACGAAATGGTTCATCCTCCATGAACATCAAAACAAACCTCTCTTTGAATGAGTAAGACTCATTCGGGGTCCGTGACATTTGACAAAGAGCATTGAATGAGTAACTAAATGATCCAAGTATCGAGTTACTTAAATGTCCTAGGTTGATAACTATGCTAATTTAATATAGGAATATATGTCTCTTTGTCTTCTATGTCATCCCACTTGGCATTTAATGCCTCTCACAAAAATATCAAATTGATATTTTATCTCGCAAAGTGCACTTTTCGTGCACTGCAACGTTCCTTGAAAACGGATTTTTCTTGCGGGTAATGGGTGGTAGCATTAAATGTGAAAATTCAAGCGTTTTCAAAACCGGCGTTAATATTCCCATTTGTGCACAAATCACCCTCTTACCACTCTATAAATACCTCTTCCAACACAAACAAACACACACAAATTATTTTCTGCAACAAAACTCATCAAAATCATTTCTAAAACTCGAAATATTTGTGTGTGCTCAAAACTCTTCAAACCTCTTTTGGAAAACCCTTCTTGTAAACATTTACAAAAGTTTTCATCACAAACTTGAGAGATAAAAAAACTTTGATTATTCTAGTCAAAATATTTTCAAAACCCTAAAATCTTTTAATGGAAATGGCTAGAACTCAATCTCTCCGTTTGCTTCTCGGTGGGTAGGGATCTTACAAATGTTGAATTTAAAACTAATAATGTCATAGGAAACTTTGAATACCACAAGCGTCCCGACCTACAAAGACATTATGAAATTTTGTTTAATTGCCCTTGAAAGCGGCCTTTGTTCGGTGTCCTCAATTGTTTACCAAAATCTCCTCGGGAATTTTGGGCAAGACCAAGGCCTATGACGACACCCCTCTGATGAGAACAACCTTAGACCTCTTAGGAATATCTCATTGATTCGGTCTTCATGGGGCAAAACGATTCACCTGGATTACAAAGCGTGTAACATATTGGATTTCACATACACATCAAACCATAACCAAAGTAGGCGTACAAGATGAGTTCTAGAGAGAAAGTTAGAGGTTTAGGGAACTTTAGTGAGAGAAAAAAAATCTTATTATGAGCTCCAACTCTACCTTGGAAGGTAGAGAGTATTTATAGTCATTACATAAAGCCACCCTATCGTCTTGTGGATCGGGCATACGGTGGGTAAAGACCGTCCGTCCTCCACGGTGTTATTTAACTAAATACTACTTAACAAGAAATAACTACGACTACGAGCTTTCTAGCGGATACATATACTTGAGGTGACCGACACTTTAATACTGGATTTTCTAAATCCTAACAATCTCCCCAAGGAGGTCACCTCAAACACACATTACAATTACATAGAATACAAACAGATATTACATTGAAATTGTTCTTGGATTCTTGTTCATGTTCTTTGTTACGTAGCTCGTAGTCTTTGATACTTTATTATTGCATGTTTGAATAATTTGAGTGGAGGTCTTTAAGCGATCCACGTGATACGAGTTTGAGCCGACTTTGAGATCATCGACCACAGAAATCTCGACTCATCCATTGTGGTGTTGTGACATTTGGACCGACATGCTCATTACGGATCATGATATATTCTTATCGAGTAGCGGAAGCTTTCGTTGATTCATGATATTGGGCGTGACATAGCGAAGCATTGAGTGATAATATCGAGTTATTGATGCATCGATCATGATTTCTTTGGAAATGAATGTGTTGTGTGAGCATGCCGCTATGGATTGACCGCTTGATCGATCGCCGAAAGCGTCGGGTGTACCTTCATAAGACGATTAGCAATAAAGTGCGAAGGGTCTTTGATCACTTTCGTTGAATTGAGGTACGCCACACGGTTCCCGTTGATCGATTACAAGTCTTGCTGTGATCGGTATAATTCCGAAGAATTTCCTTGACGGGGTTTCGCGGTGATCTAGCCGTTCTCAAACCGGAACGTCTCAAAGAAGACAACACGGAGTGAGTGAACCAAATAATTGAGATTCATTGATTGATGAAAGAGATTTGAAAACAATCGTGTCGCTCAATAGAAATTGTTTTTGCAATGCGACGAAGGTTTTAATGAAAATCAATTATCGATCATAAACACCTTTTGATTTGAAATATTTGTACACGATCGATGTCTAGAGGCGGGGAGTTTTAAGCACAACGACCGGTTTTTCAAAGGTATCCGTCAATCCATTTCTGAACCAGGATTGATTCAAAGATTGAATCGCCCCATTGTTTCATTCGGTTGTCACATGGTCGATCTATTGAAAAGATCTCACATGCCACCTACCGGGAGCTTGTTTGATGTTGGCTCAGAAGGCTTTCCATCTTCATTGTGAATATTTTACATATCACTCGGATGTTACGGCAATACCACAAGGATAATGCGTGGGACTCATAAGATATAATCTCTTTCCACATTGTGTGAAAGAGAGTCTTCATAGAAAGTGTCCTAAAGAGATTTATTGATGATCTCGTGGCTCTAGACTCAATTTGTGCATATTTGGATCCTATTTGAGAGACTAGGAGAGGGTCTCCTTCTTCAATATCAACAATCTCTAAGAGAGTCGATAGATAATGTCGGTTCCCGTGAGAATGAAACAAGTCCTTTAAGAGGAACTTGAGTGGTTTGGGAAGTTGAAGTGCGGTCGTCACTAGGTCCATGACGTCTTGTCTTCAATACCGATGTTACCTTGGTAACCACCAAGAGCATATGAATTGAACCCGGTTTACGCCCTAAGGTTGAATAAATGGAGGCTATTTCTTTTCACCCTTTTCACATTCAATTCTTTTCATTCTTCAACCCCTTGATGCTAACTGAGACTTCATAACTAGAACCTTGTTGGGTTTATTCCGATACTAGTTCGGTCTTAGTCCGCACTCTTCCCACATCTCATTTTCTCCTTTTTCCAATATACCTAAGGACTTCTACACTATCTAGTGGATTGTCACTCGGTAGATCCCTCCGGATTACGGCGGATCATGGGAACAAATACCTAACCTTATCATCCTTATATCACCATACATAAAGTAAAGTTGGTCGGTCTATTTGGTATTGTTCATACGCCATTGGAACCAATTGAAAACCATTTGAAAATCAATCAAGATACTTGTGATATAGAATCAAAGCATTTTGTATCTTAATTGTTTTAATATTTTAAATGCTCCCCTCAACATATGCATAAAAATTTAGAAATTGTTTGCACATGGAGGCAAGAGATCTTTGAAATCGTTAGATTAAGAATGAAAGGTCCAATCTTTTGATTAACTTTTTCTAAAATGATCGTCATCACTTCCCAATCAATTTGAGTAGATAAAACATTTTGGGAAGGATGAGGTTTTCAAAGTTTGCTCCCCTCAATATGTGCCTCGAAGTTTGAAATAGTTTTGCACATTTTAGAGGAACTCACATAGAAACAAATTGATCACGTTTGGATCTTTGTGGTTTAAGATGATGCTCCCCTCAACTGTGCATGGAAAATTTGAAATAGTTTGGCACATGTGGGAAGGAGAGCTTGTACATCCTTATAAAACCATTCTTGAATTATCGATTAAATCCAATTTAAATCACAAGTTCTCCCCGATCACAATTATCAAATCATTTGAGATTTGTGATCTCTGTAGATTAAATTGATTTGGAAAGCTTTAAGGAGAATTGTGACTTGATTATGAAAGCGTTTTAAGCGATAAGGATCGATTTTGAGACTTTGGACTCCATTGATTAAACATGCATGATTATCTTTTTGAAAACAATTGTATGACAAATAACCTTTTGATTTAATTGAAATCATTCTCCCCCTCAATCAATGACATAAGTTGTTGATTGAGAGATAGATATTTTAACAGAAGTTAAGTCCAAATGATTTACAAAAATAGAGTACGAGTTATTTTTCAAAGCAATTAGTTTTCATTAGATAGAAAACGATTGTTTAAAGAATCAGAGCATTAGATTTGAAAACCAAGATAAAGCATGGCTCTGTTCTTTCTTTGAAAAGCGGGTTACTGCCTGAAATGACAATAAACCATTTTTTCTCTTTCTCCCAATATTATTATATATATATATATATATATATATATATATACTAGTTTTGAAGCCCGCCCAATGGGCGGGCATGACTTATAATTATTTGTTTGTTGTTTTTTGTTAACTGAAATACATTTTTTAGAATTATCAAACAATATTATAAAACATTTGTTTATTTGGAGTAGGACAAAAGATGTTCGCGAGTTGAACCAACCTCGACCTGTTTTGAGTTGTACTAAAAATTACTTGTTTCCATATGAACCTGTTTTGATGAGTTACCAAAAGTACCTGACCACGCTTAAATAAAGTTTTGTATTTCTTAGAGTTTTGTAATACTTTTTGTATATATAATGATATAGTAAATAACTTTAACACTCTAAAGAAGATAGCTGAACTCAATTTAATATTTCTGAACCACCTTATAATGAATCTATAAATTATATATGTCAACCTCGGAATAATCGTTACCTTCCAGGTAAAGAGATTTCATCTTTGATGTCATATAAAATGGTGAAGGGACATAAAACAATCTCCAAATATCGTGAAAAACAAAATGAGTAACTCAAAACATAAATGTCAACGGTCTTACTGTTCACTGGAATTCGTCGCAGATCTCTATCTCATATGTAGTTAAAAAGTCAAAATAATATCAAATGTTTGTAATGATACCGAAAGGAGCAATGAGAAGAAAACAATGCTAATTTTAATTATAACTCATCTCTCTTATGATCATCAATTGATGGGTGAGTATGACCTTCATAGAAAAAAGTAATCTAAATATATTTGCAGAATTGCGATGTTAAATTGTGGTAGTGGCTGGCTGTTGGTACTGGTGGTGCGGATAGGGTCCATCTATTTTTATCACCTTGTTTTGATCCTAATCCAAATAAGGATGGAGTTGGAGTCATCGGAGGTGGTGGAGGATGTCCGTCATTGGAGCTTTGATGATTTTGTAACCCCTGCATATAAGATTATTTAAGCACATTGTTAAGCATTGGTAGAATAGGAATTGCAATTGAAGATAATAATTCTTTTTAATCACATATGAGTAATGTCAAGCCAAGAGGCATTGGTACCATTAGGACCGAGTATAATGCTAGCGGTGCCAGCTAAGCTAAGTCTGGTGTGAATTTATGGTTTTATCCCAGATTTTGCACACTTGTATATGTGGTTGTGTTACTGGATGACTTCAATGCATCTTGTTCCATTGGGGATAGTAACTGGTGGCTGTTAGGAAAACGTAGATGTGCTAAAATTATTTTGTCCAGAACATATCTGGCTGGTTTGTATCACCAACAACAAATGACCCGTTTAGTTAGAATTATCTAAAACGTCAACCCCAATCTATAAACTCAAAAATTGATTTAGGGAAACAAATTATAGTATAGGGAAACTTAATTGTATATGGTTTAAGTCCCCGGATCGTTCCCAGCGAAGGATGAATGGAGTTTTAAACTCACGTCGCGTTATTCGGGTTTTGAATAGTGAATTAGGGCAAATAATAGGGAATTAAGCTAAAATATGCAAACAATAGTGAAAATTAACTAAATATGCAAGAAAAATGCTAAATCAAAACTACGGGAGTCTAAAACGCAACTAAAACTTAAAAACGCTCACGCTCGAGTAAATCCCGAGCCTAAAAATGAAATATGAGAAAAAACAACCCTAGAAATGTAAAGTTAATTTTCCTACGGAGAATATGACAAAATAAAATTTTGAGAGGCTTCAAGCCTTAGTTGACCTAGGATCTCCCTGCCTCCCTTTTTGCTATTTTTTGGGAAATTCTTTTTATGCCAAACTTTGAAATAAGGTCTAATAAGCTGAAATAATTTTTTAAAATCTAGAAAACTACTAAAAATAAGCTGGAAATGTGGAAGCTCTAATAAGCTGAAATTATTTTTTAAAATCTAGAAAACTACTAAAAATAAGCTGGAAATGTGGAAATAAGCTAAGACAACTGATAATTACCAACTTAACTAACTAACTGACGCAATCTTATAATCAAAATTAAGCTACTAAAACTGAAAATAAGCCAAGAGAGATACTAAAAGGTACTAATACTAAGCTAATTAAGCTAATCTAAGTGAGATTTAAACAAATGAAAAGCTTATAAGCTGAATAAGCACTTAAGTGCTTCTGTGGTCCAAACAGCCTAAGTCCACTACTTTAAGCTTTTCTACAAGCCAGTATTCAAAAGTTTTTGCAAAATTCAAGTTGGAACTTCAAGATTGACTGGTCAAAAGTTTATAAACCCAAGGTGAGCTTAAAAGAGCTTATGAAAAGCTTTTTAGAAGCTTATGAAATAGGTCGTTTAGCTTTGGTATGTCCCGATACAGGACACACTTTTGAAAACCAGGCTACTTTAAGCCCCTTTAAAGCTTATTCAGAAAAATCTAAAAATTTATCTAAAAATATGAGCTTATAAACCACCTACCAAATACTTAATTTCCAAAATATCAGCTAAATTGGACAAGAGATGAAGAAATTAAAAATCCAAAAGTGAAGCCACTTGAAACTGTAATGGATTTTTTTGTCTTTTCTAAAAACTTTGCAAATTTGACTTTTGTGAGATTTGACAGCTTCAAACTAATTTTAAATGATGTTATAAGCTGAAATAAGACCTAAATAAGCTAAAACTTCAACTTATGCAACTATGTGACAGCTTATGCAAACACTTGATCGACCGATATGCACTCACTTGCTTTTGTGTGCGGTCGATCCAAGCTTCGTGACTTACCTTCACTCTTTAGCCTTGCAAAGTCACCAACGCTGTTCATTACTCCTGCATCCATTAGATTTGTATAATCGCATGTATGAGACATTGTAAATCACTTTATTTAAAGGACTTCATCACAATCCCCCAAATACATATATTCTAACGGTGGGCCTGTATGATTACCCAAGAAACAAACTAAGTGAAGCCTACCATGACTATACTATTCATATAATACTGAACCATTTATCTCAGAGCAGCCAATGGTGGAGAAAAGGATACTAATCAAAGAATTGAAAATATTGACAAGGGAATTAATGTATAACAGGTGAAAGAAAATATAAGTCATGTGTCAGTGGCAGTCGTCATTTGTTATATACAGACCACATAGATTAGTGAAAGAGGATTGAACCTGATTATTTGAGAAATGTAAGGCACCACATTCTGATATACAATGAAAAGGGCACGCCTTGCTGGTGTTGGAGGAAGTCCAAATGATCCCACAACCTGCAAACATAAACCTTTTACTTATTGATGAAAGATACTAATCTAAACCAAGATATTCCTAATGTACGTGATTAACAGAGATCCTAAGTTGACTTACACATCATCTTAGATACCTGATTCACCGATCTTTACGGGATATAAAGGGTGTGTCAAAGTCTTCCAAAATCTGACCAAATAAATGTGCAAATTAAAAACTAAATCAGCTGTTCCGCCTCCATATGAGAAAAATAAAAAAATAACTACCATGTATAAAGATTAAATTTTCGCAAATCAGCATTCGAAAGATCCATAACCCATCGATCCATTAGTTGCTCTATTCCAAGAGGCGTCATGACTGCTGATGCAAACCAAGAACTCTTCCATAGTTTTTGCAAGTGTGCCTGTTCCATGAGCTCTTCAAAGGCACCTTCGCAAGTTAACCAATTGTTAGAAGAATAACCAAGTACGGGGTGACCAGAAAAGATTAGTCGTGGCTGTTTTTGCTCATCAATGAACCCTCCCTTTAATCATGCTCCGAATCGGCTGTGCAAAAGTGGAGCAGTCCATAATTTGTTGAGTACGGAAAACATCATACAAGTTTCGTGAGTATTTGATTTTAATAACACGGCTAATTTTAAAAGATTAAAAAAAAAGCTGTCTTACCACCGAGACCGGTGAAGACCTTAAACACGACTAAGGGCAAATGCAACATAGAATCAATCTATTCTAAATTTGCAGACATAAAGAAAGCAACTTAATATGCAGATCCAAATACTTATTTGCAGCTACTTAGTCCTCTTAATGGATGGGATTGCAGGGACATGTACTACCATTTCCAAACAACTCAATCAGAGAAGCTAACAACATAAATAACATTGGCAGCAAAAAGAGTCAATTTTTGGACTTTGACAAGCTTACTGCAGAGACGTTATACAATCCAATGCCCGATCCTAAAACATTTATCAAGACTTAAAATGACAGTTATATATTCAGGCAAAAAAGTGTTACCCTCTCATTTGACACCGCAAAATCTCCTTCCTTAGTTAATTTCGGTCCGATATACAGCTTTTAACAACATTACCACACCGCAACGTTCTCTCTTGTAGCTAGAGGATGACATAGTTTCGTTTGTGGTATCCACAGCTCTTTATAGTAATGAAGATTACCGGCTGAAAATAATACTTATGTGGTATCGACATCAGATAATGGCATTGGTTGCATATGTCTCTAAATGGACATATCAGTTCCAAGTTAGTTTCTCAATATTATTCTTAGGTGGCTTCTAATAGCATTTATGTAATCACAAACCTGGTCACAAATAATAACGGTAATCTCATTAAAGGCAACTTCAACTTCACTGAAGTTATATGAACTACACATAACTAAGTTATTTAAACAGATAGATTATTTTATCAATAAAAATAACAGTATTAAAAATACATATCAGAACAAAAGGCGCGTAATCGTGAAGTTCATGACCCTGATTCATGTAGCATTTGCAAAAATAAGATAAACAATGCTACATTTCGGCGCACCTTTGTCTTGAGTAAAGTACCTCGATTGCAATTTATCACTCAAAATAAGATACCTCAATGAGACACGACAAACTTTATAGTAGGTAGCACCGAACAAGCGGTTCTTGACATTTTCTTTGGGTAGCAACTACAGTTAGAATACATAGACAAAGTTGATACGTAGGCAAAGTCGAATATAAAAGGAATACATCCGAAGTTGGTCACCGGCCGAATAAAAGTATCGTTTAACTAATTTATCGATTGGAACAATGATGAATGCGCACCGACCGTGCACAAAGACATTGAAAAGAACCAAGAGGCACATACTCCCGCCGAATATCTCTTGTTGTTGAATCCATGGACTATCAATGTGAATAATCAACCGAATCGGTAACAAATAACAATCAAGTTAGGAACAAAATAACATACCACTCCGATCATTCATTAGCACCACTCCAAAATGTGATTTGCGACTGAGAAGAGGTACCATTTCCACTCAAAGTTCACTTTCTTGAAGGTCCAAAGTACGATGGAGAGTCGCCGGTGGATGACCTTAACCTCGAGGAAAATAAAATGCATGTAAGATGAGATCCCACAATTAGATGATGAGTCTCCCTAAAATATTGTTAAAATGATTATTCTAAAGCAAAGCCATTATTTGATCTCAATGAACCTGCTGCGGAGGAGGAGGAGGAAGAGAATGATATCTGCATGTTAATTCCTATGGTTCAGATGATACCGACATAGCATAATGAACAAAAAAGTCAATAGATCAGACAAGCGGTTATTACTAATAACTTTTGTACATAATTGGATCTTATTTCAATCTTGTTTGTGTCCAATACTAATTTCAAAAATAAAATAAAATGATGTGCTTTAAAAGTCAAGTATCATGAGTCAAGATAGTTCCTTTAGTTGGTTGGTTGTAATGCTTTTTCTTATAAGATCCATAATATAACGCACAAATTTTTAAAAGGTGGTATATCGACCTTAATGTCAAATGTGTAACTTTTGTATGATGGTAACCGACTTTTCTCATCATACTATCTTCTATACAAATACTTGAAGCGGAAACTTGGGCTCCTTGCAACTTTGTAAAAAGAAAAGCGCTACCATCATCCAAATTTAGAAAAAGTCCTTTGAGTTTAAGAAACTTACTTTCAAAGCCAAATCGTCACTAACTGTAGACCGATAGCGAGTTGAGCCCTCTAATGGACAACTTCCACCTTTGGTTATAAAATTAGCACTACAAAGACTTGATACTTGCAACAGAATATCAGACATAATCCCTGCTTTGATCCTCGGATAAGTTTTGGCACGCTTTTTCCAATATCGTCTACATGTATTTCCCATGAGCCTCTATCTTTAACTGGAGATGCCTTTGTACCTGCACTTTAGAATTGAATTAAAACCGACCCCTTATGTTTATGTTTTTCGGATTCTGACTTAGCCCTTGGGACAGAAGCTAGCTCACAAAAGGGAAACTCATGATTGAAAAGGCAATGGTATTGTATGTTTAGGCTTTTTAGGTTCCAATCATCCAAAACAAAATACACAAGGCAGGAAGATATCATCTAGGTAGATATCATATGTTGAATCTACCACCTGGAAATAGAAACCCAACTTATAAATGGCAACGAAAGATAATAATCAATCAAAATTTTGTGCTCTCACAATCAATGAATTTGCATCTTCTCGTCCAATTTTTATCCAATGAACCACCACTGCATCCTGAGGAATAACTATCGTAAGCACCATATTTGAAAACTCCCAGTTGGCATGATAGCTTAAACTGTATGAGGTATTTCCTGTGACTTCATCTAAACTGAAAGATATGTTTGTAACGAATGATGTACTTTTTCTTCCAAAGCACTCCATTTCATTAGAGCTGCAGCCACCTATGACGCACGAACCCTGACCAAACTGGTTGAAGGTGCAATTAATTCTTCCCCATATAACACCGTCCCAACTATTTGTAACTTGGAAAGACCGTGAACTATTTCGCATGAGCTCGAACCCGGTGTTGTTGAAACCAGCGTGCTCGAGATTCAGGCCAAACAATTGAAAGCACACTCATTTGACGATAAAGTAGTCCCTATAGCTCCGCACATGTGGAAGAAATTGCATTGATTACACAATTTGTGCGTTCGAGACACAATTTGTGTGTGTGTGTTAGTGTGTTATGCGAGAGAGGCGATTTATTACCATTAACAAAAATAAGAAAAGAGAAATCACAATATGAGGAAGCATTTTCGTATTCAATAATCACACTAACTAAGCATTTCCTTAGATGTGAATCTTGATGGATACTTGTATCAATCTTCATAAAAAAGTATTCATGGTTCCCACCGATGTAACACCTTAAGGGCATCCGTGATCATCCCCTCCTGTATGGGTATATCCCGCATTTTTAATTCAAAATTTTTCTTTAAACTACACACAAAGTCAAAATTTTCATGTTTCATTCGAGGGTGTATGTATAAAAACAGGATATCCGAGGTTTGTGTATCTGTTTTCTGCGAAAAGCAAGATGGTGTGATAACATATAATAAAAACCTAATAAAGAAGTTGAATATCAGGAGACAAACATAGATAGGAAACAGTAACGTACATATTGGATGAGAAGTGAAATCAAGAATGACATCGACCACATAATGATGAGCTCCAGCAGAGATGGTAAAATCGCCGAGCATCAAAGATCCAAAACACGTTTTGAAAGGCGGCGACATAGAAATTACGAGGATGCATGGATCTCGGAGAGGATCGCGTGTCTAAGTAACAACACAAAGAACACACGCATTAAAATGCGGATGTATTATAAAAGCTGTGAACATCGGTACATGTAACACAAAAGATAACAAACCTTGATCACAATTATTTTGTGCACGAAGCGATAACATGAGTATCACAAACCGGCATCTCTTCTCGACAAATCAATCGATTTAGCTCCAATAGACATAACATATGTCAAAATGGCAACAACTTCTTCCATCACCTCTTTCGTAATGGTCCACCTTGATCACCCACACCGAATCCAATCTCCTTGCACCAACCGATTCATAAATATTCACTAACCTTTTCTCGCATCATACAACAACTTATCATATGATTCATGCATTTGATCCAATAATATCAACGCTTATGAATTTTTTCTCACGTTCAATAACCTTTTTCTTTTCTCACCATCCGGATCAATCTTATCGATAACGCAATCTCATCAAGTCGCATCGACAACAATGTGTCAATCTCTTTAATCTTAGATTTCGCTATATCAACGGCTTCGTGATCGGGACGATATAATCATTGTGATAATCATATCGACATCCGGATCATACATAAAATATGACAAGAGATATACATGATTAATAGAAAATTTTAACAACATATTATACTAATAAAACTTGATCTTATGATTCTAACCTTTTGGTTTGAAGACGTTATTATAGTCAAATGATTGCTTCCGACTCTTGCTACTGATTATACATGCACGTAAACGTATATAAATTAATAAACAAAAGAAACCTTTATGTGAGGTAGAGCTTTCATTAGTTCTATAAACATAATTCCCATGAACATCATCATCTACTTCATGAACCATCACAACCAAACTGTAAAAGGCATCAAAGAAACCAATAATATGTAAAAAAAATAACAGAGACCATTAGGGTTTTTATGAAAAAAAGGCGTACCTAGGGCTGAGAAAAAAAAATATGAATGAACCATATATAATTTTTTAGGTATATGTTTTCTTTAGGGCTACCTAAGTTGTAGGGATTCTCCTACATAATTGGTTGCATTGATTTATAATTTTTTACTTGCAACAAATATTCCAAAAAACCATGTTGCCTTAGTGGTAAACACACATGTTATTCATCCAAATAACCAAGGTTCAATCCTTGCAAGCCTCCTTTTTTATAAATAATTTTCAAAAATATTTAATAAAAATCCGAAATTTACAAAAATAATTATTAAAAATCCGAAAATTAAATATTATTGCTTAGGTGGACAACTTATGATTATGTGGCATTGAGGTGGCATTGACATGGCATTGAGGTGGCATTGAGGTGGCATTAATGCCAAATGCCTCCTGTTATATATAATATAGAGATATATTTTAAGAAAAATTCGAACAACATCTAAAGTCCCGTGTCATTCTTTGAATGACAAAGCATCAAGACCGTAGATATTTATCGAATCGAAAAAATATGACAAAATGACAATATTTTTTAAGATTTTTCAATTTTAAATTTTTTTTTTTTTTTTTTTTTTTTTATTTTTTATTTTGAAAGTTTTATATTTTCTATTTGATTTTTGAAGATTTTATAATTTTGTATTTTATTTTTCGAATAAATATTTACAAGAAGATGATAGAGTCATTAACCTTTACTCCTAGTCTTCCTCACGAAGGCGTTTGAGTGTTTTGGTTGAAGGCTTTTCAAGCCAAGTCGTGGAAGAATAAACTCAAAGCGTTCTCTTGGAAGAGCTTTGGTGAAGATGTCGCTAGCGGTATTACGACTTCACAAAATAAAGTTCCACCACACCATTTTCCACTTGCTCCGGATGAAATGATGTCGAATGTCGATGTACTTTGCTCTTGAGTGTTGAACGTTGTTGCATGAGAGAGCAATAGCACTTTATTATCACATGGAGGATTTTGTTGAATTCAAAGCCATAGTCGATAATTGGGATCTCATCCATAGGATTTGAGCACAACAAGATGACATGGCTATGTATTCACCTCTGTAGAGGAAATAGAAGTACTCATTTGCTTCTTTGAAGACCAGCTCACAAGCTTATCACCCAAAAGCGAGCACCTCGCACGTGCTTGACGAGTATCTTGACATCTGCATGATCGGCATCTCGCATAGGTCGTTAGTGACATACCGGTGTCCTTTGGGTACCAATGTCCCATATTGATGGTTCCTTGGAGATACCGAAGACCCGTTTAACCGCTCAAGGTGCTTTTAGTAGGCTTAGCACGGTATCTAGCACACATGCAAACAATGAACAAGATGTCACGGTCTACTATTTGTGAGGTACATCGGGGATCCAATCATTCTACGATATTTCGTTTGGTCTACCATGATCCCCGAGTGATCCTCATCTAGTTTAGTACGTTCAATCATGGGAGTGTCAATAGGGTCACTAGAATCAAATCCAAATTTCTTTAAAATCTCATTTGCATATTTAGATTGATTTATAAAATGCCTCAGGGACTTTGTGAAATTTGTAGACCCAAGAAAAATGACATTTGTCCCATCATTGACATTTGAAATTTAGAACCCATTTCATTTGAAAACGGTCACACTCATTGGGGTCATCGGTCGAGGCAAAGATGATATCATCAACATAAATTTAAACGTGAATTAAATGTTTGCTCGACTTTACGGTGAACAATGTAGGATCAATCGCTCCTTTCTTTGAATCCTGTAGATAGAAGAAACTTTGATAGTGTATCATACCATGCTCTAGGAGCTTGATTCAAACCATAAAGGGCCTTTTTCATGCGATAAACATGAGTAGGATGCTCTGGATTCACAAAACCCTCTGGCTGGCTAACATAAACCACTTCTTTCAGATCTCCATTAAGAAAGGCGGTTTTCACATCCATCGATAGACAACCATGTTCTTGCTAGCATGATGGAGCATGAGTGTGTAAATACTCATCATTTTGTACAAAATAAACTACAAAATCATCGAAAACACTCGAAACACATCAAAATGATCAAAATATCACAAATCGGTGTTTTATGTGTTTTAAATGCAAAATATCAAAATCGGATGAAAAACATATCAAATTTGCAAAATTGCGCTTTAGTCCCCAAGTTTCAAAAGTTGTCAAAAATAGTCCACGAGCACAAAATTTCAAAGAAAAGTCACCAAAGGTCCTTTTAAAATCAAAAATTGTCACATTTAGTCCTTTGGTGAAAATCTAAAAGTTTTGAGAAATTACAGCTTTGGTCCTCGAGCTTTTAAATTGGTCAAAATTAATCCTTGAGTTTCAAAATGTTTAAATTAGCCCTTGGATTATTAAATTTTGGCAAGACCAACCTTTGACTACATCTTCATAATTTACATGTTTGGTCCTTGAAATTGAAGAATTACATTATTGGTCCTTGGTGTTATTAATTTCACAAACAAACCAAACGGACCTATTATTTAACCCAAGCCCAAAACAAACCCCCGCCCAATTCACTTACTCCGGTCCGTTAACCCAACCCGACAACCCAACCCAATGTTTAAAATAAACAAACCCGCCCCTAAAACCTGTCATCCCGACCAAATTATCATCTCGCCTCCCAAGCCTCCTCCAGCCACCTAAAATCACCCTACTACACCCTTTGTCTCCCCCCACCTCACCTACCCATCCCACCACATTAAATGCACCTCTTTCCTGTCCCTGATATCAAAAACAGAATTTGGCGCCAAAAGCCAAATCAATGGCTAAGATGATCCTAAGCAATCCAATGGCCAGGAAGCAGCTGGGAAATGCTCAGAGGAGTGAAAAAGAAGCTTTGGATTATAAAAAGACCAAGAGGAAGCAAGAGGAGATAGTTAGTTTTAGTTTTTACAAAAATGTATGTCGTTTTAATATCATTATGCTTTAATTAGTTTCTTAAGTGTATTTTCAAGTTATTTTGTACTCAACTTAGTAGTTTCAGTGTATTCAAACTATTATCAAGTTTTAATTTAAGCCTTTGTTCACATTTCCAATCTTATCTCAACTGTTGCAATTTTCCATATTATATTCTGTTGTTAAAGTCTCAAAAGGTCTAATTATAATCTCAAACAAGCTTCTAAGCTATTCATAGCTTTTACAAGCACAATTTAAGCTTCAATCACTTTGGAACATTGGTCAACAAAAGTCAAAGCAAGAACCAAAATGGGTGCAGAATTGGATTGGGTTGAGGCAGTGATGGAAATGGGTTAGTTTAGAGATCAGTGGGTTGGATTTATTAGGCTAGTGTTCTGGTTTCACTGATTGGCAGGCCATAGTGGCTATTGGACAAATTGTAAGTCAATTCAAAGTTTTTTAGCACAGTCAGTATTTGTAGTTTTAAATTGTTAAATCCTGTTCTAATAGAAGTATTTGGGTCTAGTTAAGTCATTTTGATCATAATCTGTGCTTGTCTAGTGTTTATCTTAGTATTGCTTAGCAAATCGGTGAGTAAAGGGTGTTTGGTTTCTTTGTCATATTTGTCCTTAATTGAATTCAGTGGTAGCTTGTTGTTGGCTCAAGTTCATTTAGCAAAAGTAAACTCATTTGAGTCAATAAAATTGATCCTGCAACCTTTAAAGTCAACAGATCATAGAATCTATCTTAATGTTCAATCTGTTGTGGTTGTGGATTTGCAATCACTTATTTTGTGTGTAAAAGTCTTAGACAAAGCTGGTATTAAGTTCATTTCATTCATAAACATCAATATCAGTCATCAAATTGGATTCAAGTTTCATTTTAGTCAAAGTTTACAACCATTTTCAAAAGTCAAAAATGTCAAAAACTTGTTTTATGCAGAAGTTGCAGCATCTGCATAGGTTTCACTGAAGCTTTTTAGGGTCTGAATTTTTGACTATAAGTAGTGTACTAGGTGGTCTTTAAGACCTATTATCATTTTTAGTTTAAGCTTTCGGATAAACTTGTGCATAAGCTCAAAGTTAGGCTAGTTGCCTGCTCAAAGCTCAAAGACTAACCGAGTTTTTCTCGTTTGGTCTAGGCTTGCCTGAGCTTATAAAAGCTTGTTTAAGTCCGGTCTTTTGGTTATAAGCATCACTTAGGTCTAGTTTAAGTCTTAATAGTTGGTTTTAGTTTGTAGCTTAATTGAGTGCTTTTTCTTGACCGCAAGTAGTACCCATTTATGTTTTTAGCTTAATCTCATAATCTTCAAATCTGTGTTATTTTGTTATTCAAGAGTGTTAGCTTGTTGATTTTGTTTCATTTGGTCATTTTGGTATATCATAGTTTCATTATCGTGGGTTGCTTGTTTTGCTCATTTGCTTATCAAGTGCTTATTTCAATAAGCACTTGAGTCATCGATTCATTTTCTTCCACATAGCACACTGATTTTCCATTTTCCTAGCTTCTTAACATTATTTTAGAGTTTTCCGAAATTTTGATTTTTCCTACTGTTTTGCTATTTTTCTTATTTTAAATTAGTTTTAAGCCTTTTAATTAGCTTTTAATACAAAAATTGAGAAAAGGTTCAAAAATAATTTTTCAATTTTCTTAGGTTTAGATAAATATAAAAAGTAAAAAAGTAATTTTCCAGATTTTTCATAGTTTATTTGGTAATTTTTAGTAATTTAATTAGTTTTTAATAGTTTAAAATTCCTAGAAAATAGAAAAATAATCAGAAAAATACAAAAATAGTTTTGAAAATTCTATTTTGATATTTTAGATTTTTCTAAGTCTTAATTTTATTTTTCTAGCCTTATTTCACATTTTCTTGTATTTTAGGTAATTAATTAATAGTTAAAAATAGTTTTTAATTAGATAATTAGTTATAAAAATAATTTTCTTTTTCCATAAATTTTCTTTTATCATTAGGATTGTAAAAATGTATTTTTCATATTTTTAGGCTTAATATTGTGTAAGTTTCACGTTTTTAGTCAGACGTCGCGTAGTTTTAATTTCGGTTCAGTAAAACATAAAAACAAAAACATCATTTTAATTATAGTGATAGCGTTTATTTAATAGATTTTATCTTTTTAATTTCCTCTAATTTGCATTTTAGCCCTTGTAGTTTGTATATTTTTTTCCTTAGTTATAATAATCACAAATCTCTTTTCCATTCAAACTTCTCGATCACTATTCGTTGATTGATCCATTGCATAGCTCGCTGGGACATAACGACCCGGGGAGACTCTATACTCCTCAGATCTTCATTGCATTCGTGTTCAAACTGTTTTAAGGTTCTTACGGTCTGTCATTCACAAGTGGCGGTTTGTGAGAAACATCAAATTTTTGCACGCATCAAATTTTTGGCGAGCGGGGTTGTCTTGATCTATCTTCCGTTTAGCAGATTAGTTGTTTGAATCCTCACTCATTTGTTTATATCATCCATCATCTATCATATATATATATATCCATATTTTCTTCTAAAAATCCAAAAACCCAAAATGACTAAAACGATAAAACACAAAAATATTTTTCCTTTTGTTTCTATATATGTATCAAAAATAAAAATACAAAAGATTCGTCGTTTTCTTTAATAATAACAACTTAAAAGATTACCACCGAAACCAAGGCGATTGCACTACCTAACTGGGGTGCGACCATAATAAGTTCCCGAACTAAAGATTTAAAACTTGCCTTTGTGTCCTTGTGATTGGTGTACCTTTTTCAAAAAGCCATTCATATTGGATTATTGGTTAAGTTCATCGTTGTTTTGCCTCGATTTTGTGTTAATTGATTTTGTTGTGATATCGACGTTTCGAACCGTAAAACCCATAAAGATTCTTCTCACCCCATTTTTATAAAACGTCTTCATAATTCTCATTCTCATCCGAAAGATTTTCATAATTCCCATTTCTATCCTTAGCTTGAGTTTCCTTAGAGTTAATTCTAGTGCATGCGCACGTTCTTCTAGATCATTGAGTCCTTTGCGTGATCTAGCGAGAAATTCAAGAAGACGTTCTCGTGAGCGTCTTCGCCCAAATAGTCGAACCCGAGATTCGTACTATTTCAAACAACACCATGGCGATTTAAGCGTACTATGGCGAAATGCTCCAAGCACCCACCGAGGGTTATGGAGATGCCATCATTTACCCGTAATCAATTCGATCACTTGAATTGAAGACACATTTGATCCAACTTGTGTCTACAAATCAATTCCATGGTCCGATCGAGAAGACCCATATGCACACATCCGTTGGTTTAACAAGTTGACTTCAACTATCAATTTCAAGGATGTGCCACAAAAGTCATCAAGTTGATGCTTTTTCCATTCTCTCTTGAGGGACAGCCGGTTTGGTGGAAAAAGAACCCCTCGATCTATCGAAACTTGGGAGGATCTTGTTCAAAAGTTTGTGAATTACTTCTTTCCTCCATCAAAGACGACTAATCTTAAAATGAAATTTCGGATTTCGTCAAAATTTCGATGAAAACTTTGGAGAGGCATGGGAGAGATTCAAAGATCTCCTCGAAATGCCCCATCATGAATTCACGGAGCTTCAACAAGTAAATATCTTTTACAATGGGTTGAACGGAAACGATCAAGATTCCTTGAATGCACCAGCGGTGGCAATATCTTGAATCGTAGACCTAAAGATGTGATTGAGATTTGCGAGCAAAATCAAAGTTCCTATTTCTCGCAACAAAGTCAATGTTCGAACATTCCTGCTTCTTCATTCGGTAACTCTTCCGAGTTAGCCGCTCCGTTAGCCGCTCTAACGGACATCATCCATTGTATGATAAAAGAGGTAAAGGAAATCAAAAGCGAAATTCATAAGCGGAACCAATCAAAGCCGTAAACAAGGTGTGTGAAACTTGTAGTGGTCCACATGCGTATTATGATTGTCAAGCAACCGATGCTTCCTTTTACCAAGCTCCGTAGCTTGGTAAACCACAATCAATACCGACCACAGTGATCCTCACTACCGTGCACCTAGCGGTATGACACCACCGGTTTTCCTCCTGCAAAACCATGGCAATCAAAACCATGGCAATCAAAATCGCTTTGTTCGAATCAAGGACAAAATTTCAATAACTCTCAAAATTTCAATCAAAACCGAACAATTTCAACCAACCTTATCAAGCTCCTAATCATCAAAGTTATCAACCACCTCCTCAAGCTCCCATGCCAAATGACTTCATGAAAATGACCGAGTCAAACATGCGTTCAATGCAAACTCGGATCAATAACATGAGAGTTGAGCTTAAAAGGAAATTGATACCACAATGTCTCGGCAGACAAATGAGTTAAAGAATATGATGAGCGGTTTCATGAACATGAATATGAACAAAGCTTCATCATCTTCCGGAGGACTCCCGTGCAATACTATTCCTAATCCCAATGCCGAGTTGAAAGCCGTCACCACTCGTAGTGGTAAGACGCACAATGGACCCACGACTCCAATGCCCCTCCTCCCGTGGCATTTAGTCAAGTTACCAAGGAGACAACGGACAAGGTGCAATTCTCAAGCCCACGGCATCAAGACACGTCCCACCTTCGGTAGTCCAACCTTCAAGTCCGGAACCCAAGTTCGAAGAAAATCTTGAGCCGAAAACACTTCCATCCCGGCTCAAAAGTCTAGTCGACTTCCTTACCCATCAAGAATGAATGATGAGAAGCTCAAAGACAAAACAAAGAGCAAATGGAAAAATTTTTCCAAATCTTCAATGAGCTTCACTTTGATATAAGCTTCGTTGATGCTCTCGTTCTAATGCCTAAATTTGCATCCACGCTTAAAGGCTTACTCACCAACAAAGATAAGCTATCGAGATGGCTAAAACTCCTCTCAATGAACAATGCTCGTGCCATTCTTAATAAGCTTCCCGAAAAGCTTGAAGACCCTGGCGGGTTTTAATCCGTGTGATTTCTTGGGGATGTTTCAATGCTCGCCTTGGCCGATCTTGGCGCTAGCATTAACCTCATGCCACTCTCGGTATGGAAGAAACTATCTCTTCCCGAACTTTCATCCACTCGTATGACACTCGAGCTAGCGGACCGCACTGTAACTCGTCCACTTGGGATAGCCGAGGATGTCGTGATGAAAGTGGGAAAGTTTCACTTTCATGCCGACTTTGTTGTAGTAGACTTGATGCGGATCCTAGAGTTCCCTCATCTTGGGAGAGCTTTCTTGAGAAGCAGTCGTGCTCGATTGATGTGTTTCTTGAAGAGTTGACCATACGGGTTGACAACGAAGAGCTCACGTTAAATATCAACGAACTCCAAACCTCAGTACAAGCAGTGTTGCCACAATTGATCAAAGATCCGAAGATTCAATGCAACACTCTCAAATTTCACGGTTAAGAGGAGTTTTCAAAAGCGTCTTGAGCTCAAAGCTTTGAAAATTACCCCGGTTCAAACAAATGGTTTGAAAGTCGTACGGGGAAGTCAAGAGTGTTCTTGATGATGATGATGATCTAGAATCGGAGACTTCATCGGAAGTGGTGGAAATTGCTAGCTCTAAGAGCACACCACTTGTCCCACCTCCGAATCGGTTTGTCGCATCGAGTTTGTTAAGTCGTGGATGAAACCAAATTCTCTTTAGTTTCATCCGAGTTGGATGATGATGTTTGTGATCCAATGGGAGACATTCTTCCCATTGATGAATTGCTCAAAAGTGATCCATCATCCTCTAGTCTTATTCCCGACTCTTCCATCCCTTCTCTCACCTCGATGAGGAAGATGACAACTTTGGAATGAAGTCGATGCATTTCTTAGTGATGAGTCAATTCCAACGGAATTGATAACACTTACCTTGATCCGGAGGAGACATCCTTTTACGGAAAGTTTGTTGATTGAAGAACCATTTCCACCCTCCTCCCGGACATCTTCTTGACAATCACCATCTAAGCTTCAAGTTTAAGCTTAAAGATGTCAAACCGGTGATTTGCTTCTCTCTCACGAGGAATGGACATGCATTCTCATGTATGTCTTTATTCCATTCTTCACAGATGGTGTGGTTGCTCTTTCCTTTTCTCTTTCGGAATGAGGACACCATCTTTGACCCCGTATCATCCTTTATAGTTTCTACTATTAACAATACCGCGGTTATATCTCATCGGTGTGGAACTTTCGATGTTCATATGTTTATCAACATTGTGAGCGAAAGTCCGATCGAGATTGGTTTTCACGTTACTTTCCCATGAACAAATGAATCAGGGATCGAGTCAAGCTAGCGACTCGGAAATCAAAAACAAGAGCATGCCATATGGGTTTTCACCCATATTTCGACTTCTTACCTCTTTCTACCACCCTAGTGTGGGGGTTGCCCACATGTTGTGTATATAAATGTTTCATAAAAAAAAAAAAAAAAAAAATCATCTTTCTAAATAATGGCCGTAGTATTTCCCTTTCACGTTCTTTGTTTCGGCATAACCGCGGTACTTTGAATATTGAGGCAATATTCATCTCTAGTGTGGGGGATTCTCACGAATTTTATCATGTAATTATACCGCCTAATCCCCGTTTTGGCCAATTTTTTTTTGGAGTAAGTGTTCTACACTTACTCATCTTGGTTATCGATCCGCCATGTCTCGTAAGACAAAAGGATTAGCTAATCCAGAGCAAACGGCTCTTGGTAAAGATATCTCAAATCCGTTTATATGGCTTGCAATTTGCCCAAAATTGTATGGTATTCAACTCACCATATCCTAAAAAGTGAAGAGTTGGCTAGCCCGCAAGATTATGGCTTGTGGTAAAGGCGATGGAAAAACCATAATTGGTAATCACTCACCAAAGATAATATTGATAATTTATCTAAGAGTTGGCTAGTCCGAGCAAACGGCTTCGGTAAAGACAAAATCAAATCCGTTGAAAGTCGGTGGTTTGCTCAAAATCACATGGTTATCGGTGTACCATGGTTCTTACTTGAACTAAAACATTTGGCTACTCCGAAGTGATGGCTTTTGGTAAAGAGATTAAAATCCATTATGTTTTCTCAAATCATTGCTAGGGACTAGCAATATCTCGATGTGGGGATTGATGAGTGTGTAAATACTCATCATTTTGTACAAAATAAACTACAAAATCATCGAAAACACTCGAAACACATCAAAATGATCAAAATATCACAAATCGGTGTTTTATGTGTTTTAAATGCAAAATATCAAAATCGGATGAAAACATATCAAATTTGCAAAATTGCGGTTTAGTCCCCAAGTTTCAAAAGTTGTCAAAAATAGTCCCCGAGTCAAAATTTCAAAGAAAAGTCACCAAAGGTCCTTTTAAAATCAAAAATTGTCAAATTTAGTCCTTTGGTGGAAAATCTAAAAGTTTTGAGAAATTACATTTTGGTCCCGGGCTTTTAAATTGGTCAAAATTAATCCTTGAGTTTCAAAATGTTTAAATTAGCCCTTGGATTATTAAAGTTTGGCAAGACCAACCTTTGACTACATCTTCATAATTTACATGTTTGGTCCTTGGAAATTGGAAGAATTACATAATTGGTCCTTGGTGTTATTAATTTCACAAACAAACCAAACGGACCTAGTATTTAACCCAAGCCCAAATTATTAACCCTGGCCCAATTCACTTACCGGTCCAAACACCCAACCCGACAACCCACTTATGTTTAAAATAAACAAACCCGCCCCTAGTTCCTGTCATCCCCGACCAAATTATCATCTCCCTCCCAAGCCTCCTCCACCACCTAAAATCACCCTACTACACCCTTTGTCTCCCCACCTCACCTACCCATCCCACCACATTAAATGCACCTCTTTCCCGTCACGATATCAAAAGCGAATTTGGCGCCAAAAGCCAAATCAATGGCTAAGATGATCCTAAGCAATCCAATGGCGAGAAGCGGTGGGAAATGCTCGAGGAGTGAAAAGAAGCTTTGGATTATAAAAAGACCAAGAGGAAGCAAGAGGAGATAGTTAGTTTTAGTTTTACAAAATGTATGTCGTTTTAATATCATTATGCTTTAATTAGTTTCTTAAGTGTATTTTCAAGTTATTTTGTATTCAACTTAGTAGTTTCAATGTATTCAAACTATTATCAAGTTTTAATTTAAGCCTTTGTTCACATTTCCAATCTTATCTCAACTGTTGCAATTTTCCATATTATATTCTGTTGTTAAAGTCTCAAAAGGTCTAATTATAATCTCAAACAAGCTTCTCTAAGCTATTCATAGCTTTTTACAAGCCTGAATTTAAGCTTCAATCACTTTGGAACATTGGTCAACAAAAGTCAAAGCAAGAACCAAAATGGGTGCAGAATTGGATTGGGTTGAGGCAGTGATGGAAATGGGTTAGTTTAGAGATCAGTGGGTTGGATTTATTAGGCTAGTGTTCTGGTTTCACTGATTGGCAGGCCATAGTGGCTATTGGACAAATTGTAAGTCAATTCAAAGTTTTTAGCACAACAAGATTTGTAGTTTTAAATTGTTAAATCCTGTTCTAATAGAAGTATTTGGGTCTAGTTAAGTCATTTTGATCATAATCTGTGCTTGTCTAGTGTTTATCTTAGTATTGCTTAGCAAATCAGTGAGTAAAGGGGTGTTTGGTTTGCTGTCATATCTGTCCCAGAATTGAATTCAGTGGTAGCTTGTTGTTGGCTCAAGTTCATTTAGCAAAAGTAAACTCATTTGAGTCAATAAAATTGATCCTGCAACCTTTAAAGTCAACAGATCATAGAATCTGTCTTAATGTTCAATCTGTTGTGGTTGTGGATTTGCAATCACTTATTTTGTGTGTAAAAGTCTTAGACAAAGCTGGTATTAAGTTCATTTCATTCATAAACATCAATATCAGTCATCAAATTGGATTCAAGTTTCATTTTAGTCAAAGTTTACAACCATTTTCAAAAGTCAAAAATGTCAAAAACTTGTTTTATGCAGAAGTTGCAGCATCTGCATAGGTTTCACTGAAGCTTTTTAGGGTCTGAATTTTTGACTATAAGTAGTGTACTAGGTGGTCTTTAAGACCTATTATCTGTTTTTAGTTTAAGCTTTCTGGATAAACTTGTGCATAAGCTCAAAGTTAGGCCTAGTTGCCCTGCTCCAAAAGCTCAGCACTAACCGAGTTTTTCTCAGTTTGGTCTAGGCTTGCACAGAGCTTATAAAAGCTTGTTTAAGTATGGTCTTTTGGTTATAAGCAGTCACTTAGGTCTAGTTTAAGTCTTAATAGTTGGTTTTTAGTTTGTAGCTTAATTGAGTGCTTTTTCTTGGACTGCAAGTAGGTACCCATTTATGTTTTTAGCTTAATCTCATAATCTTCAAATCTGTGTTATTTTGTTATTCAGTAGTGTTAGCTTGTTGATTTCTGTTTCATTTGGTCATTTTTGGTATATCATAGTTTCTGTTATCAGTGGGTTGCTTGTTTTGCTCATTTGCTTATCAAGTGCTTATTTCAATAAGCACTTGAGTCATCGATTCATTTTCTTCCACATAGCACACTGATTTTCCATTTTCCTAGCTTCTTAACATTATTTTAGAGTTTTCTGAAATTTTCGATTTTTCCTATTTGTTTTGCTATTTTTCTTATTTTAAATTAGTTTTAAGCCTTTTAATTAGCTTTTAATACAAAAATTGAGAAAAGGTTCAAAAATAATTTTTCAATTTTCTTAGGTTTAGATAAATATAAAAAGTAAAAAAGTAATTTTCCAGATTTTTCATAGTTTATTTGGTAATTTTAGTAATTTAATTAGTTTTTAATAGTTTAAAATTCCTAGAAAATAGAAAAATAATCGAAAAATACAAAATAGTTTTGAAAATTCTATTTTGATATTTTAGATTTTCTAAGTCTTAATTTTATTTTTCTAGCCTTATTTCACATTTTCTTGTATTTTAGGTAATTAATTAATAGTTAAAAATAGTTTTAATTAGATAATTAGTTATAAAATAATTTTCTTTTTCCATAAATTTTCTTTTATCATTAGGATTGTAAAATGTATTTTTCATATTTTTAGGCTTAATATTGTGTAAGTTTCACGTTTTTAGTTGTACGTCGCGTAGTTTTTAATTTCAGTTTCGTAAAAACATAAAACCAAAACATCATTTTAATTATAGTGATAGCGTTTATTTAATAGATTTTATCTTTTTAATTTCCTCTAATTTGCATTTTAGCCCTTGTAGTTTGTATATTTTTTTCCTTAGTTATAATAATCACAAATTCTCTTTTTCATTCAAACTTCTCGATCACTATTCGTTGATTGATCCATTGACATAGCCGGGAGACTCTATACTCCTGGGACATAACGACCGTTTTAAGGAGACTCTATACTCCTCGGATCAAATTTTCATTGCATGCAGATTAGTTGTTTGAATCCTCACTCTTTGTTTATATGATGTACATTTGAAGATTGATGATTTGTTGATGAGACAGAGTGATCGCCAGAGGCGCTTCGACTAAGTGATATTGAGATCAAGGATTGACTTCATTCTGTGGATATGGCGACCTCTGTTGTTGGAATTGATGTATCATTAGCACTTAACTCATAGTGTTCATCAAACATCGGATCAAACAATTTCTTCAAATCATCTTGATGAGGAGGTACATATGGAGTTCTTGAAGAGGAATTTGGTACAAGGATGAACCAATGGGACTGTTTTGAAGTGCGGGTCCAGAATGGATTGTCCAGAGCCATTTGACCGGTCACCATCGAACGTAACGTGAATTGTTTCCATGATATTTCGAGTTCTCTTATTGTAGATTCGTAACCCTTCTTGTTTGGTGCATAACCAACAAAATTCCAATATCGACTTTGCTCTTAATTTACCTAGGTCTTGACCGTCATTCGTTGGATAGCACGAGCACCAAACACACGAAGGTAGGAGAGATCAAGTTTTCGTTTATGAACATGTTCATATGGAGTTTTCCATGAGAGGTATGAATACGGAACGATTTTGGGTGAAGCAAGCGGTGGCAATGGCTTGACCCATAGAAACATTGGAACCTTGAATAAATTAGCATTGTTCTTGCGGCTTCCACAAGAGTTCGATTTCGTCTTTCAACTACACCGTTCTATTGAGGAGTTCGTGGAACACTTCTTTGATGACCGATTCCAACACTTTCATAAAACTAAATTAGGTCTTTGTTAACAAACTCGTGCCATTGTCAATTCGAACAATTCGATGTATTATTGAGTCGAACACAAGTCGTTTGATTAGTTTGATGATGACATCCGAGTTTCATCCTTTGTCCTCAAAAACTTTACCCAAGTAAATCGAGAGTAGTCATCAACAACTACTAGAATGTATTTCTTCCCATTTATCGCTTGCACTCTCATTGGTCCGCATGATCCATATGAAGGGTATGAAGAACTTCCATTCTTGAATTTATGGGTTTTGGTTTGTGGGCATATTTCGTGCTTTTACCCAATTGGCAAGTTGAACAAAGACGATCTTTTCATATTTTAACTGGGTAAGCCTCGACAAGATCCTTTCGGAAGGTTATTAATGGTGCCAAGTTCAAGTGATTGAGACGGCGATGCCATAACCATGATTTTGTTTTAGAAGCCTTTGTGACAAGCGATTGGAAGACTTCATCATGTCTTTGATAGAGATGGTGTATAGGTTAGAACCACGAGTACCTCTTAATAATTCCACACCATCAAGTTCTCTAACGAAGCAAGTATGTTTTCTAAAGGCCACCTCTAGATCGGAATCACATAATTGACCAACAGAGAACAAATTATGACCAAGACCTTCCACATAATATACCCTGGAAATTACACTTTTCCTGACTACATAATCACCATAACCCATAATTGCTCCAAAATGATCGTTCCCGAATCTAACAGTCCCGATGAATTTACTCACGAAGTTCATGAGCCGCGACCGTCTCCGGTCATATGCTTGGAACAACATGAGTCCGTGTACCACGTAATCGATTTGAATGATCTGCGGTTGAACACAGACAAGAATGGATAACTGGATAATTGGGATCCCCATGAAAGAATGGGTTCCATTTGGTTAGTAACAGTGATTGGAACACCCACATCAGAAATAGAAGCAATGGAATCATCAGAAATAGATGCAGTGCTAGTATCCGTATTTGACCTATTCAAAGTATGTTCACTTCTTAAGGGAATAGTTCTACCAGTAGGCATCCATTTTCTAATGGGCATTGTCTAATTAACCTTATAGCCAAGAGGTATCCATTGATAACCTATCTTTCAAAATGTTCTTCCTGTGGGTTTCCACTGTTTTCTAGCTTTCTTACGTCTTTGCCTTTTAGCCTTCTTAGCATGATTTTTGCATTAATAATTTTAATCGGGCCATTTATAGCATTAGACAACCCATTCACAACACATTCATGATTAGTACCGTAAATCAAGCATTCATTACATGTTTTGCACGTTGTAGCGAATTGAATTAATTACGATGACGCTTATAGCTAATACTAGAATCAACACGATTCGCTTTATTCAACTCAAACATAGTGTTCCTAGGGTGATCTTCACTCTTTTCCAATGCACATTCTTAGCTTGCAAGGTCCTATCATTCCTTGTATTGCCTTGAGACTTTGACATGCTCGCTTTAATGTCACCGATTACTCTGAGAGGGAATGGGAACATTAGTTGGTTTTGCTACTTTTGCATTTCTGTTTAGATGTTTCGATCCGAACTACTTGAAGGTATACTAGAGTTCACATTCATAACATTGGGCATTGAATGAGTTGTATGCTTGGCACTAGGCATAGAACAAGGTATCAAGGATTGACTTGCTCACCTAAGGATTTAGGGCATATTGTAATTAAGCATTCTAGAAGTTCTTGAGATCGTTTGGCATATAAGCATGCATGGCTAATTGCGTTATCAAGTGGTTTCTCTAACTTATCCTCTTCTACAATCTCACGGAGACATTCTAGGTTGTCCTTAAGGTGTGAGAAATATGTTTGAATAACAAGTTTGTTATTCCTAAGATGAGGAGGAACATATTTCACAGACAAAGCATATTTATTACAACCATGAACCTTTGATGAACCATTCTCTCCATTGGTCATTGGCATTTTCCCTTTTACCTGACTTTTCAGATTCTCAATTTCCTTTTGCAATGAAGTTACTTGTTCATTATTTTTGTTACGAGTGACTTTCATTGACTCAAATAACTCATTGAAATGACGTTTAACCTTTTCATTTTCTTCTAGAAAACTCTCATTTTCCTTTTGTAAAGCATTAACCAAGTTTTGAAGATGAAAGTTTTGAGAATTCCGAGAATCTAATGGAAGAGGCATTTGGGAGCCAGTCACATTGTTCATTTCACCCTTTAATTGAGAAATTTAGGCTTTCAACTTTCGATCGTGTTACAATGAGCTCGAATCATTCATCACGCTTGCTAATTTCAAAAGCGCACTAAATTTAGGAACATCCAAAGATGTCTTGATATTTGAGGTTTTAACATTTTCTTTCGATGTTGATATTTTAATTGCAAAGCAAGATGCTCAACTTCCAATTTAGAAAACTGTTTTACCGTGTTATCATGATCATCCCGGTTCAACTTTATCATGCGCTTTAGAGTTAGTTTTTCAAGCTCAATGACACGATCATGGGAGACTTTCGAGCAATGAGATAATTCATGAAATCGAGAAGAATTAATGGAACAATTCGTAGCGAGCAGTAAAACACATCTTGAGTAATACATTCGAAATAAGAGTCTCATTCAATGTATGCAAGTTCTTCCTCTCAATCTCATTATATTTTAGTGCTCGCTCATAGTCACTAACCTCAACTATCATTGCATCAAATTCCTTTTCCATTCCTTTAATATCCGAGTCTATCCCTTTTAAGACTCTCAAATTGATCTTTAGTTGTTTAAAGAAAGGCATGACCTCGTTAGATAGCATTCTTTTGTTTGCTCAAAACCCTTTCCCTTCAAGAATCCCGATGGGTGTGATCCTTTTCTTACAAGTTTTCTCAAAATCGACAAATAATTGAAAAATAACATATTGATGATTAAGGTCTTGCTCTTAGTGGCAATAGTTCTAGGAACTAAATGCATTGGTGTATTAGGAGGATACACAATCAAGCGAGCATTTTCCTAAGGGAGGGTTTGTTTCAACAAGATTTTCACTTTTTGTTTATCTAAGTCCTTTTCCGTAAAACTTGTTCAGTGTTAACAACGTTTGAGGCTTAAATTTGTTTAAGGAGATCCAGCTTTTCCTTCTTGTAATCATGGGGTTTGATCATTATGTTATTCTTTTTACATTCGGGATCTTCTAGCTTCTTATTCATTTTCTCCTAGATGCATCATCTAATTTTCTATCTTCCTCAAAGGCACTCAACGCAACTAGGTTTCGTCTAGGTTTAAGAATCTCAATGCCATCATAGATTACATTATGGGCGCTCTAGCCTTTTAACAACCTCTGGATTTGGTTCCTTAACAAGGGAGTACTATGCTTATCACTCAAAACTCGTGCTTAGTGATTAAGTGAGCAATCGAATGGTATTTCCTTGTACATACAACTTATTTTCAAGCTTGTTTTTAAGGTTTTTAGATTAGAAAAATCATTCAAAAGTTTTGATTCCTTAGCATCGAATTCTTGCTTAAGCATTTTAACATTTTCTTGAAGTTCTTGTTTTTGCTTAGCGCTTTAGAAAGCTTTACTTGTAAGGAGTTTAACTCTTGTTTTAATACTTCATCTCTAAACTTACTTTGTCTAATAGTTGCACGATTTGGTCATCCATTTCCGCTCACGAGTGGTGAATTCAAACTTAGCTCGTTGTTCATAAATAGCAACACGTTCTTTATAGGCATTAAGTTCGAGATAACAGAGACTCATCGGGGAACATGCGGTGTATTCGTCAAAAGTATAGTCATCATTGATCGCATAAGATACATCACTTGGTACAATCTCACTTTCACTTTGTTTCACATATTGATCATATGGGATAACATTGACATTACCCATATTTTCAATATCTGACTCAATAATTACAGTTGATTGTACTTCATCATGTATCTTTTGCTCATCAACTTCATCGTATAGTTTTAGTACCTCAGAAATGATTTTGTCTTTGGATGAACCAGCTTGTGGAGATGAAGAGACTTTGGGAGGGACCATTGGAGAAATGCTAGCCATGAAAATTGTTTGTGTAGTAGGTTCATCATCAACGTCAGTCGTATGCATCACAATCGGTGACTTGAAAGGCATTCGATGATTGTGGCCTATCTCCGAATTGGTCGCTCATCCACATCCGCATCATATGTCTTGGCATTTCCTCAAGAAGAAACAACAATTCCTTTTCATCCAAAGTCGCACCATTATCCTAAGCTTGCACAAGCAACATCTTATCCTCAAGTACTCGGCATTCGAGGCGTTTGGTGTTGTGCAGCCTTGCAATATGTCCTCACCACCGCAGCTTGTAACACTTGATCGGCTATGCTTGTCCTTCATTTCCATTCCTTCCTCTATTACGATTTGCCACATATCCTCTACCAACTCCACCTCTTCCTTGTTCATATTGCCTTTCTTGAACCGGTTGTACCATAACCTTCCCATCTCGATGCTGGCTTGATTGTGTGGATTAGATGACGCTCGAGGTTGTTGTTGTGTGTGGGAGAGTTCATGTTTGACCGATCATGAGAGCCAGTTGATTAATGAAGTTTCCCGTGTGCATCAAGTCGACTTGTTTGAACATTGGATCGGGAATGAGTTTGTGATTACCATTACCCATGGGTATGACTTGTGAGGCTTTGGTTGTGATTCCAATGTTTGAGTAGAAGGCGGTTGAATCATTTGATGAGCTTGTCTCTCCTCGGTTGGTTTTGAAGCGATTAAGAATCCTTTTTCAAACATAGCATGTCTCTCATTCGAAGAAGGAATGCATAGAGTTGCTCATAGTTTGTATTCTTCAATCCTTTGGTTAGCTTCACGTAGTGACAAACTTGTGCCATTCTCGATTCATGTTGTTCACAAATTTAGAGTTCAATCGAATGTTTGGCATGGTCATTCGATGTTCCTCATGTCATTGACAAGCTTGTGGAATCTCACGTAATACTCATAGACACTCTCATCTGGTTTCATCTTGAAGTGCTCAAACTCATCATAGAGTTGTGATTCTCTGTCTTCCATAGTTAATTGTAACCGCATGAAGCATCTTGACATTATCCCACACCGCCTTGGCTTCGTGTTGTGATTGATTAGCTTGTAGATATCTTTTGGAAGACCTTGAAGTATGATGTTAGAAGCCACGATATCGACATCGAATCTCTTTTCTCCTTATCATCGAGCTCATCATATGTCTTTGGTGCATCTATTCCATAGATCATTGTTCCATCTGCAACTGTATCAATTAAGTCTCTTGTAGTCTCAATCTGATAAGGTCCTTCATCAATTGATTTGAGAATGTTGACCCTATTTTCCTTTCCAAGACAAGACAACCGATTCTTTGAGCCCAAGAGTCGAGTCGGTTCATCAAGCATGGGTGGGACGAGTATCTCGAACCATTGCTTGAACATCCTCGAAACAGATGGAGATGATTGTAGGTACGTTGGTAGACATGTTTAAATATTACATGGGATTTTATAACTCAATGATTAAACCGGGAAATAGATTCTTTCACGGGATTTTACTAAATCAAGAGAAAACCGTGTTAATACAAATAAGCCGTAAAAACGTTTATTTATATTTTACGATCTTCTAATGTTTTGTCGATAACAAACGTAAAATCATGTTAACGAAACAAATAAAATACGTAAATGGTTTGAACTAATAGTTTCTAACATATTCACATTTTCACATAAAACACTAAAACAAGTATAAGTGATTTTATGATTTAGTAATACATATGTACAACAACTAGTGTTGACATATTTGGCTAAAATATACACATAACTAGTATGTAGTATATTAGGTATTATAAATGGGTAGAAACTTAAGTATCACAACCCATTGGGCAAATACATTGAATGTAGTTGGGTACAACCCAAAGCCCATAACCCATGGATCTTGACCCATAACCCATTGCATGACATCATGCTTATATCATACATGGACAATATCCATAAACCCATGGATCAACCCATACCCAAGTGACTAACTGCATTGCACTCAAAGATACATTGTATCTAGCCAAAGATCCATGGTTCAACCCATGACCCATGACCCATAACCAAAATACCCATGGGCAAAGAGGCGTTCCACGGATCCCTGGCTTTGTGCTAGCCGGATCCCAAGTGGAAGGGATCATGGGATCCGGGGAAGCGATGAGATTTTCCTCTATAAATAGTGAGCCATTTCTTCATTATTTCTCACCCCTTCTAACACACTTTCTCCCCGAGTTAAATCTCACTAACCTTAGATCCAATAGATCTATGTTTGTAGTTTTGTTTTGTGTGATCTTTTAGGTTCCTCTTAAAGGCAAGATCACCACCTTTGAAGTCGAGCACGCCAAGTCCATGAGTTGCCAAGCTTCCTCATCATCAAGGCCATCAAGTCTTCTTGTTGATGATTCCTTTCTTTCTTCAAAGAAGTGTAGTGTTGAAGACATTAGTGAAAGATGTCTCAAGTATCAAGATGAAGATATTAGTGAAGGATATCTATCGCTCTATAGCATAAGCACTTGTGGTAGGTGCTTAGAAGTCAAGACAAGAAGCATTAGTGAAAGGTGCTTAGAAGTCAAGACTTGAAGCATTAGTGAAAGGTGCTTAGAAGTGAAGACACAAGACATTAGTGAAAGGTGTCTTGTAGATCTAGTCAAAGGCATTAGTGAAAGGTGCCATAGATGTACATTCGATATGGTGTGTTTCGATGTACTAGATAGACTAGATTAGATCCAAGGACATTGATGTCCTTGATGATGTTGTAAAGGAGTAGATCTCCTTTGGGATTAGTCGTTGGTGTAGTGTGGTAGTAGTTCCTCCATTGCAATGGAACTAGGTGCTTAGCCTAGTACCTAATAAAGGGTAGGCGACGTTGTGAAGGTGTAGTTCACCTTGGTGTGAAAGAACTAGGTACTTAGCCTAGTACCTTATAAAGGGTAGGCGACGTGGTGATAGGATTAGTTCTCCTAAGGTGTGAAAGAACTCGGTGGTTAGCCTAGCATCGTATAAAGGGTAGGCGACGTTGTGTTAGGTGTGGTTCGCCTTGGTGTGAAGGAACTCGGTATTTAGCTTAGTACCGGAAAAAGGTTAAGCGACGTTGTGAAGGCTTCTCCGCCATAAGGAGATTGGTGTAGTGTTTACGAACTCTTGAGTAGGTGACTCGGGGAGTGGAGTAGGGCAAGGAAGGTGTCCTTGTAGCCGAACCACTATAAATACTCGCGTTGTGGTTTTGTGCTTCTTACTCTTATCTTTTCATTACATATCTTAATATGCTTGTTTATCAACATCCAACACACACAACCAAATAGATTGACATAAGTCGATCTAAATAGTTTAAAAGGAAGTTTTAATTGGTAAAACTATTCAACCCCCTTCTAGTTTTCCACAATTGGCATCAGAGCTTCGTTACCAAGTTTCTTGAAGTATATTGTACTTTAAAAACTTGATACGATCCATGGTTAATTGAAAACTACAAAGAAGGTTTTTCATAAAAACAAACACCATGTCTTTTAAAACTATATGTTTGGATGTTGATTTGATAACAACATTTTTCTTATTTATTTTTTTTTATTTAATTCCACTAATCTTCTTTGTCATCTTGATTTGTCAAAGCCCATACCCACCAAGCTTTAGGAGTCGCTTGGTAACAAGAATACATTCCTTAAGAAGGTATCTTAAATGCAAAGGAGCGGGAATAGTCTAAGTGACATTTGCTGTGTCATTTGTAAAGACATTCCTAAGTGCGCTAAAGGTATGATTTTCTTTTTACTTTGCTTGATAATTAAGTATACCTATTTAGGTATTTATATGATTATCTTTTGTGCAATTACATGTTTTACATGAAGCTTCATTAGGAAGCCTTTTTCTCACATACGTGTTTTATTTCTCGTCTAAAGTCGTGGTATATAAAACTTTTGTTTTTTTTATTATCCAATAATAAAACTGTTAGGTCACTTGTTTTACAACACAAGCTTACTTAGAAAGAGATTAAGGTGATTGAACAAGAAATCAAACACAAACACACGATATAAAGACACGGTTATGCGTAGAGTGTAGTGAAAGAAAATAACTTGAACAACCAACCCTCAAGTGAGGGTTATTACATAGTATTTATAGGCAAGGAGCTAGGGCAACACTCCTACTCCTTCCCTTTTCCTTATTGGACATGGGCCTAAGCTTATGGGCCTTCTACATAAGCTAGACCTTAAACAAACATAAAGGCCATAATAAGCTACCTATTACATATGAGTAACTAACACTTGAATTAAGGTTTAGGAGTGATTCCAACAATCTCCCCTCAAGTGTTGGTGATGAAAACAGTGAAGGCGTTGATGTAATAGTAGCTTTGACGTCTTCGACATTCTTCTTTCTTGTGAGAAGAGATGCCTTGATTCGAACAATCTCCCAGTGTAGAGATAGTTTTCTTTGAGCAGTTATGCTTTGATGTCATCTTTAACTTTGTTCTTTGATCATTGTTCTTTGTGATGAAAGTGATAGTATGTTGTTTTCGCATCAAGTGCGCCTCAGTGCGCCTTTGCTTCTGATGTCTCCACGTCATTCTTCAACATGTTCACACGCTCTTTGGCGTTGGAATTCAAGATCTTGATGAAGTTCTTTAAGTCTTTAACTTTGTAGATTCTTTGATTTGACGAAGAATCATTACATTGTTGTTTTGCTTTTGGATAGAACTTCCATTAGTGATGATGTTGGCGTGAGCATGAGAAGAATCTGCACGATCATCCCGCTCCGGAGCTTCCATAAGAAGAAAACATTTCAAGCGGTTAGTAATAAGCGGATTCCGCACTTACAAGTTTGAACTCGAGAGTGTTAACGACATAGTGTGAAAACACAACTCTAATTCTTACAAAGGCCGTTCTGAACTGGAGTCCCACAAGTGAGATAACGCGATGTACCGAAGTACATCTACGATTCAGATGAGTCGCCGAGGTATACCAAGCATCACTCTGACCATAGACCGTTTGAGACACACTAAGCGTAATCCACGGGAGTTACGAAGTGACTGCTTTGTCGGCTGTTTGATGTTGACCTGGCGGGAGTTTCCATTCAATCACCGAGGATCACAGTTGTGAACCTCTCATATATGTTCTCGACAGTTGCTAAGATCCGTGAAGGACTCGATAACGTACCACCGATGTTCTTATTGTTGAACATCGGTGATGAAATGTCAAGTGTACCTAAGAGATCTTTTGATGAATCTCGTGGCTCTAGACTCAATAGTGCGTTTTGGTTTTCTGGCGGAGACTAGGAGATGGTCTCCTTCTTCAATACCAGCGATCTCAAGAGAAAGCCAATAGTTTACGTAGGGTTCCCCGTGAGAATGAAACAAGCTTCTTTTGAGAGAAACTTGAGTGGCTAAGAAGGTATAGTGCATGCGTCCATTGGGTCCATGACGACTTTTAATCTTCAATACCGGCGTCACTAAGTGACAACCAAGAGTATATGAATTGAACCCGTTGTCGCCCTAAGTTGAATAATTTGGAGGGCTATTTCTTTTCACCCTTTTCTTTGCATTTCTTTTAATTCTTCAACTCCTTCTTTCTCCGATTCTCATTTTCTCCTTTTATAATCGTACCTAAGGACTTCTAGTTACTATCTATTTGTGATGTCCTTGGGTAGATCCCTCCCGCTCTGGCGGATCATAGGACAGTTATTCCTAACCTTAGTCACCTTATCACTCCATGACTAACCTATGTTGCCATAAAACCAATTTTCAAGAAAATCTCTCAAAGGGTTTGTAAATGAAAACATGTTTGAACCATCGTGAGAGTTTTATCTTTTAGCGTAAATACTCTCCCTCCACATGTGCTTTAGAGTTTTGACGGAAATATGCTTTGTGTGGGAAGAGCGCACTTTGAATTGATCAACTCAAGATAGACACTCCCGCGAGACACGGTTACGTTGCATAGTTAAAGAGTTACATTGTCGACTTTTAGGTGACAACTAGCTCTAATAACTACCTTGAAGGTGTAGACAAGCCTCGAAGGTTGTCATACCCGTCGAGTTCATGTCTACCAAGAGATTCTCGAATGGTACTTTCTACTCGGACAAGTCCTTTGCGAGACACGTTTACATTACTAGAGAACTAGCTTGAAATTATTACCCGTCCGGACAAGTCTTTTCGAGTTACTAATAGTTTAGTACCGTCAATTCGTTGGTTAAGTCTATTACACAAAGATTCATTTGCATTTACAACATATTTCTTATCACATAATTTTCTCCCCTCAAAAATGGCATATAAAATGTTATTTTGAAAAGATGAGAATAAATATGACCATTTCGAGTGTTGGGAAGATGACCAATATGAAAATTTATGAACAAAGTTTAAATTCAAATACTCCCCTCAACAAGTGATATAAGCGGTTGAGGTTTTGAAGCTATACGGAAGTACTTGTCCTTTTGAGCAAAACCTTGAAAAATGAAAGGTTTGATAGGTTTTACTCAAAAGTAAAGCTTTCGCTCCTTTGATAAGGATTGTGGCATCAAGCGTACCACGTGGTCCTTTCTTGACAAGAACGGGTTGTACATTGTTATGTGTGCACAAGCCATAGACATAAATAATCACACATCCAAATTTATAATGAAAGAAGCGGTTCAAGGGTACCGAAGTCGATGATGTTGCGAGTGCGAGCAGGCGTTGATAGCCGGTGATGTTAATCTGGGTCGACCACCAACAAAGCTTTCCAAAGTTCGAATCGATCCTTCTATACAACCTTTCATCAATCATTTTGATGATCCTCCTCACATCCCTTCGATCCACGAGAATTCCATCGCTTAGGAGACCCAATCTTTTGACGTATATCCTTCAACCTATAAGCCAATCCGTCCCTAACCATCTTCAAAGTGTGATCCCCAAATTTGTGAAGATCACTACACGCCATTAAGCAATTTTGTTGAAGTTCACTGCGGTAAACGACGCCGAATGGTTTCTTGATGAGTGTATATTGTGAGAGCTGGTTGATGTCGGGAAGATCAAGGCGAGGTGGAGTGAAGTTAACACGGTGCGATATGATTCAACGACCGGTGGAGATCTTCTACACGTTCTTTGATGACTATGCGTCGATGAATATGAGCAATCGACTTGATGAATTCACGTTGTACTTGCTTGAAAATTGCCTCATGCGACCACATACTTTGGCAAGGTACATGTCTTCAATGTCGTTGATAGACAAATTCTCAAAGTCGACTTCAGAGAATGCATAATCCCGTTCATCTTGCCTTTTGACCACAATCTTCTTGAGAAAAGTGTAGTCCCATTTGGTCGAAAGATCAACGTGTTTGATGGAAACGATATCCTTAGTCTTGAACACCGCATGTTGAGACTTGAACTGGCGACACGTAGTATATTCTTGACGTTCCGGCCAATGATGAATCCGTACATTTCATCTCGGTCGTATGCTTCCACTTTGTTGGAGAACAAGTGATTAGCTCTTTCCTCGATAGCTATGCGGTTTGAGTATATGGTCTTTGGGAATGGAAGTGTCAAAGATGTAGCGTATTTCCTTGATCCATCGCCACCGTGTAGAAGAAATTCCAAATCTTTGTTGAAGAAATATCTTAATGGAATCCTAGGTTCATCTGGTTGGCCAATTGTTGGTAGTGGTTTTGACCAGTCGGTGTAATATGGAGGGTTGTCCCGTTTGGTGAAGTCGATGTTTGCTTCTGGGTTGAGCCAATCCATGTTGTTAGACATAGCGCGAGCAATGTTCTCAAGGTGATATTCGACCTCGATGGCACTTTCCGAGCTATCTTTCCACAGTTGAAAAGCTTCATTCTTAATTCGCCTCAACTCAGATTTCGTCATCTTCTTTACTCGGAATTTTTCTTGCAGTATCTTAGCATGCTCCAATGTATTACCGTCTACGGATCTTGACCTTCTTGAGGTAGGAGTGGAATTGACAAGTGTGAAAACCATTCAAATTCCTCTGTTGTATCTTCATCTAGCCATGATACGACGTCACCGTGGGCGCCTTCTTCTTCTTTCTTAGGCCTAGATGAGGATTACGGTTTCGAACTTGTTTGGGAGAGATGGGTTGTTTTAGGGGCTCACGGACTTCCTCATCGTCACCACCCGTATACTCAAAGTGATCACCGGTTTTCGAGTCTCGGGTGGTAATTCGTAAGAATCTGAGGTTTATCGGTAGAAGAACGAGGAGGTGACCTTTGTTGTGCAGGAGTCCGTTGTGGTGGAGGTTGCATCAGTCTTGAATAGAGGATGATACATCGAGACTTCTTTGTGCGTTTGGGCTCTTTATCCTTATCCCGATCTTTGTCTTCATCATCTCTTGAACGTTTGAGCCTAATGACTTCTTCTCGGAATGAGGACCTAAGTTGGTATTCGATGAGAGCTTCAAAGCAGTTTAGCCGTGTGAGGCAAACGTTGTTGGCGTTTCGACATTTGCGCTACTAGCGGTTCACCAATTCATCATCGAGAAGATTGTAGATTCAATGGATTGATGCTTAAATTCATCGGAGTTGATTTCATGGCTTGTTTGGCTAGATGCAAGAGATTTGGATCTGATTATGCGTTATACATCTCTTTTGTCGGGTTCGAACGACCTCCATAAGGCGGTGAGTGTATCCTTTGATCATTTCGTCCATTTTCCCTTGAAGATCATCTTTCATGAGCTTCGGACATACTCCTTTCATCTTGCATCTTGTCGATATCATCATGAATATATCATGTCGATCGGTAGAGAAATTCATCTTCCGTAGAGTATGTCTTTCTTTCGATTTGTTTGACATTCCCAATTCTTTTATGAGCATGAGATATCCAAGATTGAGTTGGCTTCTTCACCGATTTGGATGTAGATTTGGTTGATCTTTTAGATGGTGGTGGTGAAGAGTGAGATGATGAATCGATGAGGAGGAGACATGAGGAGACTTGGGGTCCTTAGGGGTTGAAGTTTCCTCCTTAGACATGGCCTTGTCATCGATCTTTGTTTCATCGGCAGTATTTCCTCGATCTTTTCTTTTCTTTGGTTCCTCAATCTCATACTCAATAGAATCCTCCAAAAGTTGTTGTTGTTGCGAAGAGTGGTGGCACCGGCTCCCTTATCGGGTCGATTAACCGCATCGGGAGATGGTTTGGAGTGGGCGACACCACTTGAACCTCAGGGCCACCCATTTGATCCTTTGCAAATTCCTTCGCAACATGTTGGAGTCTAATGATTTTGAACTTCTTCTGTATGAAGTATCCAGTTGCTCTTCTTCATCATCGAGCTTTCTTCATAAGGCACAAGTCAGAGTCTTCCTTTTCCATGTTCATTTGGAGGACTAGGAGGTTTTGCTCTTGAGGGAGGTGGTTCGGTTGCTGATTCGAGTAGTGGACCTCCTCATCCGATTGTGTATCTTGAGCTTTCGTCCAGTAGCTTTCTTGGTGGTTCGGTGTAGGAATAGGAACGACTTCACGAGAGGAACTTTCTTCTTTGGAGCCGGTTTCCTCTTTGGGACATTCCTTTGACTCTCTGTGCTTCTTGCACTTCTAGCACTTCCTCTTACGGTTCTCCGAGTAGGTGTTCGAAGGCTTTTCATCGAGATGACCAACTTTGCCTTCTCTTCATCGCTACCCGATACCTTTGTATGCGTTTCAAGCTTCTTGATTTCGTTAGTCGATGGGTAATCGGGTAACACAACACCTGTTTCTTTGTAGACGATTCCTTGATTCGGTGATAGGGTAGGCTCGGTCAACATATCGTGATTATGCGGATCATTGAGCCTTTGTGGAATATCGGGATGAAGTCCAAGTGCTCTGGATCAACAATTTTGTGTATCGACATAGGGAATCTTTGAGCCAAGTTTCTTGTGAAATGACATCATGTCTTCCATATGATGCTTCAATTTCGATGTCCTTTTGTTGATTAATGACCGGAAGATTTGTAGTTCCATGAGCTTGGGATGCTCATAGCCACTATCACGACCGAGACCGATTTGGTGATGATGATGTAGAGGTTCTCCCGGTTGAGGAATGTTCTTAAGCTCCACATGAGAATGCTTAGAGATAACTCTGAAGCTTCATCATAGCCAATATCAATCGAGAATTGAAGAACTGTCTCCTCGGTGGGTGTGGCAAAGAAGTCGGTTGGCTCGATTTCAAGAATGAGAAGAACGACCCGTAAGTCGGCATGAGTGATGGTGACTTGTTTGTGATTGAGAGTTCTGATCATCGCACTTTGACCCTTGATCCTTTGCATTGAATTCGAATTGTTGCATGTAGATCTCGATGCGATGGCAGTGTGAGAGCATGTTACGGTAGGGATGATTCTTTAGAATATCCACAACAATGAGACAAGAAGATTACGAGCATGTGAGGGTTTCAAAGTCAACCCTAAGGTTGTTCTTTCCAATCTTTCTAGGATAGCCTTTAGGGAAGATGTTAGCAATTGTGAGAACTTCTAGTGCATCCACATTCATTTGAGCGACCATGTCGTGATCGAAATAACATTAGCCAAAAGAACCAACATATCGAAAGACATAATGTTAGTCAATGAAGGTTTTATTGTCTAATTATTGAATATACAGTGTCAAAGATTGTTACGAGTCCACAGTCACTTGTTTGTTCAATATTCCAATGTCGTCGTGATAAGTTTCGTGAGTTAGTTGACTTTAAGTTTTAAAGTTTATGTTATCACATATTTAACACAACATATTAAACGATTAAGTTTATTAGTGACATTATTGGTTTCGTGACGATATGATTTGTTTATTAACAAGTTTGTGCACGTAACAATTCATAATGAAGGTCTATCAAGGCTTAGGCGTAGATTTGGCAAAGTTACGCGTAAACAGGAGTGATATCTGGCGTAGACAAAAGCTTATGCGTGGGATCCTAACTTACGCGTAAGAAATGTTATGCGTGGGAAAAGGGATCTTAAGCGTAGAGCTTACGGCGTGGCGTATATAAACCTTACGCGTAAGGCTTACTCGTAAGAGTAGACCTTATGCGTAGAGGTCATTGTTACGCATATCCTTCACAAGATACGGCGTAGTCCCATTGTAGAACCTTACGGCGTAATGATTCGCGTAAAATTTCTCTTACGCATAACTTTCTACGCGTAAGGTGATCCTTATGCGTAGAGTAACAAGGACCTTGATTACGAGTTTTATGCGTAGCAAACACGAAATAAAGTCATCATATCGACAATCTTAACATGTATAGTCGTTTTGAAGCAGTTATGGCATGAAACACATTTTACAGTTTGGCGTAGAAAGTCTTCGCGTAAACCAAAACCCTAATAGTTCAAGAATTACGCATAACAATTCTAACCATGGAAATTGCACCAAACGTTTTCGGTAGTTCTAAGATGTTACATGAGAGAGTTAACCAAGTATTAACATTTTATTCGTGGTGAATCAACAATACCCAAACTCAAGAACATTAAACCCTAATTTCTAATTACGACTTAATTAGTGTTTACGGGTTGTTATAGGGCTGGATAACATTAATTCAACATGATATAATCATCATACAACAATCTATTTGACCAAAACCATTCACATTTTAAAATACCCAAATCGACTTAAGAACCCTAATTTTGAAAACCATCAATTTGTGTTTCGGGTGGATTTTGAGGGTAAAAATAGCATCATTGTTGTTAAAGACACGTTTTGACACATTCTTTTCAACCACAAAACACACCAATGATTGTGTGTTCATACGCTTATCGTAGAACACATAATCACACATATCTAACGTTTTAGCCGTTGGATTTGCATCAAATTCAAAACCTTTGCTTGTATTAACGTTAAGATCATAAAAACACTTACACTTTGATGATTAGAAACACAGTTTCTTGAATGAATTTTGTGCGTAGGATTAGTTAGATGAGGTAATAAATGTGAAGTGAAAGAGTTAGGTGGGGTGTTTTATTTAAAATAACTTTAAAGCTTTGACAGTTTTGGTCCCTCCACCTTTTCCTTTTTCATCCAAAGCCATTTAACTTCCGTTTTGGTTATCAAACAAAGATTTTAAGAAATAAGCTTGACGACACTCCCCTTGACTTAAGAAAATAATGAAAGGTTATAAGTTTTAGTCCGAGGGGTGTCATTTAACCGAAAAGTTTGCCACCATTGATAAAATAAGCAGTAGGTATAGAATAACATGCAAGTACACGAATGTTTTTGAAGCAGTTTGGTATTAATTTTCTCCCCTCAACACTTGATCGGAAAAATCTTGAATTTTGAAAGATTATAGTGTTGATGGAAGAAATGTACTTGCCATGTTGAAAGAAAATTAGATTAGAAGAATATTTTGTTGTTTTATCGGGTTTTATATTTTTGTATTTTGTTTTGAAAATGTATTTACAAAAGATATTTTGGTGTTTGATGGGTTTTAAGACATTTTAGGAGGTCATCCAATTCCTCTTGAGTCAAACACCTCATACCAATCCGGTGGACCAACTCATTAAACCTAGCGGGAGGCAAGGCTTTGGTGAGAAGATCGCCAATTGGTATTATTGTACCATCAAGTATAATTCAACTGTACCATGTTCCACATGGTCCTTGATGAAATGATAGCGTAGATCGATGTGCTTTGATTTGAGTCTTGAATCGAGTTGCACGAGATCGCAATGGCGCTCCGATTGTCGCAGATACATCGGGATTCTATCAAACACGTAACCATAGTCTTTGAGTTGTGTTCTCATCCGGATGACTTGAGCACAACACGCGGACATGGCTACATATTTCGCCGGTTGATGACAATGATGTACAATCCTGCTTCTTTGATTGCCAAGACACGGTTTATCACCAAGAAATTGTAGTGCTCTGAAGTGCTTTTTCGTGAATCTAAGCATCCTGCGTGGTCGGCGTCGAAAAGCGATTAGTTCAAAACCGAATCCCCGGATACGGATCCCAGTTAATGGTTCCCTTGATGTATCGGAGGATTCTTTTAGCCTCGAGAGGTGGGTTTCGGTTGGTCGCGATCGATAGCGGGAGCATAAATAAGCGGCAAAGACAATATCGGGCACTGCTAGTTGTTAGGTACATTAGAGACCCAATAATACTACGGTATTTTGTAGGGTCTACTAATTTCCCATTTAAGTCGAGATCTAGCTTCTTGGTATGAGTCATTGGTGTGGCATAAGTGTCACATGTTTTCATTCCAAATGTGTTTAACAATTCAAGGGCATATTTGGATGACTCAAGAAAATACCACGGGGTGATTGATGAACTTGCGGTCCTAGAAAGAGCGTGAGTTCACCCATCATGGACATTTCAAAATTTTTCTTCATTAGTTTTGCAAAAGCGATTGAAAACTTTTATGTGTAGACCCAAAATGATGTCATCCACGTAAATTTGAACAATTAAGATATGTGCCCGTGATATTGTATAAAAGAGTTGGGTCAACCGAACCTTTGGTGAAATTATTAGCAATGAGGAAAGATGATAGCTTATCGTACCATGCCCTAGGAGCTTGTTTGAGACCATAAAGAGCTTTGTTCGGTTTGTAGACATGGTTCGGGAACTCGGGATGAACGAATCCTTCGGGTTGGTGACATAAACCGTTTCTTTAAGTTGTCCATTGAGAAGCGCAGTTTTGACATCCATCGAAAGACCGTCATATTCATATGAGCATGACGCGAGAAATATCCGAACGACCTCAAGGCGAGCAACCGGAGCAAAAGATTCTTCAAAGTCTATACCCTTTTCACGCGATAACCCTTAGCAACTAGACGTGATTTGTTTCGGATGACGTTCCTTTAGCATCTAATTTGTTTTTCCAAATCCATTTTAGACCAATGACGTAGACCCTGTTGGTCTTTCAACTAGTTCCCATACCTCAAGGCGTTTGAATTGGTTGAGTTCTTCTTGCATGGATTCAATCCGGTTGTCTTTTGTCATTCGTCTTTAATGTTTTTAGGCTCAGTTAGCGAGCGGTGAGTGCATAAATGCAATGTTCACCATCGGTGTGAAGACGTTGTCTCGTAACGGTTGGTTGATTCGGGTTGCCAATAATATTTGCGGAGGATGGTCTTTTGTCCATCGATGTGTAGAGGTTGATGTTGGTATACATTGTGCGATTCGAGGATTCAAATGGTTTGTTGATGATTCCGCGACATCGGTGCAGCGATGTCATTAGCAAGCGGGTTAAAGAACGCATTTGGATCAAAATCTGCGGTGGGGTACTTCATTAAGAATATCATCACCGGTTCATCATTGTTGGAAGCGGTTTGTTCAATTGTTGTGGTGGAGTCAAGCTGGTGGTGCTTCTTCAACATTAGTTGTTGTAGCGGTGTATCGGTATAAGAGTGTTATCGGGTTGTGCGGGAAACAATGGATACACCGAGCACGTTCATCAATATCGTCCTTTGAACAGAGGAGCAAATAACCTTTCCATTAGTTGACGAGTAAGTCGGGGCTTTGTTCGGTGATGATGGGGTTGAGGAAGTTTAAGCGGTTGTGACCGGGTTCTAAGTGTTATACTCGAAGCCATTTCGTAAGTTCATCAAAATGAGCATGAATCGTTTCCATCACCTATTTTGTCTGACGATTCGGATCCGGTAACCTTTAGAATTCTTACAATATCCAATAAAGACTCCAATGTCGGCTTTGGCTTTGAGCTTTCCAAAATCATCACGATCATTATTCGGATAGCAAAGGGATCCAAATACATGAAAGTGTTTGAGATTCGGTTTATGGTTGTGGACAAGCTCGAAAGGTGTTTTGTTGTGGCGTTTGTGATCATAGAACGGTTTTGAGTATAACATGCGATGAATCGACTTGACCCACAAGTGTCTGGAAGTTTAGCATTGATTAACATTGTTCTTGCGGCTTCCACTAACGTTCGGTTTCGTCTTTCAACAACTCCGTTTTGTTCGGTGTACGTGCAATAGATGTTTGATCTTGAATTCCACTTTCTCATAGAATTCACGAAGGGTTTGGTTAACAAATTCGGTTCCTTTGTGCATTACGATTAGCTGACGGTGTTGCGGAGTGAACACATATTTTCGTGAGAAAGGTGATGATCATTTGTGGAGCTTGGTCTTTGCTTGAAGAAAGTAGACCCAAGTCCATCGTGAGTAGTCATCAACAATTACTAAGATGTAGCGTTTGCCATTGATCGTTTGCACGCGCATCGGGCCACACAAATCCATGTGAAGAAGATGAAGCACATCTTGAGAGGTGTGTTCCACCTTTGAAGGAAAATGAGCACGGTGCTTTTCCTTGTTCACATGTGAGCAAAGGTGATCTTTTGAATACCGAAATCGTGGGAGACCTTCAACTAGTTTGTGTCGAGCAAGGTTGGTGATGGTTTGAAAGTTTAGATGTGAGAGGCAGCGGTGCCATAGCCGAGATTTTGTTGATGTTGCCTTTGAAAGTAAGCGGATGGGAGATGAAGCAACCATGTCTTGCATAGAGATAGTATAGAGACTAGAATTACGCGAACCGGACATAAGGTCGTTTCCTTGTAGATCACGAATGAAACAAGTTTTCTCCGGAAAGCAACCTCCAAATCTCCATCACAAAACCGACCTATTGAAAGCAGTTATGACCGGGGCCTTCCACATAGTAAACCTGCTGATTTCGATGTTCCCATTGATATAGTCTCCGTAGCCCATGATAGGCTGCAGTGATCATTCCGAATCGGCGGTGCCAATGAACTTTGCAATAAAGTTTGATAACAGTTTAAGGTTGCTGTCAAGTGTCGGGAACATCCGCTATCAACAATCGAGAGAATGATCTGTATCACCGCATTACACAGACGACACGGATGGAATAGAAGTAGATGTGGAACCCGAAATGTTAGAGGGTTCGGAGCGATGATAGTAGACATACACACATCAATAACTTTAGGCATCCATTTAAATCCTAGTGTGTGATATATCCATTTCGCCATCTATAACTACTATTTGCTTTAGTCTTATTGAATGCACTAGGTGGTACTACATTCTTAAGAGGTGAAAGCGACGAGGGACATGACAATGCTTGCCTTAGAATCTAAAGAAGGCGGTCTACCAAGCACGGACTTAGAATGATTATTGGGCCTAGAGGTATTCCAATTCTTAGGATTCCGTAAGCGAGAGATTATAGCTTTAGCAACACATTTGTCATGACAATCGAATTCATACTTTTATGACAAATAACACAAGGTGCATCGATGAATATCAAAAGTACTTAAAGGTTTATCATTCGTTACATCACTATTTCTATTACATTTGCTTGACGCAATATCTATAGTGGGAACAACGTGAGTCTTATTCATAGTCCTAGGGTGTTCTTCTACTTTAGCATTCCTTATTGATCTTTTCTTGGGTCGCAACTTCCTATTCTTCGATTGAGTGCTCTAGGCGTTGAAGTGCGGACGTTTGGAAAAACGCAACTATTCTGTTTGGTAGAAGGAAGCACGTTAGCAACTTGTGATTTGGCGGTAGGTATTCTAGGTTCACGATTACTAAGTGTTACTGGTGCTAATCTCTTAATGATGGTAGGCGGAAGTAGTTCATACTTTCCTAACATTTCTCTTAACTTAGAGATAGTGTGAATCAAATCTTGATTTTCAGAACGAATATTACCAGCAAAATTCATGACTTCTCTAGTGTGAGCAAGATAGTGATCAAGTTCATTTGATGCTTCATGACGAGTCTTATTGAGTAAATCAAATATGACACCATATTCCTGTTTAACTTTTACAAGTTCTTGTTCATATTTTGAGATTTGATTTTTCAAAGACACGTTTTGATCATCCAGTTGCTCAAGTTTAGGATCAAAAGATTTTGCACGCAACTGAACGATTTTCTTTTGAAAACCAAGTTGTTGATTGTGAATATCTTTTTCACACCAATTAAGATGACGTTTTGCATTGTAAAGTTCGTTAAGTAATTATTCATTTTCATCTTTTAAAGACTCGATCTGAAGCACATTATCGGTATTCTCAGCGATTACCACGAGTCAACATTATCGGCAGAGATATAATCGGATGCATGTGGCAAAGAATTGAATAACACAACATTATGGATATCGGCACGGATAACATCTTTCAAGAGTCGATCAACATCTTTTCTCAACATTTTCTTTTTCGTTTAGTATTAGAAATAGATGTTTCTATTTTCGAAAAGCGACCTTCATTACTCCAAGTTCCTTATGAAAGTCCGTTCCCAAGACAATGCACAATTTTTCAAATTCTTAACATTTGGTAAAAGATTTTTCGAAAAATGTCTCTTTGTTCTCGCGCGAGGCGATTGAAAGTGTTGAACTTTGATTTCGAATGATATTCTATCTCATGTTGTAAAGTTTTGAGGTCGACCATGAAAATGTCAAAATATCGAGAATTTTGCGATTTTCGGGTTTTAAGTTTACTTCACGATGGAAGGTAAAGGACCATAAATTTGTGCATAATCGGTTGGGGATTAACAATAGAAGACTCGGTGTTTTGATGATAACCCTTGGTGTGTTAGAAGAATCCGTTGGTTTGACAAAAGTGACCGGTTTTGAATAATTAAAGGTTTGTTGTAAACAATAGTTTTAATTTTGATCGACTCTCGTCTTACGCATCTAATTCCTCTTGATGATGATATTCAACAACACTCATATGAATTATCAATTTTATATTCCTTTGAAACTTCGGATTTGGTTTGAATGTTTTGGTTGAAAGCTTTGGTTTGTAATCGCAAGATTTGGTCCATATCCTTTTGGATTTGGTTTTAAAGTAAACTTTTCAATAGCGATTATTGACTCACCATGTTTGTAAACAACAGTTTTAAACTCTTTAAGTTTGCGTTGCAAGCGATAATTTCTTCAAGATGATTATCTATTTGGTTCGTGGAATGCTTTTGTATCAGAGAACTGTTTTTGACAAGTTAACAACTCGACCTTAGCTTTTTATTTTCCAAGGTGAGCGTTAATTTGCTTTTTATGTTCATGTTTGATTGTTCTATCTCGAGACAATAAAGCATTCTTGAGCGGCTAGATCACGATCTGTCTCTCTAAATATTTTTCGTTTTGATGAGATTTAGTAAAGGTCGCTTCAAAACCTTTTTCATGTTTTCTTGAGTTTTGAAAAAGTTGAGTTGCTTTTGTAAACATTCAAAATCCTTGGTTAACAGTGCATTTTACTCTTTAAGGTTTGATTTAATGCACAACATTCTTCAATTTGGGATTCTTTGGTCTTTAAGTAAGAGAGCAAGATCGGATGAGGCAAAGTTCGGCTTGTTCAATAGAAGTCATAACATGATCATTATTTAGATCCTCAAGTATAACCACGAGTCAATTTGATTATCAAAGGAAACCATAAGGTCATCTTGATCGTCAAATGTAACTACATGGTCTATTTGAAAATCGTTGGAATGATATGTAAATGACTCATTTTGAACATTCGAGCCTTGCCGGATTCGGATGTTGGCGGAGATATTAGATCGAGATAAATATGGTTTGTTCGGTACCGAGACAAGCCATCGAGTGTCACACACTGGGCTGTGTCACTCATGTGTAACTCATGTATATTAGCCATCAACATAATCTGCTTTGCATTGCAAGTCCTCCATATCATCATTTGAGTGCGCATTTGCCATAAAACTCTGTTCTTTGTGCGTGAGAGATCCACCACTTCATCCTTAAGAGCCAAAGAAGAGCCTCTTTGAAATAAGCAACGCCCCTAGTCCTCGGCTTTGGGCATGCATTAGCCAGTGCCCTTCTCATTGCGGTTGTAGCATCGAAGACCATTCAACCCATTCTCGAGCATTTCCTGTTCCACCATCGAGCTCTGTTGTTATTCGACCACAACATTAAACCCTTGACCACCGCCCATCGGCGACCATAACCACGATTCGAACTTCAACTCGTCCATTGTTTACAATGACTGATTTCGTGTATTAGATGAGGAGCGAATACGATTGTTGGATTTGTTGGTATAACGGCCAAAAGCATTAGCAATCATAACAAATCCTTGTTGCAATGCTTGAACGGATCGATGTCCTCATTAGCTTCAGCGACAATTGGTTGAGCATTGTTGTTGTTGTATGGAACCAATTGATTTTGTTGAGATTTTCTTTGTGAATGATCGTTTTGTGTGACAGATTGGTTGAGTTGCTTGTTGAGGAGGATAACTTTGTTGAGCATATAAGGCAAGTTGTTGATTTTCCGGATGTGTAGGTGGAGCAACTTGAGCACGGAGAATCCTTTCCGATCAACTTCCTTTTCATGAGGCTTCAAGTAATCGTACAACAATCCATATGTAGAATGATGCATATTCTTCGCAGACGGAGAAAAATGACATACTTCTCCCATTCGGGACCAAGACTACTCGGGAACTTAGTATTCATCGCAATTCTTGGCATGATGATGTTGTGTTTATCCAAATCATTGATGATGTCTAAAATCGATGATGATAAGACTCTAGTGTCTCTGCAGGTTCAATCATGAAGTGTTCATAAGCCAAGTAAATTTTGGATTCCAAATCCTCCGATTGAGTCTGAGATCCTTCCATAAGAAGATGAATATGTTCCCACATTTCCTTTGCGTCTTTTGAGCATCAACACTTGAAGAATTGGGTTAGGTAATCCTAAAAGGATATATTGCATTGCAAGCTCATCGACTTCATAGTGTAGAAGTTCTGTTTGATTTAAATACGCAACATTAGCAATGTTCGTTTGTTCATCTCTTGGTGGATTAGCATTAGGATCTCCGGTACAATGATGAGAGGCATCTCAAATGGACCTTCAAGATAACCTTCTTTAAGAACTTTCCATGTGGCTTCTTGGATCACAAAACCTAAAGAACCTTATCACCCATTGATCGTAGTTTCTGGAGTGAGCATTGGAGGTCTATCAGTGATCCGACCTCATGAATTGATTGTTGGCTGCTTAAAGCTTCACACATCTTTGCAAACCAAGTGGGTTCCTTCATAGTGTTCCTTGATGGATGTTGATTGAAGTCATTAGTGTAGGGTTGAACTTGAAGACTTGGCGGTGTTTGAACCATTTGTGGTGGAGGAATTGCTCCAAGTTGTGGAGTATGTTGTTGATTAAATTGTTGTTGATAAATTGCTTGTTGTTGATTCCATTGTTGATGTTGTGGACTTAGTTGTTGTTGTCGTTGAGAATAAGTGTAAGGAAATAGTTAGAGTATGGTGGTTGTGACATGTTGAAAACTTGTGTTGGTAAAATGGATCTTTTAGTCGAATGAACCTTTGTTGATGAAGTGTCCTTAGGCGTAGAAATCACAAGAAACCAAGTAGAACTTATGCGTAAAAACACCAAAGTTACGCGTAACAAAGAGAGTTACGCGTAGTTTTAGCTTACGCGTAAGTAGGGTAAATGCACTAAAGTTGTCGTAGACACAAAGTTAGGCGTGAAAGTTAGGCGTGGGATTACCTTATGCGTAAGACTTGGCTTAGGCGTAAGAATAATCTTATCGTGGGATTTCACGCGTAAGCTTTATGCTTATGCGTAATTTTATGGTTTTGCCCAAATGATCTTTACACTATCACGGTGTAAAAGATATCCAAAGTCGACGTATTTTCGGGCTTATCCAAGCAAGAAAACACGAGTAAACCACGAAACTCGAAGATCAAACCATGGATAAAGTTACGGCGTAAGATTAGGGTTTGATACGCGTAATCTTACTCGTAAAAATGATTATGCCCAAAGATGTTTCTAAACCGATTTTTGTGATGAGATAGCTTCAATATCACCAAAATAACACAAAAGTGTGAAACTTGATGAACCAAAACTCCTAAAAGCGATTCTGCGTGAGGTTTACACCCTCGTTCAAAACAAGCTTAAAAACTTAGATCCACGCGTAAAGGTTGAAACTTTTTCCAAAACAAGTATTTTAACACCTTAAAGCGTTGAAAGTACAAGAATCTTGGATTAAAAGTGTAAAAACGAGTTTTTAAGCGAACCAAAGTAGCACGTTATTCTACGCGTGGGACCAAAACCCACTTCAAGAAATAACGATTCACCCAACTAGTTAGGCGATTGATACCACTGTTAGGTCACTAGTTTTACAACACAAGCTTACTTAGAAAGAGATTAAGGCGATTGAACAAGAAATCAAACACAAACACACGATATAAAGACACGGTTATGCGTAGAGTGTAGTGAAAGAAAATAACTTGAACAACCAACCTCAAGTGAGGGTTATTACATAGTATTTATAGGCAAGGAGCTAGGGCAACACTCCTACTCCTTCCCTTTTCCTTATTGGACATGGGCCTAAGCTTATGGGCCTTCTACATAAGCTAGACCTTAAACAAACATAAAGGCCATAATAAGCTACCTATTACATATGAGTAACTAACACTTGAATTAAGGTTTAGGAGTGATTCCAACAAAAACAAAACACGAATTTCAAAAATTCCTCCTTCCCTATAAAAACTCCCACCGTCGACCATCTCATCAAACCTTCACTTTTTCAAATCTTCCAATTTCAAAAATTTCCTCTCATTCAAAAACTTCATCTTCCTCCTCATTCCATCTCAATCGAAACCAAGAAGATCCGTCATCAACATGGTTTATATCGCACTCGTGCTCATCGCCCTAACACTCATCGCACTTGTGTTCCCTATGATGAAGTTCACATACGGAGACATTTACTTTGTGTTGTTAATCTATATTGGGGTTATATACCCAATCCTTTGTATCATCCTTAGTATTGAAATGCAATATTATTAATCTAGTTTTTCTAGGTTACTATTATATGTTTATCATTTCTTTTGATTTATATGGTTTATATTTTGTTTTTCGTGATACATTAGAGGTCATGTATGCATGATAAAAGAAAATGTAGGATAAAACATACTGTGGTATAAAAGCTGTAAAACCTATGCTTTTATCAAATGCATTTACGCTACTACAGATCCACGGATCCCGGAAGATATACTAGCGGATCCCTTTTGTAAAGGAACCGTGGGATCCGTATTACTGGAAAAACAGTTTTCATGCAAGATTAAAAACCACTATCTTTCTAAAAGTAATAATCCTCTAGAAAATCAAAACCTTAAGTAGTTGGAGTGTTAAAAACCATTGTTAATAAATATCTAGTAAAAACGTTAGATAATCATTGGTTAATCTCAAAACATCTCTTTCCTTTAACTCATCTTCTCAATAGGTTTCGCTATGTCGCATGTATATGAGTTTGATTTTTCATTCTCTAGCGTCTATACTCCGAACATCTCTCTTGAGCCCAACACCCACGGCAATCATGTCAGTGGGTTCAATAATCTCGAAACCGTCGCTTCCATGAAGGACGTGTGACACCTCTCTACAATTCGAAGAAGGTATCAATACCTCCTTCCGAACCATAGGATTGGAATGTCTTCTCGAAATTAACGAGAAAATATGTCCAAGGTTTGTATTAGAATTCTTTCGTCAAGTCGAACTGTTCGTAACGAGGATCGTTCTTTATCTCTTTGGTTTTATATCAAAACCAAAATTCACTTTAACCCTTGGGCATTTTGCTCACATCCTCCTCGAATTCCAAATCATGGACAATGTGCCTTCACCAAGATTGGTCTTTTGACTCTCTCTTCAACTTTCGTGAAGAAAATGCCCATCTCGCTCTCACATACCTTCCCGGAAGACTTGATTCGCATGATATGCAAACCTCATCACTCCAATCCCAACATTATTCATACACGGGATATCCGAGAAGAATACAAGCCTCTTGCTCTCATCCTATGTGAAAATGTTTGGAGTCTTGGGAAATCGAGAAATCCTTCCCGCTTGTTGTGCTCACATGTTGAAATCGTTTGCTAACACAACAACCATACAATCTCGCCTACTTCTTTCGTGGGCGGTGCAAATCTTCAAGGCTCAAGAATAAACTCATTCCCTATGGAATGTTCTTGACGCGCCTATATCATAATGTCATGCATTTTCATCCTCAATTTCAAAGTCCGTTGTACGTGCTTGTGAACAAGATGATGGAACATTTGAACATTTCTCGTGAAAACGTTCTTCATTCACGAATCCGCCAACACTCATCAACCATTTGATGATCCATCCAGCGATAACACTCAAGGAACTTAGTAGTCAAATAGGATCAATTCTACTCTACTCGTGCTTTATCAATGTAATCCTATTTCCTTCATGAAATAAAATATCTTACATTTGATATCTTAGTTTTAGAACTCCTTTAACTAATCTTGGAATATAATGCATTGTCAAGATCATTGCATACCTTTAGTAAAGGTTCTGCCTAGCAGATGGACGGATCCCAAATGTTGTACTAGACGGATCTCTATCTTTAGGGAACCGTGGGATCCGCAAGCAGAAAAATGCAATTGCAAGCATTATATTTCAAACATATCCTTAGAACACCTCACACTAAGCTAAACATAGTGTCTTAAGGCGATTAAGTCATTATCAAGATAGGTTGATCTTTCCAACTCATTCCAACTCACATAGATCACACTCTAAGATGTTCATAGATCTATCATTTTGTTTTAATCCATCACTTTTCCGCTCTCAAACTCACACTTCATTTTTTACTTGATCCTCACATCTAGTCTTAGAAATCCTTCGATTATGGCTAAGATTGATCATAAATCATCCTCACCACAAAATTGATCAAAGTTGATCAATTCCTAGTTTTCCATCTCAAACCTTTAGGATATTTTCCAAAACACAATCCTAAGTCACAACCTGATCTCTAGGATCATTTAGCTTCAATTGACGCTCTCATCTTTAGTGTCATCCTTGCTCATTCATTGGTACTCATGAAAGTTCCAAATCCTTCCATAAAAGACAATCATTAGCTACATCACTCACCACCTTCAAGTACTTAAGCACCCTTCATTTAAGACACTTAGGAAGATGAAACACTCAAGATGTTATAGGTCTTAGATTTTAGAAACATCATTTCCACTCTTTCATAGTCTGGCGATAGCCGGATCCCTAGGATTAGCCTAGGCGGATCCCTACGAGGAGGGAAGTGGGATCCGGATGATGAGATAGGTCAAATCTTGCTAAAACAATCATTTCAACTCATCTTCCTAACTCAAACACTCCATCTCATCTTAAATGAGTTCCTAGATCGATGCAACCTCTGAAGTTGACTCTGTGCATGTTAATCATCACATTCCAATGAATCCTAGTGGCTTAAGGCTTAAATGCACTTGCCAATTCTCTTGGTTTATAAACCACTTGTTAGGACCTCCATAGTCATCACTCTCAATCTAACTTTCAGCTCTTGAAATCATCTCATCATGAGGAAAACCCCAAGTAGTAACTTATCCACCAAAGAACCACCCATGAAAAGGCTCGTGTTATACGAAATCTCCTCAACCGAATCATCTCCGTCGAACCAACAAATGATAGAATCCTTCATCATCCAATCAAACCAATTCCCAAAAGGATAGTACCCACAAAACTACAAATGCCTAACACCACCATTCCTCCTAGGCCAAGCAATATCATCTCCACTAAACCATCACCATTGGTTCCTAGAGCTATTTCATTTACATCCCACTATCATCACCACACCTCTACAATTTAGAGGACTTGCCTCCTAGGCCGTCTCATCCGCTTCACGACAACATTCTCCTCATTAGGAGGAATAATGGTTCAAAATCAAGGTGTTGAGTCAACACTTGCTCGCTTCCTTTTCGCCATCTCCATCATCTAATCCTATTTGGATTATGAGAAATCATCAAAGTCGACTACCGACCATATGGAAGTTGACACTTCTTTACCACCACCATCATTCTTGGTGAGGCATTCTCAAATGCACCTCCACCAATCCTCCATCATTTGAAGCTCCATGAAGCCGCTTCACTTGATCCTTCGCATCAAGCCATTTCATTTCCTCCACCACCACTACTAGCCATGACAAAGATTGCTATCATTGTCAACATATTAAAAGTTTGATACATGAAGTACGAGAAGACCAATGTTTCATGTTCTATCATCTCCTCGAACGTTTCGACGAGATCAAACCTAAACAAAACTTGAGCTAGAAGATTTTAGTGGTGTCCTAGCATCAAGCGTTAGATAGTCTAGAAATTCCTAGTCATGTATTGTCTATTTTCTTATTTTTAGAGTCATGTATATCATAACTCTTGTTTTATTAAATGGAATTACATGCTACTTGATAATTTTCAGAGCATATGTATTCATATCTCATTTATGTGATAACATTACTTGTTAAATCACCTTTGCCGATTTTAGTCATCGGCCAGACGGATCCTCGAATTTCTAGCGGATCCCTACTAGGAGGGAACCGTGGGATCCGTGAAGACGAAAGTTTTCTTTCTACTAACTTAAATCACATTTGCGAAATTGTGAATTATACTTGTTTTCTAACCCTTGTTTTGCGGTTATTCAATTAACACATGAAGAATTTGACACCCTAAAGCTAGGGAGCTTGGTGTCAAAATAATACGTGCAAAATTACTTGCAACCTTAGATTTATATTTCATGACTTCCGTTGCAAAAATTGCAATCATCTAGGGGGCACCGTCACATAGAGCGTAATCTTTTGCAAAAGTTATTTGCAAATGAACTAGATTAGAATTAGTTTTCTTGGCGCCTTACTTAGGGATGGACTCGTCAAGGGGAGTAACTGACGAGATCCTTTCCGTTACATGCTCTCTATTTCTTTTACTTTTACTTCTTTCACATGTTTTTTTTTCTCATAAAAACAATGTGTTGCTTTCCTTCTAACACTTTTTGTTTCGACAAAAGGGGAGAAAAGTAAAACTACAAATTCAAACTTTTACAATTTTAGCTTTTCCTTAAAATAATTTTATGTTTTGTCATCAACAAAAGGGAGATTGTTAATACAAATAAGCCGTAAAACGTTTATTTATATTTTACGATCTTCTAATGTTTTGTCGATAACAAGCGTAAAATCATGTTAACGAAACAAATAAAATACGTAAATGGTTTGAACTAATAGTTTCTAACATATTCACATTTTCACATAAAACACTAAAACAAGTATAAGTGATTTTATGATTTCGTAATACATATGTACAACAACTAGTGTTTACATATTTGGGTAAAATATACATAACTAGTATGTAGTATATTGGGTATTATAAATGGGTAGAAACTTAAGTATCACAACCCATTGGGAAAATACATTGAATGTAGTTGGGTACAACCCAAAGCCCATAAACCATGGATCTTGACCCATAACCCATTGCATGACATCATGCTTATATCATACATGGACAATATCCATAAACCCATGGATCAACCCATACCCAGTGATTAAGCGCATTGCACTCAAAGATACATTGTATCTAGCCAAAGATCCATGGTTCAACCCATGACCCATAACCAAAATACCCATGGGCAAGAGGGCGTTCCACGGATCCACGGCTTTGTGCTAGCCGGATCCCAGTGGAAGGATCTAGGAAGCGATGGGATTTTTCCTCTATAAATAGTGAGCCATTTCTTCATTATTTCTCACCCTTGCTAACACACTTTCTCCCCGAGTTAAATCTCACTAACCTTAGATCCAAGAGATCTATGTTTGTAGTTTTGTTTTGTGTGATCTTTTAGGTTCCTCTTAAAGGCAAGATCACCACCTTTGAAGTCGAGCAAGCTCAAGTCCATGAGTTGCCAAGCTTCCTCATCATCAAGGCTCATGAAGTCTTCTTGTTGATGATTCCTTTCTTTCTTCAAAGAAGTGTAGTGTTGAAGACATTAGTAAAGATGTCTCAGTATCAAGGCGAAGATATTAGTGAAGGATATCTATCGTCTATAGCATAAGCACTTGTGGTAGGTGCTTAGAAGTCAAGACAAGAAGCATTAGTGAAAGGTGCTTAGAAGTCAAGACATGAAGCATTAGTGAAAGGTGCTTAGAAGTGAAGACACAAGACATTAGTGAAAGGTGTCTTGTAGATCTAGTCAAAGGCATTAGTGAAAGGTGCCATAGATGTACATTCGATATGGTGTGTTTCGATGTACTAGATAGACTAGCATTAGATCCAAGGACATTGATGTCCTTGATGATGTTGTAAAGGAGCAGATCTCCTTTGGGATTAGTCGTTGGTGTAGTGTGGTAGTAGTTCCTCCATTGCAATGGAACTAGGTGCTTAGCCTAGTACCTAATAAAGGGTAGGCGATGTTGTGAAGGTGTAGTTCACCTTGGTGTGAAAGAACTAGGTACTTAGCCTAGTACCTTATAAAGGGTAGGCGACGTTGTGATAGGATTAGTTCTCCTAAGGTGTGAAAGAACTCGGTGGTTAGCCTAGCACCGTATAAAGGGTAGGCGACGTTGTGTTAGGTGTGGTTCGCCTTGGTGTGAAGGAACTCGGTATTTAGCTTAGTACGGGAAAAGGTTAAGCGGCGTTGTGAAGGCTTCTCCGTCATAAGGAGATTGGTGTAGTGTTTACGAACTCTCGAGTAGGTGACTCGGGAGTGGAGTAGGGCAAGGAAGGTGTCCTTGTAGCGAACCACTATAAATACTCGCGTTGTGGTTTTGTGCTTCTTACTCTTATCTTTTCATTACATATCTTAATATGCTTGTTTATCAACATCCAACACACACAACCAAATAGATTGACATAAGTCGATCTAAATAGTTTAAAAGGAAGTTTTAATTGGTAAAACTATTCAACCCCCCTTCTAGTTTTCCACAAACCGTATTACAAACAAAAGTCAACCAAGTCGCTAAGAATCCTTGAATCAAGTCGCTAAAAACCAAGTTGCTAAGACAAGTCGCTAAGTTCCAAATCGCTATGAATTTTGTGACAGTCGCTATACACCAAGTCGCTAAGAAATCAAGTCGCTAAATAGCAACTCGCTCTTGGTCCAAATCGCTAGCACCAAATCGCTAAGAAACTTAAGAACAAGTCGCTATCAAAATTGAAAGCAAGTCGCTACTTACAGTCGCTACCGTAGTGGAGAATCCACTAACTTTCTTGTTTGTCGGCTTGTCTCTAAAGGCAAGTCGCTAGGACCAAATCGCTAACAACTTCAACTACAACTCGCTACCAACTTACAAAGCAAGTCGCTAACAAGAATAACACTCGTGGCTCAAGTCGCTAGCAAAAAAACTTTAAAACACACTTTTCAATCCAAAACAAGCTCAACCACAGTGATTCAAGCTTACCAAAACAAAACCCAAGCACATACAATGATCCTAAACACAAAAGTACACCCAAAAATCAAACTTTAACACTAGAGATGAACCAAATAATGCAAAAACCACTAAACTTTTTCAAACTTCAAAAACCATCTAAAAACCATTAGAAATCCAAAGATATGTAAGAGATGATCTAACCATGGCTCTTGATACCATTTGTAACATATTGGATTTCACATACACATCAAACCATAACCAAAGTAGGCGTACAAGATGAGTTCTAGAGAGAGAAAGTTAGAGGTTTAGGGAACTTTAGTGAGAGAAAGAAAAATCTTATTATGAGCTCCAAATCTCTACCTTGGAAGGTAGAGAGTATTTATAGTCATTACATAAAACGCCACCTATCGGGCTGTGGATCAGGCATACAGTGGGTAAAGATCCGTCCGTCCTCCACGGTGTTACTTAACTAAATACTACTTAACAGTAAATAACTACGACTACGAGCTTTCTAATGGATACATATACTTGAGGTGACCGACAATTTAATACCTGGATTTTATAAATCCTAACAAAACGTTTTGCACTTCAACAGGGCTGGATTACAATAAAGGTGTTTATGTCGCCCATCCTGAACCTTCAACGGTGAAGGATGGGTTAAAACAAATCATTTTAGATCCTTTTTTGGACAAGACCCGACCACCAAAAGCTCTTTTCCCGTGGCTTGGAGGATCCTATTCACTTCGTGATTCGGTCCTCGGCGGGAACCACTCATCCACCGAACAAGTTAACTCTATTCGATTGATGATGGCATCGCTTGATGAATGGGGTCACTGTCGACATAGGGAGATCATTTCTGATGATCTCGTGACCAAGCTTCTGAGCAAAACTAGGACGAAATATGTTTCGTATCCTAGGTTTGTCTCTTGTGCTTTGTAAGTGTTCTTGGGTACAAACTATCCTCGGGAAGAAAAATTTGGTGCTTTACCGGGCATCCCGAGCCAATCAAATTTTCAAAAGACCCATCCTTGTCACTCCTATTGAATTGACGGCCCGCATAATTGTCAGTAAACAATCGAGTGGATCGGTGTCTCCAAACCCCGCTCCCAAAAGAAAGGGAAGTCTCGATGGGACTAAGACTAAACCAAAGTCTTAGGGCCACGAGGCTTCGAACACAAACCTAAAAGGCACAAAAGACCCGAGACTAAGCGAAACCCACCGACGAGGCAACATCCACCCCGTGACAACGAAGGACACGATACATCACGGTCGGTGCCTTGGTCACAACTACTACTCCCAAGATCCGGAGGAAACAAACAACCCGGTAGGGGGCGCTTCCACAACGCTGATGATGACATTAGCCAATCCAAGCCTTTGTCCGAGGGCACACCGATCGATCCCAAAGACTGGGAAACAAAAACCCAGCGATAGGGATACAACAATCATCGACTCCGCCAAAGGCACTGGAAACACCCACCGGTGTCTCGGGGTCACTGGGGACAAAGACTCGGAGGAAAGAAACAACCCGTCGATCACGGAACCCAAAACCAATCGACTCCGGAGAAGGCACGGAAACTCCACCGTTGTCCGAGGGGTCCACGGGGACAAAGACTCGAGAGGGATATATACCACCACCGATATGGAACCCATCACCAACCCCTTACTCACCATTCTTGATGTCACTTGGTATTCTTTTCTCGAGGATGATCTTCTCGGCGAAGATGAAATCTTATCGGTGGAGAAGAAGTGGGCCGAGGTTCAATCTGAACAAGAACCTCGGCTGATCCAAAGGAGCATCTTGAGTCACCATTTCATCAGAAGATAATGACTCAGACTCTCATCATCCACTCTCGAGAATTTAACTGTTTTGACAACATTCTTCCGATCACCGAAAGGCAATTGGTTCAATGGATCACTAGAGCCTCAAGAAAGCTATACACTGGGGTCACTAAAAATTTTGGGATCAACACACTGAAGCGGCCGCCATTCTGGCGATCTTGATCCGATGTGCTCACCTTCAACGAAAATGTTCATGAGCACAGAGATCTTATGTACCAACACCTTATAAGGCGGATGAAAACTCGGTTAAGTTTCTCAAGCATCTTGATCGTGTGGGGTTAAAATTGATGAAATCGGGGATCTTTGTTAAAGAAGACCCGTCACCGATGCCAAAGTCTTGGAGGCCGGCTGCGGTGTATGTGAAAAATTCATCTCGACTCACCGAGCGGATTGAAATGCTCCAATCGCAAATGTTCGGGTCTCCAATCTTGATTCAATCTCTTGAGACCTCGGTGGACTCGTTGAACACTCGGTGTTGCTATGGCTCGGGCCTCATCTTCTATGGCTGGAATCTTGGTCCCGGATGAGCGCCTTGGAACTTTCTAAGACAAATTTGGATCAAAGGTCATCGGTCTTGTGCGGATACTTGAGATTAAGGCTATGATCTTTGAAATCTATCAGGCCTTCAAGGGTCAAGCAACTCGGTCCCCTCAAGACCAACTCCAACTCTTGCCTCATCAAGCTCGGCAGCGGTTGAGGGGAGAATCTTCTTGAAGAAACTCCTCTTCACGCGAGGGAGAGCAAACACCACAGTCTCGGTGGCTCCCACATCATCTCGCATCTACCGCAATACCCATCTCCTCACTACCACCACAAACATCAACAACAACAACAACACGACGGTCACAACATCAATCATGACAACAACACCACCCTTAGTTGCATCATCTTCCTTAGGCGGGACAAAGGCAAGGCATAATGACAAGCTGAGCACGAGAAGATTCCCTATAAAATCGCGACATGAATACCGCTCACACCACAACAATTTGAGTAAACATCTTGCTAAAGAAGAAAGAAGATTGAAACTAGCTAAGGAAGAGAAAAGGAGCAGAGAAGCACCGCAAAGGTTGTCGTAGAAGAAGGCGAGAACATGGGATTAGATCAAGCAAGCTTCAAAAGGTCGAGCGGACAAAGTTCAAGGATGCTCAAGTCGCTCGGATGGTCGCAATGAGAAAGCGGTTTGAAGCAAAGAAAAGAAAGTCAAGTCGTCGGACAAGAACGAATTGATCATTACAATCGACAATGACAAGTCAAGGAAGCACGAGAAAATCATCGATGTCAAAATCATCCCAACTCCAAACCACTAGCAATGAATGTCTACTGGGATGATAAGAGACATTTCGAGATTCATGATCCCTTAACTTTTGTTGACTTTGGGATTCTCGAACTCGATGAGCTTGGTCCAATTATTGAAAAGAAGCAAAATAAGGTGGTCAAGGAGTGATGAAGATGCTCGATAAAAGATATGAAAGGTGAGAGATGCACCAATTAACTGGGAATTCGACCGCCTTGATCGCACCTCAAGGATCTCAACTACAAGCATCCACCGGCAAAGGATGAGAGTTGAGTTCGACTGAAATCAAAGTGCACGGATTAGAATGCAGCAGGGTGCTGAAGGTGTGAAATTTGTAAGCTGTCTAGTGATTGAAAAGCACGAAGAGGCTATTTTCATTGATGTCTATGGAAACCCGGCATTCCAAAGGTGGAGTGATATCGATCGGTGGAGTGGCTACAATGATCGACTATATTCCGGTGGCCTCTCGGATCCAATCCCAAAGAAACATCGGGTTTTGTCAAGACACGAATGCCAAAATAAGAGACCATCCCGATAGGAAACACTCATCACCAATAAAGTTAAGCTTGAAGCACTAGGAATTCATACGGGTGACATCATTTTATTTTCTTGTACTAGTGATAGGAACCATGTAATGGGATCAATAAGCGATGTATGTTTTGCTAAAATACTCGGTGTTCCTTATTATATTCATTAGTACATTCGATGTAAGAAGAAGCCATTTGCTCACTTACAGCGATCAAACACTTAGGCTATTTGTATATCGAATAGGGGAGACCGTTGGGTTACGTAAATATACCCAAACCCGCGATCTAGGATTTGAATAGAAAATAACCTAAGTGTTTAATCCATAAACACTATCGGTCCTTGAGTGCATAGTCTCTCGGTGAGCCATCTTCGAGATACTCGATGCAGGCGAAGAAGAAGCCTCTCCACTCAAAGGCGGAACTTAATGGGTGAAGACTAAGTCAAGAAGAAGATGGTGGATTCGGTGGTGATGACAATAACTCACTGAATCCCTAAGACTCTCTCCAATTGTAGCATGAAGACAAATGAAGGAAGAGGCGAAGGCTTTGAAGGCGAAGAATGGCGAGACTAGGCGGGAAAAGTTTACCAGATAAAACTAAGTCCCCAAGTGCTTTACCCGGATAAAACTAAGTCCCTATCTACTAAAGGCATATCTTCCCACTTATAGTAGCGGCGATACTAAAGGATCTCATTAAGGAAAGAAGCTTCACACCGACTACAAATAGCAAAATGTGATCGAATATATCTATATTCGTGATTCTGTGATCAATATTTTGTCTTCTAGGTTAAAGTTAAAATCATACTTGTATAAATAGCATAAGAGACCGAGTGAAAAGTTTTAAGCTTGTGAATTGTAAAAACACACACAAGCCAACTTTTCACTCCTCCAAATCTAACTTTATCCTTGAGATAGCTCGGTGGGTTCTAAGAGTTGTGCTCGGACTTAGCCCCGAGCTTGAGAGAGTCACCCCAAACTTTGTCATTTCAATCCCAAGTACTATTCCGCAAGTACTTGGGTAGCGATTCTTTGATTTATTTCTAATAAGAATATGATGTTGAAAATTACTTTATGTGTTTTACTTACGTTAATTTAGGTCATTATTCACTATTAAATTGTTTTAAGTACTTAATTGTTTTTAAACGATAGTGAATAGGGAACAACAGGGGTAAAGGGTTTCCCGGGTAAAATATATTGCTCCAAAAACAATTAAGTACATAGGATGAGGTGAATCCTACATCTCAGCCAAATACAGGCAAACAAATGCATCTATCGTGCTTCAAACAAAATCTATCATAAGAGAGAAAGACCAACCTTATGAATCTACCAAAATAAAACAACAACACGCGGATACAGATGTCCCACGCTTCGTAGAAAGCAATTTGTTCATCAGTTAATTCATTAACATCATACTCGTAATCATCATAACCATCATAATCTTCATACTTAAGAAGACTTGCATCATTAGCTCCTCAACCAGCACGATTCGGGTTAGCCATATATCGAGCCATGTCATCATCAATATCATCGACTTCATCACTATCTGAATCTTCCCCTTGCTTTTCCATAGTAGTACTAGATTCACATACGGATGTCACAGTAGCCACTTTCTGCATAAGAAGCTCTAATCTACAAGGTTTTAGCTGTTTCTCATCATCACCTAATAGAACATGCTTCCCATCTGTTGGATCCCACTCTAGATAGATCTTTACTGCCTGTTAAGGGTGGTGAATAGCCTATGTAATCACAAGCTAAACACACGAGAGACTCTTGCTTTGAAAAGCTAATGTCTACGCGGAATATAAACACAACTAATAAGAAGAACAAGACTAATAAAACTAAAAGATCCTTCAATGGATTTCTATTAAAAAACAATGAGAATTGTGTTTTGTGTTTCGTTAAGTTACAATTCCCTATGCCGTGGGTTATATTTATAATCATGAAACCCTAATCGGCATTAACTAAAACGTGTGAGATTGATATGCATATCTCTTCCTAATTTAGCTCATGCATATCCTCAACTCTAACAAACTAAATCTTACACTGGAATAACTATTTGACTAAACCAGGACTAACTATGCTACCAGTAAGAACGACCAGTAGTAACTATAAGAATAACCTTACCAGCAGTAGGAACTACTACTCTACTAAGAAGAACTACATACCTACTAGTATTACAATTTCAACTAAGTATTACAAATATTCCTAACACTATCAAGCATTTGAAAGCCTCCTTAGTGACAAGCTTATCATGTTGGTTGTTTCCCATACCATTAGTTAGAAACCACACCTCGCCACATGTCAAACTACTAGCCGAATATTTTAAGATCTTAAATAAAAGGTTAATCCAATCCTCTGGCGGCCCCGACGATGAGTCCACAACCAATTTGGTAGAGGTCAATCACGTAGCAACATGATTAGAGGGACACGAGGTAGGATTTGCATCAATGACATTTGTTTTACGCTTCATATCCCTCACCATTGGGCTAACATCTTAGCGAAAATATCACCGGACGTTGTGGGGTATGTATCATTACATCATTATTGTCCATTACCAAAATAATTTCCATCAACTAATATACAAGTTACCTGCTCCAAGCCTCCAATTAGTATGCCAACTCCATCATCTACATTAACTTGACTTCTAAAATAAAAAATTCAAAATACTCAAAACCAAAAGTGTAAAACTTAAAAGGACCAAACATGTAAAAAAACCAAACAAACAACTAAAACAACCAAACTGAACTGATCAAATCTCAACACTTTACACCCACCACCGGCACCTGATTACGTCAGCACTCAGCACCAATGTCACTCTTGAACCAAATCTTTAACAGAGGCCTTATTGGTGCAAGATGGTAACTTTATTTGACCCTTTTAAAACTTTATAATCTTTTTTTGGAATTTACTATTGTTTAATTGTTTGATTGGTGTTATAAGTAGTTAGTTTTGTGATTAAATGGATACCCAGTTGGATTTTAGTCCTTATTTTATGTTACTTACTGACCCTTGTAATAAAAAGGTGAAATTTTTGGTGGTTAATGATTTCAAGATCTGTAATTTTGTGTAATACCCTTTAGCTTATTTATGATGTTTAGATGAGGAAACTGTGGCATTATATGGTGGAATTGTGTTAAGGGATGTAAAACCACCGTCAAAGTGGTAAGTCAGCTAATCTCGTCACAAGACGTCTAGTTCAAACGTCACTAGGTAAACATTTGCGATATCTCGGTTAGGCCGTGTACATCTGAGTCAAAGAATGGCCCTACCCCGGGTAACCTGAAGAGAGAAAAATCATCTGTTTTGTGTTAAAGGGTGTGTTGAATTTATTGTCGAAGATTTAATCTTGGAATCCAAAGTTGATGTAGGCATATTAAGATCTAGGGATATATGAGAATGATATAGTATGTTATAACAACTCAATTCTATAAAAATTGAATTCTGTAAAGATTGTTGAGTTTGTGATCAATCTCCTACACCCTTCTTTGGCCCATGACCCACCATCTGTTGACCCTTTTGTCTCTAGGCACCCGTGTGATTCTTCCATTCCTCTTGGCTCAACCTTCCTCATGGTCTCCAATTCCATTAGGCCTAGAGACGTACCCCATACTTGCCTTCGGAAATTCAGGAGCTAGAAGATCTCACAAATCTAGTCTCAAACCTCACCCTCTTAAACAATGATGATAGTAGAAAATTTTCGGTGGCCTCAATTAGCCATCTGATTAAGTCTGCCACCCCCTCAATAGATAACCCCACTATCAGATGGAATAGGCTTGTAGCTATTATGGTTAACATCAACACTTGGAGGGATTTTAATGAAAGGCTAGCAACCCGAGTTAACCTTGACAAACGCGGTGTCAACTGACATTCGGTAAGATGCCCTATATGTGATGAGGATATAGAAATAGAATGCCACATTTTTTTTCTGGCTGTGATGTTGCAAAAACTACTTTGGTTGAGATATTCAAATGGTGGAACCTCAAATCTATGCAACTGTCGTGTCTCTCGGATGTGATTTCCCTTGCTGACAATTCAAATCTGCCTCAACCTCTCCTCATCCCCTATTCGATGCCGTGATTCAGTTGACCATATGGATCCTATGGATGTTTCGAAATGAGTCCGTATTTACAACCATAAGACCGAGAAGGAGCTCATTCTCAAAGATGGAAAAATGCTTTCTTATAATTGGATCTTGAATAGAATTAGGAAGAAGTTTAGTAATTAAGTTGACTGGTTGAGTGCTTTTCTAACCCACTAAACGCCATTTCTTCCTCTTTGTAATCCCTTTTCCCAAGCGTTTTGTCAGGTGTGTTAATGCTATTGCCGTTAAAAGTTGGTGTAAATTTTAATTTAAGACTATACTCAAGATTCTATTGGTTAGCAAAATCCCTTTTGACCAAAAAAGTCAAAAAAATCTTTTTTCAGAATTTAGAATAGAGGAATACATGCTGACCAGATAAACATTAGTTTATAGGAAGTTATGATCATTTATATTAAAAAAAAAAAAAGACTGTCCGAAACTTCCTTCAGTTCGTTTATGATATCTAATCTAAATAAAACTCGTTTGCATGCTTTCTATCGGGTGATTGCCCTTAGTGATAGTGCGTGTAGTGGGTTTGGAGGCCGAAGTTTTACCTTACTTCGATGGATTTTCACTTCTTCACATCTATGTTGGGTCATAGAGTAGTGTTAAGTTTAGAGTCGGGCATGGTGTGCAGGGGCGGAGCCACTTGTATAGCAGCGGGGGGCGCCGCCCCCAACGAAAGTCTTGCGGACACACAAACTATGTAGGAAAAAAGTCAAATTAGTAGGAAAATGTGTGGTGCCTTCATGAAAATAACCCGAATGCCCTCAGCATTTTCTCAGGTTTCCAAAAATGATACCGTTTTTTTAATGCGAATGTCATCTCCGGTGGACTGGCTCATCGGAAAAAATTGAAGAAGAAGAGTTCATATGGGAAAGTAGGATAGCGGATAGAGGGGATGTGGGGTTGTGTGATTGGGAATGGGATGACTAGGCGACAAAAACAATTTAATTAATAGAATTAATTATTTACACTAGTAAATGTAATACGGAGTACCAGAGTAGTGTTTAACAACACTTGTGCCTCTTTTATAGTTCTTTTATCTCTCTTTTGTCATCACATGATAAAATTTTGTATTGCAAAAATAATTCTTAATTCACTATGTATTTTTTTAACATGTGAGTTGTATAATGTTTAATGTAATTTAGGAATTAAGGGTTTTAACAATCAGTCAAATTTAAAGTTTACTTTACTGATTAGTGTTATATGCATTAAGATTAACTAAACCCGACTCGATTCGTTCAAGTTACACTAAAAACCTTTGTATCGGTCGATGCCCCCTTTAATCGCAATTTCTGGCTCCACCACTGGTGGTGTGGTGGTCGAGATTTGTAGTGTTTGATTAGCTTGCCTGGTTGTGTAAATGTGTAATGTGAGGCAGTGAGTGTAGATGTACTATTAGCTTCTTGCTAGTTTTTCTATATCTATATAAAATATACCAAGAGAGAAGATGAAATCTAAAACGATCATTCTGTGATGTTATATACTCCATGATGTTCAAAATTGAGTGGTACAATGTTGAATTTTAAGGTCAAACCTTTCACTTTTGAAAACCAAGTTTATTTTTGTTTGGTAAAAGGGGATCACCCTGCCAAATATATTACTCCCAAAAACGTTTAAGTACAACAGATGAGAGTGAGTCTCTCATCTTGGCCCGTTACATGGGCATTGAACAAGCATCAAATGTGCAACAACCAAAATCACTACATAAAAAAGACATGCCAATCTTATGACCTAGCAAGTATAAAATTAATTCCTACCACGACCTTGAAGCTTGACATCATACATGTCACAAAAAGCATCTAATTGCCCTTGTAAATCGTAGACTTGAGCAGCATAATCATCATCAAAATAATCTTCAAGCTCATTATAGCCCCCAGACGATGCAAGAAACTTTGCCATATCATTATCCGGCTCAAGTACCTCGTCCTCATCACTGTCAGTAACAACTACTTCACCCACTTTAGAGAATGGGTTGCCCACCTTTTTCGAAGCCATACACGGAGAAGAACTAGGCTCAGTGGCCTCAACTTGCACATTTCTAAGAGGTTTACCATCACCGTCCACAAGAATAGCTTTCCCATCTATAATAAGCTTTTCAAGCTTCCCAATTTTCTCAACAATAGGAGTAGTACAAGGGACACAAGCTGCCCCATCCTCAGGAATACCATTCTCATCGGTGTCATCCATATTGAGAGCATCAAAAGGGTTTGATGTAGCAATAGACGACGCACTTGTGCTTGCCTCAGTAGTGCTTTTCTCCTTAGTAGCATTTTGCTTCTTCGACACAGGTACATACTACATACCTCTGCGTAGGATTAGAAGGGTGGAACTTAGGTCCTTTACATTAAATCCGATCTAGAGATTAAACCAAAGTGACATGGTAAATCATATGATGGAACAATATTAATAATAATTGCTGCGATTTCAAAGAACATACTCAAGATAATCATGGACCGGAAAAATGACCTATGAGCGACAAAGTCAAATTAGTTCCTAGAGTGGAATAGAGGAATGCATGATGACCAGCTGAATATTAGTTTAACAGAATTATGATAATGTTGCTGAAAAACTGTGTATTTCGGTTGTTTTTGCAGTAAAACATGTCTAACATTAGCGATTTCACGAATTAAATTGCTTCAAAATAAGAGAGATACGCAGCTGAAGCAAATGCGAAAGGAAATAGCTCAGTTTCTTCTCTCCGGGCAAGAACCAATTGCTCGGATACGAGTAAGTCGTTTACTATTTTGTTCATATTCATGTTTAACTTTCATGCCTTGTCGATATGTATAAGATATATAGTTTTGATTTGATTTAGGTAGAGCATATAATAAGAGAACAAAATATATGGGCTGCGTATGAAATCTTGGAGATGTTCTGTGAGTTCGTTCTTGCACGAGTTCCAATCATTGAAAGCGAAAAGTAAGGCATTTGTATATCTCTAATAGTCTATGTATATCTGTCTTGCTAAGAGTGCTATAGTTTAATGTGTTTGGTTGAAAACAAAAACAGGGAATGCCCGTTGGAGTTGAAAGAGGCGGTCGCAAGCATAATCTTTGCAGCTCCCAGATGCTCAGATTTACCAGATTTATTAACTGTTAGAAACTTGTGTGGCTCAAAGTATGGAAAGGAGTTCATAGCAGCTGCTACTGAGCTTCGCCCTGATACTAGTGTCAACCGTACAGTTAATTCACCTTGCTATCTATTTCTTTTATGCATTCAAGACTTGGTTCCATACATCTGATATGACGTGTATTGAATATTTTTTGGTCTTTCAGATAGTTGAGAAACTCTCCGTCTACACTCCACCTGGTGAGGTGAAGCTAAAGGTGTTGAAGGAAATCGCTCAAGAGTATAATGTCTTGTGGGATTCTTCTAAAACCGAAGCTGAATTCAACAAAATGCCCGAGGATCTTTTGGTACTTTCATCTTGTTTATAAATCTATTTTGCGAGTAGTCATGATTTTACTACACTTAAATTAAAGTTCGCAAAACTAGGGGCATGCAAAATATGTTATTTTGCACTTGTCTAAACGGTTAGAGTTGGGGCAAGATCGCTTTCTTAGATATAATTGGTGGGTTACAAATGACCGCAAAACTGTATTAATACGGAGTACAATCTAAATCTAATTTTTGAATAAAATGACGCCGAAGGTTGTACGCATTCTTGTATGCATTAAAATCACACTTTGGATGACTTTCGATCGGTTTGACTAATTTAATCCATTTCCTTTTAAGCTAGATTTATAGATCTTAGCCTTTGACCGTTAAACATATTATATAACCCATATAGTCCCATTAAAGGGTCGAAATCGCCAGCTCTAGGTGCTCTTTTAGTTCTCAGGAATCAAGAATGCGTATGAGCCTATAGAACAGATCTTATCCAAGCGAGGCCATGCTTCCGTAGAATATATCACAACCTAACTAATGGAAAAAAAAATGGGTGTTGATAATATCTCATAATGGTTTCTTTGTAACTTGTAGAATGGACCAAAGCATATATCAACCGTAACTCAATTCCCTGAGATGCGTACAGAATCCCCCAAAGCTATAAATCGTGAGCCATCAATCAGCAGCCAACGAGGACCCGTCCAGCCCCTTAAACCTCCCAAGACTAGTGCAACCGAGTCAGCGAGTCCTACTAAAGTCAAACAATCATCAGTTGAGAGTCCCAAGGGAAGACCAGTTTCATCAGAGTCACTTGATGTATTGGAAAGAGCTCGAGCTGCTCTAGCTGCTGCCGACCGTGCATCAGCTGCTGCGCGTGCTGCTGCTGAATTGGTTAAAGTCAATTTATAATCACAACCAATAAAATTTCTTTCCCTTACCCCTTCCTTTTGTAGTTTTGTTTTAGCTATGGCGTGTATGTTTAGTGTTTCTGTGTGATAGCTGAGAATGAAAAGGTTTGATCATCCTGTGAATTTTTTAAAATTTTTAAACCTATATAAAATTAATAACCAAATTTAAAGTATATTGGTCTTTTACTTTCTTTTATCTTTGCTACGTTTGTAATTTTTATTCATTTCAAGTGTTGTCAAAGTGAAGCTTTCTGAAATAGTGGTTTATGTTTACGGGGTAAATGATTTAAGATTGAACTCTGTTAGTAATGGTACGTAATTGGTAGATAGAGCTCGTTTTGTCATGAAAACTCTGAAGTGGGTGTTTGTCTAAATTACTTATTTTTGGGCTTATATGCTTACGTGGTTTCGGCTTATGTTTCATAAGCACATTTTTTGGCTTATCTTAAAACTTAAGGGTTTATATAAGCTCATTATATTATAATGAACTTAAATAAGCTCATAAGTTACAACATAAGTCGAAAATAAGAAGCTCATGAAACATAAAGCCGAAAACACACAGGCTCGCAAGTCCAAAAATAAGCTAATAACAAACACTCCGAAGATAAAATATTTAGCTTGCTGAGTTTGATCTGGTCTTAACATATACCATTTTCTGATATAAATTAAAACCAAAATTTGTTATACTAATTATATCTAAGAAAAAACAAAATAATGTGATAAATGTTACGGCCTTCAAATCTGCAACATGTTTCAGAAAGGAGATACCATAATGTCTTGTACCTTTCTTGATCTTGGACCAACGTGAAGAGTGTACAACCGAAAAAGATCAAACAAAGCATATAAAGGACAATGAAAAGTTTTCTAATTGAGGCACATAAAACAAACATTCAACTAAACCAACTTGAGAAAACAATAACTACAAATCATGCATTACTTATGTTATGATATTTGCATTGTTCTTGAGAAGTGATTAGCTATTATCATATACTTAGATCAAGCATCAATGCCTATTCATTTACATATTCTATACCATTCGGAGTATTGGTTAAATAATAGCCAAGATACGATCGTCATTTTAAATTTTGTATGTATTGCCTTATATTAATATGGGATCGTTTTTCACTTGATTATAAATTTATAAAGTCACTAACTTATTACTATGCAAATGGCCTAGCAACCTAAAATTTTGATGATTAAGTTAACCATGTCAACATAGAAAAATAATGTAAGATGGATAATTTATAAGAGCACACGGTGAGGAGATATCCTCACACGCCATTCGCATCCTTTTTCTCCAATGGCCATGGCATCACGGACTTTTGTGCCATTCGGTGTTTAGAAACGCCAATATTTTGTGGGATGTATATTATTGGTGTGTTATGAAGGAGGGTGTTTTAGTTATTGGTGTGTTATGGGAGGATGATATGGCGGTGATACCAAAGGACTAACACTCTAAGGAAAAGACAATAATACCAAGTAGGAAATAAACAGAAAAAAGGTCATAAATAATGGAACTCAATCCCAACGCAAATGAGATCAGTTCAAATCAAAAGGAATCCGTTAAATTCTGGTTGAAATCTAACTTGTTTGTCCCACTTGCATATGTCTAGTTACACATGTAATAAACAAAGGGGGTGTTTGGCTAAGCTACTTAAAAAGCTTATACATATTCATAAAGCCCATGAAAATAAGCTTGTTTAAAGTTCAAACACAACCCTATAGTTTTTTTAAACACAAGAAGCCATCAAGCCTCTCAAATAAGTTTTCCAAACACCTCTTAATTAATAGTTATCTATGTAAAGAAGGGGAAAATAAATACAATGGCTAAAAAAGATGGATTAAGCTACTAACGGATTTTCTGGATCCGCTACTGTTAATAATGCACACAATTAAGATATCATGCAATACAAATCGTTTCTTCCTTCCCATAAATACATTCATTAATGGCAGTAACTACATATTAGGGTTTCCACAAAATAGAAAGAAGAAACTAATAGAAAACAAAAAAAAGACAATGAAAATTAAAAGATGACTATCCATCTTGATGACATTTTTGATTGATCATGGACATAATATAGCTAACACATCTCTACCCCAATGCACTATCTAGTTATAAGAGTTATCAGGTGCTGGTGCAACGCGCAACTCAAATTCTGATGGCGGAATTGTGGATGGTTTGAAGCATAAGGGTCTACAAAGTAGTCATTTGTCGGCTGTGAGTTAGGGTATTGAGATGGATAAGGGACATTGAGGCGAGATGGCATAGAAGTGAACATATGTGGTGCCGGTGGTGGTGGTGGATGTGTTGGTAACATTGTGGTCGAAGTGCCCGAAAAAAGTCTTGAAGGATAAACAGTAGCACCACCCATGTTAAAGCCTGCTTGATAATGATAGCCTCCATGCACCGGTGCTTGCCCACTACATTATAACATCACCAAAATTTTGAAGTTATATTTAGATATTAACTCAAGAAAATAAGACATGATAAAAACAGTATCAAGGGTTTCAATAATCATAATAATATTCAAAGATTCGTGTAGCACACCTATTTTTATTCGTTGAAAACTACTATACATATTTTCGTTGTCGATTATTCGACTCTAGCAACTTCACAAGAAATCATAAGTTTTGAAGCTTTTGGTTCTAGAACGAATTAAGATTTGTTCCTTAAGTTATAATCCCTCCGTCCCAAAATAATTGGCCTCATTTGACTTTTTGAAGTCTTAATTTCTCAACTTTGATCCTTAATATTTTTGTATGTGTTATGTAATATTTGATGAAAATTACACCAATGAAAAAACATTTAAAATACAATCCGTTCATATATTTTGTATCAATTATTATATACCATAAAAAAAATATTTAAGATCAAAATTAAGAAAAAAGTCAAATGAGAACAATTAATTTGGGACGGAGGGGTAATTACTAATTAGATAGCTTGACACTTAATCTCACGTTGATTACCATTCAGAATTAATAAAAAAATTTAATGGGATGGTGGGCATCTCCAATGTTAGCATCAAATGTACTTTTTGCACTAAAATGGTGCAAAATGTATCAAAAATGTTCTCCAATGTTAGCACTAAACATCACACCATTTTAGTGCAATGAATAGTAAACAAGAAAAAAACACCAAATTTAGTGCAATACTATTCATTGCACTAAACACTATTCATTTATTTAAAAACTTTTTTTTTAACTAATCTTTGATTTATAATACAAATAACTAAAACTAATTGATATAAAATATATATTCGTACGTTTCTCAACAACGCCGTTAAAATGAACAAAATATTTATATATTTTGCTTAATTTATTTTTTCATTTCGTTGCATTTTTATGTATTTTGTTAGTTTTAAGTAAATTTAGTGAAAATATATAGTGTACACATTGGAGCAAAAGTTATTTAGTGCAAGCATGTTCTAATAAGATGCTAATTTTGCACTGTTTTAGTGCTAAATTATAGTGATAACATTGGAGATGCTCCAAAACCAATATAGCTAGATTATATAGTTAATTCGTGCATATCTTTTGAACCAAAATTATTAGTTCCTAAATCGTAAAACTTTTAACCGATATAACAAATATAGACTTTCAAACATAAATTTGCAAGCACGCAATAAGCAATAACAAAGAACATGGAAGAATGAAGGTACCCTAGTTGGTGAGGGGGTGGCATGGGCATATTCTCACTACTGAAAACCAGTTGACGAGCTTGGTTTAGTGTTTCTGTCTCCCTTTCTGAAACCACAAAAATTACACTTTAGGTTAACATTTTTAAAGTAACATACTTGTACAATCCATTTAAATAAACATGCTAAACAACAGTGCTTGCTTAAAACTAGCAAAACAAAGTATATAAAAATCATAAGTTTGACATTTTGAAACTTTAAAAGTTGACTATATGTGTTCACTGTGTTGTGTGTGTGAGAGTAAGCTCTAGCGAGGTTATAGTATACCTTGGCGATGGCGGTTCATGTGTCCACCAAGAGCCTGAGACTTGCCAAACTTAAGGGAACAAAACCTACACTCGTAAATCTTCCCTTTTTCATCCTTTCCACTGTTTTTCTTTTTCTTGTAGATCCCTATATAAATACGAGAACAATGTTTGATGGGACTACTACACGGATCATACATATATTCACTGTTTTTTGTTTTTACACAACCCTAGCTAGAGATCTTACAAAATGTGACTACGGTTTGCCATTCAAAAATGGGGTTAGTACTTATTTGCGTTTTGAAACTTTAGAATAACATTTATGAAAATGTTTTAAAAGTGTTAATCCCAATGCAAGTGAAATGAGTTCGGATTGACATTCTCAAAAACTCTTAAAAGTATATATGCTCTATATCAAAAACCAATAAGCAGTTAGAAAGCAAACCAAGTTTTATTTTTCACTGTAAACCCTAGGTAAATTTTGTAAGATCTAGAGGGGTGTATGGAAGTGCTTATTTAAACTATGTTCAAAATAGATACTTTGAAATAAACAACTCTAACTTGCTTCTTGGTGTCTTAAAATCTTATACACAAATAATGAGATAATTAAGTAGTTTGGATAGTCATTACCAGCAGCCTAAAAAAATACTTATCACCCCTAAATGAACATTTTGAAGTTTATTTTGAGTATGTTATTCTATAGAGTAGAGAGAGAAATAAAAATAAAATAACAACATGATAAGTAATAATAAAGTACCAGAAACAGCAGAAGAAGAGTGATATTCAAGTGGTTGTCTAGTAATGGAATGGTCCCTAACGAAATCTTCAGGTAAATTGTTGAGGTCCAGTGGGTTGTTGTTTCTCCTGAAAACATAGATAAATGAAATGCATGTAAGTGATAGATCACTGAATTAACAACAAGAAATTAAGAAATAAAGAGTGATAGTTAGGTTTTGTGGGGTGAAGCCTATGCAGGTGCATACATGTTTGATGTTGGTTTGTTGGTACCACACAGCTGAGAAAATAATAGTGATCTTGAGTTGATGAGGATGTTATAAAGATAGATTTAAATGAAGTTCATGTTAGAAAAGTTTTTTCTGTGACACTTTTTCACACACAAATGGGATAGAGAGAGTGGGTCTTGTGACTTAAAAAGGGTGAATGAAGAGGGAGATAGTGGCTTGAGACTGCTGTTAATTTGTGGTTAGGGTTTGTGATGTGACCAATTGTTTTCAACATGTTCAATCATTGAAGTGTGTGCATAGACACATACTGTAATATATTATAAACTTTATGAGGCTTTATAGATGTAGTGGCATAGTTCTAGGTATATAGCACACTGCATGAAAATAAAATGAAATCTTACATATGGATTATTTGTTCCAAAATTTGTTAACACTATAGGAGCTGATTTGTTAATAATCTACGGTTTATAGGTTTAATGGGACTCTTTTGTACTTGGTAAATAGAGTAGGAATTCCTTATCTTCACTTACGTAGTTGTTACAATTGTCACTTGTCAGAATTATTAATCGTACTTAGAATACAAATTTATCTTTGTTGTTCAGTTGTTCTTAAAACGGATCTTGATCTCCATCCAAGGAGCGTTATCTTTCAGATCAAAGCCATGTTTATCATCAATATAGTTTGGCATGAGACTAATCAGTTACTTTTGCTATTTTCAGAACTATATTTAGGGTTTGAATGAGTTTAAGGTATCCATAATATCTTTCCATGTTTAATTAGTTATATTTAAGTGTTTTAATGATGGCATAAACAAAGCCCTAATCTACAAGGATGTACTCAAAATATACCTAATCGATTTTCTGTTCTTGGATGTGCCAAGATCTATGTTGACATTATTTTAAGAAATTTTCATTCAACCTTGGGGGTGCGGGTAACCATAGAAAGGGTCGAAAACGGTTACAAGATACTCTAGTTAGGCCACTCGCATCTGAGTAAAAAACTCGTCCTCTCCGGATAACCTAAACATGGATAACCTCATACCCGTTCAATTAGCCTTATTGTTAAGAGCTACGATTTAGCATATATAGTTCGGTGAGACTGTCTCAACAATCTTTATGGGAAGGTTGTCTTAAGATTCTAGTCGAAGCTATTTAACAAGGTATCAAAGTAATTTGAAATCGATAAAAACAATCGAGGTAGTTACATTAAAACAATACGCAAGTCAATTTCCCTAGTGGTACGTAAGTTTGTCAATCAATCAAGAGGTTGTGAGATTAAGTCTTATTAGAGACATTTGTGAAATGGTGTGAGATAGTGTCAATCAATTAAGAGGTTGTGAGATTAAGTTTTGTTAGAGACATTTGTGAAATAGTGTGAGATAGGTGGTATATGCGTGCAAAAAAATTGCCTTTCAAACATTTTTTGTGCATAAAATAGCTGTTAGCAATTTAAAGTTAGTCATCCTAGCTACTTGTGACAAGGATGTCAAAAAATAAGAAGATTCAGTGATCAAGCCAACCATCCTACCATATTCGATTTTTGGTGCCAAGTTTTGAAAACCTTCTCCAAACTGGAATTTCACAAGACAATCTTTTTTAGACTAAGCTTGAAACTCCCATTGACGTGGACTCTGGTGTTAATGTGCTAATGTTCCAATAGTAGGGTAGTAGTCCTCGAAGGTGAATTGCGCGAGATATTTGTTAGACCAAATTTCTCAAAATACAAATTTGGAAACAAAATCTTTTTCATGGTCTTATATCACTTATCTCACAAAATATATCTCATAAATGTTTTTAACAAAAATTAAGCTCATGACCTCTGAGTTGATACATACGTACATATTCTACATACAAGAGTTCTTGCAGAGATGACTAGTTGTACAAAAGATTTCAACATACTTGATTCAACATACAAGATTTCTAAGTACGTAATTTCGCCTAATCGATATAAAACTTGATATTTCTTCGATCTCTCATCTTCAACAAGCTCCTAAATACAGAGAAAGAAAATCAAAATTAGTTTGTATTTAAAAACTCAAAAGATCATCTATATAACATCTTAAAGATTTTATGAGACATAATTAGCCACTAATGCATAGGATACAAATTGGCCGCTTTACATATGAGACATTCTCATCCGTGGGCATAGCAACAAAAATGTGTTAACTACATTACATCTAAAAGACAAACTTCCTCTCAGATAGGAATCGAATCACTATCATGATGATGAGACCGAGAGGGTGCACGTAAGAAGCTTAAGACCTCCTATTTTAAACCCGGTTCATTTCGTTCTAAATTATTTTAAACAAAAGTCTCAAGAATTTTGGGCATCACAGTTCTAACCCTTACGATAAATAGTCATTCCTAAATTCTTTTGAACCTTTCTTATTAACTCTATATGTAAATATAATTAAAGTTTCACATCAAGTACGCTACTTGCAACTTATAATTTAGTGCCACCTAAAAGTATAATACATACCGAGTAGTGATCCATGACGGAAAATATATAATCTTTCAATCAAGGGATTGAAAAAATAAGTGCAATAAATAATAAACCACTCACCTATTCGTAACATGTACCAAGAAGCAGAAGTAGAAGATTATATAGATCTCGAAACGCGGTTGGGAAAACTTTCAAGATTCCATAAACCTCATTTAGATGTCGCCCATATTATTCGGGCCCAAACTAAGAGTGTCTACTCGCCATCAGATGACTCAACTTTGTTCTTTTGAGTCAATAATTGCTTTTTGACTCTACATCATTCTTGATCTTTATTTGTCACTTTCTATAGATTAGATACATAACTCAAAAACAATTAAATTCACACCTAAATCAAGAAATGAATATTATATAACTCACCATGCCCAACATATTATGTCATATCTTGTATTAGAAAACTCGCTTAATATTATTGCATCCCTAAATCACAACCGAATATCCGTAAAGTATAAATTGAATTAACCACATAAGCATATACAACACTTGGACAACTAATTAAGCATAAGAACCCATACCCATACCCATACTCATATAGCTCCAACCAACACAAGATTATCTCAAGTTAATCACCCAACTTATAACTATAATAGAATCACAATTACAAACCGATTTAGGGTTGTCGGAATCTATACAAGCTCAAATACTAAGCACATATGCTTCTACTAATATATGTCATCACGACACCCGATCTAACTATGCTACCATAAAGTTCATGGCAAATCAAAGCATCATTCACAACTCAATCATCAATCTAATCAATCAACCATTATTTAGACATATATTATAGCTCCTACCAATAACAAACAACACATAACATAAGTAGCATATCCATTAAACCCGTATTCAAGACCTATATATAATAACACATCCTCCCGAGCGGTCTCGAGACCTAATTAACTACCTAACAAAATGATAGTCTCCTATCGCACAAACAAGTCATAAGAAACCCCGACTATTAGTTCATTACATCCAAAACAATTAAATTCGCACCTAAATCAATAACATGAACATTGATATAATACGAGTTATAACACTTTTGAGATTAAATGTTTGAGCAATAAAACTCACAAATTCATGCCTTCTTCGCTGAAACTTTTAGAACCAAGAGTGTGAGTATGGACTTGGTCAAGTCTTGCTTTCTTACCACATGATGACAATTTCGCATTTATTTTTATTGTAACACATTTAGATAAAAATGGAATTTGTTTTACTTTACTAATACTTTATAATGTATACATTAAGAAAAGTAGACTACTTTGCAAGAAAACTAATGTGAGATGTAATCTATATCCAAATATTACTTGTACCATGTTTTTTTTTCATTTGCACATCAAAATATACTGATCATTAAAAACACAGATTGAAGATACAAAACAAGCTAATTAAACTTCAAATTAGCTAGGTTGTATAGCTTCTTTTCACCAATCTTGCATAACCGGTGTAGTGAACAAGCCAAATGGACAACTCTTTGAGTTATAACTTCTCATAAATACATTTTAACCATAAACATCGAAACTTGCATAACAGCCATACCCGCTCCTATATCATGTAAACTTCCATGTTAGTAAATAAAGCGAGGTTGTGATTCCATATCGACTCTAAAGTATAACTCTATGCTCCTAGTACATCTTAGTAATGTGTCGCTACTAACTTATGACCATGATTTAAGTTAATTTAAAAGTTATTAGGTAAGCATGCTCTCTTTGTTCCACGACGCCACATATCTTAAAAGCTCCAAATTGGTTTATCAATCATGACAGAGAAATTGAATCTATGATAATATAACTAAGCAATTCATCACACTTTTAATAAACCAAGATTATCGTAAGGCGGATAAGCGTTAAGAAGATCCTAAACACCCTTTTAATATCCAAGATACCTAATATGAAGCCTCACTCTCAATCACTATCCTAATTATTATAACAATGTTTCATACCACAACCGCCACATGACCCACACTCGGTTTGTTGCACTACTCCAAAACTTGTTATTTGACCCCTTTTTTTTTTGAAAGGCGGTTTTATTAAACAACACTAGCAAGGAGCTAGATAAAAGTTACAAAGAGATCAAGCAAGAGTTACAAGAGTATATGGGATTTATGACCCAATCATTCCAATTTGGTTTAAAACGCTTGTTTCGATGCGAGAATCCAGAGGGATAAAACCTTGATCTCTTCAAAAGAGTGTCTTTCCTTGGAGGTTTTAAGTCAAGCTAACACGGTTTCTAAAATTCCATATAACCCACATTGTAGTTTGAATCACCACGCCTAAGCAAGTCTTGATCTTGTTATGAAGGTTAACCGTATCACCCAAGTAATGAGATTAGAAAGGTTTTTGGATGGTCGGAAAGACCCCACCACCGTGATTGAGTCCCGGTGAGCTGCGATAGGACATTCGACAAGTAAATGTTGGGAGGTTTCAATGGCACCATCGCATATAGGGCATCTAGTCGAATGAATGTCAATCCCGCGCTTATCTAAATTGAACCGGGTTGGGATTCGATCTAAGGAAATCCTCCAAGAGTGAATATTGATCTTAATGGAAGATCTCTATTCCACCTTATTGCCACACCGCTCGATGAAAAAGTGAATGTTCAAGTTGTTTCCTCATTAGAGCCTCAGTATAGGTTTTGAATTAATGAAGGAGCATGACCAGGGTCCTGGAGTGTCTACAACAACAAACTCACTTAACAATTCCAATAGCCCATTATATTTCGTAGCTTCGGTCCATCTCTTATAGGCCTCCTCCATTTAAAATTAAATTCTTGTAACCCATTATTGAGCTACAAATATCACGAATTGTACATTGTTTATGCACCCGGAGAGAATAATCCAGAAACATGGTTTTAAGATGTTATTTGACCCTAAACTATCGGATAATCAAATTGACTATAACTACATTTAAAGGAACATGTTCTCTCTCTTTACTAGCAAACCGATGTTATAAAGTACATACATAAGCATATCATTAGATGTTATAAAGTACATTACCTTGTTATATATCTAACCGCATTACCTTCCTTCTTCTTCCCGAAAAACGAACAAATTAAATCAAATTAATGATTTTGCCAACTTCATAAAACTACATAAACTCATAAAATGAATACTTTTAGGGTTATGATTTTGTTTCATTTTGTCACCGACATGTGAAGAATTAGTCACGAGGCAACATGATTCAAGTTAGTTTGGCTATCACTGTGAAGTTCCACAAAAAGGTTGACAGAAATATTTATATGCTAGTCGGGAGTGATACGAGCAAGTAGTGAAGAGTGAATTGCATAATTTACGCATCCTAAATGCGTAGGCCTTAGCATGCGTGTAAGGATGCTATCTAACCTTACCGTTGGTTTACGCTTTCACCATCCTTACTATGTTTTCGGTTTACTTTTATCTTACCTCCAAATACACCATAATCACATTTCCTTTTGAGGCAATACACTCGTTGTCATAGTATCTTGTAAAGCTTATACCGTTAAAATATTCCATCTTTTAATGGCCTATATACAATCATTCTGACATTTCAATACATGCATTATGTACAAGCACATCACTGGCGCAATATACAAAAAGGATGAGAGTTTCTATACAAAATGAGCTCAAAACATATAACTACTCGCGAATGACAATCATCAACGAGTTAGCTTATTTACAAGTGCTTATTTCCTCACAAATTAAGCTGATATTTCACATAAATTATTACACTTAAATATTACACACATTATTATTTAGATATTTCACATAAATTATTCTTTCAAATAATTATTTCCCTTGTGCTTATTTATAAGTTCTTATTTCCTCACAAATTAAGCAAATAAGTCAATCACAAATTAAGCAAATAAGCATATTACACACACATTATTACAATTAAATAAACCGAAACCATAGCTTGAAACCGAAACCATAGTTTATACCTTATCTGCACGCAAATGGAACGATTAATCACCGAATCGCTCGCTTCAACGATTAACTACCGATTAACTACGAATTAACTACCGATTAACCGATAATCGAAACGATTTAACTACCGAATAACCGATTTGAACGATTAGGGTTCATATTTGGGGAGATATTTATATGAACGATTGGAGTTACGATTAGGGTTCATATTTGGGGATATATTTATAGTTCTTCTTTATTTGGGGATTTATTTTTGAAAAAGCAATTTTTATGGTGAAGTGATATTTGGGTGAGAACTGAGAAGTGATGGAATACGGGTACATCATTTATGAATTTGAGGTATAAAAAGTCCACCCTTTATATGGTAGAATTTTTATGTTCAATTTTTTGTATTAGTTTTTCCACGCTTTTTTGCGTTGCTTAAGTTTTTTATCACTTTATATATTTTACACGCTAAAAAGCGTCAAATAAATGGTCATATACACCCAAAAATATGTGGCTAATATAAATATTTTATACACGGTTTTGTTCGTGTACAAAACAAAGACTAAAGTCCACCTACTTGGTCAAATTGATAGGGTATGTATACAACTTTACTAAAAATAAAGTTTAGAAACATCTCTAGTGCAGTTTTGTAATAATAATATGTAATACTTCGGTTAAAATTCAGCACCCTAAAGGAGTTTTCCCCCCAAAACAGCCTAAATGTACGTACATCATGGAATTAGGAAGATGAAGAACACAAGACTAGCCAAATGAAAGAGTTAACTATGTAACGCGTGACTTAACCCAACCCGATTATCCTAGATACTTTGGAGCACCAACTACTACTTCATATAGAAGAATTACATTAGAGATCAAATAGATATCGATATCATACTTTAATTATAACCAATTAACCTCAAGTGGTTAATAATGCACAACAAAAGATAAATCTCTTTACTTCTTGACCTCAATGAGGAAGGAATGCCATTGGGTTGATGAACCAAAAATGATGATTGGTGATTGGACAACTAAATGAAAGAAACTAAACTGAAGGGAACAGTAAAATAAAAAATGCTCTTGTTGCCTTCTTTTTAACACACTTTGACAGTGCTTCTGCTACTGCACATATATGTACAACCTATCAATACACTGTTGTAGTATCTAGCCCTATAGTCTCTAGTTCTGTAGCCTCTAGGTCTTCTTACAAAAAAATAACAAAACTAGCCAGTATCCCTATCCACGGATATCATAAAATATATATTTGTCAGAGGAAACCATTGTGGTAACGACATGGTATAATTATTTTTCCTTTTTTTACACCTTAACAAAAGTTGAATGCAAAATAAAAGTAACATAACATTTACACTATAATTAAATGTAATTTTACACTTATGACTTAGCTTTAAAAGAGAGATATAAAGAAAATATAAAATATAAAGATAAGGGTCATGTTTTAATTAGTTCTTTGTTATAAAGTGTAAAATTTCTTTTTGTTATGTGCATATACATCTTTAACAATAAGTTTCTCAGTCTAAAGTAAGTTTCTCATATAAATCAAACAAGTTTGATGCTTCTTAAGTCTAAAAATACTCCAAAAAGTTACGGTGACATAACCACCGAAGTTACTGAATTGGTAAGGGCTAATGACTATCCAAGTGTGAGGGGTCACATATTCAAACACTGTTCGGTCCAAAGAAACTACATCAACTTTTCAAAAGAAAGGATAATTACAATAACACATAGAGAAGCGTCACTAGCGTTCTAAATCTGTCACTAAAGTCATATTCTGTCAACATAAACTAGCTCTCGGTTAAGACCTTAAGCGACAGGAGAGAGTGGAAATAAGTTTGGATATTTTTTGAGATGTTTTACTTAGGATATCGGCCTTTTTTTTTCAATTCTTTTTTTTTAATGAAAATTTTAACTATCATAAATATCTAATCTCACATGTTATAGCAGAACTTGAACTCACAATTATCTGGTTGGAGAGTTTCTTACACAACATAAGATACAATTGGGATACAAGCCCTTTGGTGTAATGAAAATTTTATACTATCCTTTACCAACATTTTAAATAGATTTGTTAATGTTTGATATATGTGTATTGCTACAAGAGACAAGCAAGAAATATGTTGATCATAAAGAGAAAAGATAAAATGTAGAGAACGATACTGTAAATCTTTTTATTGTCGAGACTTAAAACATAAAAAAAAATAAGGAAAATGTTGAGGCATGTGATGCTCACAGTTTTCTTAAGACAAATTCGTCCTCTAAACGGTGCTTGAGAATTGTGAACATCTATCTCCCATGATACAACAACAATGGATAACTCCTTTAGCACAAACGGGTTATCAAGGCGAACAAAAATGTGCCTTCCCTCAATTACGAACCGGATACACACAAGGTCAAGATGAATGTTTAAACAAACGGAGAGGAGTGAGTTATATTTCTTGGTGTAATAAAATTATAGAAGATCTCTCAATATATAGGTGAGGGAGATGAAAGAAATGATCTAATTAATTAACAAAAATTAATCTTACTAATGTCTCATGAATTCAAATAAAACCAAAATTTGATTTTATTTTTAATACACAGTAGAAACGGTCTAATTAATTAACAAACGTTAATCTTACTAATGTCTCATGAATTCAAATAAAACCAAAAATTGATTTTATTTTTAATTCACATTAGTGGGTTTTATGACACCCTCAATTGTCAAGAAAAAACATCTTATCATTAAACCGCAACCTTCTAAAAACCAATATTGATTTGCAAGTGATTTTCAAGAAAAAAAGTCGATAATGGCGATATCCATAGATTTTGGGACGACATTTGGTTTGGTGAATATTGTTTAAAGACTACTTTTTCTAGACTTTAGTCGCTGAAATCCAACAAAAACTATCTCATCAATGAGAGATGTAGTATGCTCAACGGTTCTATTCACTTTACTTGGGCTTGGAAGCGGAATCGGAGGTCGGGTCATGAATTGTATCAATTGGAAACACTCTTAGGGGTCTTCTACAACACCATTGCCTTTCTCCTATTGACAATCATTGGGACTTCACACTTCACCGCTCCAACATGTACTTTGTATCTGTGATGAGAAAATATATCGACTCTACTTCTTACTCATGGGGAGTAATCGGACCAGATGGAACAAATTAGTCCTGATCAAGATCAACATCCTTGTATGGCATTTGATCAATGATAGACTTCCTACACGTTCAAACCTAGACTCATGTGGCATCGATCTTCACTCCTTGTTGTTACCGGTTTGTGATGACAACATAGAATATGCTGAACACATATTTGTGCACTGCAATTTGGCTTCTAATTTATGGAGTTTGTGGAAAACTATAAGGGGGGGTTGAATAGTTTTACCAATTAAAACTTCGTTTAAAAACATTTAGATCAACTTATGTCAATCTATTTAGATGTGTATGTTGGACGTTGATAGATAGATATATAAAAGTGTAATGAAAGATAAAGAGTATGAAGCACATAACCACGACATGAGTATTTATAGTGGTTCGGCTACAAGGACACCTTCCTTGCCCTACTCCACTCCCCGAGTCACCTACTCGAGAGTTCGTAATCACTACACGACACCAACTCCTTATGGCGGAGAAGCCTTCACAACGTCGCCTACTCTTTTTCCGGTACTAGGCTAACCACCGGGTTCTTTTCACCAAGGTGAACCACACCTACCACAACGTCGCCTACTCTTTATCCGGTACTAGGCTAAGTACCGAGTTCCATTACAATGGAGGAACTACTACCCAACACTACACAACACCTAATCCCAAAGGAGACCCACTCCTTATTACAACACCATCAAGGATATCAACATCCTTGGAAACAAACTATCACTATTTGTATAACAATGCACCTCATTGATTATACGACCTTGGCATTCTTCACTAATGCCACTTGATTTGATTCCTAGACATCTTTCACCAATGCCCTTGACACAAACGCTTGGCACCTTTCACTAATGCCTTCGTCTTGACACCTTTAGCATTCTTCACTAATGCTTTTGACACGGACGTTAAGCACCTTTCACTAATGCTTTCGTCTTGACTCTTCGGCCTCCTTCACTAATGCCTTCGACACAACACTTCTATGGAGGAAGAAAGAACTATCAACAATATAACCTCAGTAGTCTTGATGATGACGAAGCATGGTAACTCATGGACTTGAGCTTGCTCGACTTCAAGAAATGGTGATCTCGCCTTTAAGAGGAACCTAGAGAATCACACAAAAACAAAGAGATAAACTACATAGAAAGATCCCTTAGGATTAGTGGTTAGAGAGTTACAATACTTGGGGAAAGTATGTGTGAGAGTGGCAACCAAAAAGGAAGAAATGGCTCACTATTTATAAAGGAGAAACACCTATTGTTCCACGGATCCCACCCTCAAAGGATCCGTCTAGTGTAATGTTAGGGATCCGTGGGACGCTCCTCTTTGCCTATGGGTTTTTTGGTTATGGGTCATTGGTCATAGGTTATAGGTTGGTCCATGGGTATTTCATTAGATACAATGTATCTAATAGATGCAATGCATCTAGTCAAATGGGTATGGGTCAATACCATGGGTTGTAGTTTTTACCCATTTATAATACATACTAGTTATGTATATATTTGTCCAATATGTAAACACTAGTTATTGTACATATGTATTACTAGATCATAAAATCACTTATACTTGTTTTAGTGTTTTATGTGAAAACGTAAGTGTGTTTGAAAACTATTGGCTCAAACCATTTACATATTTTATTTGTTTTATTAAAATGATTTTACGTTTGTTATCGACAAAACATTAGAAGATCGTAAAATATAAATAAACATTTTTACGGCTTATTTGTATTAACAATCTCCCCCTTTTTGTTGATGACAAAACATAAAATTATTTTAAGGAAAAACTAAAATTCGTAAAAGTTTGAATTGGAGTTTTTTCTCTCTTCTCTCCCTTTTTGTCGAAACAAAAAGAGCGTCGAAAGGAAACTAATACATTGTTTTAAGAAAGCATGTAAAAGAGAAAAAAATGTAAAGAGAGCAAGTGAAGGGAATAGTTCTTGTCTTAACTCTCCCTTGACGAGTCCATCCCTTTGTGAGGGCGTCAAGTAAATAAAAACTAATAAGCTAATGCATTGCAACTTTGTTTGCAAATGGTTTCGTCCTAGTGATGAAAATCCTCCCCCTTGAAGATTGCAACGTTGCAATGAGATGCCATGAAATGTAATCCAAATAAGGATTATATTTCAAATAGTTTTGCAATGTATAGCTTGACACAAAGCTCCCCTAGCTTGAGGTGTCAAAGTCTTCATGTGTATTTTGAAAATCTATAAAATAAAGGTTAGAAAACAAGTATATAGTGCATAATTTCCTGCAAATAAGACTCAAGTTAGTAGAATTTAGTTCTTCTGTTGCACGGATCCCACGGTTCCCTCCTTTGTGGGATCCGTCTAGGCAATTTCCAGGGATCCGTCTGTCTGATGACATATTTTTAGCAATGGTGATATACCAAACATTGCTAATATGAGAGTGAGATATGTATACAAACAACAAATATATACTCAAAGCAATATGGAAAATAAGTTATCATTCAATAAAACAAAGAGATAATCAACAAGTCTTTAAAACTAAGAGAATGATTTAGCCATGTAATACATATTCCACTTAATACTAATGGGTGACCTAAACTTAAGAAGCAACCATGTGCTTAAGGATGAGTAGACTTGTTGATTTGGTCCAATCTTTCAAGAAGATGATTAAACATGAAATGTAACTCATTTCGTACTTCTTGAACAAGTCCTTGGGTGATTAGACAATTTGAGCAATTATTGTCTTGATTTGGAACCGGAGGAAATTGGATGTTTTGAGGAGGCTCTACGAAGGATGGTGGGATTTCATTGAGAGATGTAGAATGAGGTTCTACTAAAAATGAGGGTGGTGGTAATGGAAATTCCTCCATATAATCAAGTCCTTGGTGGTTCCTTGTCTCCAATGATGCACTTAATGGTGTTGTAGGTGGTTCCCTATTTAGCGAGAAAGTTGGTGATTGGGAGGTTCTTGGTGGTGAATGCTCTAATGAATAAAGGTTTGGGTGAGAGATAGGCTCGGTGAAAGATTGTAGTCCATGCTTTATGAATGAAGGGTTAGACGGTTTGCTAGAGCTAGCTATGTTTGGTTTTGAACTAGATGAACCTTTTTCTAGTCCAAAAGGTTTGATGCTAATTCTTGCGATTTTCTCAGTAATTGTTGAATGGGTTTGTTGAGGTGTGATTCTAGCATTATTATCTCTTACGGGAGATGATTCGGTGGATGAAATCTCATGAATCATATAACCATTCCTTTTGGATGAACCTTTGGTTGAAGAGTTGTTGCTAAGTGCTTTAGTCATGGCGATGGTGAGGATGCAATATGAGCTTCTAATTGCTGATTTTTGAGAGCTAGGTAAGAGTTATGACTTAACCTTAAGAGTGTTTGGTTTATAAAGGATGATTTTGAATTAGGGAATTAAATTCTTGGCCACTAGGAGGATTAAGCATGTACAAAGATATTGTTCAGCTCTAGGAGAACATTAAATGATAACTAAAAGTGGTTAGATGACCAAAAGGTGGCTTAAATTTGAAGAGGAAAGCTGATTAAAGTCTTTCTGCAAACACGGATCCCACGGATCCCTCTCACCAGGGATCCGTCTGGTTATAAACCAGGGATCCGTCTGTCAGACAGAAGTGTGATGAAAAGATTATGCTTTTTGTAATGTCTAGTGCCTATGTATTTTGAGGTTTTGACTTCCCTTTGATGTCTTGAGTGGTGGATGTCTTAAATGCTCAACTATAAGGTGTGAGGATGCTTAATGATGGTTTTGAGTAGAAAAGTGGATTTTAGATAGTCTAACTAAGTGATTGAGAAGGATACCATTTGATTTGGAATGAAAACATGGTGGTAATTAGTCCTAGAAGTTAGATGGTAGCTCAAGAGAAAATTGATAAAATCTTGAAAATTAAAGAGAAATAAAAAACTAGTTTCAAGCCTATTTTAGAGTAAAGGATGACTAAAATAAATTTCCTAAAATTGATAGAAATATCGAACTAAGTGTATTGAGCTGTGAGGAATAATGTGTGAGCGTTGGAGTGGAAAGATGGTGAGTTTTGATGAATTGATAAATCAAAAACACTTTGAAATAGATCTTAGGTAAGCTATGGGTGAATGTGAAGCTTTCAAATATTTGAGGAAGACTTAGTTGATTCTAAGGTCTTATGTTTGACTAGTGTGAGGTGATCTAGTGAGCTGTTTTTTATGTAAGGAAGTCTGTATTCCTCATCTGTAGTCACGGATCCCACGGTTCCCTTTTGGGAGGGATCTGGCTACTTATAACGCTGGGATCCGCCTACTGCAGATCAAAAGGCTTTTAGAAAATGTGCAATTTTGCACTTTTAGCAAATGCTTCTCCTAGTTGTTTCTACAAGGACTAAATGCAAGAACACATCAAGTATAACGCATAACAAGTGTGGGGGAACTAAAAGTACCTAAAGATGTGCGACGACAACTACTTGAATGATTTCAAGAAGTCGTAAAATCTCATCCTACACGTTCCTAAGTTAAGATTGTTCAATGCCAAGTTATGGCAATAGCTACATACCACATCCTACTCTACATAAGTATTGTTTAGATGTTACAACCCATTGTTTCAAATTGTTTTCACAAATTAAGGTCCTATGACCTTACCTTACTTTTCCACCACTCCCCGTCTTCATCCTTCCTCCACTCTTTATCACACCATCTCTACTTCTTTTTCTTCAAGAAGTTGGCGAAGCACTTGAAGATCCCCTTGGTTTTTTGCCATTCTTGCAATGGGCTAGGAATGTCCGGCAATTGATTGATGTAGTCTAGGGTCGAGATTGGTATTTCCGAGTGGGTTGCTACTACCTTCACCTTCTCTTTGCCTCTCCCGTTCATCCGAGGAATCCGTGGGTGGGTGAGGCCTTTTGCCTTCCACCATAAATCTTGTAGTTCTACCCTCGGTTAATGACACCATAACTTTGTCGCAAAAGCTATGATCATAGGAGTACGGAGAAGGATCTAAGGAAAAGATGAAGTTTGCAAGACGGGATAGAAGCATAGCATATGGGAGCACCATTTTGTCCATGCTTTTGACGCTCGCCATTCTCTTAATCATGTAGTATGCAAGGTTGAAGCGAGTCTCGGTCACTAGGCAATAGATCATGAAACTTAGGCATGCATTGTGGTGATCCTTGTTCCCTCCTAAGCACAACACATTCTCCCTCACCACAACTTCCCATTTCTTATACAAGGCATACATCTCGGAGAGCTCCATTTGGAAAGGATCCCTATAGATCACTTTCGAATTCCTAGTGACCCTCGATGGGGATGCCCTTGGCATGAACACGGTATCCCTTACCGTGGTTGCTTCCGGGATTAACATGTGGTAGATTTCATGATGATCAACCATATTGTGTATCTCCTCTAAAGACCACTCATTAGAAAACATGCAAACTCCTTGATATGGAACCCGTAGTATTCTTCCAAACTCCACAAGCGAAAGGGTGTACTCATGCTCATTTATGATGAAGACAATTGAGATTGACCCATCATCATTTCTAACTATCCTAATTGTCTTGTAGAACTCGAGTACGAAAATCGGGCAAATTTGTTCGTTTATGTCCAATAAACAATCAAAGCCAATGGTCCCACAAACTTGTCTTATCTCGGTGTTAGCAAGAAATGATGGTTCTACTACACGACTGTCACAATTCTCAATTTCCGGTCATTTCTCAAACTCCATATTCATCATTTCATATCAAGTTATGCATGGTTTTGCATTTCACATTAAACATATAATTTCTTATTAAATAAACGCTATCGCGTAAACATTATTTTGAACCATTGATCCGATACTTCCAAAAATTTATCACAATATATTTTTATACTCATATTAAGATTATAAAAATTTTATTATTAGTTTACCCGGTGTTTCAAATTTATTTTGTATATAAATTGTTATATATAAATATTTACGACGCTTATTGTAAATTCAACTCAGTAATTATTATTTCACTCAAATCTTTCAAGAAATGTATTTTTATAATTTTTGTGACTTCAATATATTTTATTTTGACCCGTTAAAATTTATCTTTAGCTAACGCTACCTTAAATGCTTAAATAAATACACAAGTTATTCATTATTCTTAATTAACTACACCTTTATCCTACATTAATATACTTAAATACTACTAAATGCATCTAGTCCTAATTTTTTTACATATGTCGACACCCATGTGTGAGTCATTTGGGTGAGTCATTTAAACTTGATAAATATCTCCTACTAAGTATAATGTATTATACTAATTTGCAAACACATTCACTTCCGTTATTGCAAAGTAAAAGATCAAACCTCTCTTGTTTTCTCTCTTCCAAAACCGGCAGCCACCATAGATCAAGCAAGAAGACCACAAATTTTTCCAAGACAAGGTTTTAACACACTAGTATCACTCTTTGTATAGGTTTTGAAATAAAAACCTAGGGTGATTAGGAAAACCCTTTTGTTCTCATAAACCTCATCAAGTATTCTAGTAAGCATCTCATGTTTATTTTTCATCTTTCATATTCTTTTCATATCCATTTCATCATATTTGAGCAAAACATGCAAGTCATATGATGTTGTACCACTTTTCATTGATTTTCAAGAGTTATGAATATATATAAGTCATCCTATAATTACTCCTTGTTATATATTATTTTTGGTGATGTCTAGGAACCCATGACACCCTAAGAAGGTGTATGGTAGGATTATAATAGCTTGAGTTGTTTTGAATGGGTTAGAATAGGTTTGGGCGAGAAAAACTCATTTCGACACGTTTTAAATAGGGTCATCCATATTTTCAATTCTGGAAAATCCGACAGTGGGTATAATATTTTGGGCTAGATATTTAGAAAATACACTTTAAAACGAAAGCGTGGCGCTTGAACGGATTAAAGCGGAGTTATAACGAAGAAGATATGAATTTTCAAGTTTGGCGATGAAAACTATTAATTTCGAAATTTCAAGATGAAAATGTCCTCTTTACGAGTCAAAATGAGTCTTAAGCTTAATAAATTGTGTTGACTTATCAAAAATATATTAGTATACTTTGACACGAATCTAAGGACATATAAAACGTAGAAACGGACTTGTAACGATTAAATTACGCGATAAACCAAGTTGCCGTAACTTTATTCTATTAGCAAAATTAATATATTCTCTATTAAAAACATACTACGGCAACTAAAGGACCATGTTGGAGGACGTTTTAACAATGATGTAGAACTTTTATAACGTGATGTCTTCTAGTAAAAGTAAGTTCGCCTAGCATATTTTCCAAAATGTTAAACCGTTTGTTGAGCGGAGTTGTAACGAATAACATATAGTCACTCAAACTTGGCGAAAACCACCCTTAAACTATATTTTGGACTAAAGTACAATACTTAACCAATATTTTCTTTGTGATCGAGACCTCTAGGATGTAAACTTAAATGCTAAAACTTTGAGATAATAACACAAGCTTTCCAAAACTGTTGAGTTCGTTTCCTAACACTCGGTGTGCACCATTTTGCGGCTATCATAGGAGGTTGTTTCACCATAACTACATGTAGAGTATTTTTATATACGACGAGATGTCATAAACATATATTTTGACGATAAACATTATTTCCAAAACGTACAAGTGGTATGGATATCATATGGAGTTGCATGCACGACATTGTATCACTCATTCACGACGACATATCATAACTCAAGTCATAACATTCATTTTAGGTCGCGGATAGTTTCCGAGCCTCATTTTAGTGCACTTCATTTTGTTAGCATATCAATCATACCGGTGAGTTCATACCCGCTTACTCGTTTAAATTCTTATAAACTATTTGGGCGAGATACATGCTTACTTATCAAAACATTTAAACTCTTTGCCAAACAACATTACTTATACTTTAGACTTGGTGCGTGTAGTGACTAGACTTAAACAAACATCCCATCATTTATATGTTGGAAGGCCATTTATTTGGATACAGCCCAACGTGAGTCGTTGGAGGAACATCCCAGCATTTATATGTTGGAAGGCCATTTTATGGATACGACCAACGCGAGCGTTGGAGGAACATCCCAACACGAGTTGTTGGAAGACCCTTGTGGTGACATTTATACTTTTAACTACTTTAATGCGCATATTCATGATTGTCATTCTATTTTAGGCAATGGGTTGTGAACACACGGGTTGCAAGTTTTGTATGGGCGGAACTTGGGCCGAGTGGATTTACAATGCCTTTCTTTGTGTGAACATTCTCAAAGTATTTGGATCATTTGATTACAAACTTATGAACTCACCAACCTTTGTGTTGACACTTTTAGCATGTTTTATCTCAGGTATCTAAGGCATTCACTTCATGGCATGCATATGGACATATCATAGAGTCGTGGTGACGACGCGTCACACATGGGATTTATACAATTTAAAAACATCGTTTGGCTTGTAACAAACTTATTTCCGCACAAGTTGATTTCATTTGGGACCTATACTTTGTAAACTCTGATTGTTTTAATAAATTAAACGATGTGTTTTCCAAACGACACTTTAGGTCGTTCAATATAACTGTAACTTTGATGCTATGACAGTCCTCCCCAAGGTATTCCATTCCGCTGCAAAACAGGTAATTTGGGGTGTGACTGATTGGTATCAGAGCATCGGTTATAGAGAACTAGGTTGATCATTGACCCTAGACTATAACCACATCATCATAGCATCTCATCATTTCATCGTAAGTGCATATTCTTTATACATGCGGACTTATGACTCAACACCAAACATCATATGAGTCGATTAATCCAAGCATTGCATAGTTACTCCTAAATTATACATAGCCCGATCACCTATGTCTAATTCAGAAGAATCATGCAATGAAGGGAGTAGTAGTCTCATATGTAAGCATCCGTAATCGAGCCAAATTTTCAAAAGATTTTCTTCAAACTACTTGTTTCCGCTTGATCCGCGTGGCGATTCTTGTTTGATGAGTTGCAAAGATCAAGATAGAAACAAGTTGTTACCTAAACCGATTTAGCCTAATCGTATGACAGCTTCTTGTTTGATGAGTTGTGGGATTAAGTAAAATCGGTTACAAAAGTCTTTTGAAAATTTTGCTCGAGAATGGGAAAGCCCGCCTCATCGAGCCTAATCATAAGGAGCATGTCTTTAGAATGGGATATAGTCACGATATATGCATGAGCATTGACATAATCATTTAGACCATACATGAGCATAAACTTTTAGAACCCTTGTCTTGGTTTGGGCCATAGTATCATTAATCGAATCACGAGGACGTGATTCCTCTGACATGGGAAGAATGTCACAATTCTCAATTTCCGGTCATTTCTCAAACTCCATATTCATCATTTCATATCAAGTTATGCATGGTTTTGCATTTCACATTAAACATATAATTTCTTATTAAATAAACGCTATCGCGTAAACATTATTTTGAACCATTGATCCGATACTTCAAAATTTATCACAATATATTTTTATACTCATATTAAGATTATAAAAACTTTATTATTAGTTTACCCGGTGTTTCAAATTTATTTTGTATATAAATTGTTATATATAAATATTTACGACGCTTTTTGTAAATTCAACTCAGTAATTATTATTTCACTCAAATCTTTCAAGAAATGTATTTTTATAATTTTTGTGACTTCAATATATTTTATTTTGACCCGTTAAAATTTATCTTTAGCTAACGCTACCTTAAATGCTTAAATAAATACACAAGTTATTCATTATTCTTAATTAACTACACCTTTATCCTACATTAATATACTTAAATACTACTAAATGCATCTAGTCCTAATTTTTTTACATATGTCGACACCCATGTGTGAGTCATTTGGGTGAGTCATTTAAACTTGATAAATATCTCCTACTAAGTATAATGTATTATACTAATTTGCAAACACATTCACTTCACTTATTGCAAAGTAAAAAGATCAAACCTCTCTTGTTTTCTCTCTTCCAAAACTGGCAGCCACCATAGATCAAGCAAGAAGACCACAAATTTTTCCAAGACAAGGTTTTAACACACTAGTATCACTCTTTGTATAGGTTTTGAAATAAAAACCTAGGGTGATTAGGAAAACCCTTTTGTTCTCATAAACCTCATCAAGTATTCTAGTAAGCATCTCATGTTTATTTTTCATCTTTCATATTCTTTTCATATCCATTTCATCATATTTGAGCAAAAACATGCAAGTCATATGATGTTGTACCACTTTTTCATTGATTTTCAAGAGTTATGAATATATATAAGTCATCCTATAATTACTCCTTGTTATATATTATTTTTGGTGATGTCTAGGAACCCATGACACCCTAAGAAGGTGTATGGTAGGATTAGAATAGCTCGGAGTTGTTTTGAATGGGTTAGAATAGGTTTGGCGAGAAAAACTCATTTCGACACGTTTTAAATAGGGTCTGTCCATATTTTCAATTCGGAAAATCCGACAGTGGGTATAATATTTTGGGCTAGATATTTAGAAAATACACTTTAAAACGAAAACGTGGCGCTTGAACGGATTAAAACGGAGTTATAACGAAGAAGATATGAATTTTCAAGTTTGGCGATGAAAACTATTAATTTCGTAAATTTCGAATGAAAATGTCACTCTTACGAGTCAAAATGAGTCTTAAGCTTAATAAATTGTGTTGACTTATCAAAAATATATTAGTATACTTTGACACGAATCTAAGGACATATAAAACGTAGAAAACGGACTTGTAACGATTAAATTACACGCGATAAACCAAGTTGCGTAACTTTATTCTATTAGCAAAATTAATATATTCTCTATTAAAAACATACTACGGCAACTAAAGGACCATGTTGGAGGACGTTTTAACAATGATGTAGAACTTTTATAACGTGATGTCTTCTAGTAAAAGTAAGTTCGCCTAGCATATTTTCCAAAATGTTAAACCGTTTGTTGAGCGGAGTTGTAACGAATAACATATAGTCACTCAAACTTGGCCGAAAACCACCCTTAAACTATATTTTTGGACTAAAGTACAATACTTAACCAATATTTTTCTTTGTGATCGAGACCTCTAGGATGTAAACTTAAATGCTAAAACTTTGAGATAATAACACAAGCTTTCCAAAACTGTTGAGTTCGTTTCCTAACACTCGGTGTGTACCATTTTGCGGCTATCATAGGAGGTTGTTTCACCATAACTACATGTAGAGTATTTTTATATACGACGAGATGTCATAAACATATATTTTGACGATAAACATTATTTCCAAAACGTACAAGTGGTATGGATATCATATGGAGTTGCATGCACGACATTGTATCACTCATTCACGACGACATATCATAACTCAAGTCATAACATTCATTTTAGGTCGCGGATAGTTTCCGAGCCTCATTTTAGTGCACTTCATTTTGTTAGCATATCAATCATACCAGGTGAGTTCATACCCCGCTTTTACTCGTTTAAATTCTTATAAACTATTTGGGGCGAGATACATGCTTACTTATCAAAACATTTAAACTCTTTTGCCAAACAACATTACTTATACTTTAGACTTGGTGCGTGTAGTGACTAGACTTAAACAAACATCCCATCATTTATATGTTGGAAGGCCATTTATTTGGATACGACCCAACGTGAGTCGTTGGAGGAACATCCCACATTTATATGTTGGAAGGCCATTTTATGGATACGACCAACGTGAGCGTTGGAGGAACATCCCAACACGAGTTGTTGGAAGACCCTTGGTGACATTTATACTTTTAACTACTTTAATGCATATTCATGATTGTCATTCTATTTTAGGCAATGGGTTGTGAACACACAGGTTGCAAGTTTTGTATGGGCGGAACTTGGAACTGAGTGGATTTACAATGCCTTTGCTGTGTGAACATTTCTCAAAGTATTTCAGATCATTTTATTACAAACTTATGAACTCACCAACCTTTGTGTTGACACTTTTTAGCATGTTTTATCTCAGGTATCTAAGGCATTCACTTCATGGCATGCATATGGACATATCATAGAGTCGTGGTGACGACGCGTCACACATGGGATTTATACAATTTAAAAACATCGTTTGGCTTGTAACAAACTTATTTCCGCACAAGTTGATTTCATTTGGGACCTATACTTTGTAAACTCGATTGTTTTAATAAATTAAACGATGTGTTTTCCAAACGACACTTTAGGTCGCTCAATATAACTGTAACTTTGATGCTATGACGGTCCTCCCAAGGTATTCCATTCACGCAAAAGCAGTAATTTGGGGTGTGACAACGACCTTCATGAAAAGTCTCTTTTGAGCATTTTAAAAGCTTTCCTATCTTAGGGCTAAGTCCATATTTTCTATGGTACATTGGTATGTAATGGGCGGTATCTTGATAGTCTTGTTGTCGGTTACTTGGAATGATTGTTCCTAAACAACACAACCACAATGTGGTGTTAATTATGAATAGTAGCCTAAAGGGTTTGATCACAATTTTGCTCAAATCATTTTTATTGAATTCAAGAAATGAGTTTAATTTGTATTAACAATGTTAATTCTTTGATTTGGATTATCTTAGAAAACAATGTGGTAACAAATTATGATAAACCCATTTGAACCCAACTTCTAAAAATGAAGAAATTGTAATTCTGGAAATCAAGGAATTAACTTAACAATGTATTGAAGATTATACTTACACAAGGGACTGTTATGCTTGAAGGAAATGATCAAATTGCTCCGTGAAAAGAATTGGGTTTTGTTCGTGAGTCTTTGAAGGAAAGTGGTTGTGGAACTTCCACAGTGATCATTACTAACTTATGTTGTCTTCTGTTGCACGGATCCCTCTCATTAGGGATCCGGCTAGTTCAAGCTCAGGGATCCGGCATGACAGCAAAAATCAGTTTAAGCATTCCTTGATAACTTTGGTTTGGGAGTTCTAAAACGCCTAGAGTTTGATGTTTAAGCTCTATAACTTATGATTTGGGGTTTTGACGGTTTAATGCTAATCCTATTTGACAAGATTCCCTTTTTATGAATTAGTTACAATTCTTGGGAGGTTTTTCAAAGATTATGATAAAATCCCATTTTATCATAATATAAGAAATTTCACATGGATATTCATTGACATAGATGGAGTGTCAATAATCCTTGTGTGATGAATAATGATTAAGGTTATCGTATAACCGAGATATCATTATTACAGATTAGTAGTGTAGTATATATATAAATCAATCGAAGAATACTATTTTTGATGATGATTTTAATATAGATAACTACTTAAGTAATTACTAGTAAAGATTAATCATACAACTAAGATTTTAAAAAAATAATGTAATTTATTAACGATCATACCTTTGCTAAATATTCGTTTTAAGGAAAGAAATATTTAGAGGAAATGCTTTGTGATCTTCTTAGAATCTCCAGATCCATGTATGAGGAAAACAATGCTAAACATTCTTTTTACAAAAAGAAATATTTAGATAGTTTCTTCATGATCTTCTTGGTATGCCCAAATCCAAGTATGGAGAATTCCTAACAGGGAAAAATATTATACCATTCTATCATTGTCCAACAGTAACACTATAATGATTTTTAAAATATGACTTAAAAAAAATCCTTCTTTGTAGTTTTCAAACATACAAAGATCGTATCAAGTTTTTAAAGTACAACATACTCTAAGAAACTTGGTAACGAAGCTCTGATGCCAATTGTGGAAAACTAGAAGGGGGGTTGAATAGTTTTACCAATTAAAACTTCGTTTTAAAATATTTAGATCAACTTATGTCAATCTATTTAGATGTGTATGTTGGACGTTGATAGATAGATATATAAAAGTGTAATGAAAGATAAAGAGTAAGAAGCACATAACCACGACATGAGTATTTATAGTGGTTCGCCACAAGGACACCTTCCTTGCCCTACTCCACTCCCCGAGTCACCTACTTGAGAGTTCGTAATCACTACACGACACCAACTCCTTATGGCGGAGAAGCCTTCACAACGTTGCCTACTCTTTTTCTGGTACTAGGCTAACCACCGGGTTCTTTTCACCAAGGTGAACCACACCTACCACAACGTCGCCTACCCTTTATCCGGTACTAGGCTAAGTACCGAGTGCCATTACAATGGAAGAACTACTACCCAACACTACAAAACACCTAATCCCAAAGGAGACCCACTCCTTATTACAACACCATCAAGGATATCAATATCCTTGGAAACAAACTATCACTATCTGTATAACGATGCACCTCATCGATTATACGACCTTGGCATTCTTCACTAATGCCAATTGATTTGATTCCTAGACATCTTTCACCAATGCCCTTGACACGAACGCTTGACACCTTTCACTAATGCCTTCGTCTTGACACCTTTAGCATTCTTCACTAATGCTTTTGACACGGACGTTAAGAACCTTTCACTAATGCTTTCGTCTTGACTCTTTCGGCATCCTTCACTAATGCATTCGACACAACACTTCTATGGAGGAAGAAAGAACTATCAACAAGAGAACCTCAGTAGTCTTGATGATGATGAAGCATGGCAACTCATGGACTTAAGCTTGCTCGGCTTCAAGAAGTGGTGATCTCGCCTTTAAGAGGAACCTAGAGAATCACACAAAAACAAAAGACAAACTACATAGAAAGATCCCTTAGGATCAGTGGTTAGAGAGTTATAATATTTGGGGAAAGTATGTGTGAGAGTGGCAACCAAAAAGGAAGAAATGACTCACTATTTATAAAGGAGAAACACCTACTGTTCCACGTATCCCACGGATCCCACCCTCAAGGGATCCGTCTAGTGTAATGTTAGGGATCCGTGGGACGCTCCTCTTTGCCCATGGTTTTTTGGTTATGGGTCATGGGTTATGGGTTGGTCCATTGGTATTTCATTAGATACAATGTATCTAATAGATGCAATGCATCTAGTCAAATGGGTATGGGTCAATACCATGGGTTGTAGTTTTTACCCATTTATAATACATACTAGTTATGTATATATTTTCCCAATATTTAAACACTAGTTGTTGTACATATGTATTACTAGATCATAAAATCACTTATACTTGTTTTAGTGTTTTATGTGAAAACGTAAGTGTGTTAGAAAACTATTGGCTCAAACCATTTACGTATTTTATTTGTTTTGTTAAAATGATTTTACGTTTGTTATCGACAAAACATTAGAAGATCGTAAAATATAAATAAACGTTTTTACGGCTTATTTGTATTAACAGAGTTTAGTTTTTAAATTGTGGAAAATGGATAATGTGCCTAATACCCTTATGGACCTGATAACATGGGTTGATTCAACAAGCCTTTAGGATTTGATTAAAAGCTTTCTTGATGGGGTTATTCTAACTAATGTTTGGGTAATTTGGTTCTACTACAACAAGATTTTCTTCGATGAAAAGCCACCACGGAAAGATACCCTCATGGATGACGTCAAAACTTTTTCCTTTTCTTGGATTGTTAACAGGTCCAAAACCTTTTAGCCTTTTTAGCTTGATTGGCTAAATGACCCTATGTCTTCTTGTAAAACTTGTTTGTAAAACTTTTTCTTTTTCTAGCTTCTTGCTAGTTCAATAAATTCGTCATTCAAAAAAATGACACCATCAATTATCATTCAACATGTTGACCACATTTTCGAACAATCCCACCAAAATGAAATTGAAATGAAACAAATTTTGACTCGATGATGTAATGGAGTTTTGAAGTTGATATTTGCATATGATAGGTAGGTGTTACCCTTGGAATCTTCCCCTGTGAAATATACTTAGCCTCCTAGCAGCCAGTAGAACTTGATGTCTTTGAACTGTTTATTGCTTGGTGCGATGGTATCCTGTGGAAAACTATAAGGGGGGGGGGGTGAATAGTTTTACCGATTAAAACTTTGTTTTAATCTATTTAGATCAACTTATGTCAATCTATTAAAGGTGGGTGTTGGATGATGATAGACAATCAAATAAATAAGTAATGCAAGGTTAAAGAGTAAGAAGCACAAAACCACAACGCGAGTATTTATAGTGGTTCGGCTACAAGGACACCTTCCTTACTCTACTCCACTCTCCAAGGCACCTACTCGAGAGTTCGTAATCACTACACAACACAAACTCCTTGTGGCGGAGAAGCCTTCACAACGTCGCATACTCTTTATCGATACAAGGCTAGACACCGGGTTCTTCCACGAGGTAGAACCAAACCTATCACAATGTCACCTACACTTTATCCGGTACAAGGCTAGATACCGAGTTCCATTGCAAAGGAGGAACTACTACCCAACACTACACAACACCTATCCCAAAGGAGATCCACTCCTTATTACAACATCAACAAGGATATCAATATCCTTTGACCCAAACGAGTCTATCTTGTACATCGATGCACCATATCGAATGTACACCCTAGGCACCTTTCACTAATTCCTTTGACATGACACCGAGGCACCCTTCACTAGTGCCTTCAACACGGACTTTCGGCACCCTTCACTAATGCCTTTGACATGGATCTTCGGCACCTTTCACTAATGCCTTTGACTTGACCCTTTAGACATCTTTCACCTATGTCTTCAACACAAAACTTCTAATGAGAGAGGAAAGAACTATCAGCAAGATAACATCAGTAGTCTTGATGATGACGAAGCTTGGTAACCCATGGACTTGAGCTTGTTCGACTTCAAGAGGTGGTGATCTCGCCTTTAAGAGGAACCTAGAGAATCATACAAACACAAAACTACATAGAAAGATCCTTTGGATATGAGTTTAGAGAGTTTACAACACTAAGAGAGAATGTGTGTGAAAGGGGTGAGTTACAATGAAGAAATGGCTCACTATTTATAGAAAAAAATCACTACTGTTCCCCGAATCCAACGTATGCTCATTCTAAATGGGTTATGGGTCATGGATCATGGGTCATGGGTTATGGACTTTGGATCATGGGTATCCAAATAGATACAATGTATTTAGATGATGCAATGCATCTAGTCAATGGGTCATGGGTTAGCTCCATGGGTTATGGATAATACCCATTATGACTTCATGCATGATGTCATGCAATGGGTCATGGGTTATGGATCATGCTCCATGGGTATGGGTCATGGACTTTGGGTTTTACCCAACTACATTCAATGTGTCTAGTTAATGGGTCAAGTACTTAGATTCTTACCCATTATATTACCCATTATAATATATACTAAGTATGTATATATATATATACCCATTATGTAAACACTAGTTGTTATACATATGCATTTCTATAACAAGAAAATACTATTACTTGTTTAGTGTTTTATATGAAAATGTAAGTGTGTTAGCAAACTATTGGCTCAAACTATTTACGTATTTTATTTGTTTCGTTAAAATAATTTTACGTTTGTTATCGACAAAGCATTAGAAGATCGTAAAATATAAATAAACGTTTTTACGCCTTATTTGTATTAACATATCCGTTTTGCACTATGAAAATAAATAAATTGTTTGATTTTGTATAAAGTATTGGAAAGTTCAAATGTTGCAAATATTTGTTATGAGTATAGTTGCAAATGATCAAACCAATTTATTATTCTTAAAGAATGACTAATTGTTATGACTTGTTGTCACTCATGTTGCTAATAATCTAAGGTTTGTCACAGTGAAATATATGACTAAATGTTAAAGATAACCTTTAAGATATAGTGAATCTCAAGCACATATTGATTACGATAATTTAAGTAGGTTTATGTAACTAAATTGAATGGGGTTACTGTCATCCAAAATGAGCTATTGTCTTTTTTCTTACATTGGACATATTTTGGTTATATGGAATAATTACATATTGATAATTTGTAGTCATAATCATATAATAAAATTGGGATTACATATGTTTATATGATCTCAAGTGAATTTGAAAGACATGTTGTATGTGTAGGCTTTACACAAGTACTTACGTTTGTGGTTTAAGGTGGTGACTGAATCTCATGAATAATTATGACATGAAAAATAAATAACGCCAAACATTCAAAGAGTGTGTATACTAAAATATGAAAACTTATGTAGTGACAAATTACTAATGGTATTCGTGCCACATGCTCAAAGGAAATCTCATAAACGAGATTGATGTTGAAAGGAAGAACCCGTTGTACAAGATTCCTGAGATAGGTTAAATGTGGGATATTCTGGCCCAACTAGAGTTCAAATGACACCAGTAAATATCTATTCAAATAAAGGTGAAGGTGTTACCCATTGAAATGTTCAGGAATTATTGGCAGTACCTTAGTTACAGTTTTGTTTAGAATAAAACATAACAACTATTTGATGGTTAAAAAAGTTTCAAGTTATATTGAACGACCTCTAAATGGGACGTTTAAAAAGTTATCATTCGATAAATGAAATTTGGGTTACAACAAGAGATCCTAAAGTGTTATGTTACATAAACCTTTTAAAACATTATCGAATGGTCATGCTTCAAATCTTCAAAATGTCATGCAACTTAAATGCTCCAAATGCAAGTATCGCCTTACATACCTAAGAAATAAATGATAAAAGTGTCAACATAAAGTTGGTGAGTTCATAGGGAGTAAAAGTAACGTGGGTTAAAAAAGAGAGTTGTGTACCATTGTGTCACTCACAATGTCGTGAAAGTAAAATTTTACCTTTAGGTAAATTAGTATTGTGGACTACAAGGTTTTTGAGGGTGATTATTATACGCCATCAATATCAAGTAAAGTATTTAGTGACCGTTGCTTCGCTCACAACGTCAGAAAAAGTGTTAGTGGCCATTGTAACGACTATAATGTCAAGGAAAGTATTACGATTGCACTAAGTCTCATTACACTGAAGCTACGATAATTAAGTATGCAAGTAAGTGCACATAATATAAAGGCCCAGTAAGTGTTTAACCCTCAAAACTTAGATTCCGACATGGTATACTTTTGTTTGCCTATCCAGTTAACCCTAACGGGGGAGTCACCCCAATAGATCAATTTATAACATTCGTGCTTCCTGCAAGAACTAATGATTCATGATAGTGGGCATAGTGGGTTAACAATACTTAGGCTAATCTGTAACAATTTTGTTAATACAAATAAACCGTAAAAACGTTTATTTATATTTTACGATCTTCTAATGTTTTGTCGATAACAAACGTAAAACCATTTTAACGAAACAAATAAAATACGTAAATGGCTTGAGCCAATAGTTTACTAACACACTTACGTTTTCACATAAAACACCAAACACGTAATAATATTTTCATGATTTAGTAATACATATGTACAACAACTAGTGTTTACATATTGGGTAGATATATACATAATTAGTATGTATTATAATGGGTAGAAGTTTAAGTATTTGACCCATTGACCAAATACATTGAATGTAGTTGGGTACAACCCAAAGTCCATGACCCATACCCATGGAGCATAACCCATAACCCATTGCATGACATCATGCATAAGTCATGAATGGGTATTATCCATGACCCATGGATTTAACCCATGACCCATGGATTTAACCCATGACCCATGGACTTGATGCATTGCACCTACTAAAGACATTGTATCTACTTAGATACCCATGGTCAAATGTTTAGGACCCATAACCCAGGACCCATCACCCAAAACCCATGAGCAAAGAGGAGCGTCCCACGGTTCCCCCCAAATTAAACTGGACGGATCCCTCAAGTAATGGATCCGTGGAGCAGTAGCTTATTTTCTTCTATAAATAGTGAGCCATTTCTTCATTTTTGGGTTGTCACTTCTACTTATACTTTCACCTAGTATTGTAAACTTTCTAACCTCATATCCAAAGGATCTTTCTATGTAGTTTGTGTTTGTTTTCGTGTGATTCTCTAGGTTCCTCTTAAAGGTGAGATCACCATCTCTTAAAGCCAAGCTCAAGTCCATGAGTTGCCATGCTTCGTCATCATCAAGACTACTGAGGTTCTCTTGTTGATAGTTCTTTCTTCCTTATTAGAAGTGTAGTGTCAAAGGCATTAGTGAAGGATGCCAAAAGGGTCAAGACGAAGGCATTAGTGAAAGGTGCTTAACGTCCGTGTCAAAGGAATTAGTGAAGGATGCAAAAAGAGTCAAGACGAAGGCATTAGTGAAAGGTGTCGAACGTCCGTGTCAAAGGCATTAGTGAAGGATGCCAAAAGGGTCAAGTTAAAGGCATTAGTGAAAGATGCCAAGGGTGTACAATCGATATGGTGTATCGATATACAAATAGAGATAGGTTGTATCCAAGGATATTGAAATACTTAATGATGTTGTAATAAGGAGTGGGTCTCCTTTGGGATAGGTGTTGTGTAGTGTTGGGTAGTAGTTCCTCCTTTGTAATGAAACTCGGTATCTAGCCTTGTACCAGATAAAGTGTAGGCGACGTTGTGATAGGTGTGGTTCTACCTTGTGGAAGAACCCGATGTCTAGCCTTGTACCGGAAAAATAATAGGCGACGTTGTGAAGGCTTCTCCGGCATAAGGAGTTGTGTCGTGTAGTGATTACGAACTCTCGAGTAGGTGACTCGGGGAGTGGAGTAGGGCAAGGAAGGTGTCCTTGTAGCCGAACCACTAAAAATACTTGTGTCGTGGTTTTGTGTTTCTTACTCTTTACCTTTATATTACATACTTACATTTCTATCTATCAACGTCCAATATACACATCTAAATAGAAAGACATAAGTCGATCTAAATATTTTAAAATGAAGTTTTAATCGGTAAAACTATTCAACCCCCTTTCTAGTTTTCCACAAATTTAAAAGTATATATGTATCCAAAGTAAAAGCAAGCATGTTCTCTCCCCAAGTTTGTAAACAAGTATTTAAAGAGTAAAAGTATGGCTATAAACTCACATAAATGTTTTAAGTACTTGTGTCCATGAGGAAGTAACTGAGTATGTAATTAGTAAGTGAGAAATGTAGTCGAGTAACCGAACAAGTATGGCCGGATTTTTGGGGCTTATGTTCCTCAAGAAATATTTTTTTTTTCTTTACATTGTATATGTATAAAATAATTATCGTATAATTTTTAAGAAAACGACGTAATAATTTAACTTTAACGATTTATTTACCAAATAAATTCAAAACACTAGGAAAACTAAAAATATAGTTTTTATGAACTAATTGTAAGTATAAAAATACCTCGGGATCATTTTTGAAAGTAACGGATTAAATATTTAAAATAATAACTCACGCGATAAAGATTATTAAATATAAAAATTTACGCTTTGAAGGTGAAATGAAATGTCGTGAATGTACTAATGAGATGCACATGATGTCAATGAAATGTTACGTAAATCCTAGCTATACAATCCTTTATATACTTTTGGATAGCGGTGGTGTCATTTCTAGTCGACTTTCTTGACGCCATAACTCTTCAAAATGAAAGGAAAATGAGACGTAGTCAAATCCTATGTTAAGAATAAGCGCTCTAAAGAGAAGTGATAGAAGGTGGTAAGTTTGAGGTTACTTGGAATTTCTAGAGATCACAATGCCTTAGGGGAAGTTTATATCGATAACCTTAATTTAACCAAATTTCCTTTAAGGGATACTCATGGTAGGGAAGTTCACATATTGTTGAGGCCATGTTTAGTGAAATGTTCTGTAGCCTCAGATAGAAGACTTGATATATCCCTATTGTGTTGCTTCATGGGTATTCGCTTCGTAATTAAAAGTAACTCGGTCTAGCTAGTACTTATGGAATGATAGAGTTTGATTCTAATTCCAAATAGTGGTTGAAATGTCTCATGATGTCTTAAGATTTTGTTGAGTTTTGAATCATCCTACCTCCTAGTTCTAGTCCTTGTTGGTAATTCCAAAATCCTTTCATTGTTTTCTTGTATGAGGAATCCTCCTCACGGATGGTATAGGAAGTCTTTCCTAAAAAGGTCACTCGTCAAATCCTAACTTATCGGTTGAGTGAGAGATAAATGGCGTAAGCATCTATAGAGTGTTAATAGAAAGGAATGTTTATGCACGATATATATTTGATTATAAAACTTTGCTTTCAAACGAAAATAAATAGTTTGTAAGAAAATTACAGTAAAGTTTATGAAAAGGTTTGTAAAACCACTTTATTGAGTAACAAGAAACATTTTTATCATTTACAGTTTAATAATAAATCTTAGTTGTGGCTTGGTGTAAAAGTAACAACTTGTTAAAGTGATTTTAAAGCAGCTTATATAGTGATAGAAAGCGGCTTAACAATGGTAGTGAAATGTTTTGATAAGACACAAATCGATTATAACATAACTCGTGAAATGATTTGTAAAATAGCTTCGAAAACAATTTATCGTTTGTCGAATAATAGAAGATTTCGTAGTTCAATTAATATCAAGATGGTTTAGAGGTTGGTAATATAATAGTCGATAAAGTAAAGGCGAATAGTCGTGTGTGGTAAGCGTACCAAGTTTTATGATTTTAAATCGGCAGGTGGCTAAAATAGTTCACCAAAAGGGTAAAATAGTTTATAAGACCGCAATATTACTTGCGGGAAAAATTTGTAATATAGTTTATAACTTGCTATTGCAATTGTTTGTTGTTTTATAAAATAATAGCAACTAATCGGTTTATCATACTATGAGAAAATAGTTTGCAAAGTATCGATGGGTCATTGTTTATAAAGTATTACCAAAGTCGTAAATTTTGGTTTAATGGTACAGAGTAAGATGAAATGATCGGTAAAATAGTTGAAAGCAGTTTCGTTAGATATGATGAAATTTATTATCTCAAAAGAGAGAATGTAGGACAAATAGTTGGTATTCCCGCTTTTTGTTTTGTAAGATAATAGCTCGATGGTTTGGTTTTTTTTTTTTTTTTTTTTCGGGTAACATGAAAATCGTTTAGCATGAGGATATTAAATAGTTGATAAAATAGTCGAAACCAATTGATAAGTTGGTAATAAAACAACTTGTGTTAAAACTTTATGAAACAACGCTTCTAAGATGGTGATAAAATAGTTGAAATAAAATCAAATGAAATAATTTCATGAAATAGTAGCAGAATAATTTGGAATAAAATTTGTTGGATGGTTTGTAGGATACATCGAGAACCTTATCGAGTAATAACGATCTACTAATTGGTCGAGAATAAAGTTGGCTAACCCTTAGTAAGATAGTGATGTATTGGTGGAATGATGGAGAGTTGGGCAATTGGAGTAAGAATGAAATAAACAAGGTGGTGATTATCGTAGAGATAATAAATGATAAAGATCACATTAGCTAGAAAGGTGCTTATTATCATTCACATTGGTGGTCTAATCGTGTTTCAAGTGTAGGAGTAGTGGGCGGTCTAGCAACCATAGCCCTAAAATTCTCACGATCTCAAACCTATGAGATGGTGTAATGTCTAAAGTCTTAGTGGTAAATGGTAATGGTGTGTCAATCATGCACGCTTCCCAGTTGCAAGTTAAGTATATGAGTATCGTGTATGAGATGTGATGGTACGGATGGTGCTCGAAATGATAATGATGATAATGGAATCCTTGTGGTAAGTTAAGAAAATAGGTTCATTAGAACAAAGCCTATAAATTCTACCCAATAGTATGATCCGTCTCCGAGTGATAAAATTTGTCCCGATCCTCACAGTGAATCGATAGTGATCGTGATGGTGTAGGTGCAACTTCGTCCTCCTAAAATGTCTCAGTGTCATCATCTGATATTATCGGTGTTGAGTCAACTGATGTGAAAATTATGATAGGGACCGACAAAGCATTCTCCATGTCAAAGTGATGTGAGTATAATGGGATGGGTATTTGAAGGCATCTATGTGACAACCGCTGTGAAATGAAAGTGAATAACTCGAAAAATGTACGTATAAATCGCATGCAAAGTGAACACGCACTTATGATGAAATGATGAAATGCTATGATAATGTAGTTATAGTCTAGGGTCAATGATGCAACCTAGTTCTCTATAAGCGTAGCTCAGTACCAATCTGTCACACCCCATTTACCTGTTTTGCGTGAGAATGAAATTCACGGGATTGTTGTCATAGCACCACATCACGGTTATATTGAACGACCTAAAGTGTCGTTTAAAAACACATCGTTGGATATTTCATAAAACATTCGAGTACAACATCGGTCCCAAAAGGTTTACAAAGTTTGCGGAAATACAAATATGTTACAAATCCAAACGATGTTTTTGAAATAAAGTGCCATAATGTACAATAATGTAAGTCGACGCATGACTCAAAATGTGGTCCCTAAACCATGTCATGATGATAATGCCTCGATTACACGAAAATACATTGCTAAAAGCGGTCAACAATAATGTTGGTGAGAAATCATAGGTTTATATAAATGTTTTATCGACTACACAAGTATAGACCATGCATGACAATCCGATCACGTAAAAATAATGTTACAATTGCTCTAAGCCCATGACCCAAACTAGGCCGTTCAATAATGTATGCCCTGCGAGTGTTTGCCAGACAACTCCGTAGCGTGATCAAATGAAATGCATCCGTTTGCACGGTTGGGATTCACCAACCGGATGGGCGTCGCCCCTCGATAGATCTATCCACTCATCCTCGCTTCAAAGATTAACGGTTCATGTTCAAGTAATGGGGACTTTCAATTGGCAATGTGGTAACTTAAGCAATGTAATGAATTTAACATACTTGGTATCGTACAAAAAAAATGTAGTGCAATGTATTCTCCCGTGGGTTTGAAAATAATCGAAAGCATGTAAAGCGGGGCTATGAAAACTCACTTGGATAAAAGCGGAATAACGGCAAAGTGAGTACTGTGAGGTGTAATAATGCGTCAACCGGGACCTATTACGAATGATATGATATGTCATGAGTTGCAATGTAATGTTATGCATGCACTTCGTATGTTATTTATACCATTTACGAGTTTGAAAATATCTAAATAGAAAGACATAAGTCGATCTAAATATTTTCGGAAAAATGAAATCAACAAAAAGTTTTAATCGATCGTTAGAGAACGAACTCGACTATTCAACCAAGGTCTCCATAAAGATATTCTAGTTTTCCACAAACTTTTTGTTTTGAAAAATATGGCGATGAACTTATATATGTATCTGCAAAGTAAAGCAAGCATGTTCTCTCGTTTTCTACATTATAATCGTCCTTAGTTTGTAAACAAGTATTTAAAGAGTGCATCTTGAAAGAAAATATGGCTATAAACTCGTTATAAGTCCATAAATGTTTTAAGTACTTGTGTCCATGAGTTTTTCTCGGACAAAACCTATTCTAATCCCTTCAAATCAACTCCAAAACTAATCTAATCCTACCATACACCTTCTTAGGGTGTCATGGGTTCCTAATCACCATCAAGAGTATGTAATTAGTAAGACTCTAAAATCATGAGAAATGTAGTGAAAATGACAAGGAAACATGAAAGTAACCAAGTGATAGTGATGAGGTGAAAACAAGTACTTTACCCGTTTTTATTTCAAAACCATATAAAGAGTAAACAAGTAATGTTTTTGAGTAAACAATCATGTATTTAAGTAAAGCGGGTAATGAATTTAAGTAAAACAAGCATATATTCTCACCTCAAAAGTATTTCAAAAAAGTAAAGTAAGGGCCATGAACTCACCTTGAGTGAAGTGGTAGTTCAGAAAGTGTAAGTCGATGTAAATGGTGTAAGGACTCCGACATGCGACCTAAGTAAGTTAGTTTCGATTTAGTATGCACTATAAGAAATGCAATAAATGAAAATGTGTTTCCTAAAATTTGTATCACCATGACATGTTTGTGTTTTAGTTTTATAAGTAAATATACCTTTTACATCAAGTTATGTATTTTTATAAGTTTCGGCACTTTAACAAAAGTTCTCGTGTTTACAAGTTTAAATAGTCACGTAGTGAAAATGGTCTCGTTTTTATCTCAAGTGTTTAAAATAATACTCTTTTATAGTTTATAATAATATTTAATCTTTTTTTCGGTTTTCATCCTTTTGTCGGGTTTCGTCTCTTTGTCGGGTTTTAAAGATAATAACCATTTTATTACTTATGAAAATCTAGTTTCGTCTTATTTGGCGTGTTTATAAGAAATACACATTTTTACCGTCTATAAATGTCTAGTTAGACGGTTTAGTTTTTATATCGTCGTTTTAGAAAAATAACATAAGTATTATATTTCAAGCGAAAATTTGGCAAGGCCCGTTCGTAAACTCTTTCTCTACAAATTTTTCTTATCTCGCTTCTAATGTGCCAAAAACCCATTTCTGAGTTTATAAAAATGTGTTTTAGCTAATAGTGTATTTTCTTGTAAAAACTATATTTTTCATCGTAACTTAAAAATAGCGTAGGAGACTATAGAAGATCTTGGATAATCCTGGAAGCCTTTGGAATATGTTAGAAGATGTAGGGGACTCTAGAATATCTTGAAAGGCCTAGAAGTTCATGGATGTCCTAGATTTTTCCTACCATGAAAGGATGTAGAACCTTGTACATAGTATTCTAAAAGGTAGGCCTCATTTGAGGATATCATCCAACAAAGTTCACTTGTATTCTCTCTTGTAAAGTTCTAAGTTATGCAAAGAATTTCGTTTCATTCCTCTTGTTCCTTTCTTTGAAGCTTTCTTTAGTTGCATATATCGTTGAGTGTTCGAGCAAGGCTGAACTTAGTCGAGACTAAGTGCCACACGAAAGACTTTGTAGAGACAAGTCCGTGACAATAGAGTCACTTACGGCAGTACAACTGCTTTGATCGTTGTACCTTGGAAAACAGACGCCCGATAGAAGACGGTCACTTACGGCAGTACAACTGCTTTGATCGTTGTACCCTTGCATTGTGTTTTCTTTGATCATTGTTTATGTTTGTAACTTTGGTTTATAATTTTCTGTTTTTCATATATTGTATTTGTTAATACAAATATCGTCATTAAACGTTATTTATATTTTTTATCTTTACCGAAGTTTTATAACGACAAAAGTAAAATTAATTTTTATAAAGCTCAAATCTTGTCAAGGTTAATAGATATTAAAACAAGCTTTTTCAAATAATATCTTCATCACTCAAGCATTTACATTGTGATTAATCATATCTTGATATGCCTCTAACCATAATGTATGATAGTAGTTTTTAGAATGTTTTAGTTTCTTAAAAACTAAACATTACTTATGTATTTGCATATTTCTAAAAATAGAAAAACAACACATGACATCATGTGATGCATCATGGAAATCATTGGAAGATTTCATTAGATATTTTGTGTAGATTTGGGCTCTTCATATCTTACACAATCTTGCATAGATATGGTTGACTTTGGCAAGATCTTGATATCTTCTTTGTCGGACCTCGTGACACCAAAACTTACAGGCGGAACCCTTTTAAAGGGCAGCGGTCCGTGGTGTAACTAGCGATGGTTTTGGCTATAAATAGCAAAGCCAAACCAAGTAGTTTTCATCCCTTTCTATCACACTCTCATACATTTCTTCTCTCTAACCTTTCTAACTCAGTTTCATATCATATTAGTGATCTCTTTTGTAGCAAAGAAGATCAAGTCACATTCAAGTTTCAACGAGAAGTTGGAAGTCTTGTTTGTTTGGTGTTGTATGATCTTGTGTTGATTCATACTTCATTGTTGTACCAAACTATCATAATCTTGTGAGTGTGAGTGGTTAGTATTTTAGTCCTCAAAATACATTGTGTGTGGGAGTGGTTGTACCCTTGGAAAGAACTCGACATTTAGCTTAGTGTCAGAAATAGTGTAAAGGTTTCTCCGCCGGTGAAAGGAGCTTGTTGACTGGTGAAGTTAAACTCTCGAGTGTGAGACTCGGGGAGTGGAGTAGGGCAAGGAAAATGAGTCCTTGTAGACCGAACCACTATAAACAACTTGTTGTGGTTTGATCGTTTCTTTCCTTATTTACTCTTTACATATTGTTTACATATTTCATTAACATATCTAAGATCAATATCAATTGATCTTTCAATAAGTTTCAAAACAAAGATTTTTAATCGGTAAACTATTCAACCCCCCTTCTAGTTTTCTACAATTGGTACCAGAGCCTCGTTGCTCAAGAATTTCTAAATTAATTTGTATTTTATAAACTTGAAACGATCTATGGATTCTGAAAACTTTAAAGAAGGGCAATCTATGCAAATACCACCACTCTTTAAAACCAATGGATTTATCTATTGGAAAAACCGTTTTGAAACATATGTAAAATCAAAAGATATAGATCTTTGGTTTATTATTGTTAAAGGGGATTTTAGTTCTACAACAAAAGATATTTCCGTTGATGAACAAAAGAAACTAATTGCTAAAAATAATGAAGCTAAAATGATGTTTTACAATGCTTTGCCTAGAAAAGAATATGAAAGAATTTTATGTGAAACCGCCAAAGATATTTGGGAATCTTTGATTGTTACACATCAAGGAAATTCACAAGTCAAGGATAACAAAATTGATCTTCTTGTTCAACAATATGAACAATTTGTTATCCCCGAAGATGAAACCATTGATTGTGGCTTTGCTCGCTTTAATACTATTATTACATCACTTAAAGCACTTGATGAATCTTTTCGTAGTAAGAACTTTGTCGGGATATTTTTAGAGCACTCCATCCGAAATGGAGAGCTAAAGTGGCGACTATTGAGGAATCAAAGATCTCTCAAAATGACGATGAGCGAGCTAGTCGGAAACCTCAAAGTATACGAAATGGTGATGGAGAAAGATTCGGAGATCATCAAAGGAAAAAGGGAGAAAGTCAAATCCGTTGCTCTAAAAGCAAAAGCGGAATCAAGTGATGATGACGAATCTTGCTCCGGTAGTGAAGATGAGGAGTATGCCATGGTCGTTAGAGACTTTAAAAAGTTTTTTTAGAAGAAGAGGAAAGTTTGTAAGACAACCTCGAGAAGACAAGAAGCCATTCCGAAAAGATCAGGATGACAAAAAGGGTAAAGGTGAAAGAAAGTGCTTTAGATGCGGTGATACAAGTCATCTAATAGGAGATTGTCCCAAGCCACCTAAAAGCAAAACTCAACGAGCTTTTGTAAGTGGTGCTTGGAGTGATAGTGAAGATGATGAAGAGTCAAGCAAGGAAGAGATCGCTCTAATGGCACATGAGTCAAACGAGGTACATTCCGACTCTTCTTATTCTTCTATTGATGATGATACTTTGCAAAAACAATACAATCAATTGTGTGAGCTAAGTCTAAAAATCATAACTAAAAATAAATTTTTAAAAACTAAAAAGGAATTTTTAGAAAATGAAGTCTATGAATTAAAAGAAAAGGCAAAACGACTAGAAAAGGGAAAAGCAAATGACGATGGTTGCAAATCATGCAAAGAGCTTAATTTTGAAATAGAAAAACTAAAGCTCACACAAGATGTTCTAATCGAACATAATTCTAAATTTAAAAGGTTTAACAAAAACATCGCTTTTGCCGATGAAATAGTTAGAATACATAAAACACCAGGAGACATGCATGGGCTAGGATTTAATGAGGTATTAATTCCAAAGAGTCAAAACAAAACGGCCAAAAAAGACAAACAAACATCAAAACCAACTGAAGATAAGACGGACGAGACGGACCCAAAATAAGGGATCCGTCTGTTGAAAAAAATGGTGCCGTGGGAACCTCGGTGAGAGATGAATGTTTATGTCTGGACCGTAGCGAATTTGTCAAAGTAACAAAGAAAACCAAGGATAGTATTAAACTAAAACCTCTTTGTTACATCGAGTAGGACTTGCTAAAAATGAATTTAGATCAAAAATTACTCAACAATGACGCAAAACACCTTTTGCCAAACGCCCCTTTCCTAAGAGTAACCACAACGTACAACCCAACTATCAACAAAAAAGTTGGAATCATAACTTCCCTAGACCATATCAAACTCCAGATTACATGTCATAGAACTCTTACCCATCGTTTCCATACATGAATCAAATAAATGGTATGTTTAACCCAAACGGACCCATGAGATATTGGGGACCAAATGCTTGAGTTATTTGCTTCTTAGGTATGCTTGAAAGTTGGATTGTAACATGATGAGTGGATAAAAGATAGTGGATGCTCTCGACACATGACAGGCAACAAAAGTCACTTCTCATCATACCAAGAGTATGACGGAGGTAATGTCACTTTTGGTAGCAATCTCAAAAGCAAAATCATTGGCAAAGGTACGATCGCTCATAACTCCCTAACCATTGAAAATGTTGCTCATGTAGATAGGTTAGGATTTAATCTACTTAATATTAGCCAATTATGTGATAAAAAGTATAAAGTACTATTTGATGAAAATGGTAGTAAAATACTAAAAGATGGTATCACCATAGCTAAAGGAGTTAGGAAAAATAACATATACGTTATGAAAATAGATAAAACATCTAATGACAAACTTTGTCTAACAACGTTAGATGATAGCTCAACTCTTTGGCATAGACGATTAGGTCACGCTAATATGAGACTTATACAAAACCTATCTTCAAAAGAGCTAGTTAGGAATTTACCAAAGCTTAAATATGATCAACATTTTTGCGACGCTTGCAAAATTGGTAAACAAACCCATAGTAGTCATAAGTCTAAAAATATGGTGTTCACATCTAAGTGTCTAGAACTTTTGCATATGGACTTGTTTGGTCCATCCGCTATAAGAAGCTATGGAGGCAACTTATACACTTTGGTCATAGTAGATGATTACTCAAGGTTTACTTGGACGTTATTTTTGAAAACCAAAAATGAAGCTTTTGATAAATTTGAAATTCTTAGCAAGAAAATTCAAAATCAACTAGGTTTAAAAATTATGTCGATCTGAACGGATCATGGTCGTGAATTTGACAATGAAACACAATTTGAAAACTTTTGTGATACAAATGGTATAACACATAACTTTTTGGCTCCTTGAACACCTCAATCAAATGGAGTCGTAGAACATAAAATAGAACAATTCAAGAAATGAGTAGAACAATGCTTAATGAACAAAAAATTCCTCAAAAGTTTTGGTGTAACACCGTCGACACTTCTACATATATTTTAAATAGAGTCTTAATACGTCTTTTCTTAAACAAAACACCATATGAGCTTTATAAAGGTAAAAAGCCAACTTTAGGATATTTTAGAGTTTTTGGATGTAAATGCTTCATTCTTAATACTAAAGATTATCTCACCAAGTTTGACCCGAAGTCTTATGAAGGTGTATTTCTTGGCTATTCTCAAACTAGTAAAGCCTACATTGTCTTAAACAAAGAAACAATGAGAGTCGAGGAATCGTTGAACATAACGTTCGACGAAAGTCCACCTCCCTCTAAGAAATAACCTTTGGTAGATGATGACTTAGTTGAAAGTCAACTTGTAGAAAGTCAAGAAGTAATTGAAAATGACAAGATGAACCATTAAATAATGAGATTATAAACATCAAAGAATCCAAAAGTCATCCTCTAGAAAAGGTCATAGGACAACTAAATCAAAGAACCTTGAGATCACAAGCCCAAAATCAAAGTAATTATTTTTGTTTTGTGTCTACCATCGAACCGAAAAACATAAATGAAGCGATAAAAGATAAATCATGGGTAATTGCCACGCAAGAAGAGTTAAACCAATTCGTTAGAAATGATGTTTGGAAATTAGTTCCAAAACCTAAGGATCAAACTATAATTGGAACGAAATGGGTTTTTCTAAATAAAATGGATGAAAATGGTATAGTATCTAGAAACAAAGCTAGGCTTGTAGCACAAGGTTATAATCAACAAGAGGGGATTGATTATGATGAAACTTATGCATCGATAGCTAGGCTTGAGTCTATTAGAATATTACTTGCTTATGCATGTGCCTATGACTTTAAATTATTTCAAATGAATGTTAAGAGTGCATTTCTTAATGGGTTTGTTAACGAAGAAGTGTATGTTGCTCAACCTCCCGGTTTACCGACTTTGAGAAACCACATCATATCTTCAAACTCAAGAAAGCATTATACGGTCTTAAGCAAGCACCAAAAGCTTGGTACGATAGACTTAAGACTTTTCTTGTTGAAAACAAATACACCATGGGATTACTAGATAATACTCTTTTTACCAAGAAAAAGGAGTCACACATTATCATCGTTCAAGTATCGTTGATGACATCATATTCGGATCAACTTGTCAAGAGCTATGTGATGATTTCTCTAAAATAATGCACGACGAGTTTGAGATGAGCATGATGGGTGAATTAAACTTCTTTCTAGGACTTCAAATTAAACAACTAGAAGATGGCATATTCTTTAACCAATCTAAATATATAAAAGACATGCTTAAGAAATTTGGTCTTGAAGATTCAAAACCAACTAAGACACCCATGTCCTCGGACACTAAACTCACCAAGGATGAGGAAGGTGAATCCGTAGATAACACTAAATATAGAGGAATGATTGGTAGCCTACTCTATCTTATGACTAGTAGACCCGACATTATGTTTAGTGTTTGTCTATGTGCTCGATTTCAAGAAAACCCAAAGGCATCACACTTAGAAGCCTTGAAAAGGATATTTAGATGCATTAAGGGAACAACGTGTTTAGGATTATGGTATCCCAAAGGAACGGGTGTAGAAACCATAGTGTATGCTGACTCGGATCATGTTGGTGACTATGTCGATAGAAAAAGTACAAGTAGTATTTGCACTTTTGTTGGACATTGTCTCACCTCATGGTTTGCAAAGAAGCAAACGACTTTAGCCATCTCAACTCTTGGTAGCCGAGTACGTCTCGGTAGGAAAAGTATGTCAACAAGCTCTTTGGATGAAGCAAGCTCTCGTAGATTACGGAATTCATCTCAACGATATTGTTATACTTTGCGACAACAAAGGAGCTATCGATCTCAGCAAAAATCCCGTCCAACATGCTCGTACGAAGCATATTGATATCCGTCATCACTTTCTTCTCGATAATGTTCAAAAAGGAAACATCTCAATTGAGAAAGTGTCCTCCGAAGACAACATTGCCGATATTCTAACTAAGCCTCTCAAACGAGAACCATTCAATCTTCTTAGACTTGGTTTGTGGTTAATGGAACCAAACATGTAGGATAAACATAACCTAAACCTTAGAATAAACAAAACAAAACAAATTTGTTTTAAACCTGCTACTGTAGCCACGACACCAAATGACAACAAAGGCGGAACCATTTTTATGGTGCCGTCTGGTCCGTGGTGACATCAGTGGCAAAACTGCTATCTACAAAACATCTTCTTCCACAAAATCCACTTTACCAAAACGTGTAAACATTAAACCCAACTCATTGTTGACACCTTCTCACCTACTAATCACTGGAGATAACATCATTGTAAGTATCCTAACTACATTTTATCTCTTAATTCTGAGTCTAGGATTCTAATTTGTGCACAAAATTACTACATGGGGTTTGTATATATTCTTATACAAAACATGGATTCAATTGGCAAATTGCATAACTAGTCATTAAAATTAGGTGCTACATTATCATATTGCATAAACAAATCATGTTTCCCACTAATCAAAAGATAATGACTATAAGGCTTTATTCAAAAAACCAAACACCTTATGTCAAAATTCTTTGAAAAGCTTCTCACTTGTAGGAAAACAATTTTTCATTGTTAATACTAATAGAAACGTTAAATTTTCATCACTTGCATGCTCTTAAATACTAAAGGTATTGCATAACTAATATGCATTCCTGGGCACATTCAAATGAAGCCACATTGAATTAGGAGCGTTTGGGTTATCTCATGTCGTTTGCCAAACACCCCCACTAAAGACTATTTTATGCATAAAATGAGTCGAGATAACCGCAACTCAAATCGTTTTCATATAGACACACACTAGAATCAAAGCGTTAAGTTTATTCTCATTCTTAACATATAAATTCTTGCTCATAGGAATAACCATGGTAGCCGCAAAATTCTATGATCACAAGGATACCGTTAACTACATTCCCAAACACCACAAAACCAAAGGACTTTCAAAGGAGCAAGTCGAAATCTTTAAGAGTCTAGAGACTAGGTACTTCCATGAGGGTAGAACCATTCACTCCTCTTTTATCGAAAATACCAATCTCCATGAAGAGCTAGCCGCTATTCAATTCGATTGTCTCCTTGACATCCATGAACCTATTTGTCCTAGGTTTGTGTTAGAGTTTTATGCTAGTGTCACCGGTTTCATTGATGAAGATGATGAGTTTAGCCTTAGGTTTAAGATAAATCAAAACGACTACACCATCTCCTTAACAAACTTTGCTCAAGTATTAGGAATTCCCAACCGAGGGACATGTGTCTACTCGGATAAGTGGTCACTCACCGTCCTTGATGCAATCAACGATCGCTCTCTTCCCTACCAAACACCTTTAGCGGATAAGGATGTCATCCGTGAACGCCTATTTAACCCAAGGGGAGATACAACCCGAGTCACCCGAAAGGGAAAAGAGGTGAACCGAGATCCATATGGAATGGAGCTCAATGAACTTAAGCCGAATTTAAGAAATGGGAAGAACTACTTAGAGCCAACGTCATTAGCACCATAGGAAATAGGGATCATATCAATGCTTGCCTTTGTCACATGCTATACAACTTGTCCACCCGTCAACCATTCAATTTAGCCTATTACATTGCTAGGCGAATGATTTATATTTCAACTCAAGGATCCGTTTCTCTTCCGTACGGGATGCTGCTCACCCGTCTTTATAGAGCTTATGCACCAATTCCACCAAGCCCAAAAGGGATGCACCTTCACTATGAGCTCATCCTTCATATCTTTGTGCCCTTGAGTGACGAGCGAGTTGATAAGACAAAAGGCAAGAGAGCAAAACCTCCAACTCCATCATCATCATCATCATCAAATAGCTCCGAAGATGGACTTCCAAATTCTCGTCTTCCACCTCATGAGTATTATGCATCTCTTCCCAAGATTGAGAATGAATCAGCGGAGTTTAAGCAAACCAAGGGGATGTTCAAGTGCCTTGGTAGGATGATGAACAAGATCTACAAGAAGTTGGACAAGTGAGAATCAGTTTAAGGAGTGTTTGGAACAATACATTATCTTTAATGTTTGATACAATTTGGTTGTTTTTATTTTGTAGGATGATAATATAACTCAAAACAATGTTGCATGCTAACTATTTCATGCGGGGATAGCACAAGTGTGTTATCAAATTTTACCCATTTTCTTCAATGTGAAAATCATTCACCTTGGTCAAAATCTATGCTCCACTATGTTTGTGCATGTGTTATTTACTTTTCCTAACTAGAAATAATTAATGTCACATGTTTTGAGCAAGATTTCGTGTTTCGAAATGTCACGACACTTAAAAATCGTTACGTGGTGATTTACGGTGTCCACGGATCGACGGCACCAATCTTTTGGTACCGTCGTTATAAGAATTGGTACCGCCGTACACATGCAGGCGGACCGGTGACACCCTTTAAGGGTTCCACTGTGTAAAATTTTGGTGCCGTGGATTCTCCGGGTAATTTTCGAATTTCGCTTATTTCGACTTTCCAAATTACCATACATTGTTTGTAAGTTAATCTTGACTAGTTTTTACCCATATTAGAAGTAGTATAACATACTTAGGCATATAGAAATCCACTTCCCACCAAAATTCAAAATTTAAAAAATCAACCCAAGGAACCCTTTTGCATAAAGGAAGGAACCAAAAATTTGGTTCCTTGCAATCCGTAAATGTCGATTGTTAGGATCTTACAATCATTAGAACACATTTATTGCATATATTTGCCTCTTCACTCCATCCCTCTTGTATGGCTTGACTTGGGTGATATGACTAGCATTTAACCCACTTTCAAATCATTAGGAACCTCATCCCTTCTATGGTTTAACATCAAATCAAACACATTTCTCCATAATTTTTCACTTTTATAAATTAAGAGGTTTTACCATGATCATCTTCACACCTTCTCCATTCTTACCTTCAACTAGCCAAAACTCAAGTCAAGATGACAAAAACTTCACCTTCAACCAAGCCTTGCAAGAAAACCGCTAGGATTAGCGTAAGACCTTGTTGCTTTGTCAACTTGAGCTCTTCATCCGAGTCATCTCCACTCACCATCTCATCTCCTATAAGGGATGATACACACCTTACTTTAGCTACTCCTACACCCATTACCATCACCACTCCACCACCAAAGAAAGACACCAAGCTCACCACCACCGCACCCTCCAAACATCAAAAACACCATCACCACCAAAATATCCAACCTCATCCCATTGGAGTTATTTTCCACACCTCCCACTTCTCCAAATCCTTTCTTGGAGGACTTGGAAGATTTGCCTCCTAGGGCAAATCATCCACCACCATTGCCATCATTTGGCACTATTGAGCGGATTGCTCATGAGTCTCCTAGACCATCTTTTGACCCAAACGCCCCGTTAGGGCCAAGACCTCTTCTCTTTCACCCCATCCACAAAGACATCCATGGTCCTTTGTATGGGGATCAACCACTCTCTACATCAATTTATCCTCACATAGAGGACATTGAGGAGTCCATGTGGGAAGATTATCCCACAAGAGAGGAGATTCAAGCCGAACTCCAACATCTCCACCAATTTTCCAACATGGTGGATTCTCATCTAAATGAGACTATGCAAATGCAAAGTGTTTTGCTAGCCTCATTAATCACCGCACCAAACACCAACACCAACACCAACATCAACACTTCCACCATTCCACAACAACAACAACATGCAACATACTACCCTCCTAGGCATGGTTGCTCAAATTGTAAGCAAACCGCCCAAACAACTGAATGGACCCGGGTGATGGTCCATGAGTTCCAAGAGGAAATGAGGTTCATCCTCAATCACATCCTCGAGCGTCTCAATGCTCTTGCTCATCCACCACCTCAATAGGAGGGTCCTCGCTTATTTTCTTTTAGGCACTTTTTATTTAGTCTTTTTCTTGTATTTTTCTAGGATTATTTCGTTTTCATTGTATTCAACACTTCATTGTGTTCTCCTTTTATGATTCTTGAAAATCATAAAAAAATTTAACTAATGAATGGTGCTTTCTATATTATTGGTGCTTATGACATAGTGTTTGGAAATGCTTGTAATGATGATTATTACTAACAAATCTTTTTGTAGCTTTTTCACAATCCATGTATCTTCCCATTGGCACCCAATTTAGGGGGACCTTTGATCAAGGGAGAGATAATGGCTCAGGCTCATTACACATTCCGCCTCGCATCTTCTTTTTGTTGAGACAAAAAGGGGGAGAAATATATAAAACTTGGTTATATTTGACTTTTCTAAAAAAGTCAAACTGCATACATTAACTTTCTGAAAAAGTCAACATGATACTTCATTGGTAATATTTGACTTTCTGAAAAAGTCAACTGAATACTTTGACTTTCTGAAAAAGTCAACATCATACTTCAACTAGTAAAGACTTTGACTTTCTGAAAAAGTCAAACATCATATACTTGCATTATCATTTCTCTTTCAAGTTCTAAAACTAATATTTTTATAACTCTTGTACAATCTTTATATCTTTTATAAAAATAAAATTTATATTTTGTCCTCAACAAAAAGGGGGAGATTGTTAATACAAATATTGTCATTAAATGTTATTTATATTTTTGATCTTTACCGAAGTTTTGTTAACGACAAAAGTAAATTTAATTTTTATAAAGCTCAAAGCTTGTCAACTTTAATAGATATTAAAACAAGCTTTTTCAAATAATATCTTTATCACTCAAGCATTTACATTGTGATTAATCATATCTTGATATGACTCTAACCCTAATGTATGATAGTAGTTTTTAGAATGTTTTAGTTTCTTAAAAACTAAACATTACTTATGTATTTGCATATTTCTAAAAATAGAAAAACAACACATGACATCATGTGATGCATCATGGAAATCATTGGAAGATTTCATTAGATATTTTGTGTAGATTTAGGCTCTTCATATCTTACACAATCTTGCATAGATATGGTTGACTTTGGCAACATCTTGATATCTTGCTGTCAGACCTCGGCGGCACCAAAACTTACAACCGGAACCCTTTAAGGGGTCCGCGATCCGTCAATTTACTCGATGGTTTTGGCTATAAATAGCAAAGCCAAACCAAGTAGTTTTTCATCCCTTTCTATCATACTCTCATACATTTCTTCTCTCTAATCTTTCTAACTCAGTTTCATATCATATTAGTGATCTCTTTTGTAGCAAAGAAGATCAAGTCACATTCAAGCTTCAACGAGAAGTTGGAAGTCTTGTTTGTTTGGTGTTGTATGATCTTGTGTTGATTCATACTTCATTATTTTACCAAACTATCATAATTTTGTGAGTGTGAGTGGTTAGTATTTTAGTCCTCAAAATACATTGTGTGTGGGAGTGGTTGTACCCTTGGAAAGAACTCGACATTTAGCTTAGTGTCGAAATAGTGTAAGCGAAGTGTAAAGGTTTCTCCGCGGTGAAAGGAGCTTGTTGACTAGTGAAGTTAAACTCGAGTGTGAGACTCGGGAGTGGAGTAGGCAAAGAAAAGAGTCCTTGTGGACCAAACCACTATAAACAACTTGTTGTGGTTTGATCGTTTCTTTCCTTATTTACTCTTTACATATTGTTTACATATTTCATTAACATATCTAAGATCAATATCAATTAATCTTTCAATAAGTTTCAAAACAAAGATTTTTAATCGGTAAACTATTCAACCCCCCTTCTAGTTTTATACAGTATTATTATTGGGATTTCTATTTTTTTATGGTTTTCCCTATAGGTAAAATGAATATGTATTAGGGTGTGTTTGTTTTTCGAAAAAATGTCTTACTAGCCTCTTACTCTTACCGAGTCGAGGCGTAAGAATGGTCGAGGCCGTAGGATCTAGAAACTAAAGATTCATGTGGTTGGGGGCCTGGGAAGCTCAAAGAATGAATAATACATGGTATTGTATTAGATAGAGAATAGTGGAAGATGTGAGTGTTTCTAGTAGAAGAAGAAACCACACACACCTTATTTTACAAGTGTGAACTAGTCCTTATGAATGAGTAAAGAAGAAACTAATCGAATTCCGTAATGACTTCACTTTAGCGAGGCTAACAATCTCTCCCCAGTGATGTCATATGAGGAGTTGCTTACAATGTTCATCAAGCAAAATTAAATCCAGACCATTTCCCAAAAGATAAGATACCTCGTAATCAACAAAACATAATAAATCCATAAACACAAATAGCCCAAATGAATCGAGAATGTCTTCATAGTCTTCAAATTTCATGAATCTTCTCTTAAAGATGGAAGAACGGTGTGCTATCTCTTTACTGAGACATTAACACCTCTTGAGATTATCCACATCGTCATCTGCGTGTGACACCGAGTAAAACAACGTAACTCCTAATAGTGATAGTTAACTGTGTCTTCAACCATCCACCCCGATCACCGGTAACTAGATAAACCAAGTCTTCAACTCAAATTCTTAAGCCCGAGCAAGTTATGAAATAAGAACACGCCTTTGTGAAAGACAACTTCAATCTCAAATAAGTGATAAATGATTAACTCAAGTCATCAACTTGTGACAAATGCCCAACACGTGAAAACAACATACAATCGGATGTACATTGTCCCATCGAATGAACCGGAACAAATGATTCCTCAACATCAATGCATTCTTCCTTAAAAGTAAACATAGACCGATCTCGAAGATTCACCAATAATGTCTTGACGAGCGGATGAGGTCATTTTCTTTAAGTTCATGTGGTTGATTTATAGCGTGCATTGAGAGAAACAATAATCCGTAAATATTTGGCAAAGGAATACCAAAGAATGGATCACTATTCATGAACAATAATCGTGAAGATTTGGTAAGGAATACCAAAGAGCGGATCATTATTCATGAGTGCAATCGCAATATTATGATAGTCATTATAAACACCTTGAGGAATAATCGAGATTTGGGCTTCTCGAGAATTCCAAGAAGTACTTCTAGATGGTGAACCAGGTTGAGTCAATAGAAACTGAGCATGAGCTCGTGTTGGATGATCAACATTTGTCCGAGGTTGAAAGTACTCATCAAACATATCTTTGAAAAACAATGAATCCCAAACATTGATTCCCAATTATCCTTAGTAAGTGAAGCGTTTAGGCGTTGGGGAAGAGTCATCAGAAATCAAAACAATGAATCCCAGTTATCCTTAGTAAATTCACTCTTCATCAAAAAGAATACACTCATCATCATCAAAGATTAAGTCATATGCATTATTCAAACATCCATCATCATGTAGTATATTCACTCTTCTCCCCCTCAAAAATTGCATCCAAAGTTGCCATTTTTGATTTAACAAGTGAATAAGAGTATACACCAATGAACGTAGATCCACTTGATGACCGAATAGGTGTGGAAAACATGAAGCTTGTTGATGAAGAATGTAGATGAGTATGGCCATTCATGAGAGAATTTCTCTTTAGTCGAAGATAAAGCGCATGTAATAGCGCACACTTCTCTTCTCTATGAGAGCACGGGCACGAAGTGTTATCTGCGGACACCATAATGATGAAGTCTGAGGCTCGGCCCGATTGAACAGACGTCATAGCGGTTGAATATCAATGTTGAGAAACTTGAACCCGTGAGTTATGAGATATCAATCCATTTGTGATCCATACTTTAAGCCACCCATGTATTGAAGGATCGAAGTATCTCGCGAATCGAGTAAGGAGTACCGCACTAACATTACAAGCTTGATTGCATATATATGGGTTAGTGACATTAGTATCCAAACTCTTTGGGGTTTCACGGTCAACCTTGATTTTTCATCGAAAAGCAGCTTCCCAGTAGGAATCCACCTAAGTCCACATCCTTAAACATTCTACCGTGACGGTATCCACTTATGGCAAGGTCTAGGATTGTAAGGCTTCTTATACATAGTGGAGACTTATCCTTGTTCCTAGTTTCCAAAGATTTAGCAGTTGGTATCCATCTAAGCGAAGTTTTGGTTTGTATTGTTTCACAACATGTTGAACCTTAGTCGCGTTAGTGGTCTTAGTGGATAGTACCTTGGCATGTGAATTAGGAAAGCTGTTTCTTATGTGGAAAAGACTCGAATTTCTAGTTTTGTTTTCTACATGCTTAGCATTCTTATGCAAATAACTACTCTTAGTCGCACGCCAACCTAGTCTTTTGAGTGTTCCTAGGTAGTGGTTTACAACTACTAGTAGTGCCTTGAAATCTCTGTGGAATTCCTCACCTAGGTCTTGCACCTAAAATTCCGTCTTTTGAATCTGTGCCTTTTTCCTAGTTTTTCTAGATAATAGTTCTTCCACAAGCCATTCATATCATATGAATTCGGGTTTTAATGCTTGGTTTTGACCTTTGTTTTGAACTAATCCTAGAGGTCTTTGGGAGTAAAAGTAGTCTGCGTGTTGAGGATTAGAGGAACTAGAGGCATGGCTCTTTGGTAACACAGTGAAGTGATTGGTTTTGACAAAATTTTTCCTCATCAACTTGGGAGGCAAACCGTGTTTTTGAAGATTTTGGTCTTTCGGATATAAATGCAGTGAATGCCTAACAACAATGGTGGGTTTCTAATGGGATGAGAAACTGGTTTCCCAAGGTTGATGGTTTTGTAAACTTAGTGTTCACACTTTTCCCTGCGCTTTCCTAAGCTCATTCTTTAAGGCTACAATAGCGAAACTCTTATCCTCAAGTTGAGCTTTGAGTTCATCAATTTTTCTATCAAAGAGTTTGTTTGTTCCATTGACTTAGTTCTAGCTTCTTTGCGGACTCACTAAGTTCTACATGATGCTTTCTCAAAGACTCATTTTCCTTTAGTAATTTAGCCACATAAATTGACAGCTCATTATTTCTTGTTATAATAGCATCAATGTCTTGTGTATTCATGACTAAATTACTTTTTCTCATTCAAGACGAAATATGTTTCTTCGTATTGTAAAGGGTTGACTCTTTGTCTCAAGTCGAGCTAAAGTGTTAATTTCAAAAGTTCACGGAATCGTGAAGTTCCGGTTTTTATGGTTTGTTAAGTTGAAAACTTTCTTCTTTACTACGAATCGCGATTTCAAGTGAAATGCAATATTTTCAAGATTTGAGAATTTGTTTGAAAGTTCATCAAAAGCCTTCTTATCAACCAAATCTTTTGTTTTGAAACACTTAATCTCGGACTCAAACCTCAGAATGTAACATTTATGAAAGACATGTTCAACATTATGATCAGGTTGTTTAAGTGCTTTAGAGATGCACTATGTTGAATGTTACAGGGTACCTCATTACATGACACCGCTCAATTTACATCATTATCTCGCATCCACAACATGTGTAACGAGAGTCACCGGACACGGATGTGTCAAGCTTATCAATCTCCGAGCCTCTCGATTCAAGTACACTCGATCCATCATCTCGTGTTTTACCCGACTCATCATTATATGTTGACTCGACATTACGCATTCAGAACAACACCCATTCTTTAACAGATACATTACCCAACTTATCACAACTATTTTCAACCGCACTGACACTCATTCACGTTTTCATCTTTTGTGTAACTTCCTCAATGTACTTCTCCACATTATCCATGAGTTGTATAGATGTCTCAATGAACACGCTAATTTCCATTCAAGTGTGTTTCTTGAAAGACACTTCACCATTTATGGTTTTCCTATAGGTAAAATGAATATGTATTAGGGTGTGTTTGTTTTTCGAAAAAATGTCTTACTAGCCTCTTACTCTTACCGAGTCAGAGGCAGTAAGAGGTGGTCAGACTGTAGGATCGTAAAACTAAAGATTCATGTGGTTCGGGGGGTCGGGGAAGCTCAAAGAATGAATAATACATGGTATTGTATTAGATAGAAGAAAGGGAAGATGTGTGTGTTTCTAGAGAGAAGAAGAAGAAACCACACACACCTTATTTTACAAGTGTGAACTAGTCCTTATGAATGAGTAAAAGAAGAAACTAATGCAATTCCCGTAATGACTTCACTTTAGCGAGGCTAACAATCTCTCCCCAAGTGATGTCATACGGGAGTTGCTTACAATGTTCCCTACAAGCAAAATTAAATACAAAAGATAAGCAACAGCTCCGAGAATGTCTTCATAGTCTTCAAATTTCATGAATCTTCTCAGGTGCTATCTCTTTACTTGCAGAAGAACAATACGAGCAAATCTAATTAGGGATTAAATCTGGCCTTTTTGCTCTCCCCTAATTCGTGCTCTCCCACAAACTGACAACCTTTCGATCAATTTCCGAATTCAAGAAGTCTTATGATAATTTCATGAATCTTCTCACCGCCATCTCTTTACTTGCGTGAGAACAATACGAGCATATCTAATTAGGGATTAACCGCCTTTTTGCTCTCCCTAATTCGTTGTCTCCCCAAACCGACAACCTTTCGATCAATTTCAATTCAAGAAGTCTTATGATAATTAAATTAGAACCGTCTTTAATCTTCTAACACGCAGCAAAAAATGTAGAAAAGATTGTCGACTCGACCTTCTTCAAGATTGTCCATTCGGGGGAATAAGGTATCAACATCTTCATCTCATCAAATGCATTCCAGTTATCTTACATATAACAGATCAGCCCATAGTGTACAAATGAAATGATAACACCAAAGTAACAAGTTGAAACACTGATCATCTTGAATTTGTTGCCCGAAATTGCTAACGGTGAATAAGGAAGAAGTACGTAGAAACAGACGAGAGAAGGATGTAGAATCAACCAATTTATGACAAAAATCATTAAATAAACCATTAAGTCCGTTCACGAGCCCGTTCACGTGAACTTGTTTTGCGTTCCTGATGTACACATTTCTCTCCCCTGATGGTTACGATTTATCGGAATCAGCATAAAATTGTGTACATGAAGCATTAACTGGAAAGATTCTAGCATAAATCATATCAGGCCATGAGAAGATGTCGATGAACAATACCATATGAAATTGTCTAACTCATTTTCAACCCCCTGTATCAAAATTCAATGGCTGTCTGTAGTAACCACATGTGAAGATAACCCAATATAACGAACTTGAGAATGAAGTAAAATCTTCCAGACTGGTTACTTAAGCTTCTACTATCCTTGTGAAAAAGAACGGTGTACCCAATGTACAAAACCTCTTGACATATCCTCAACTGCGTGAGACACCGAAGTGATAGCTACTTTGTGGGTTAAGAGAGAAGGAATCACAAAAGTAACTAGATAGCCAAGTCTTCATCACACTCAATATATGCCCAAACAAGTCATATTCGCGGAAGGGAAGAAAGAAAGAAGACGAAATAAGTAAACGCGCCCGTCAAATTTCACTTCAAACCCAAATAAATAATAACGAGTCATCTTCATGGTCATGATTAATATCTTTGAAAACTTAGTCGTGGAATAGTAACCTCGTGAAAATTCGTGAACCAGAATACCACTCTTTTTGCCAACGAAAATGCTAAGATTTACACAATGTAGTAAAACATTTTAGCCAAATAATTTTAGCATATCCGGATCCAAATCATTTTGCACTCAGCCACGCAGTCTGGTCCATTGAATTGTTTTAGCCTAGTCCAAAAGTTTAATATGACACTTCGGCTTGTTAAGCGAATTGAACCACCCGGGCCCAAAACAAAACACAGTCCAATCCACACTCAAAAGATATAACCTGGTATCAAAACGTTTTGCCCTAATCACACGGTTATAATTTGACTTAACCCTAAAAAGCACACATAACTTTATCCGCCTCTCTCTCCATGACTCTCTCACAAAAAAAAAGGCTCCTCAACCTTGTCTCTAGATCTGAATCTCAGCATAACTCCATCAAATAAAAACACACATAATCTCCTTCCATCATCAATAAATGCATTGATCAACAAATCATCTTGCTAATATTTCTCACAAACACATCCTTACCGTGAACCTTGTTGACCTAATATGTTTACACGAAGCTTACAAGAACTTCAAGATCTTTTGATAGGTCTCTGGTAGGTGTATGTTAACTGATTGTATTGTTGTTTTTTATATCAAACCGAAAGGAAAGGAAAAATGAAATGGAAAGTTTTGTTTTTTCTTTAAAGAGTTTCGGATATTAAAGAAGGTTAACTTCAACAATTAGATCTATGATGATGATTAATTCGTGTTTATGGACCTTCAAAAGTTCTGATATACACTAGTATTACAAGAAAAAAATGAAGCTGAGACCATTTAGTGTTTTTTCAATTAAGTTCGTGTCGTGTTAAGTGACAGATAAGAGTTGTGATTGGGTTTGTGGTTGTGTATGGAGATGGGATTAGAGATTTGGATTTGTTCATGTTGCGTATGTTGAGGCTGTTGTGGTATTTGGTTTTTTGTCAAGGTCAAACAGTCAAACTCTTATGCGTAAAAATATTTTGGTCTTAGGCGTAAGGTCAAACTGTAGTCAAAGGTCTTCATCTTCATCTCCACTTCTGGTCTTTACGCGTAAGAAAACTTTGGTCGTAAGTCTTATGCGTAAAAAAACCTTATGCGTAGAGTCTTGGTCGTTGGATTAGGCGTAGGAAGCTTATGCATAAAAAACCTTATGCATAAACATTTAAGCGTAGGTTCTTAGGATTAAGCATTCTTACGAGTAACTTTCCAAGCTACTCGTAAACAACTTGTAGATGAGTCCTTATGCGTAAAAGTAGGGTTTTGACCATTTGACCATTCTTCTGGTGACTTTTCCGACCATTTTCCGTGCATTCATGATAAACCCAGAAACTGACTGCAGAAATATCATCATATTTAACCTGTTTGACCATGAAACTTGAGCATTTGACCAGAAGACTTTCACGAGATGGACAAAACCAAGTCACAAAAGTGTATGTTACCAAAAACTGAATCTTGGACAAAAAGATACAAGAAACAGGAACTGGAAACTGCAAATAACTTGTTGACTTTCTTTGACCAATATGATACAGATATGTATGTAAACTGTTAACACAAAAAGGAGGATTTTTTTTTTCAGGACATAAAATTCGGTGTAAAAACAGGTTAAACAAATATTCAAACCACACAAATCTTTAAAATACACAACCTGGCTCGTTATACCAATTGTAGGATCGATAAAAACAAATGATTCATGTGGTTCGGGGGGTCGGGGAAGCTCAAAGAATGAATAAGACATGGTATTGTATTAGATAGAAGAAAGGGAAGATGTGTGTGTTTCTAGAGAGAAGAAGAAGAAACCACACACACCTTATTGTACAAGTGTCAACTTCCTACCCTCCTAGTTGGGACTAGGAGGTGTATTTATACTTAGACAAGCCTAACTTAGCACAAATGACTAAACTAGTCCTTATGAATGAGTAAAAGAAGAAACTAATGCAATTCCTGTAATGACTTCACTTTAGCGAGGCTAACACAGACATTATTGTTGTTTCTTTTTCCTTTTGAGTCAGACCCGGTCAGACATATAGCAACTTACTCAATAAGAGGTGGGAGGATTGTCTTATTGCCTCTTACTCGATAAGAGATTGAAGACTTGTGTTAAAATAATATATTTGATGGTTTATTAACTATGTTATATTTATGATAAAAAGTCTTGTTTTATATATACATAAGTTACTTATTATCACATTGTGTTGGTTTAATAAATAAATTGCAGAAACGAGCACTTAAAATCATTCGGACAATTATAAAAAAACAAACAACATTATTTCGTTCAGATTTAGGGTGTGTTTGTTTGATTAAGATGTTTCACATCTGAATCTGACTACCATATCTTACTAGTAAGAGGTGGCAATAATGTCTGAATCTGGATGAAAAAATGTTGTTTGTTTTTTTTAATTGTCTGAATGGTTTTATTTTTCTTTTTAATTATATATTAAACTATTAAAAATACGATTAATAAGTAGATAGTGTAAATTTGAAACAAAACATTTTTATCATAGATTTAACACGATTATAAATCATTAAATAAATTATCTTAATACATATCCAAATTTTAACATAATAATCGTCTTAAAATAAAACATAAGCTTTACGCAATGAAACAACAATTAAGTAACTTAACCAATACCAAATAATTTAAAACCTGGCTTGGCATAATTTGAAGATGAATGGGTTGAAGGCTTTTGAAGATAAATGAGTTGAATGGGTGTTAATAAGAGGTAGAAAATCTTTTCGCCACCTCTACGAGTTGTATATATTATTTCTACCATATCCGATGGTGATGAAAAACAACAAAGAAAACGTCTAATCGCTTTCATCGATAAGAGTAAAGAGGCTAGTAAGACTTAAAAATTAATAATAATAATAATAAACAAAAAATAAAACACGCCTTAAACTTTCTCGAACCACCTCATCGATAAAATACGATAATGATTCAAACTTAAAATATTTTAATGAAACAAACACACCTTTACTCCTGTAATAAAGTATTAAAGTGTAACATGATTTAAATACAGAGGCCCATTTCTGCGCGTGACTAACTCTTGTCACTATAGTTATCTTTCTTCCATTTTTGTTTTGTATGTTCTTGCTGACTAAGGTTATACACTTCGTGTCCTTCTAATTTATTTTATTTTGCTTACTTCAATTAAGGGTTGTATTATTTATACGGGATCTATTCCTCAGATCGACGGGTCATCCCCAGGCTAGTTTCCTCCTTCCTCTCTCTCTCTCTCACATACGGCTGTGTGGGTCCCTCCTCACATGCAATTTTTTTTTTTTTTTTTTTATATTTAATCACAGTAGTGTTTAAGAATATGATAATAGTGATTATTACAGAGTGTTTTTATACGATAGTGTTTTTAATTGTGTAGTGCTTTTATATAGATTTATTTTACGCTACTTTTTATAAATAAAGTTTATAAAAGTTTATAAAAAGTTTATAAAAAAGTTTATAAAAAGTTTATAAAAGTTTATAAAAAAAGTTTATAAAAAGTTTATAAAAAGTTTATAAAAAATTTTATAAAAATATATAAAAAGTTTATAAAAGAACGTAAAATAAATATCATATAAAAACACTACACAATTAAAAAACTATACATATAAAAACACTACACAAATAAATACACTATACATATTCCTAAACACTACACAATTAAATAAAAATAATAAAAAATAAATAAATAAATAAATTGGTACAAACATGTGGTGGGGACCCACAGCCGCCATGTAGGAGAGAGAGGGGGGATAATGACAAAAGACTTCTAAAATTATAAAGAGGGTTTAACTAAAATTATAGCAACCGTATGAATAACCCCACCCTCAATTAATCATGGATCGAACAACAGATATTGCATGTGCCACATTAAGAGCTCGCACCAACTTAGGCGTACAATATATCATAAAACATAAACTCTAGGCTCAGAAATAAGAGTTACAAAGTCCCTTTCACTTTGACTCAAAATTACAGCTGTAAAACCCCATAACCAACAAAAACAACTAATCAAGATAATTCGTGCATGAAAATAAGAAAAAATATTGCAAGGGTGGTGCCAACATTTAATCTTACAAGCTTGGGGTTGGTGTTTTACTAATGAAGTTTGATGTTGTATAAAATTAGTTTAGGTTTATACTCCGTAGCTTATAATAAATTAATAATAATACTATACTATATTAAAATGGAACATGCAAGTTAGATTATGCGGAAGTTTCTGTAGAAAATGTATTTTCAAATGTGTGATTAATCAAATCCTTAACTAAGTAAAGTGAATTAAAATTTGTTAAAATGTATAAGAAAATATAGGGGGTGTTTGAGTTATCTTGTTTTCTAGTCACACAAGCTTATTTGAATAGGAAAATTCCAATAACATCACTTTCTAGTGCTTCAAGGGAAGTTTTGATGGGGCTATTCAAGCCACAGTTTAGATGTTATGGAGATGAGTATGTTTTGAATACAAAACTCCTAGAAATAACACATGTGCTAAGAAAGTAAAAGTTCTTTCTAATTTATGGATCTTGCATATATAGGAATAGGATTGTAAAACCAACTTGGTTAGAATTGATCAATGATCCAATGTTAGCTTTATCTAAGTCTTTGTAATCCTTTTTCTAACTCTTTGCTATTTATTACAGTAATGAAAAGAAAAAACATGTTAGCTTATGACTAATTAAAGTTGATCAGCTCATTTTTTTTAGAACAAAATTGATCAGCTCATGTTAGTATGCTTATAAACCTCTAGAATTCAAGATTATTGATCTTTTTTCAAGTTCAAATAAACCTATAAACTTACATATTAAATTAATTCAAACACCAATATGTCTCGTTAATGCAAGAAAAAAAGTAGCAAAAATGTACTATGAAAAAGATACTAACAAAACAGGCATCTCAACATCATTCCATACAACTCAAAGTCATGTCTGTTTCAAAGGACACACACATACACACACTCATTGTTACATGAAACTTGAGAAGACACACGCATCTAGTCGTACGCGCGCACATACACACACTACAGTCCACAGCTAAAGCCTAAAGCTACAAGTTAATATAAAATATTACTACCACTGTATCATCATAGAGGCTATGCCATGAAAACGATGTATCCTTTAAAAGGAGGCACATGTAAACAAAAAGCTTCATTTGATGAGTAAATGAAAACCCTCTTTTGTTTAGGTGGTGTGATCTCCCACTCGATTTTTAAGATCCACATTGGTTTTATTTTCATTTGATAAGTCCTTTTCGTCTTTACTAATTTTCTTTTTTTATTGGTTAATTGTACATATGCCCTCTATTTTCTTATATAAGTTAAAATAGTTTCTAGATTTCCTTACACACTTAAATGTTGTAAAGTCCTCAATTTAAACACCTTGAACATATACGAGTCGTCCAACAAATTCTATTTTATGATAATCGATAAGTTAATTGAACTAAAAAGGGGTTGAAAGTGCATAAACGTGAAGTTTTTGAACTTAATTAGAGCATTTTTGGTACATCTATCTATCCAAAAAGCTTTTGTCATAAGGAAAACTATAACTAAAAACATTTCAAATGCGTAAAAGTTTTTGTAGAACTTTTCTTGTAACTATAGTGGTAAAATGATTGTAATAGTTTTCAAATGACTTGAGTAAACTCATATTATTCAGGGAAATAAGTATTTTACTCCTATAAGAAAAGGTCTCCCGAAAGTTTTTGTTGGTAATTCTCAGTACAAAACAAACGACAAATTCGACAAACGAAACGAAAGCTTTATTCAAAATACCAAACCAAATTACAAAATCAAATTCAAAGATAACAACACAAAAACTAATTCAAAAGGTACCAAAGTATTATTCAAAAAGTACAAATAATTCTAATGCTAATGATATCTATTTATAGGCAAAACTAACCGTCATAGATTAGTTTCCAAATTCCAAACAAACTTGTAGGACAAGTCACACAAATTACCAAATAACCCCTAAGTTTAAGTCACTTTTTTCTTAACAATCTCCACCGTGACTTAAACTCCTCCACCTGCTTCAAATCAAATTCAAAGTTTCAAACGCTAGCGATACTAGCCAAATTCAAATCAAATGATCGATTCCCAAAAGCAATAAAAAACAAGTGCCGATGACTTCAAAACGAACAAACAAACGTTACCGACAAATTCAAACTCGGTCAACCAAACAAACAAATCGGCTCAAACGATCATCAACAAAGACAATCAAATTCGGGAACCAACTTCAAAAGCCCGACGAACGAAGATCCAAAATTTTCAAACTCACAAATTCCCAATGATCGAACAAATTCCAAACGACCTAAAAATAATTAAGTCTTCAAACACCAAATCGATCTTCAAAATTCAAATACCAAATTCAAATTCTAATGACCCATTTAGGTAATAAGAATTACGGTCTTCAAACTCCAAATCAATCTTCAAATCCCAAATATCAAATTCAAATGACCCACTTATTTGATAAAATTACTGTCCAAAATCAAATACAAACACTCAAATAACCTAAACATAAGTTTGTCTTCAAACAAGTTGTCATTAAAAATTCCAAACGATTCGATACCAAATCTGCTCAAACGAAGTCTTCAAATAATAATAAGTGATCAAAAATCTGATGAATATGATCGATCAAACAATTACAAAAAAAAATTCAGAACCCAAACAAACAATCGATATACGAACAGCAAGACAAACGAACACGAAACAAAATTTTTTTTTTCTTCTTCTTTTTCTTCATGGCTAAACAAACCTAGCTCGGATAGCACTTGTTGGTAATTCAAAGTACAAAACAAACAACAAATTCGACAAACTAAACGGAAGCTTTATTCAAAATACCAAACCAAATTACAAAACCAAATTCAAAGGTACCAACACAAAAAGTAATTTAAAAGGTACCAAAGAATTATTCAAAAAGTACAAATAATTCTAATGCTAATGATCTCTATTTATAGGCAAAACTAACCGTCATAGATTAGTTTCCAAATTTCAAAAAAACTTGTAGAACAAGTCACATAAATTACCAAATTTACCAAATAACTCATAAAGTTTAAGTCACTTTTCTTTTCTTAACAGTTTTTATGAACAAAAAAAGCTTTTGTTCTACCTTCTATTAGAGATGGTTTAAAGTCATATATCTCTTTTTTCTTTTTTTCTTTTCATCCCAATCATTATAAATCAATAAGAATTAAGTAGTGAGGTAGTAATATGTATAACGCACTTAATTAGGTAGCAAATCTAACTCGCATTTAGTTAACCTTTCAGACTTTCAGTTATAAAAAGGAATACTCAAGTTACGTTATACTCCGTAACTAATCAAACTTTTAAAAGTAGAAATAGTCATAGTTATACACAAACGTACAATTATGCATATGAAACTTTATCTTGAAAGTTAATTATTTTAGAATTATAATACATTAAAGTAAAAGGAAAAATATATATATATTCATTATAACGTGTGCAGTATACATGCATACATTAATGGAAAATAATGGAACTTGGTTGCCACTACATTGTGAGTTACCTATTGAGTCTTTTCTATATTGGGTTTAGTTTAAGATGCTCCTAGTTTCCACATCATTTTGGTAGCTAGGCATCATTGTCTGTTGTGTAATACCATTGTTTGCCACTGTAGATCCAGAAAAGTTTGTGTACCTCTCATGAAAGTCACTATGTAGTTTATCACATGGGGGGTTACAGGTTAGAATAGTGATCTATACTCATGTTTATTGAATAAAAAAATTATCCTTATAAAAATGATATAGCTAAAAGAAAGAGATGGTTTTTAACAATCTGTTCTATTGTTGTCTTGCATGGTAACATTCACACAAATTATGACTAAGCCGAGTACAAAGTTGTACTCAGCTCGTTAGTTAAGGTCCATTTTATCCCTATCAAAATAAAGTAAGATAAAGTCCAAATCATCTCATTATGTGTAAACAAATACAGTAAAACCTCTATAAATTAATAGTGTTGAGACCGGGATATTTTATTAACTTAGCGAGATATTATTATATCGATAAATTAATAATTTACTTAGTATTAATTTAAAGAGTTTTTACGACGACAATTAAATTTTCAAGTCTAATATACTAATGGCTGAATTCTGATATCTTTATTGTAGGCGAAAATTAAATTTGAACAACAAGTTCCATTTAATTTTATTAATTCACATTCAAACTTTATGAAAATAAAATTAACACTTTTGTTGAATATCTGGTAAGACAACGCACCGACTCTTTAGTCTAATAAAAGATTTTAAGATAAACTCAATGTATCTTTGAAGTTCAACAAAAATAAGTGACTATGGATTCATTTTTACTAAACAATCTTAGGATTTTGAAGTGTATTTCACACACACATATATGAAATTTTTAGTAATTATTAATTTAAAGTTTTAGTGGACTAATATATATACTGTTGGGGTTTCAAAAATTATTATCTTATTATTTTATCGATTGTATCTAATTTAGACAGGTCCCAAGGTGGGACCGACAAATTATTAAATTTATCGATGTTATTAATTTATCGAAGATTAATTTATAGTTTTATCAGATCGATTAAATGGCACCGAGATCAAGACGTCTCTAACTCTCTTTTAGTAGATTCATTGTTACTAGTAGTTGCAAATTATGTATTATAGCCTAAACTTTTTAATAAACGAATCCATTTTAAGAGCAGGAGTGACGGTGGTGCCAAACTTGGTGCCAACGAGTTTGGCGACGACTTTGGCGCAGACTGCTACTCTGTCACGCCAAGAGGCCTCGCTACCAAAACTAATGACCTTTTTTTTTTTTTTTTTTTTTTTTTTTTTTTTTTTAAATAGCCATTGCATTTAAAAATAGAAGTTGATTTCAAAGTTTCGTAGAGTCTTGAAAGCTCGTGGTTAAAACTACTAAACCGAAACTTTAGATTAACCAAAACATGAAATACATAATAACCTTAAACATTAAAACTATGGATGGATCCCTAAAACAACATAAAAACATAAAATACATAATAAAACTACTAAACACTTAAAAAACGAGTCATCCGAGTCCAAACCATCATCACTTGTTGGCGGAGAATAAAACTCCCCATTAATGTATCGACTCTCCATTATGTCGAAAAGTTGTCTTGAGGCACTCGGCCTCCCGTGTTCTTCTTCACGCGCGAGCGGTACACTTCACGTCCGCTTCTTGCAGATCTCTCTCGACGCTTTCTTCATCTTGTTCAAACCGCCGAGGGAAGCCTCACTTAACCCGCCAGGAGTTTTGAAAATCCACCGCGGACCGCTCGGTGGACTTGGAACAATTCGAGAGACGGATGTTTTCAAACCCCACCGGAAGACATTTTCGGTGGTGTTGAGTAAACTTCAAACTCAGCGAGTTGGAAAGTTGGTTTCCGACAAGTGATCGTCTTGGGAAAATGGTTTCCAAGAACTTCTCCGGTTGGAATTCTCGAGAAAAGTCTTTGCGAGACATTCTTTTGTGTGTGAATTGTGTTATTTGTGTGTCAAACTAACGCCGGTATGATAGTATATATAGAAAACTTAACCGTTTGAATTTGAATTTAAAATTTAAAATTTGAATTTAACCCGCCCAACAGAGCAGTTTTTGAATTTGAATTTAACGTTTAAATTTGAATTACCCTACCAACAAGATCTTGGGTTTTGAATTGAATTTAACGTTGAAAACCACCTTTATAAAAAATAAAAATAAAAATTGAGTTTCGCACCGTAAATTCTCGCGCCAACGGATCTTCGTAAATGTGGTATACAAACGTTTTTCCTGCCAAACTCAAAATCGGCCGACGCTAGGGTTTAGCGAGCAAGACCACACTTTGACACCACTGTACTCAGGTCTTTAACCATGACTTGTTCCAGCAACAATTAACACAGAAAGAAAACACGCAGGCCAAGCAGCTTTAAAGGATATCGAGAAATGGGATATGCAGCCTAGCTAACATAGTGACTGAGTCAACTGTAGTAAGCCGTCAACTTCAACTTGTATCTGGGGCTACCCATTTTGTACTCCATATATGGTTAAACAAGATCACATTCACATTCCGATTTAAAATCTGTTTCTCACTAACAAAGCTAGTATTAAACTAGATTGCCCTTTTTGTTATATATGTATGCATGCATGATATATTTACTGATATTTGGTCGAAAAATAGCAATACACTTTTTAAAATGTACATATTTGGTACGTGAACCTTTTTTAAGTTGTAGAAATGTAACGAATTTTTATAAGTATTCTAATTTGGTACATGATAATGACGTATCGCATCATAACTGTTGTCACATGTCAAACTTTCAGGTATTACACGTCATCATCACGTAACAAATTAAAAGAATTATAAAAATTATTTACATTTCTTCTACTTAAAAAAAAAAATTTAACGTTCCAGATTCGTATATTTGTGTCGTGTGATATGTGTGTCGTGTAGATTGTAGAAAGGATATATCTTGGTGAATAAAATACTTTTCTACAATGCGCCTAGGGATCTCAGCATTCTTCTCTAATAAATATATGTGTGTTTGTTATAATATAAGATATTATTGATAGTGTTTTTGTGATTATATAATAAGATTTTGTGTTTTTTTATAATAAAATATGGCTTAAAGAATAAGGTAATATTACATTAATTTTTATGGATCTTAAGATAGGCTTATGTTTTAACCTATCATCTAACACTCTTTTATAGTTTAAACATGAGGTAGATGTACAAATTCGATAGAATGCTGAAAGCACCTTCTTTATCCCTTCTTTTCTTTTTCTCCTCTTCATTGTAGTTCGTTTATACGGAGATGGACTTTTGTTTAACGACACAATTGTAGATTGCTTCACGGCTTCATCCATTTTTATGACGTTTGCTACTTTTTTACGTTATAACTTGCTTTGCCTTTAGGAGGGAGCTGCAATTTGGTGGTCAACTTTGTTGTCAACGACAATGATCTTTAACAACAAAAACAATTTGATGAGGAATGAAAAAATATGATAGGTTGAAGTTAATTCAACATATTGTATATGTTTTGACGGCCATGGTTTAAGGTTTATACATTGAAGACGAAAAACAAAATCCTAAAAAAAAAAATTTGAAAAACGTTGGAGCCCTCAGGATCACCGGCGACATGCCGATGACCGAATGATAACAAATTTTGTAGATGGATTTTACTTAAAGCTTGGATAACATGTAAGATAAAAAATAAGACATTATTGATTGTCTTTTTTTATGATTACATAATGAGATTTCGTGTCTAATTATAATAGAATATGGCTTAATAAATAAACTAACATAATCTTAAACCTAATGAACCCTAAACCTTTAGGTTGGGCTCTAAGATATCATCTTTTTTTTCCGAACAACTGAGATATTATTAAAGAAAAGAAACTAGCAAGGTGTTAGAAATTACAATGGCGATTGAAGCCAATCATTCAAACTGTTACAAAGGTTCCTCTATATTTAAGCCAAGAAAAACAAACAAGACCAGTAAAATAAATAATATCACATTTCCTCATTGATTGAGAGTTGAAGGTGATATTGTTTCTAAAGCGCCAAAGACTCCAACAAGAAGCAGCGAAAATAGAGTAAGCCTGAGATTTTTTGTTCTTTGAAGCATGCCACGAATCAAACCAGGTAATCCATTGTTCATAGGAGCTAAAATTTGGAAAAGAAATACCAGACCAAGATTGAACAATGCGCCAAATTAAGCAGCCGTGTCCCATGTGAAGAAGGTATGGGCATTCGATTCAACTGACCCATTACAAACCATACAAGCTATCGAATCCATGTCTAAAACACGGAAGATAAGTTTAAGCGGGTAGTAAGTCTATCTAAGAACATCCGCCACATGAAAATATTTACCTTCTTAGGAATCATCTTGTACCACCGTGTGCTAGGAACAAGCGAAGTAAAGGAGTATTCGTCAATATGTTTCCTAACCATGTTCACCAAGAAAGAGCCATCAATGGAGAGATTCCAAACACAAGAATCTGAATTAGCCATATGGTCACTATCTAAGTTAGCAATGTCGATAACGAGCTTATCAAATTCGATCTTCGTTCTACCCATAGTAATTGGCCTACTCCAATCCCAATCCCATGAACCATTAACAATACGATCACATATAGAGCATTCTTTATTGATGGCAAGGTGGAATAATCTATTATATCTAATATAGAGAGGCTCATCTCGTAACCAAGTATCCTTCCAAAATCGAATAAACGAACCATCACCAATTTTAAAGTGAATAGAATTAAGAGGAACAATACCACTCGAGTGAAGGTGATTAATAGTTCCAACAAATTTTTCCCAAACTCCATTCAGATAGTAGCTTCCAAAATCCAAACCTGCTTCCTCACCATGTAAAGCTTTAATCACTTGAACCTAAAGAGCCTTTGGAGAATTAAAAATGCGCCATCTCCATTTCAATAAGGGAGCTTTATTGAAAGCTTTAAGGCTTCCAACGCCTAGGCCACCTTTTTCAAAGGAGGCTAGGATATTCGACCATTTAACCCAAGCAATTTTCTTGTTATTTTCATGAACACCCCAAAAGAAAATAGCGCGCAAGCTTTCAAGAGACCTAATAACTTATTCAGGGGCTTTGAAAATAGAGAAATAATAGATACCAAGGCCTCCTAACACTGACTTGATGAGAGTAAGACGACCTTCTATGGAAAGGAGGTTATCTTTCCAACTCGACATTCTAGCTTTAAAACGATCAATGATGGTTTGCCAACTCGCTATACGACTCATATTCGATCCGATGGGTAAACCAAGATACGAAAAAGGGAACGCACCTGCTTCACAACCAGTACATGTAGCCATGGAGGCAATTTCATTATGTGAGATTCCAACTCCAAAAACATTCGATTTTTAGATTTTAATCTTTAGACCAGAGGCTATGTGGAAAACGTTGAGGATTCGAATTATGTTTTCCATATCTTTTTGGTTTCATTCAGAAAGGATGATGACATCATCAGCATAGAAAAGATGGGATAAATGAATTTTTGAGAAGTTAATTTTAACACCATGAAATATATTAGCTGCTATAACATCATTAAGGGCCATATGAAGACCTTCAATGACTATAATAAATAAGAAAGGAGACAATGGATCCCCTTGACTCAAACCACTCCTTAAAGAAAATTCCGAAGTAGGACTCCCATTAATAAGAATAGAAGTTCTAGCTGACATTAAGCAATTTTTAATCCAAGTGTGCCATCTGATTCCAAAACCCAGCTTATCTAGAATATAATCAAGATACTTCCAACTGACAGAGTCGAATGCTTTTTCAAAGTTAACTTTAAAAAGCATTAGCTTCTTTTTACGTATCTTGTACCAATCAACAATATCGCTAAGAATAAGAGGGCCATATAAGATTTGTCGACCCGAAATAAATGCAGATTGCTCGGGACTAATGATTGAATCAATGACCTTTGACAATCTATTTGCAAGAATTTTTGCAACAATCTTGTAATGAAGACCAATAAGGGGAATAGTTTTGTAATCTTTGATAAACAAAGGATTAGACACCTTGGGAATGAGCATAATGCGGGCGGAATTTGCACCTTGAGAGAACTTTCCATTAGCGAAGAAATTATCCACAAACTCCTGAATATCATGCTTCAAAAGATCCCAAAATCTTTTAATGAACATGAAAGAATAACCATCCGGACCTGGAGCTTTGTTACTACCGCACTCCCAAACAGTTGTCCTAATCTCATCCATAGAAACAGTGACTTCAAGCGATTCTTGATCAGGAATGTTGAGTTGGTGAGCAGGTATGTAAGGCGGAAAAGAAACATGAGAATCATGGCAACTAAACTTCTCTTTGTAGAAATTAACGAAAACTTCTTTAATTTCATTTGGTTCGGTTAACCAAATTCCTTCGTGCATAATACCATGGATCGTTTGGGATTTTCTCCTAGAGTTAATGAGGCCGTGGAAGAATTTGGAATTTTCATCACCCTCTACTTCCCATTTAACTCTCGCTTTTTGGGTTAAGTCAATCGATTCAATCTTCTCAAGGTCATCAAGCTCTTTCAACCTGTTGGTACGAATACTTTTATCTTCATCAGTAGCATGGCCATCATCTATTTTTTGCTCCAAACTTCTTAATTCAGCAACTATGGAGTTTCTCCTACTTAACTCAATCTCTTTGGTGTGAAAGAACCAAAATTTAAGATGTGTTAGGAATTAGAAAATTCAGTCGTTAAAGAGTCGGTCACCTCAAGTATAAGCATTCAATAGAAAGCTCGTAGTCGTAGTTATGATATGTTAGTTAGTAGTTTGTTAAGTAACACCGTGGAGGACTGGACGGTCTTTACCCATCGTATGCCCGATCCACACCCGTAGGTGGCGTTTATTTGTAAGACACTATAAATACCCTCTACCTCCCAAGGTAGAGGGTTGGAGCTTCAATACTATTTTTCTTATTTTCACATAGTTCCCAACTCTCTTCCCTTTCTCTCTCTAAAACTTTCTCTCTCTAAACTATCTTGAATGCCCCATGTTGATTATGGTTTAGTGTGTTTGTGAAATCCCATATCTTACAATTGGTATCAAAGCCAGGTTTGATCACTCATCTTTCATGCTCTTTGTTTTGGTGGATTTCATAAGGTTTTTGGGGTATTAAGTGTTTAGAAGAGTTTGATTCATTTGGATAAATTCTTGTGTTAAACTTTGAATTTTGCTTGTATTTTTGTGTTTAGGATCATCATATGTGTTTATGTTTTAAATTGGAAGGTTTAAATCATTGTGGTTTGGTTGTTTTTGATTGATAAAGTGGTTATTTTTGAAGTTTGTAGAAGCGAGTTGAGTCTCGGATATCTTGTTCCTCAAAGCGAGTTGCTTTGTTATTGGATGCTAGTTGGCATATGCGACTTGGCTATTTAGCGAGTTGATTTTTATGCGACTTAGGTTCTAAGCGAGTTGTTTCGTAGCGACTTGAGTTCTTGCGACTTAGCTATTGCGAGTTTGTGTCTGTTTGCATGACTTGGCCATTAAGCGAGTTGATTGTCTTCGCGAGTTGATACTAAAGAGAGTTGGCTATTTAGCGACTTGATTCATTAAGCGAGTTGATTGTGCTGCGAGTTGATACTAAAGCGAGTTGGCTATTTAGCGACTTGATTCATTAAGCGAGTTGATTGTGCTGCAAGTTGATACTCAAGCGAGTTGGCTATTTAGCGGCTTGACTCAATTAAGCGAGTTATGTTTAGCTACTTGTCTATTTAAGCTTGTTACTTCTTCGTGATACATTCTTACGGTTGTTCTTTTGGTTTAGTAAAATCCCGTGAAAGAATCAATTTCTGGTTTAATCAAAGAATTGTAAAATCCGCACAACTTGTAATCATGGCAAACATCGCTCCTACTATTGTCTCTTCCGTAGCCGAGGACGTTCAGCAGGTCGATACTCGTCCACCTATGCTTGACAGAACCGATTATGATTCATGGGCTCAAAGAATCATAATTGCATCGCCTTGGAAAGGAAAATGGGGTCAACATTCTCAAGTCAATCGATGAAGGACCTTATCGGGTCGAGACTACTAGAGACTTAATTGATATAGTGCAGATGGAACAATGATATATGGAATAGATGCACTAAAGACATATGATGAGCTCGATGATAAGGAGAAAAGAGATTCGATGTCGATATCGTGGCTTCTAACATCATACTTCAAGGTCTTCCAAAGGATATCTACAAGTCGATCAATCACAACACCGAAGCCAAGGCGGTGTGGGATAATGTCAAGATGCTTCTCTCGTGTTCGAATTAACTGTTGAAGATAGAGAATCACAACTATATGATGACTTTGAGCACTTCAAGATGAGACGGATGAGAGTGTCATGAGTACTATGAGATTCCATAAGCTTTGAACGATATGAGGAACATCAAAATGACCATGCCAAACATTCACCGAACTCAAAGTTTGCGAACAACATGAATCCCGAATGGCACAAGTTTGTCACCTCCGTGAAGCTAACCAAAGGATTGAAGAATACTAACTATGAGAAACTCTATGCTTTCCTTCTTCGAATGAGAGGCATGCTATGTTTGAGAAAAGGATTCTCGAGCGCTCAAAACCAATCGTGGAGAATCAAGCTCACCTAATGATTCTACAACTTTCTACACCAATATTGGTATTACCACCAAGGCATCTCAAGTCATACCTATGGGTACCGGTAATCACAAACTCATTCCCGATCCTATGTTCAAACAAGTCGATGCCGATGCACACGTGAGAAACTTCATTAATCAACCTGCTCTCCTAATTAGTCAAAACATGAACTCTCTCCACACACCAATAATAATCTTAAGCGCATCCAATCCACACAATCAAGCCATCATCATAGATGGAAGGTTATGGTGCAACAAGACAAGAAAGGCAAGATTTAACTAGGAAGAGGTGGAGTGGTAGAGGATATGTAGCAAATCGTAATCGGGAAGGAATGGAAATCAAGGACAAGTTAAACCAATCAAATGCTACAACTGTGGTGGTGAAGGACACATTGCTAGGAACCGCACATCTCCAAAACGTCCACGTAATGCGCAATACTTCGAGATAAGATCCGCTTGTACAAGCTCGGGATAATGGTGCCGCTGATGAAGAGGAGTTCTTTGTTTCTTCGAGGGCAATGCCAAGACCTATGATGCGATGTGGATGAGCGACCAATTTAGGAGATAGGTCACAATCATCGAATGCCTTTCAAGTCGCCGATTGTGATGCATACGACTGATGTGGATGATGGACCCATCGCACACACAATTTTTATGGCTAGCATTTCTCCAATGGTTTCTCCTAAGGTCTCATCTTCACCACAAGCTGGTCCATCCAAAGACAAACTCATCTCGAGGTATTAAAACTATACGATGATGCCGATGTGCAAAAGATGCATGACAAAGTACAATCAATCGAAACTATTGAATCAAATATTGAAAATATGGTAATATCATTGTTGTCCCATATGATCAATATGTGAAACAAAGTGAAAGTGAAGTTGTACCAAGTGATGCATCTTCGCGCATCAACAATGACTATGTTTTGATGAATACACTACATGTGCCTCGATGATTCTGTTATCTCGAACTTAATGCTTATAAAGAACGTGTTGTTATTTATGAACAACGAGCTAAGTTTGAGTTAATCACTCGTGAGCGTGAGATGGACGACCAAATGCGCATAACTATTAGACAAAGTAAGTTTAGAAGAAGTATTAAAACAAGAGTTAAACTCCTTACAAGAAAAGCTTTTTAAAGCGCTAAGCAAAAACAAGAACTTCAAGAAAATGTTAAGATGCTTAAGCAAGAATTTCGTACTAAGGAATCAAAACTTTGAATGATTTTCTAATCTAAAACCTTGAAAAACAAGATTGAAAATAAGTTGTACGTACAAGGAAATACCATTCAAATCGCTCACTTAATCACTAAGCACGTAGTTTTAAGTGATAAGCATAGTACTCCCTTGTTGAGGAACCAAATCCAGAGGTCATTAAAAGGCTAAAAGTGCTCATAAGGTAATCTATGATGGTAATGAAATCCTTAAGCCTAGACGAAACCTAGTTGCGTTGAGTGCACCGAGGAAGATAGAAAATTAGATGATGCATCTAGGGAGAAAATGAATAAGAAGCTAGATGATCCCGAATGTAAAAAGAATAACATAATGATCAAACCCCATGATTACAAAAGGAAAATTAGATTTCCTTAAACATGTTTAAGCCTCAAACTTTGCTAACACCGAACAAGTGTTTTGGAAAAAGGACTTAGATAAGCAAAAGTCGAAAATATTGTTGAAACAAACCCTCCCTTAGGAGAATGCTGCAACAACCGTGTATCCTCCCAATACACCAATGCATTTAGTTCCTAGAACTATTGCCACTAAGAGCAAGACCTTAATCATCAATATGTGATATTTTCAATTATTTGTTGATTTTGAGAAAACTTGTAAGAAAAGAATCACACCCATCGATAAGCGAAGGGAAAGGGGTTTGAACAAACAAAAATGTTACTTAACTCAAGTCATGCCTTTCTTTAAACAATTAAAAGATCACTTTGAGAGTCTTAAAAGGGATGGATACATATATTAAAGGGATGGAAAAGAATTTGATGCAATGATAATTGAAGTTAGTGACTATGAGCGGGCATTAAAATATAATGAAATTGAGAGGAAGAACTTGCATACCTTAAATGAGAATCGATTTAATGTATCTCTCAAGATGTGTTTTATATCGCTACTAATTGCTCTATTATCGCTTCTCAATTTCATGAATTATCTCATTATGTTGAAAGTCTCCCATGATCGTGTCATTAAACTTGAAATCAAAACTATAAACTAAGTGATAAAATTGAACAGGATGATCACGATAATTTGGTAAAACATTTTCTAAGCTAGAAGTTGAACATTTTGACTTGCAACTAAAATATCAACATCTTAAAGAAAATGTTAAAACCTCAAACATCAAGATATCCTCGGATGTTCCGAGTTTGATGCGCTTTTGAACTAAACAAGCGTGACGAACAGATTCAAGCTCACTGTAACACGATCGAAAGTTGAAAGCCCAAATCTCTCAATTAAAGGGTGAAAAGAACAATATGACTGGCTCCCAAATGCCTCCTCCTTTAGATTCTCGAATTCTCAAAATTTTCATCTTCAAAACTTGGTTAATGCCTTACAAAAGGAAAATGAAAGTTTTCTAGAAGAAAATGAAAAGGTTAAACGTCATTTCAATGAGTTATTTGAGTCAATTAAAGTCATCAGTAACAAAAACAACGAAAAATAACCTCGTTGCAAAAGGAAATTGAGAATCTTAAGAGTCAGGTAAAAGGGAAAATGCCAATGACCAATGGGGAGAATGGTGCTTCAAAAGGGCATGTCTATAATAAATATGCTTTGTCTGTGAAATATGTTCCTCCTCATCTTAGGAATAACAAACTGGCAATTCAAACATATTTCTCATATCTTAAGGACAACCTAGAATGTCTCCGTGAGATTGTAGAAGAGGATAAGTTAGAGAAACCACTTGATAATGCAATCGGTCATGCATGCTTATATGCCAAACGATCTCAAGAACTTCTAGAATGCTTAATTACAATATGCCCTAAAACCTTAGGTGAGCAAGTCAATTCCTTGATACCTTGTTCAATGCCTAGTGCCAAGCATGCAAGTCATTCAAAGCTAAATGTTATGAACGTGAACCTTAGTGTGCCTTCAAGTAGTTCGATTCCAAATCATAGTGCTAAGAATGTGAACTCGAGAGTGCCTCTAGAGTTCAAATCCCAAAGACTTCTCTATGTTAAGAGAGTGAACTTTAATGTGCCTTCAAATAGTTTAGATCCCAAAGACATCTAAGCGAGAAAATGTATAAATTAGCAAAACCAACTAATGTTCCCATTCCTCTACAGAGTAAACAGTGACATTAAAGCGGTGGTCAAAGTCTCAAGACAATACAAGGAATGATAGGACCTCGCAAGCTAAGATTGTGCATTGGAAGAAAGTAGAAGATCAACCTAGGAACTTTATGTTTGAGTCGAATAAAACGAATCGTGTTGATTCTAGTATTAGCCATAGGCGTCATCGTAATTAATTCAATTCGATACTATTTGCAAACCCCGTAATGATGTCTCGCTGAATTACATTACTAATCATGAATGTGGTGTGAATGCTTTGTCTAATCTTGTCATATCCCCATTCAATAGTGTTAATGCAAAATATCATGCTAAGAAGGCAAAAAGGCAAAGGCGAAAGAAAGTTAGAAAACAAGGAAACCCACAGAAGAACGTTTAGTAAGATAGGTTATCAATGGATACTGTTGGCCAAAGGTTAATCGACAATGCCCTCTAAAAATGGATGCCTCTTGGTAGAAATATTCCTTAAGAAGTGAACATACTTTGAATAGGCAAATACGGACACTAGTCTTGCATCTATTCTTAATGATTCCATTACTTCTATTTCCGATATGAATGTTTCTATTTCGATGCGGTGTTCCAATCACCGTTACTAACCAAATGGAACCCATTCTTGCATGGTGATCCCAATTATCCGCTTATCCATTCTTGTTTGTGTTCAATCAAGATCGCTCAAATCGCTCTCGTGGTACGGACTCAGTGTTCCAAGCATATATGATCGAAACCGGTCGCGACTCATGAACCGTGAGCAAATTCATCGGATCGTTAGATTCGGAAATGATCATTTCGTGCAATTATGGGCTATGGAGATTATGTTGTTGGTGAAAGTGTTATTCTCAGTGTATTATGTGGAAGGTCTTGGTCATAACCTGCTCTCGTTGGTCAATTCTGCGATTCTCGATCTAGAAGTAGCCTTGAGAAAACATACCGCTTCGTTAGAGAACTTGATGGTAAGGAACTTTTAAGAGGAACACGTGGTTCAAATCTATACACCATCTCTATCGAAGATATGATGAAGTCTTCTCCAATTTGCTTGTTGTCAAAGGCTTCAAAACAAAGTCATGGTTATGGTATCGTTGTCTCAATCACTTGAACTTCGCACGATCAATGATCTCTCCGAAAGGACTTAGTTGTAGGTTTACCTAGCCTTAAGTATGAAAAGGATCATCTTTGTTCAAAGATGCCAATTGGGAAAAAGCATGAAGTATGCCCATAAACCCAAACCTACAAACTCAATTCTGAAGTTCTTCATACAATTCACATGGATTTATGTGGACCCATGAGAGTCTGAGAATATCTTTGGGAAGAAATATGTGTTAGTTGTGGTTGATGATTACTCTAGATTCACCTGGGTCAAGTTCTTAAGGACAAAGGATGAAACTCCAGATATCATCATCAAACTCATCAAATAGCTGTTTGTTAACAAAACAGTTCGAATCATCCGAACAGACAATGTGTAAAATCCAAGATCCGGACTCAACTAGAGTGTATAATAACGATGATTGAACATGCACAGCGGAATAATAAGAACACAATCAAAGTTACCAACAAGGTTTTTCAAATAAAACTAATGATCCTCTATGGATCTTTACACCCTCACTATAGAGGTTTTTCTTGAATGTTTTTGGAAAAGTCATTTCTAATACAAACTATGATGTTCCTTTTATAGACAAGGAACACTATTCCCTTTATTGGGAAAAGTACAAGCATGCAACTAAAAGTACAAGCATGCAACTAAATAATAAATATAAAACCCATACGCATGCCCATGCTATCCTTGGGCGATCCACTAAAGCTAACCTCGGGCAAGACAATAATAAAGATGGGCTAACATATAAATAATAAAACTCATGCACGCCCTACATAGTCGCACGGCAGCAGAAACAAGGCTTCACCACTTCAACAGATTCCACGGCTTCAAGATTTCAATAGAATCCACGGCCAAGATTCATAGAATCCACGCTTCAAGATGCAAATAGAATCCACGGCTTCAAGATTTCACCGCTTCACTACTTCAAGAATCCACGACTTCAAGATTAAAGAATCCACGGCCAAGATTTCCACCGCTTCACTACCAAGAGAATAACTTCAAAGATAGTTCCTAGTTTTGTATGTTTATAGTACATCAAGAGAAACTCTTCTTGACAGTAATCCATTGTTTCACGATCGGTAGAATCAACTGTTTCACGTAATTCCCAACAATCCTCCCTAAACCGGAATTTAAATGATACCGATTGTAGAAGCTAAGAGGATTGAATCATTTAAGTTCCGTTTCGGATCTTAAATAATTTGAACTAGAGGATTTTTCTTTTTTTTTTTTTTTTTTTTTTTTTTTTTACCAACAAAGCTTCCCAACAATCCTTCCCAACAATCTTTAACACTTCGTAACCCGAGGATTGTACTCGAACATCAAAGAAAAAAAAATAATTTCATCTCTATGATGACCAACTTTGAAACACCAGATCTTTGCAGCAACAAATGACAACATGTACATCAAAACATATAAGTTTCATACTATTCTCATCACTTCCGGTGTGTTAACTCCGTGAGAGGTGAATCATTAAAATAATGGATTTGATGTCTCTTTACCAATAGCCATTACTACGGAGTAGCCAAATGTTTAAGTTCGAAAACTATGGTACATCGATAACTGGCTCGGTTGTTGGCAAACCAAGAACCATATAACGGATTTGATATGTCTTTACCGGAGCCGTTTGCTCGGGACTAGCCAACTCTTTCGATGGAATGCCGTCATCATCATGGTGAGTTGATTACCATTTATGGATTTCATGACCTTTACCACAAGCCATAATCTTGTGGGCTAGTCAACTCTGTGTCGAAAGACATGGTGAGATGAAACCATTAGGTGTGGTAATTAACCAACACCAAAACCTCAGAATCAAGAAAAGAAACCGAACACGACGGGTTAAAGTTTTTTTTTTTTTTTTTTTTTTTTTTACCACCAAAAAGAATAAAATACCAAAACATGTACAAGATACCATCAAGCAAGCAGAAACCAAAGACAATTGTAGTGTCGTAGAAACACTAAGCCTCCCTCAGCGTATGAGGATCCAACATCGCAAAATGGTTAGAATACAAAACAATACAACTATAAGCCTCCCTTAGGCTTATGCCTCCCCTCAATCAATGCATCTGAAAAAGTGTAATACCTGAATTTCTAAAATTCACAAAAAGACCAAAATAACCCTACAATTAAAAGTATGAAAATTAATTCAAAAGAGTACCAAGTAAGCTATGTAAATTCAGAGAATTTTAAGAAATATCTCACATGACCTAAATAAATATTAAACACTTTGTAAAGGTAGTTTTTATAGTTTATGATTTTATAAAAATTAGTTTTGTATTTTACATATTAGCCGAAAATATTAAAATAGTTTATAAAAGAAATAAAACTAAATAAAAGCCCAATATAATTTATATTATTAAAAGACCATTTATTTTAAGTCCAATACATATTAAAGCCCACAAGAAAAAATTGGAAAAGTATATATATACATATTATTCGGTTCACAACATCCCTAATTGCCGATTATACATTAACCGACCCCAAAACCCCTCACAAATCGAATTCTAGTTTCCAGAGGTTGGGACCATTTTTCTTGGACGAGATTCAAGGTATAGAAGGTGGGAAAAATAGTGATCGAGTTCCAGAGTTGCTGTTTTAGTCGTGGTGTGTTTTTGAAGGAATTAGGGTTTCGACAAAAGGAGGTTTTTGTGTTTTCTTGTTCTATCGATTCAAGCTCTTCAAGGGTATGTTCCTAATGATGAATTCAGTCCTATAAGTCGTATATAACATATACAAATTAGCCATGCATGATTTATATGTCGTATGAAATTATTTGGAATCCAAAACCCTAAAAGCGTATATAAATAACGATTGAGCTTATAATATTTTTAGAGATCATGAATTGATTTTTCCAAGTTGTTATATGTTATAAGACCCGAGTAAAATACACGTTTATGAATTTGAAGCTTGTGTGATTTGTTTTGGGTTTTTCTTGATTCAAACGCATAAAAGGAAAGGTTGTTAAAAGGTCGATTAGGGTTTTCATGAACTAGGGTTTCCTTATAATCATGGAAGGTAATTAATGAAGTAGTAATGATAAGCTAATGATTGGTGTAACCTAGGTTTAGGGCTTGCTTTTGAATTATGCCTAATCGGTTTTACACAAAAGTTGTGGGTTGGTTTTGTAAATATTGAAACTTAAAGGTTATTTTGTAAAACAGTAAAATACATGTACTAAACATATAAAATAAGTGTGGGGTTAAATGTGTAATTTGGATATTTAAAGGGCCATTCGAATTGTATTTAACCTAAAAGGGTATGTTTTGTAAATTCTAAAACCTTTGGGCTAAAAGTGTAAAATATGAAAATAGAAGGTTAGATCGTATAATTAAAGATGTTGAAGGTGCAACATGTAATTTTGGGTAATTATGGGTCAACATGTGTAAATAAATTACGTAAGGACACGCGTGAGTTTGAGTTAATTTCGTTTGAGTTTTAAAGACGTTCTAGGTCAAAGTGGAAGTCATTAAAAGGAGTAACATGTTAATTTAATGTGTATTTAGTAATATTTAAAGAGTAAGGGAAAACCCTAGAACCTTAATAGAAAGTTGGTGAATTAATGAGGTATAACCCTAAAACGTTGGAATTCCGTCTGTCATTAAAAATGGGAATGATCTGACAACTCTAAAAGTATTAATGAGATTAATCCGTTATACTAATAAGTATTAAATAAATCATAATCCGTGTAGATTCGTTGGAGGAGACGCGACGTTACATCTTCGTATTCGTTCATTCGTTTGTTTTCCTTTCAATTGCTTTAAGGTACGGATATTCTGACCTTTTCAGTAAAGGTCCCTCATGTTTCCCTTCTTTGTCATTCTCTTATGTTTATTAGGATTTCCTATGCCATTGCTATGAACCCTTTTCCGAATGTTTGATTTGTTACTTATCTGAACTTATGATCTAGTGAACTATGCCATATCTGATGTGAACTTTATGTTAAGAAGACTTTGATATGTGTAATTGATGAACTTTGCTATATTGGAATATGAACCTTATGATAAGATGTTATCGATAAGTGATATGAAATCTTTATGATGATGTATGATCGTGTCATTTATGACAATTTGTTTGACCTAAGTTAGTTTGACACCCGAGCCAAATATAACTAGTCATGGGGTTCCATGTCCGTATCGGTGATGCACCTCTCGATATGACTCTAGGCGATGAGTGATGTTCGCCACGCCCTTATCTGTATCTCATTATGAGCTCAAGTATATGTTATGGCCAATATTTGTCGTGGGCGATGGATGCATCCTAGATCCGCTCATTATCCGATATGATTTGTCCGGTGAATGATGTCGTGCACACGCGTCTTCACAACTTCGGGAGCTAGCTACTCCAAATTATTTTCCGAGATTATTTCAGATAAGTATGATGTATCGGATATGATATGTTCGGGCTCGAGGTAGTTAACTAAATCAGATTTGTTATTTATATGATAAGTTCGATTATGAATTGGTATGTTTAAATGATTATGATTATGTGCTCGGTTTATATTATGCTATTATATGTGTTTATGCTTTTGTATGTTCATGTGACTATAAATCGCTATGCTAAAATATGATTGCTATGATAAATATGATTCGCATCTTCGTCATCCGATGTTATGTTAGTTTCTCGTTATGTGAATTCGTTGAACTGTGGGATGATTATGTTAGTATGATAATTAGTATTCTATGTTTAATCAGATAGTCGATCGCTAATTTTGGGAACTTTGTTTATACGTTAGTGTTTTACGCCTATGTGACCGCCATGTTAAGTTCTCGCTTATGCTAATATTTGATCCGGGAAATGATTCAATTTATGATGGTGGTCTGTTAACTTGATAATTGCTATGCTATGTCTTTTGCTTATTTAGTTATAGTTTGTCTACTATGTTTCTATTTGTTTGTGAGACTGCCATGTTTTGGACTGCTATTTCCGCTGTTGCTTTAATGTTTTAAATGTGTTAAGTGAAGGTTAATTAATTTGTTGAATGCCATGTTTATTTGTTGGTAACTGTTTTGTTAGTCATCAGACTCTTCGTTTGGTTTATAAGTAAATGGTTTAACTGTTATGTGGTTGTTTGGATTTCTGTATATTTGTGCTTCCGCAGAATCCGGAAAGATCCTTTGCCTTTATTTCATTTTATTTTGTTATTCGTATATTTGTTTTGTTTTACTTTTGTTTCGTTATATCCATTCACTGGCTTTGTAAGCTCACCAAGACTTTTCTTTTCTGCAAGGTGTATTAAGCATTTCAAGATGAGCTTATGGGATAGCCGATCCGGGTTTGAGAGTAGAGTGAGAGCAAGACTTTACCATAGAGATCTTAGATTTATTTTGAAGTTTTATCTATTTATGTTTTCTTTTGGATATTTTGTAAAGGCTTCCGCTATTGTTTAGTTATTATAGTTCGATATGAAACCAGTTGTGATATCTTTACCCTTGTCTGCCTGGGTGTTACAATTTATGGTATCGAGCTCTAGGTTTTAGGACCCTTAGAGCTTAGGCTATGACCGTGAGAAGTGGGTAGACATTAGGTTTCCGTCTGCTCGTATATTTTTTCGATTCCTTTTGGTGGTCGCTCGGTTGACTTGATATTTTTTTTCCTTCACCGAATTGGCCTCCTTTGTTCGCAGATCGAATTTTGTTATTTTGTTTTCGCCGTCCGTTTGTCGATCGTTAGATGGAGACTACCCGTGGAGCCGAAGAAGATGGTGCCGACCGCTGCGTTCGCTGACGGTTCTGTCTTGGAGAGGTTCGTGAAGCGAAGCCACACTCGACCGCCGTCTTTGTCGAGACATCTGGATGTTGTTGGAGGAAATTGGATGGACCAACCAAAGGCGCAAGAGACGGAGACAAGATTCAACCGGTGGCCGAGAAGATTCAACTACTTCATATGGTTTGGCGCGACTTATGTCACTCTGATTCGTTTGTCATGCGTTTCAAGACGATTTGATATTCGGATAAGTGATTACGATCCGTATTGCTTTTCTCCGATTTGTTCGAACTCGGTGTGAATCGTGAGGTTTATCGTTTAGCATTCCGTATATCTCACTTTTCTTTCTAGATCGTTAGTAATAAGTCATGAGGAAGAATACGAGGTGGACTCGGATTTGGAATCTACTGCCATCGGTAGGTTTAATCGACACAAGAATAGGAGTTTCGTTTCGATTTGTTACTCTCTTTATGAGAATTTTCTGACGTTTGATTTTGAGCTAGGCCCTTTTGTTTTCATTTGACGTTTGAATCTAGGATTTTTAAGTTTTGTTTTGGAAGATCATCTTGAGACGATTCTGCGAATTTTGTTTGATTAAGGGAATAAACAAAATTTGATAATATAGTTCCTGTTCGTTGTTTTCTTTCTGATAGATTCGTTGGGTTTCCGTTAGTCCTCATAAGTTTCGTCTGCTATTTATTCTCTTAGTGTTGTTGTTTAATTACCGCTTGGATGAAGTATGGCCATCATGATGGTATACTCATGTGGATCTGGTTTGTTATAGTATGTTACTTGCTATCTGCGTATTATCTGTATGTGGTATGTTTTGATTTGATATTCGCTATGTGTTTTGTCATGACCGAGACCAAATATAATGACAATAAGAACTTGTTATGTGATGCAAGTATTATGGACTTTGATCAACGTAATAATACCGAGATCACATAATCGAACTTATTGAAGGTATCTGACGTCGGGAAATGCCCGTGATTGATGTGTAGAGACTTTGATTGGTATCTGTTATTTGGAGATTTTCATATTCGCTTGAATTCGTATCTATTTGTGCGATTTTAAATCGATATTTGTTTCATATAAGTTTTGTACGCTTGTATCCGAAGTTGTTATGATGTGCGTGACCCTCTAGATTGCTATGACTATCTTAACCTTATATGTCTTCCCATATTTCGCGACTTTTGAGGTCGATAGGATTTATTTCTGTCTATACATATGATGTCCTCATCATTTGATATATGAATAAGTTAGAATTTGTCGTTTGATTTTCTCAAGGCGTCTCATACGTTTCTACGCCATTATTCTAATGAGTATATAATTATCTATTATAAGTATTTGACTATTTATTTGATTTCTGAATACGTATGAGATTGAATATTCTGATAAGAAATCATTCGTTCCAAGATAAGATTAATGTTCGATATATTCTTAGAAATTCGAAATCCAATTGTTTCAGCTTTCTGTTCGTCTTGTCCAATTTCGAGGACGAAATTTTCTTTTAGAGGGAAGAATTGTAATACCGAATTTCTAAAATTCACAAAAGACCAAAATAACCCTACAATTAAAAGTATGAAAATTAATTCAAAAGAGTACCAAGTAAGCTATGTAAATTCGTGAGAATTTTAAGAAATATCTCACATGACCTAAATAAATATTAAACACTTTGTAAAGGTAGTTTTTATAGTTTATGATTTTATAAAATTAGTTTTGTATTTTACATATTAGCCGAAAATATTAAAATAGTTTATAAAAGAAATAAAACTAAATAAAAGCCCAATATAATTTATATTATTAAAAGACCATTTATTTTAAGTCCAATACATATTAAAGCCCACAAGAAAAAATTGGAAAAGTATATATATACATATTATTTGGTTCACAACATCCCTAATTGCCGATTATACATTAACCGACCCCAAAACCCTCACAAATCGAATTCTAGTTTCCAGAGGTTGGGACCATTTTCTTGGACTAGATTCAAGGTATAGAAGGTGGGAAAAATAGTGATCGAGTTCCGAGTTCTGTTTTAGTCGTGGTGTGTTTTGAAGGAATTAGGGTTTCGACAAAAGGAGGTTTTGTGTTTTCTTGTTCTATCGATTCAAGCTCTTCAAGGGTATGTTCCTAATGATGAATTCAGTCCTATAAGTCGATATAACATATACAAATTAGCCATGCATGATTTATATGTCGTATGAAATTATTTGGAATCCAAAACCCTAAAAGCGTATATAAATAACGATTGAGCTTATAATATTTTTAGAGATCATGAATTGATTTTTCCAGAAGTTGTTATATGTTATAAGACCTGAGTAAAATACACGTTTATGAATTTGAAGCTTGTGTGATTTGTTTTGGGTTTTTCTTGATTCGAAACGCATAAAAAGGAAAGGTTGTTAAAAGGGTCGATTAGGGTTTTTCATGAACTAGGGTTTCCTTATAATCATGGAAGGTAATTAATGAAGTAGTAATGATAAGCTAATGATTGGTGTAACCTAGGTTTAGGGCTTGCTTTTGAATTATGCCTAATCGGTTTTACACAAAAGTTGTGGGTTGGTTTTGTAAATATTGAAACTTAAAGGTTATTTTTGTAAAAGAGTAAAATACATGTACTAAACGATAAAATAAGTGTGGGGTTAAATGTGTAATTTGGATATTTAAAGGGGCCATTCGAATTGTATTTAACCTAAAAGGGTATGTTTTGTAAATTCTAAAACCTTTGGGCTAAAAGTGTAAAATATGAAAATAGAAGGTTAGATCGTATAATTAAAGATGTTGAAGGTGCAACATGTAATTTTGGGTAATTATGGGTCAACATGTGTAAATAAATTACGTAAGGACATGCGTGAGTTTGAGTTAATTTCCGTTTGAGTTTTCGTACGTTCTAGGTCAAAGTGGAAGTCATTAAAAGGAGTAACATGTTAATTTAATGTGTATTTAGTAATATTTAAAGAGTAAGGGAAAACCCTAGAACCTAAATAGAAAGTTGGTGAATTAATGAGGTATAACCCTAAAACGTTGGAATTCCGTCTGTCATTGAAAATGGGAATGATCTGACAACTCTAAAAGTATTAATGAGATTAATCCGTTATACTAATAAGTATTAAATAAATCATAATCCGTGTAGATTCGTTGGAGGAGACGCGACGTTACATCTTCGTATTCGTTCATTCGTTTGTTTTCCTTTCAATTGCTTTAAGGTACGGATATTCGACCTTTTCAAGAAAGGTCCTCATGTTTCCTTCTTGTCATTCTCTTATGTTTATTAGGATTTCCTATGCCATTGCTATGAACCCTTTTACGAATGTTTGATTTGTTACTTATCCGAACTTATGATCTAGTGAACTATGCCATATCGATGTGAACTTTATGTTAAGAAGACTTTGATATGTGTAATTGATGAACTTTGCTATATTTGAATATGAACCTTATGATAAGATGTTATCCGATAAGTGATATGAAATCTTTATGATGATGTATGATCCGTGTCATTTATGACAATTTGTTTGACCTAAGTTAGTTTGACACCCGAGCCAAATATAACTAGTCATGGGGTTCCATGTCCGTGATCGGTGATGCACTGATATGACTCTAGGCGAGAGAGTGATGTTACGCCACGTCCCTTATCTCAGATCTGTTATGAGCTCAAGTATATGTTATGGCCAATATTTTATGCGGGGCGTATGGATGCATCCTAGATCATTACATTATCCGATATGATTTGTCTGGTGAATGATGTCGTGTGCAATACGCGTCTTCACAACTTCTGGGAGCTAGCTACTCCAAATTATTTTCTGAGATTATTTCTGTATAAGTATGATGTATCGGATATGATATGTTCTGGGCTCGAGGTAGTTAACTAAATCTGTATTTGTTATTTATATGATAAGTTCTGATTATGAATTGGTATGTTTAAATGATTATGATTATGTGCTCGGTTTATATTATGCTATTATATGTGTTTATGCTTTTGTATGTTCATGTGACTATAAATCCGCTATGCTAAAATATGATTGCTATGATAAATATGATTCGCATCTTTGTCATCGATGTTATGTTAGTTTCTCGTTATGTGAATTCGTTGAACTGTGGGATGATTATGTTAGTATGATAATTAGTATTCTATAAGCTTAATCATATAGTCGATCGATTAATTTTGGGAACTTTGTTTATACGTTAGTGTTTACCGCCTATGTGACCGCCATGTTAAGTTTCGCTTATGCTAATATTTGATCCGGGAAATGATTCAATTTATGATGGTGGTCTATTAACTTGATAATTGCTATGCTATGTCTTTTGCTTATTTAGTTATAGTTTGTCTACTATGTTTCTATTTGTTTGTGAGGCGCCATGTTTTGACTGCTATTTCATTGTTGCTTTAATGTTTTAAATGTGTTAAGTGAAGGTTAATTAATTTGTTGAATGCCATGTTTATTTGTTGGTAACTGTTTTGTTAGTCATTAGACTCTTCGTTTGGTTTATAAGTAAATGGTTTAAGCATTATGTGGTTGTTTGGATTACGTATATTTGTGCTTCCGCAGAATCACGAAGATCTTTTGCCTTTATTTCATTTTATTTTGTTATTCAGTATATTTGTTTTGTTTTACTTTTGTTTCGTTATATCATTCACTGGGCTTTGTAAGCTCGGCCGCACTTTTCTTTTCTGCGGCGGTATTAAGCATTTCAAGATGAGCTTATGGGATAGGTGATCGGGTTTGAGAGTAGAGTCGAGAGCAAGACTTTACCATAGAGATCTTAGATTTATTTTGAAGTTTTATCTATTTATGTTTTCTTTTTGGATATTTTGTAAAGGCTTCCGCTATTGTTTAGTTATTATAGTTCTGATATGAAACCGTATTGTGATATCTTTACCCTTGTCGGGTCGGGGTGTTACAAAAAGACTCTTGTTCTTGGGTACCCAGAATGAACATTTCCTTTGAGTTTTCCAAGAATAACATGTTGAGGGCTTAACAACAGTTGCCACACTAACTCCACCATGTGCCTTATTCATATGAGATACATAAGGTGTATATGATGAAAATAAAACTTTTAGGTCTAAAGGGCATAAGCCTAGCCTTCTTGTTCCACCAACAAGAGTCACCGGTGAAGAATATCCTCCACCGGAGGAACTGGAAAAGGCCTATAAACTGTCAGTAAACAGATGCATACACCTTTGGTTTACCAAGAGGAGGGCTGGTTTACACTCTCACATGTGTCGCTTTGGGAACAAATGGAGGAATACTAGCAACATTAGTCCATGTGGGACTAGAAGTCTTATGGCGGAGAAGCGCCCATCTTTTTCTCATGATAATCACAGTCTATAATAAGATGGAGTTTACTACCACACACAAAGCAAGATTTCTTCTTAAAAGACTTATTCTTAACACAACTTTGTTTATTACATTTAAACTTATCAGAAACAGAATTAGTATCAAAATTGTGTTTGACAGAATAAGGAACTGGCTTTGTTTTGGGCTCATCATCAGCTACTACGGACTTGGGTGTGGTCATGGGTGTGTGCTTAGGTGAGTCAGACTTCTCACTTGAATCACATGAGGCATAGTCAGTGGACTTTAGGTCTGATGACTTGTCACTTGTAGAACAAGAGACAGAGTCGGTAGATTTGCTACTAAGGTCTGGTAAGTCACTTGACTTTTTGCCATATAAATGGTGTGATCCATCAAGGTCAACTGTAATGGACAGGTCAATGGGCATGAATTCACCTCTAATGGGTCCACGTACAGCATGTAAATCACCTTCTTTCACAAAATTAGCTAATCCTGGAGGTGTAGATTTACGAGTGTCATCCCTAGCTTCTATTCCTACATACTTCTTAAAGCCTAAGCCTATAGGAGTATTAGGATTTTGACTAGCATAGATGTGACTAGCTAACTTGTTTCCATTCAACAACCATTCTTTATGCCTAGTAATTTCCTCATCTAGTTTCTCTTTTAGCACTAGGTTTTCAGAGACTACAGTAGCCTTTTCTTTCTCAGTGCGCTTTAAATCAATTCTAGCAAATTCTAGATCACTTTCTAGCACCCTAATCTTTTCATCATAAGCCACTTGATTCTTTTGAAACCACACCTTTTGTCTTTCTAAGGTTTTTAATGCTAGTTTATGAGCTTCATTATCAACATAGCATTCATTGTACTTTGGTTTCATAGTATCATAGGCTTCCTTAAGTTCATTATATCTCTCTTTACAACTATAATCACAAGTATGTACCTGAGAGATGCCCATGAAAGCAATTGGAAGACCGGCATATCCTTCAGCAAAACCTTTATAATAATCTTCTTTGTTCATCATCTTGAAATCTGCCTTAAAAACAACTACCAATTGCACATGCAAATATTCCCACGTGATCACACAGTTCTAATGACCAATCACAAGTGATAGAATCCCACGTTAACCAATGTGTGATACGATCAAATGCAACAATTTGATGCAATAGTCAAGCACAACTATATAATCCTATCATTATCAAGATCTGCCATTCTCACGTAAACCTTCAGCAGAATCAATATGTGCTTCAGTAGTAATACACAATGCGAATGCAGAAACAAACTCAGATCATGCCCGAGCCCCACAATAAATTATATTCAGCCAATCAACCAGTATACGCACATGATCAACCTGTAGGAACTCCAAAACAACTAGAAGAAAATGTTTCTTGCTGCGTTTTTTTGGTGTCACTAAAAAACTTGAAGAATGCAACATACATGATGGTGTCTGCAGCAGTTTCGGCACGTGTATCTTTGACCGAGACCTCAAATCAACAATCCTTCGGTGGAAAGTTAGATGAGTATATAGAAGCTCCGGTAAAATTTCGGCTGATCCAACGGTTCACAAAAAGTTATTCTTGTTTGAAAAGCATTTCAATGAAAAGACTACGAAAATTTTACGATTATTTAATTTTGGTATCTTTTCTTCGGAAAACCTTGTAAACTCAAGATCGAGAGCCACCCGCTCTGATACCAATTGTAAAATCCAAGATCCGGACTCAACTAGAGTGTATAATAACGATGATTGAACATGCACAGCGGAATAATAAGAACACAATCAAAGTTACCAACAAGGTTTTTCAAATAAAACTAATGATCCTCTATGGATCTTTACACCCTCACTATAGAGGTTTTTCTTGAATGTTTTTCTGGAAAAGTCATTTCTAATACAAACTATGATGTTCCTTTTATAGACAAGGAACACTATTCCCTTTATTGGGAAAAGTACAAGCATGCAACTAAAGTACAAGCATGCAACTAAATAATAAATATAAAACCCATACGCATGCCCATGCTATCCTTGGCGATCCACTAAAAAGCTAACCTCGGCGGTACAATAATAAAGATGGGCTAACATATAAATAATAAAACTCATGCACGCCTACATAGCCGCACGGCCGGCAGAAACAAGGCTTCACCACTTCAAGAGATTCCACGGCGGTGATTTCAAATAGAATCCACGGCAAGACTTCGCGAATCCACGACTTCAAGATTTGAGAATCCACGGCTTCAAGATTTCGGTACGCTTCACTACTTCAAACAGAATCCACGAAGATTTCAGCGAATCCACGGCTTCAAGATTTTGCTTCACTACCGATAGAGAATAACTTCAAAGATAGTTCCTACTTTTGTATGTTTATAGTACATCGGAGAAACTCTTCTTCGCCAGAATCCATTGTTTCACGATCGGCAGAATCATCGCTTTCACTTAATTCCCAACAAAAGATACTTTTGCTGCTTTGTTGTTAAGCGTTGTATGCGTGTACGCCTACATTTGCGGTGATCGTAATGAAGCGGTCAATCCATACCGCATGCTCACACAACACATTCATTTCCAAAGAAATCATGACTAGTGCATCAATGACTCGATATTTTCACTCCATGCTTCGCTACGCTTACCGCCAATGTCATGAATCAACGAAAGCTTCCGCTACTCGATAAGAAGAAATCATGATCCGAATGTGAGCATGTCGGTCCAAAAGTCACAACATCACATAATACCAACATCACAAAGGAACAATGAGATTTAATATGGTGATGATCTCAAAGGTGCTCAACAATCATTCTCACGTGGATCAAGTAAAGACCTCCACTTGAATTCCCAAACATGCAATAATGAAGAATCAAAGACTACGAGCTCTCGAGCAAAGGACTTAATCAAGAATCCTAGAACAATTTAATGTAATATCTGTTTGAATTCATTGTAATTGAGGTGACCTCCTTAGGGGAGATTGTTAGGAATTAGAAAATTCATCGTTAAAGAGTCGGTCACCTCAAGTATAAGCATTCAATAGAAAGCTCGTAGTCGTTGTTATGATATGTTAGTTAGTAGTTTGTTAAGTAAGACTATGGAGGACGGACGGGTCTTTACCCACTGTATGCCTGATCCACAGCCCGTAGGTGGCGTTTATTTGTAAGACACTATAAATACTCTCTACCTCCCAAGGTAGTGGGTTGGAGCTTTAATACTATTTTTCTTATTTTCACATAGTTCCCAACTCTCTTCCCTTTCTCTAAAACTTTTTCTCTCTAAACTATCTTGAACGCCCCATGTTGATTATGGTTTAGTGTGTTTGTGAAATCCCATATCTTACAAGATGAGATTTAAGGTCTTTAAGTTTGGAATGAAGAGGTTTTTTAGGCCCCGATACATCGCCTGTAATGACTCCCCACTTTTCTTTGACAATATCCTCAAAATCCAGGCGATCGAACCAAGAGTGAAAGATTTTGAAAGGGGTCGGACCAAAATCCTGCTTCTTAGAATGAAGGAGAATGGGATTATGATCCGACCAAATTTATCAAGAGCAACAACTTGTAAATTTGGCAAAACTTGAATCACGTCATCCGAAATGAGAAAACGGTCTAACTTGCTCATCTTAGAACCAACCTTGTTTATCCAACTAAACTTTCTACCACCCATGGGAAGATCGATCAAACCAGTGTCGTGAATGAAACCATTGAAAATGGTCGCGTCCCCACTAGAAAATATGGAGCCAAATCTTTCGATTCACTTCTAAATTCATTCAAATTACCAAATAAAATAACTTTACTAGTGTTATTTAGAATGAAATTGCGAAGAAAAGACCATAAGATGGATTTATCAGGTTGATGTTGAGGGCCATATACATTGATGATGTAGAGATCTTCTGTTGAATTCTTTCTCTCTCCCTCTATGATTATGTAATTATCACCACACCATATTCTCTTTTTGACGAAAACATTGGGGTCCCATATAGTAACCAAATCAGTTGATCTACCTCTCACCATACTACATGCATAATCAAAGTTAAAATTTCCCCACATAGATCTTAATTAAAAAAGTTCCAATTTGGTCATCTTTGTCTCTTGTACTCCAAGAATGTGAATATTGTGCTAAAAGCAAAGATCTTTGATCCAAACGCGCTTCTTATGCTTCTTAGAACCCCTAATATTAATAGAAAGAATATTCATTTGTCAACCATCGACACACATGTTCCATTAATCAACAACCTAAGGTATTTTGTACATCCTCGAACATCATAACCAAGAGCCCCACCCACTTCAATCATTCGATTCATTTCATCAACAAAAGAGAAGGATTTGAACTCTTTTCTTTTGTAGTTACTAAAAGAGGTGAAACATTTACTTGTTCTTCAAGTATTGGACGATTTAGCACACTCATTTTTCTCCTTGAAAAAAATTTCAAAACCAGGGGGTTTGGAAAAATCTGAAGCATCTTCATCAACAGTATTTTCTATGTTGGTATGAACTGGTTCTGTGGAGGGAGTAACATTGGCATTTGCTAATTGTGGTGTAGCCTTATCATTATTTGTAGCATCATATTTAGCAGTGGTAGAGGTAGAACCATTTGATTGGTATCCTTCTTTCAGAAGGTCTTCCTTTTCTACACTCTTTTGCACAAATTCATCAAGAGTCGCATTAGGTTTGTTATCTTCATTTGTCGATCTCGTTCCTCGATTCACAATCATCGTCGGAGTCGTTTGAGAACAATCATTTGAGATTTGAATGCTCCAAGTACCAATTTATTTAATGTGGACATGGAAGGATACACCTCGATGGTGACATTAACTTTTTCAGATATGAGTGATTGAACTTTGTGGTGATATAAGCCCCGCCCATACACATGGAGTCTATAACATCGACTTCAACAAAGTTGAACTTTCCAAAAAGATTTGCTACTTTTTTGAAAGCATTTGATCCCCATGCATTATGAATCCACTCCATTATGAATGCCCAAAAACCTAACGAAACCAAAATGTTTACCTTGTTTGGATATTTTGTTAGCGATGAAAGCATCAACAATGCGTCCAAACGGTTGGAATTCCTTCCATAAATTCTTGGCATCCAGAGAATTGGGAAAATTCGTGGCGTAGAAGGAAGTAGCAAATTTCTCCAAGTCCTGAACAAAAGGATTGTCAATAGGTTTTGAATAAAGGTTGTTGTTTTTTCTTAATACCCAGGTCCAACCATTGGGATCAGAATTAGACCTAGCCATCTAGAAGGTTTGAAAAAAAAATTAAGATATCATCTAACATTTATGTGTTTTTCTTTCTTGTAGAAAATTCTTAAAGTGTTCTAAATTCTCAAAATTTTTCCACAAAATGGTTAAAGAAAGCACATTTTCATTTTGGTTACTAAGACTATGCGACTCTTGCCACTTACGGAGTAATTAGTTATTAAACAAATGTTTTAGTTCATGGCAAATTTATCACGAATGCCCAAAAAGATGAAAAAAAAGACATTAGATATGCTTCCACGCACCTATCAGTCGAGAACTTTCATGTGTGTGGCACAAAAATGTGGTTGTCACGTGTCGCTGGTCGAGCATTTTCATAATAGAACCAAACTAAATCGAGCAAAGATACATCAAGTCGATGCAGGTTTTACTGACCAGATTTTAATATTTATAAGTTCTCGTTATACCTATGGTCTACCCTAATGCACTAACGGACGATGTACCCGGTCGTGTGTTGTGTAGTATTCGTAAAATCGAGGTCGTCCTAAGAGCTATGTGTGCGATTTAAACTAAGTCTAGGTGTCATGATTTTAATAGATTTTAAGGTGGAAATGATTAACTATTAAAACAAGAAAATAAAGAAAGCAAACAGAGGCGAGGGTTGTGATCAATAGGGAGAAGTGTGCTAACCTAGTTATTCATCCTATCAAGTTAAGTTCATGTTTAATTACTTCCAATTACTTCAAGTGGGGTGAAAGTCGCTAGGACACCATTTGGTCGGTTCATACTAACCTATCGACAAAGGGTTCCACTGGAGATGTCAGGTGACCCGTCGAAAGTCCAGTTGTTCTTAGTCCCCTAAGCCAAGTCATTAAGTACCGCTGCATGCAAGATTTGTAATAATGAGTTCCCGGGCGCTAGCATCTTAAACACTCATCCATGACTTCTTAAGTTCATCCAAGCAAAGAAGGGTTGTTAGTTGGTCATATCTTACCCTTCTCACTCAGTCTACCTACTTAGGGTCAGTTGGTCAAATCTCCTAAGTAACTAGCCACTACCGCCATTCAAAACTACCGAAACAAGGGTAGCTACCAACAAACTATGCATGCATACACTAGAAATAATTATACGGAAGCAATGTAAACATAAACAAAGCAATTAAGGAATCATAACAGGCTAGCACCGAGGTGCTTAGCTCATATTAACTAAAACAATCGATTCAATGTTTAACATTACGAAATACATGAATTGAAAGTAAAGAAAAGATAAAATGCTAATGCTTATCGTAGGGGAGTGATTTCTCCTTGGAGATGGCTCCGTATGCTCCTTAAGATCCGCCTTCAACCTTCTACTCACGTTCACCGATGTTGTGTGTGAAATAGGATGATTAGAAATCTTGGAATTTGCGTAGTATTTATAGGCGGATATGGTTACGGCGTAACAAGTTGAGAGTTACGCCGTAACACCATTATCTTCGTAATTTGCACTAAAATGCTGGTTACGGCGTAACATCTGGAAGGAGGTACGCCGTATCTTCAATAAATCCTTGTTACGCCGTAGTTGAGACTGTTGATCCCAGTTGAGAAAACGATCCTTATAGAAACTGACTTAACAATAACTTGTTAAATACTACACGGAATATAATATTTAACCTTAAGAAGAAGAACAGTAATAACAACTCTTAAACACCTCAATTATATTATTAACGAATACTCTAACCAGTATTAGGGTTTTACAACCTTGAAGTGTATCGACCTTAGATATAAAACACACGTATATTTAATCTAACCTAGGACCTCCTTTTATAGGCTAAGAAGTCCTTTACATAATACAATACGTAACCTACAAGATAAATATCTTTTCCATATTTATCTAATACAAAATATTAAACTGACTAAACAAAACTAGCAGTGTTTACAATACAATAGCCATGGTTATACTCTTCTACTAGCCGTGGTTTAATTTCCAGCAGTGGATTCCCTCTTCTGGCAGTGGTTTCTTTTACTCTAGCAGTGGTTCCAATACTTAGAATAATTCCTGATCTGAGGAACCTAAAACCCAACAATCCTCCCCTAAACTTGATATATTCAAACAGAATTCTCAAGTTTCCTTTAAGCACAAAACATCTGTTTTGGAGGATGTATCCAAACACTTACCAGAAAGCAACACATCTCAATTCTTTTTTTCTGTTTCTGATTCTGATGTGTAATCCACATCCTTAGACATATCATCCTTTCTCTTCAATCTTCCTTGAGATTTAGCCTTAGTTGCCAAAGGCCCTTGTATGTCTGCAATCTTCTCAATCTTTTGAAACAGTAGTTCAATAATAGGATGTGTAGCCTTTGTTCCTTGTGAAGTGAGTTTAGCTTCCAACATTTGTCTTGCCACATTCTTTGATAAAGGATAATCCTTATCAACAAACATAAAGAACTTCTCCTTTGTAGTTTGTACTTGCATGAACCTTGCAATGTGAATACAATGACCATTCAACCACCTCACAATTATTCCAATATTCAAGATTAAGATCGGGTTGAAACATGTTTTTATAGCACCCACAAACCGAGCTAACTCTCTGTTGGACCGACTTCCATATCTCGAATTCCATTACTTTCCACAACTGCTCCAAATCACCCTTAGTCAAACAATCCAATAATATACCAAAGTTGAAATAAGTGCTTTTACTTCCATCCCTTCTTGTTATTTCAACTACTTTCTATCCCTTTCTATAACTATCTCGCCAATCTTCAATGGGTTGAATAGCTCTAATCGAGTAGGATTAATAGGTGCTCACTCCGTAAGATACTTTTCAGCTTCTTTCTTTCTTTTATACCTCTTCATCCACCTTTGGTCTTTTGAACCAGATTCTTTCTTAGCTTCAGCTTTTCTCTTTAACCATTCAACTTTTCTTTCAGAATTCATTGGATTGAAGCCCTCATTAATTCTCATACACCTCTGATAAATTTCTAAAATTCTCTCATATGTGCACTTACTTAAATTTTCAGTAATATGAATGCCCATATTCTTGATAATCTTCATCATAACATTTCTCATCTCACCCTTTGTAGGAGGTTTCTTCCTTTTAGCTTGCTTCTTTTCTTTACTTATCTTTCTTGCCCATTCACCCAATACTCTAGCTCTTTCATCAATGGATAGAAGTGCCCATTCTTGAGTAGTGTACTCATTCTTTATATCATTGGAAGCTTGAAGATAGGATTGTGTATCATTCCATTCAGCTAACAATCTCTGAGTAGCTTCCTCATCTTCTAGCTTTTTCCTTTCTCTGGCTGCTTCTTCTTCAGCTAACAGTCTTTCACCAAACTTCTTATCATAAGCAATCTGTTCTTCTCTCTCTTGTCACACCCCAAATTACCCGCTTTTGCAATGAATTGAATACCTTGGGAGGACATCATAGCATCAAAGTTCTGATTATATCGAGCGACCTAAAGTGTCGTTTGGAAAACACATCGTTTAATTTATTAAAACAATCAGAGTTTACAAAGTATTGGTCCCAAATGAAAATCAACTTGTGCGGAAATAAGTTTGTTACAAGCCAAACGATGTTTTAAAGTTTATAAATCCCAAGTGAGACGCGTCGTCACCACGACTCTATGATATGTCCATATGCATGCCATGAAGTGAATGCCTTAGGTACCTGAGATAAAACATGCTAAAAAGTGTCAACACAAAGGTTGGTGAGTTCATAGAGTTTGAGTTGAATTGTAAAGCCTTAACAAAATGTTCACACAGCAAAGACTAAGTTTTTGTTTATATAGAATAGTTCACAAAGCAAAGGCATCGTAAATCCACTCAGTTCCAAGTCCCGCCCATACAAAACTTGCAACCTGTGTGTTTACAACCCACTGCTAAAAATAGTATGACAATCATGTATATGCACATTAAGATAGTTAAAAGTATAAATGTCACCACAAGGGTCTTCCAACAACTCGTGTTGGGATGTTCCTCCAACATTTCACGTTATCGTATCCATAAAATGGCCTTCCAACATATAAATGATGGGATGTTCCTCCAACGACGCACGTTGGTTGTATCCAAATTAATGGCCTTCCAACATATAAATGCCGGATGTTCCTCCAACGACGCACGTTGGGTGTATCCAAATTAATGGCCTTCCAACATATAAATCTGTGGGATGTTTGTTTAAGTCTAGTCAATACACACACCAAGTCTAGAGTATAAGTAATGTTGTTTGGCAAAAGAGTTTAAATGTTTTGATAAATAAGCATGTATCTCGCCCAAATAGTTTATAAGAATTTAAATGAGTAAAAGCGGGTATGAACTCACAAGGAAAGTAATAGCATTGGTTCTACTTCATCTCCGAAACCCAAATGCGTGTGTTATCCAAGGAGACTTTCAAGTTTAGCGAACACAATCAAGTATAATGCAATCAAGTGTAAATGTTATTAAGTATAAATGTTATCAAGTATTATGCAATCATGTATAAAAGTATAGCGTAGCATAAAAGTGTAAATATTTTGAGTATTTGTATTTATAAAACAAGTAGTTGAGCATGTATCTCCCAAAAGTTTGTAAACAATTAAATAATAGAAAGTGGGGCTATGAAAACTCACCGGTATGATTGATATGCTAACAAAATGAAGTGCACTAAAATGAGGCTCGAAACTATCCGCGACCTAAAATGAATGTTATGATGGTGAGTTATGATATGTTGTCATGAATGTGTGATACAATGTTGTGCATGCATTTCGTATGTTATTTATACCATTTGCGAGTTTTGAAAATAATACTTATCGTCGAAAAATACTCTTTTGACGTCTTGACCATTCTTAAATCACTTCACAAGTATTTACGTTAAAATGTCATCCTACAATGGTTTCGTAATGATTTATGGTGAAATTTTCACTTTTCGTCGTAAAATCATGTCGTCGGAAATTTCATGAAAGTGACAAAAATGGCTTTGAAAAACTAGTCGTAAAATGGTGTACGTCGAGCGTTAGGAAACGAACTCGACGGTTTTGGAAAGTTTGTATCAAAATCTAGAAGATTCAGTTCGGGAGTTTTCGACATAAAGGTCTCGAACATAAAGATAATAAGGGTTAAAGATGGCGATTTTGTCCAAAATGTTGTTTAAAATGAGTTTCGCCAATTTTAAGCACCCGTAAATAATTTATTACAATTCCGCTATACAAACGGTTGATCGTTTTGAAAAATATGCTTGGTGATCTCGATTTTATTAGAAGACATTTCGTTCCAAAAGTTCCACATCCCGTTAAAAACAAAGATTAAACATGGTCGTTTTAGTTACCGTAACACTTATCTCGTAAAAATAATATAGTTTTTCCGAAAATAATAGTTACGGCAAGTTTGTAAAACGTGTATATCTTAGTCGTTTCAAACCGTTTTCACGATAATCGTCCTTAGCTTCGTATCAATGTATACTAATATATTTTGATAAGTCGAAATAAATTGTAAAGCTTAGGACTCGTTTTTGACTCGTACAAAACCATAATAGTGTGTCAAATTTCGAAAAATATATATATCGTCGTCAAACTTGAAAATTCATAACTTCTTCGTTATAACTCCGTTTTAATCCGTTCAAGCGGCCACGGATTCGTTTTAAAGTATATTTTCTAAATATCAAGGCCAAAAATTCGTGCCTACTGTCGGATTTTCCAGAAAAACAAAACTAGGACTGAACACTTTTATATACTTATCGAAAATAGTTTTTCGTACCAAACCTATTCTAATCCCTTCAAATCAACTCCAAAGCTAATCTAATCCTACCATACACCTTCTTAGGGTGTCATGGGTTCCTAAACATCATCAACACCAACATATACCAAGGGGATAATTATAGGATGACTTTATATGTATAAAACACTAAGAATCAAAGTAAAATGGTATAAATACACATAAGTCTTGCATGTTTTTGCTCAAAATGATGAGATGAGTATGAAATGAATATGTAAGATGAAAATAAACATGAGATGCTTACAAGTGATATGATGAGGTGATTAGAACCAAGGATTAACCTAAACACCCTAGGTTTTTATTTCAAAACCTTAAATAAGAGTGTAATCTAGATTGTAAAACACTTGCCTTGGAAAAATTTTATGATTTCTCCTTGGAACCCTTATATGGCGGTTTTTGTGATGAGGAAGAAGAGAGAAAAGTTTTACTTGACTTTGAAATATTTAGGTGAATGAATGAGATTTTACTTGGAGTATGAATATGTACAATCAAGAAGAAATATTACCAACTATAATAAATGTCACCTTCCCCCCTAGAACCGGTTTTGGGGGGGGATGTACCTCTCAATTATACTTTTTTTTTTCTTTTTATAATGTGTAACATTGTTAAAAATGTAAGTATCATGTGTAGGTAAAAACAACTTGTAAGGTTTTATATAAATTAGTGTATTTTAGGAAATTTTAGGTGAAAGAAATTTTTAATAGATCAAAGTAGAGTATAATGATATCATAAAAATTGTAAAAATTACATTCCTTGTGAAATTTGAGTGATAAAATAATTATCGTGTAGTTTTTAAGAAAAGTGTCGTAATAATATAACTTTAACGATTTATATACAAAATAAATTTAGAACACTAGGTAAACTCAAAATATAGTTTTATAAACTAAATGTAAGTATAAAAATATATCGGGATCATTTTAGAAGTATCGGATTAAAGGTTCAAAATAATAACTTACGCGATAACGTTTATTTAATATAAAATTTACGCGTTTAATGTGAAATGAAAACCATGCATAAATTGATATGAAATGATGAATATGGAGTTTGAGAAATGACCGGAAATTGAGAATTGTGACATCTACTCTTAAACTTTATCTCGGGTTCATCAATACCTTTCCCTTTACCAATCTCGGTACATCCACCTTCTTCTTCAAAGGCTCACCAATAATCAAACTTTTACTCAAGGGTTTAGGTCCAGTTGGTTTAAGAAATAATGGAGTAGGTGCAATGGTAGGTGTAGGGTTGGATGAAGTTTTACTTAAATTTATCAGAGTACTGGAAACTTCCTTCTCAACTTCTTTAGGTTTGGGTGGTGAAATAGAAGTGGTTGTGATAATTGTAGATGTGGTTGTAATAGCAGTGGCAGTGGTTGTGTATACCTCATTTAAAGTTGTAGGAGTGGGTTCTTTAAGATTAGCCGTGGTTACAGAAACACTAGCAGTGGATATGTCCTGCACCACCTCCTTCTTTTTGTCTTCCACTACAGTCTTCAAGATTTCAAGTACTGCTTCATTCCCATCTTTATCAGACACCACATAGTGCTCTCTTTGATCTCCACTATCCACATCCTCATCCATATTTACACCAGCCTCCCCTGAATCAATGCCCTCACTCCTCCCCTGTTTGGATACATCCTCCAAAATCACATCCTGGGAGGAGTTCAACTTCTTTTTCTGCTTCCTTAATTTCCTAACAACAACAATCCCAGGTCTCTTTATCTTCTCCAAGACAAAAACCCTGTGCTTCAAATGTCTAATCTCTCTACCCTGAAACACAACAAGCTCTTTAAGACTTGAGATTGTATCCTCCATTTGTGTATACTTAACCGTCAATTCATTTAATTGTTCAAGAATATCCTCCCCACTTCGACCTGTGTTAACTGGTCTGAGAGGTGGTTCATTGGAAAAGTCATCATGTACCTGAGTAGGATCTGTCAATTCATGTTCATGTTCCAAGCTACCCTCATCACTTCGAGCTGTGTAACCTGCTCTGAGAGGTGAATCCTTGGGTAAAGTAAACATAGCATCAAACCGAGCCTGATCATCTATGCACCCTGAATGAGCCAGTTGGCTAGGGATTCCTCCACTTGTGTTGAGTTCCAAGGAACTCTCCACAATAGGAGTTGCCAAAGGTTGGGTCTTATTGATGATTCCCACCGTCAAGATCCTAGTGGGACCAGAGGTTGAAGTTATAGGATCTAAGTTCATGAGCGAGGGGTTGCAACATCGATGGATTGGGGGAAGCCCTTCCATATTAGGAATCATGATCACCTCCACCCTTAGGAAGCGTATAATGAACCTCCTCGGTTCATGTCGACACCACTAACACCTAGGATACAAGTGAGGTATCTTGGTGCCCTTCCTCCTTCTCCTAGTACACAAGATCCTAGTGGTCTTATTACTCATAAACATCAGCATAGTGTGAATTAAAAACTTCCATTGTGGAGAAAACATACCTTTTAAAAATTTGACCCTATCTCCCCTTCTAGTATAACCTAACCTTTCCAAACCTTCAAATATAGCATCATCAGAAAGATTAACTACACCATGAGCATCATCTAGCTTCAAAATACCTCTAATGACTTCCTCATCAACCAAAATCCCATTATCATCAACCACAGTCCTAAAAACCTCTAAACCATCTCTCTCTTGTAGCTCTGCATTCCCCCAGAATTGATGTACATAGGCTTTAAGAATTGTAGGTGCTACTGATTAGCTAAAGTGAATCGACTATGAGTAAGGAAATCAATCATTCCATGAAATCCTTCGGATTGATTGTTTTTATCAAGTAAGCAACTAGGTTATGGGTTTTGGAACTTCGTGACGACATTGTGATGGGTGATGAGATATGATGTGGGATTGTGAAATAAGCAGTTGGGACTTGTGAGGGTTTGTGGTAGGCGCCAATTATGGAATGAATTTGAAGATCAAATAAATGATCTGGCAGTGATTTGGGGAAATAAATACGATATCGCCAAAGTCACAAAACAGCCCCTCAAGTATCTATCATCAGCAAAACACTAGCGGTGGATTGAAAACCACTAGCAGTGGGTTAAAAAGTGCTAGCAGTGGATACAGTAATCACTCTTCAATCTGTGACAAATACCACAAAGAACCAAATCCAAACCAAAAATAAGGTGATAGCAAGCATAAATATGAAGGATTACAAAAGATTTATACTATTTTTTTTAACTCTAAACAGCTACAGCTCCAAAAAGCTCCAATTTATACAAAAGATCCTTCATACCTGCATATCACAAACATAAATCAAACACATGAAGCATTGTTAAGGTTAGCAGTGGTTAGAAAATAACTAGAAGTGGATTCAAAAATTATGCTGGCAGTGGTTAGACCAGTACTTAACCACCCAGTCAAAAGGTCAACTCCAAGTCATTAATCCGACCACCAAAGTCAAAGACTTCATTTACTCCTCAACAACTTATACCTTCCCCACATTAACTTAGTGATGTCATCTTAACTTCTATATAAGACCATCATACTCACATACTACCCATACTACTAACACACCAAAAATTCTCTCTCTGAAAACTCTTTAAAGATCTTTTTCACCAAAAATCACCATGAGTCATTCAAACCCAATCAATCTCTCAACTGATAGCTCTTCCTCTGACAGTGTTTGGGAAGAGTTTGTTAGGAATAACCCAGGTAGGGTTGAAGAAGAGGTTTCATCAAAGAAAAGAACTCACTCAGGTTCTACTAAAGGTGGTTGGAACAATTATTTTCCACCAATGAACACAACTCTCTCAAACCCTTCAGCTGCTGGTCATTCATCTTTCCAACCAATGCCTCAGAATGCTATTATCAAAGAAGACAGCCCATACCTAAGTTCCATGCCAAGTTATGTGTCTCCTTATGAAGGTACAGATGATGAAACATCTTCAAGAGTCCTGGTTGTGCCTCCCCTTGCTGTAGTACTTCCACCAGAAGAACTTCAAGCACCACCTTCTTAAGCATTGTTGACAGCACCACCACCAGAGGGTCCTTCATCATCATCACCACCCATCAGAGGAACGGTGATTGGGCTGGCATGCCCCAAAGTGTGGAAGGAGATTAGTGGTTGTAGGGCCCAGAAAGTGATGCCTGAGTTGGCCTTGGCTAAAAAGCCTTAGGTGGTAAGGGGATTAGTTGTGAAGTTGGTGTCCTAGAAGGTTGTGTTAGGAAGTGGTCATGTGAAGTAGTCATTTGGTTGTAAGATCCCATGGTTGTAATCTCTGCATCCTTATATGCAGCTTATGGTTAATAATAATTCCATGGTTTTCTTTTGAAGTTCATTGCAGCATTCTAATAGTGATTTGATGCCCTTTTTCTGCAAAATAGTTAGTGGGAACACAAAGAAACAAGCAGTGGTTTGAACAAAACTAACAGTGGTTAGAACAAAAGTAGCAATACTAAGATCAACTAATAACAATACATGATTTTTACAAACTTTTTACAAAACAAATTTGAGATTTAGAGATTAATCATTCCAATACTAACTACAAGGTCTCAAACCTCCCACATCAAAAGCTTTAGTGAGAAGATCAAGAACATTGAAATCGGATGGATTTTGACCATTTGTATCAACCTTTTCTCATTACAATCTCTAATAAAATGATGCCTTATCTCAATATGTTTAGTTCTAGAATGTAAAACAGATTTTTAATTATGCATATTGTAATCGTTATTGTCAATGTAAATCTTAGTATGCATGAAATTGTACCCAAAGTCCAACAATTGATTACGAATCCAAAGCACTTGACCACAACAACTAGCGTGACCACATACTCGGCTTCGGTTGTAGAATTGGCCACAACTGCTTGCTTTTTACATCGCCATGAAATTAGTCACTCCCAAAACCGACATCCTCCAAGAGTAGACTTCCTATCCAAACTAGCTCCAAGATAATCACCGCCTCAGATAGGCCACCAAATCAAAAGTCAATCCTTAGAATACCATAGGCCCAATTTAGGATGACCTTTAAAGTATCTAAAAATTCTCTTAACAACATTCATGTGTGTTGTGTTGGGTGTGACTTGAAACCTTGCACACACACATACTGAGAACGTTATATCTGGCCTAGATGCAGTGAGATACATCAAAGATCCAATCATGGACCTATACAACTTCAAATCAACTTTGGGACTTCCATCATCTGGTAGCAGGGGTTTCTAAGTCTCCATTGGTGTACTAGCACTCTTTACATCCTGAAACCCAAACTTCTTCAAAACATCGGCTACATATTTATCTTGACTAATGAAAATACCATCAGTCCTTTGTTGAACCAGTAGCCCCAAAAAGAAAGTGAGTTCACCCATAGAACTCGTCTGAAACTTATCATGCATAAGTTTCTCAAAATCTCTGAACAGCTCCTTATTTGTTGAGCCAAAGATGATGTCATCTACATAGACCTAAACCAGTAAAATATCATCCTTGTGCTTCCTAATGAACAAAGTCTTATCAATCAACCCTATTCTGAAGCAATTGTCCATCAAATAAGTAGAAAGGCACTCATACCATGCCCTAGGAGCTTGATGCAACCCATACATAGCTTTCTTCACCCTGTAGACCTTATCAGGATGATCAGGATCTTCAAAACCAGGAGGTTGACAAACATAAACCTCCTCATCAATTGTGCCATACAAAAAGGCACTCTTTACATCCATTTGGAATACCACAAAATTTTTGAATGAAGCATATGCTAAGAATGTCTAATAGCCTCTATTCTAGCAACAGAGCAAATACTTCATCAAAATCCATCCTTCGATTTGTGTGTATCCCCGAGCAACCAACCTTGATTTATTTCTTACCACAATACCTCTTTCATCCCTTTTGTTTTTGAGCACCCATTTAGTCCCAATAGCCTTTTTCCATTAGGAAGATCAACCAATGTCCACACTTCTTGAAGCTTAAACCGCAATAGCTCCTCTTGCATTGATTCAACCCATCCTTCTTCGATAAAGCTTCTTCAACTCTCTTGGGCTCCTTTTGAGACGAAAGCAAGCAAACAAACAATTTTGCAAATCTTTATGACTATTTCTTTTGTGAAGTGATCCGCAAAGAAACCTTGTTCGTGAAAGGTTTTATTGTTTACACCGCTTCTTGTTTGAACTGGAGTATTCGGATCTCCAAGAATTTGTTCTTTGGGATGATTCATATGTACCCCGGTGGTAGGAATTGGACTTTCTATGACGATTGTATCCAAATTTGTAATATCGCATTGTTGAAAAAGTCATCCATATTTTCATCATCTGTAGGAGTATCCCTTTCTTCCAAACCAGGCATGTCAAGATCAGTGGGATACCCATCATCATCAATAAGTGGCTTAGCAGTAGGTCCAAAGAAAGTACTTCCATCTAACTTTGCAGCAGGGGGTACAAATGAGCTATCAGTGGTAGAAGATGGCTTAGCCGTGCTTTCATTTGGCTTAACCGTGCTTTCATTTGGCTTAGCCGTGCTTTCAGAATTCTTCCTCTTCTTTTCAATTTCTTCTACCAATACTGAGTCATCATTCAATGACTCTTCCTTATCTTGATGATGATTGACATTGTCTCCAAAATCCAATACATTATCATCACTGGAACTCTTCTTTTCAATGATTGGTGAGACAGATCCAACTTTCCACTTTTCAAGCAAATAGAATTCCTTTGGAGAATCAGCATCCTTAGAATTTGTTTCTCTTTCAGAATTCTCTTGAGTATCTCAGATCGGTGTTAGTGGATGTACCGCAATGATAGGTCGATAATTCATGGATTTGGTTAGCATATCAATATTAAATGACCACTGTGTCCTTTTGTCTCAACACTAGAGTCTCTTCACTAAACTTAACATGTAAGTTTTCTTCCACAATCCTAGTCCTCATATTGTATACTCTAAAGGTTTTACTATTGGAAGAATAGCCAAGAAAGTATCCATCATCTGCTTTTTCTTGAAACTTGCCTAGGTAGTCTATGGTATTCAAGATAGTAACAGGACACCCAAAAGGTTTTAGGAAAGCTATCATAGGTTAATTATCATGTAACAGCTCATAGGGGGTCTTGTTATGAGGCTTGACTACCTTGCTTCTATTCTACACATAACATGCAGTGCCTACAACTTCATCACAAAAGGTTGTTGGTAACTTAGATTCTGACAACATTGTTCTAGCAGCCTAAATTAGTGTTCCATTTTTCCTTTCTCGCTACACCATTACATTGTGGTGTCCTAGCAACACTAAACTGTCTTTCTATACCCTTAGCTACAGTAACCGATTCATCACATCATTCTTAAACTCGGGCCCATTATCACATCTGATTACTTTGACCTTATGGTTTACTAGATTTTCTATCTTAGTAATGAAACTCTTGAGGGTCCCACTAGTTTCACTCTTAGCACCTAAAAAGTATACCCAAGAAAATCTACTATAATCATCAGTGATAACTAGGCAATACTGCTTATGGTTCAAACTTTTATCAAAGGTAGGTCCAAATAAGTCCATATGAAGCATAAACAGTGGTTGTGTAATGGTGTTTACAGTTTTGGTCTTACAAGAGGCTCTATGTTGTTTTCCTTTCTGACAAGCCACACAAAGTTCTTTACACTCAAAAACCTTAGAAGGTAACCCTCTCACTAAGTTTCCCTTTACCAGTTTATTGATTGTTTTGAAATTAAGGTGACCTAGCCTTCTATGCCACAATTTAGACTCATCTACAAATGCCTTAGGAAACAAGCAGGTTAAGGACCTATTAGGAATTACATCTTTCATGTTAAATCAGTATATGTTTTCTTTCCTAGGTACTCTTAACTGTACATATTTCTCATCGCATTTTAAAGTCGAGACAACACTACACACTCGCTTCCCAAAAGTACCCAGTTTTCTTATCACACATTTGAGAAACACCGAACAAATTGTACTTTAGTTCTGTATCAAATAAACCTTTTAAAATCCACTTTCCAGATTCGATAGTTCCTCCGCCAACAATTTTTCCTCCTTTGGATCATTGCCAAAAGCCACATGTCCTCCATCATAAGCCTCAAAATCCTCAAGGTTGCTCCCATCCCATGTCATGTGCCGAGCAACCACTATCAAAATTCCTTTGTCTTTTAGCTCATCCTGTAGATTGCCCCGCACATGAGATTAAACAAGTTAGTTCTTTTGTTGACCCAAGCCAATACCGACTTGGGTTTACCTCAGAACAATTCGCATTTTCGTGATTTCTATCCATTCTCAAACTTTTACTATTCACATCGAGAAATTACTATTCACTTTTACTATTCACTTTCACTATTCATCCCATAATAATTTTAATTCACATTCTCGTAAGATAAATTATTTTAGTAATATCCCGATAGTTTGACAATCGTTAGATCATTTTCGTAAAAGTTATTAAGAAAACATCGCTTTGGTCGGAACACCATTTAAACATCCCGCGATAACGAAAATCAACTCGACAATTTTCATCACATCATATTTATTTTAGATCACACATAATAAATTAGAAGAATTTTAAGATTTCATTTTAAATGTTACCAAATAAACCCCGAGTCAAGACGAGACTAAACTTACGTTTAAAACAATTCTACTTAGACCCGCACTTAACCATTCCAAAGACTTGTGTTTTCTAAGATGTTTAGACACTTTTACATTATTTGGAAAAGTCAAACATATTTCCCTCCTCCTTTGACCATAAAGAAATTAACGTTGTACATTCTACATTTTTGCTTAAATCGCGTAACTTTTAGACTTCACGTATAGCTGTTAAGTTATCCCACGTATGATGAAAACCACATTTTGACATCTCATATCACTTATAGAATAATTTTATTCTAGTCTAAATAAATTCATGGTCATTTCCCTGAAATTTCGTTCTTTTCTGATAAATTGCGAATTACACGTTTTTGACCCGTGTTTCCAGCTTTAAGCAGCGTTTTTGCACCCAATGAGACTTATCACCCATTTTATATTTTTAGATGGAGTATAATGATGAGTTTCATCATTCCTACAAGTTTTGTATTTTTACGATACCCGGTTTTACGTTTTATGGCTTAACAACTTACGGTTGGCATTTAACGGAACCAAATCATGCTCTAAACTCAAGATAATACCAAAACTATCCACCTAAGTCATCTTATCTTGTTATGGCCGACTTAAGGGGGGGGGAGTCATCATTTTGGTGGCTTAATCCTAACAATGGTTCATTTAGATAATTACATGTGTCCTAACTTAACCATGGTTAACATTTAACCCAATATATGGTTAACCAAACTTACCCTCCTATAAATAGCAAGTGAAATACATCCTAAAGACCTTCACATACTGATTTGGGTCGTTCATACACTAAAACATCATATCTTCCATAATTTGATCTTTAAACTCCAAGTTATGCAAAGAAGTTTCAAGTATCAAGTACCTACATCAAATCTCTAGCAAGTTTAAGTGATCTTCTTGAGTTTAGATCCACTCAAGTCACTTAGTACTTCATCACCAACTCTTCAAGATTGCAAGGGTACCAAGGTGTAGAAAGCTAGCTCAATCCAAAGTCTTAAGCGATCAATCAAAGTCCTATCCTTACTAAGTTACTCCTTTCTTATTGAAAGCCAAAAGTTGTAAGCAACTAATCACTACCATCATCTCATCTTTATTATTCATAATCTTAACAATTTCATGCTATATATAAAGTTACTATGTTGATTCATGATGTACATATACTCAATCACATGTTTTAATTCACATATTGTCGTAAAAGTAACAAACTAGTAAACTAGTCATATTCTACACATTTGAAACCATTAAAACCAGTCACATATGGACTTTCTAACTTACATACTATGGTAGACAATATAAAAAGGTAAACATAGCACCTTGAATCACCCAAATGGACAAACGATTCAAAAGATACGGCCAAAAGAAGTTAGCGAAACCAAAGCATGAACCGCCTAACACAAGTCATTAGCATTGCTCGTTCTAAAAGTGGTACTTCTGGTCCGAATCATCAAAAATTTAAAACACGAAAGTTGTCCGGAACGACGTTTTCCTACAATGCCAAAGAAGCTCGGACCTTGAAAACGCTTAAACATGCCATTATCTTTCAAAAACTTAAACTGCCCTATATATAGTCTCACAACTATACTTTTGTCACAACTAAAAGCAAACCAAGAGGCCTAATGGCCATAAGCCAAGACCACGGCCACGGCTAAGGTCAAGGCTGAGTCTCAAGACCATGGTAGTCATGACCAAAGCCACGACAAGGCCATAGCTAAAGCCTCAAGGCTTATTTACCCAAGACCGTTAACTAAGGTGTTAACCTTGGCAAATCGACACCAACATAAACCAAACGACATAACTTTATATACTTACATTATCAAATGATAATATTTATGAAAATGACGATACTTGTGATAACCATTATTATTTCTTAATCATAACCAAAAAACCTTGTGACTTGTGTTTACAAACCATATGACACTTATGATATATAAACAAAACATATGTTTTATCTACTAAGTGCTACAATACTAGGGAGCTTCATGTGAGGGTTTCATTTGGGTAAACGGATCGACGAGTTCTTCGGATTTACGATTTAAAGTATCCGAGCTCCTCGAACGCTTACTACATGACCTCTGAATTATGATGGCCCGAACGGTAGTATGATATATATAAACTAAACACGTTTTACAACTAGACCATTTCTATAAACGACATACACAAAAACTATGTACTACATCATGATCAACATAGAGACGTATATAGGTTTATTATTTTTTTCGCATCATTATTTCAAACCTAAGTCACAACATCCTATTCTAGGTTGCTCGTAGAAGTTCTCACGGCATATCCATCATTCTCATTATACATTTGATATCATTTACTCGAGTGAGTTCATAGCCCCACTTTCTATTACTTAATTGTTTTACAAACCCTTTGGGGAGATACATGCTTTATTTTAAATCGAACACATTGCTTTCAAATTATACTTGAATATATTAGTTGCACTAAGTACACTATTGCCAAAGTCCCTACTATTATGAACCATTAATCACTTGCAGTGAACGCGAATAATGTGGATAGATCTATCGAATGACAAATCCGTTTGTGTTGACCGGTAGGCAAACAAACGCACTCTATTTGAAGATCCATAGGTTTAATGGCAAATTACCTATTAGGGCATCGGTTACTATTATATGACAACTGTTAACGTTTCGGTATCATGAGCTTAGTGCAATAATATATGTTTTTGTTTTCAAACCATTGGTGTGAGTCTATAGCTCACACTACCAACATAATGTGTTCAACCATCAAACAAACTCTATGAATTTCACTCAACCTTTGTGTTGTGATTTTAAGCATGTATTTCAGGTCCATATTGTACGAGGCTGGCACGGAGGAGCACGGATACTCAAGAAGGCTATAAATTTTATTATCATTCGAAAACCAATTTAATGTATTTTGTAAACCGTGAAACTATTGGGACCTCATTTTTTTAAACTCTGATATTTATATAAATCGAATGATAAATCTTTTAAAACGACTCCATTAGAGTTCATTTTCTATTGTTATGACTGTTGTGCCATGAAGTAACACCCAGTTTGAATTCCGCTGCGTATCACGAAATTGAGGGTGTTACAGATTGGTATCATAGCCTAAATTATAGAGAAACGGGTCTAATAGTGATCTAAACTATAACTACTTTTTCAAACAAAAACATTTTATAGCCTTCCGTTCTCCGTGCCTTCCATCCTCCAGACGATTATATGACTTTTAGGCATTTTAAGCTTTACAAACATATTAGTATATTGATGTATACACTCAACATAATTTCAATCATAAACAATGTACTCAACATATCTGCGTATGCCTATTCTAAGGCATTATGGCACAATCATATTTTCCTAATCTCCCAATCATGCATCTACTTGTGCTTTTTAGGATTACGAGACTTTATCCAAAACATTGTAACCGATTACAATGGCCTTTCCTACTTCCCGGACATTGTGAGATACAATGGTCTCATTCATTTTCAAGACACTTTGTGAGATACGGTGGTCTCTATTACACTCTCGCACAATCGTAAATCCTACGGTGGTCTCTATTTCATCCTCGATAATCGTGAGTGAAACAGTGGTCTCATTTACTTTCCAGACATTGTGAATAGCACAATGGTCTCTATTATTTCCTAGACATTGTGAGCTGCACAATGGTCTCAACTATTTCTCAGACATTGTGAGTTGCACAATGGTCTCAACTATTTCTCGGACATTGTGAGTTGCACAATGGTCTCAACTACTTCTTCTCGGACATTGTGAGTTACACAATGGTCTTAACTATTTCTCGGATTATTGTGAGTTACACAATGGTCTCTACTACTTCTCGGACATTGTGAGTTACACAATGGTCTCAACTATTTCTCAGACATTGTGAGTTGCACAATGGTCTCAACTATTTCTCAGACATTGTGAGTTGCACAATGGTCTTAACTATTTCTCAGACATTGTGAGTTGCACAATGGTCTCAACTACTTCTCAGACAATGTGAGTTACACAATGGTCTAATTTACTTCGCAAACATTGTAAATTATACAATAGACTCTAGAAATTATCTTATAAAAACCTTATGTAATATAGTTTTACATGAAACCCGTCACAATTTAACGATTTCCCTAATGGAAATATAAGAAATAGGATTTCTAAAGGACAAAGTGACTCATCATCTACAAAAGCTGAAGTTCAGCAACTTTCTCTACATTCATCAAAGTCCTATTTTGAAACCTTCATTGTTAAAGTTCCGTGATGCTAGCCAAGTATGGACTATTTTAGATATACTTAAGATTTCCTTTCCACACGTATCTACCCATACTATCTAATATGCAATGGAATGTGAAAACATAGGTTATAATTTTTGATGGCCGGGACTTGCAACCTGGATGGTTTGATATCGCCTTTGCTTAGTGGACAATTTCTCAAAAGCTATGGACATATCACACCTAATTTAGGTATTTGGAAAATTTATCGAACCTTGGCTAAATATAGTCTAGTCAACTATATTTAACCTAGGGATAGTGGAACATAGTCTGACTAACTATGTTCGACTTAAATTTTCCAAACACTGAGAATAGTTATACAAGTGTTATATTCAGGTTGATTTCCTACTTAAACTCGATAAACCGCCAGAATTCATTAAAAAGATCTTGAGACATGATAGTGTTTTACCACTAAGCGAGATCTTAATACTTATTTATACTACCTTGTTAATACAAATAAACCGTAAAAACGTTTATTAATATTTTGCGATTTCTTTGTGTTTTGTTGATAACATATATAATGTTGTCTTAAGTATAATTATAAGGATACATGTTATTTTTGTAAAGCATTTACATATAATCTTTTAAATACAAAATGTAGTAACTAAAGCATTTGTTGTAATAGTTAATTAGGATGGGTAAAATCACAACCCATGGATCTTAACCCATACCCAAAGAGACTTGATACAATGTATACTTAGATACATTGAATCTAAAGAAACCCATGGACCAACCCATGACCCATAACCAAAAACCCATGGGCAAGAGGGCGTTCCACGGATCCCTAGCTTTGTGCTAGCCGGATCCCAAGTGGAAGGATCCGTGGGATCCGTGAGAACGAGTGAGGAAATTTGCCTATAAATAGAGAGCCATTTCTTCATTCTAACTCACCCTCTTCTTACTAAATCTCTCATACACTCTCATTCTCTTCTAACATATAGATCACTAGATCTAGAGAGTTGTTCTTCTTTTCTTTCTATTTGTGATCCTCATATAGGTCCTTCTCTAAGGCGAGATCACGAGCATTCTACAAGTCATCCAAGCAAGGGGTCCTTGATTGATTTGTCACTCCGCAAGATTTACAGAGCGAAGATCTTGTATTTGATATTTCACATATTTGTTGTGTAATAGTTGTGTTGGTTTGGTCCACCGTGCTACTGGACTCGGTATCTAGCTTTGTCTGGGAAAAGTGTAAGCAACGTTGTGAAGGCTTCTCCGCCAAGTGAAGGAGTTTGTTGACATAGTGCTTGAACTCGAGTAGGTGACTCGGGAGTGGAGTAGGGCAAGGAAGGTGTCCTTGTGGCGAACCACTATAAATCGGTTGTGTCATTTCTATCCCTTATCTTTATTTATTTGCTTGCATTATCATTAGATCTATACGTTCTCAACATCCATACGATTTCACATAATATCGAATCTAAAGTTTTGAAATCAACTTAAAATCGGCAAAACTATTCAAACCCCCTTCTAGTTTTCCACAATTGGTATCGAGCAAAGTTTATAAAAGTTTTAAAATAAAATTGTATTTTAAAACTTTTCGATCACTATGGGTTCGAAAATTATAAGGAAGGGCAATCTATGCAACGACCACCACTACTTGAAACTAATGGTTTTATATATTGGAAAAATAGATTCGAAACATATGTGAAGTCTAAAGATATTGATCTTTGGTACATTATTGTTGAAGGTGATTTTGAGGCTACCTCAAATGATGATAAAGGAAATTTAGTTCACATACCTCATGATAAACTAAATGATGAAATGAAGAAAAGCTTTCTAAAATAGTGAAGCAAAATGGTTTTATATAATGCTTTACCGAAAAGGAATTGAAAGAATTTCTATGCTTAAAACCTCTAAAGAAATTTGGAATTCTTTAGTTGTAACTCATCAAGGCCACCAACAAGTTAAAATGATAAAATTGATTTATTTGTTCAACAATATGAACAATTTTCAATATCGGATGAGAAACTATAGATCATTCATTTGCTAACTTTAATACTATTATTACATCTTTACAAGCACTTGATGAATCCTTTTCTAGCCGTAACCATGTTAGGAGATATCTAAGGGCACTTCCATCAAGTGGAGATCCAAGGTGATGACAATCGAAGAGTCAAAAGATTTGACAATCCTCACCTCGATGAACTCATAGGCAACCTAAAAGTCTACGAGCTTGTCCTTGCTAAAGATTCCAAGCCTCAAAAGTGAAAGAGAAACACAAATCTCTTGCCCTTAAAGCCAAAAAGGCTTCGAGCGATGAGAGAATTCATCTTCGAGTAGTGACGACGAAGAGTACGCTATGCTGTGAGGACTTTAAAAGTTCTTTAGAAGAAAGGGTAGATCGTCAAACAACCGTATGACGATAAGAAAGGCTTCGGAAAAGCAAAGAGGACGAGAAGCCAAAGGATGATCGTACTTTCTTTAAATGTGGGACCGATGAGTGTGTAAATACTCATCATTTTTGGTCAAAAACGCTCAGAAATGCATCAAAATACTGAAAATATCTCAAAATTGCATTTTATATGTTTCAGATGCAAAATGCTTAAAATCAGATGAAAAGCGAGCTAAGTTTGCATAATTGGCAGTTTCAGTCCCCCAACTTTCAAAAATGGCAACTTTAGTCCCTGTAATTTCAAAGATTGACAGAATTCACCCCTGGACATTTTAAATTGGAAAATGAACATTTTTAGTCCTTTGGTAATTCAAACTTGTCAAAATTGGTCCTTTTGATAAAATTTTGAAAATTACAAGTTTAGTCCTTTGAGTTTCAAAATGATGATTTGGTCCTTGGAATATTAGAGATTTGCAAGTTTGGTCCTTGGATTATTGGAAATGGTCAAGTTTAACCCTTGGAGTATAATTTCAGAATGTTCATTATTGGTCCTTGGAAATTCAGTTTTGGCATGTTTAGTCCCTAAATATTAAATGGGTTCAATAACTAATCCTAAATCCAAACCGGATCCAAAACTATCCCAAGCCCATGGTCCAATAATAAAACCCAACCCGATCCAATCCCAATCTAACCTGTTACCCACACCCAACCAAACCCGGTCAAATAATTACCTTTTCCCGCCCATCGCCTTCCCAACCACTGCCTGCAAAACCAGTCCACCCCTCACCCCCTGCCACACACCAACCCTCCTCCAAACACTCCACCTCACTCATGTCCAAAACCCATTAAACCTTCCCCCCTCCTTGCACTCAATCCCTCCCCAAGTTGTTAAATTCGTTTTCCCGCCAAAATTCTCATCAACGGCTAACATCAATTCCAAGCATCCAAAGGTCAGTATTTTTGGTGGGAAATGATCAGAGGAGAGAGAAAGAGCACTTTTGCATATAAATTGAAGAGAAGAGAAGGCTAAAAGGAGTAGTGAGAGTTAGTCAGTTTTTAGATTTTGAGCATCTTTTCATCTTTTCTTTTCAGTAGCTAATGTAGTTTTCAATTCAGTTTTTATGTTTTCAAGTAATATTGAGCTTTGTAATTTCTAATTTGTACTCAAGTTTTATTGTCAAATTAATCATTTTGCTTTAATTCTCATTTCAATTCTAAATTCTGTCTTATTGGTTTCATTAATCGTTATAAACCTATTTTAGCTCAAAAGAAAGAAAACTCTTTATATACTCGGCCTACTTTCAAACTCAACTTGGGTCAATAAAAGTCAACGACAAGAATCTCATGTTGATTGTTCGGGTGTTAATGTGAAGATTGATATGGGTTGAGATTGTATTCATATTGGGTTAAGATCAGGTTTAGGATAGTGATAATCTCATCTCAGTGACAAGCCATTGTGACCAAGACTATTGTAAGCTCTATTTCTGTTTCATTGTTGAATTGTAGTTCGAATTGTTTGATCTGATTTAATGATGTTAAAACTAGTGTAGTGAGTCTTAAATAAGCTATTTTGACCGTTGTTTGAGAGCTCCTTAGCTTAGAACCTTATCTGGCTTGATTTTCTGTTGAACCCACATTAGTGAGAGTAAATCAATTTAAGCCTGTTATAGTGGTTAGATCGAGTCACATTCTTCGTAATCTTGCATACTAAATCGATTTAAAGGTTAGTTAAAGCTAGGTCTAAGTTGTGGATTGGAAACGAAAAGTAGCATATAAACCAAGTGTTTGGATCTGTTTCATTTGAGATTAAGGATCAAGTCGTGGTTGATTCAGTTGCGTAAGTCTTAGTTAGCATGGTTAAGCCAAATTTGGTCACCACTTGCATACCCGAATCAGATAAGTCAAAATTACATAGAATCTGTCTTGTGATCAAAACATTTAGCACTAGGATTGCTATGACTTGCATCCGGTGTAGAATGCATTAGAGTAGCTTAATGTAGTCTTATTATAGCTTAACATATCATTTTCGGTTCAAGCATTGGAATCAAATCTCATTAAAGTCAACATATCAATTACGTGTTCAAAGTCAAAATTGTCAAAACTCGCTTTTTCACCAAGGTTGGAGGAATTTTCATTGATTCATTATTGGATCAATTCAAGTGATATTTTGGATTACTCAAGTTCGCTTGGTCAAGTTCCTTAAAAGATTTTGTTAAATTTTGGGAACCTTTGAAGCCTTAAATCGCCTCCTCAAAGTAGCTTAATCTCCCTGCACACTCTATGCATACTGTAGTCAGGCACATGCCTTTTGCAGATCTCACCTGTGTTTCAAAACAGCTCATTGGGGTTTCAATCTTGGTTTATAAGTTCTTTGCTAGGTGGTCTTGAGTTGCTGTTTCTAGTTTCCTATCTAGCTCGAAGAGATAAGCTTGTGCAACAAATTAAAGATAGGGGTTAAGGACTATTTGAGTTAAAAAGCGCTTTATAAATCTTGATTAGTGCATCATTGGTGGTTAGGATTAGTTGTAATCGCCTTCTTTAAGTTAGTTTTAGCATATAATTGCTGTGTTAATGAATTGATGCTTTCCAGAGCTTTTTAGCTTATTCTAAGTGCTTATTCTTAAGCACTCTACACTGCAGCCTCATATTCCTTCACATAAGCCACTGTTTTTATATTTTCCTAGAATTAGAATATTATTTTAGAGTTTTCCTGAATTTTTCATATTTTCCAAAGACTGCTTGCTATTTTTCCTCATTTAAATCGCTTTTAGGACTTATTAATTAACCTTTATTGCAATTAAATCGTAAAAGCTTCAAAAAATAAGTTTTCATTTTCCTAGGTTAAGATAAATATAAAAAGCAAAAAATAATTTTTCCATTTTTCATAGTTTAATTTGTAATTTTAGCAATTTAATTAGTTTTAAATAGTCTTTAATTCATAGAAATTAGAAAATAATCGAAAAATACAAAATTAGTTTTGAAAATTCCTTTAGTTATTTTAGATTTTTCTAAGTCATAATTTCATTTTTCTAGCTTTATTTTATATTTTCTTATATTTTAGGGTATTATTAAATAGGTAAAATAGTTTTAATTAATAATAATTAAATAAATAGTAATAAAATAATTTTCTTTTCTAAAATTTTCTCTTATCATTAGGTTTGTAAAATGTCATTTTTATATTTTTAGGATTAATATTGTTTCAGTTTCACATTTTCTTTTATATCGTTACGTAGTTTTTAATTTAAATTTTATAAAAGAAAAATCAAAAACATCATTTTAAAAATAGTGATAGCGTTTATTTAATATAATTTATCTTTTAATTTTCTTTAATTTGCATTTAAGCCCTGTAATTTATAAACTTTTCTTTAGGTATAATCAATCACAACCCTTTTCCGTTCAAATTCTCTCGATCACTATTCGTTTGATTATTCATCGCACAGCTCGTTGGGACTTAACGACCTGGGGAAACACTATACTCCTCTTGATCTTCATTGCATTGGTGTTTGAGCTGTTTGAAGTTTATTACGGTTAGCCATTCACAAGTGGCTAGCTTGTGTAATGGAATTCTCACGAATTTTATCATGTATATTACCACCCAATTCCCCCATTTTTGGCCAATTTGTTTTTTGGAGTAAGTGTTTTGCACTTACTCAGCTTATGGTTATCAGTCCGCCATGTCTAACACACAAAAGGATTGGCTAATCCAGAGCAAACGGCTCTTGGTAAAGATATCTCAAACCGTTGACTGCTTGCAATTTGCCCAAAATTGTATGGTGTTCACCACCATATCTTTAATTAGTGAAGAGTTGGCTAGCCCGCAAGTTTATGGCTTGTAGTAAAGGCGGTTGGAAAACCATAATTGGTAATCACTCACCAAAGATAGTATCTATTATCTAAGAGTTGGCTAGTCCGAAGCAAACGGCTTCGTAAAGACAAATCAAACGTTGGAAGTCGGTGGTTTGCTCAAAATCACATGGTTATCGATGTACCATAGTTCTTACTTGAACTCGAAACATTTGGCTACTCAAGTAATGGCTTTTGGTAAAGAGATTCAAATCCATTAAGTTTTTCTCAAAAGATTGCTAGGGACTAGCAATAGTTTAGTGTGGGGATTGATGAGTGTGTAAATACTCATCATTTTGGTCAACTGAATCGCAAAACACTCAAAACGCCGTAAATGCATCAAAATAATGAAAATATCTCAAAATTGCATTTTATATGTTTCGATGCAAAATGCTTAAAATCGATGAAAAGCGAGCTAAGTTTGCATAATTGGCGTTTCGGTCCCTAACTTTCAAAAATGGCAACTTTAGTCCTGTAATTTCAAAGATTGATGAATTCACCTGGACATTTTAAATTGGAAAATGAACATTTTAGTCCTTTGGTAATTCAAACTTGTCAAAATTGGTCCTTTTGATAAAATTTTGGAAAATTACAAGTTTAGTCCTTTGAGTTTCAAAATGATGATTTGGTCCTTGGAATATTAGAGATTTGCAAGTTTGGTCCTTGGATTATTGGAAATGGTCAAGTTTAACCCTTGGAGTATAATTTCGAATGTTCATTATTGGTCCTTGAAATTCGGTTTGGCATGTTTAGTCCCTAAATATTAAATGGGTTCAATAACTAATCCTAAATCCAAACCGGATCCCAAACTATCCCAAGCCCATGGTCCAATAATAAAACCCAACCCGATCCAATCCCAATCCAACCCGTTACCCACACCCAACCAAACCCGGTCAATAATTACCCTTTTCCGCCCAACTGCCTTCCCCAACCACCGCCTCGCAAAACCACCCACCCTCACCCCGCCACACACCAACCTCCTCCAAACACTCCACCTCACTCATGTACAAAACCCATTAAACCTTCCCCTCCTTGCACTCAATCCTCCCCAAGTTGTTAAATTCGTTTTCCGCCAAAATTCTCATCAACGGCTAACATCAATTCCAAGCATCCAAAGGTCAAGATTTTTGGTGGAAATGATCGAGAGAGAGAAAGAGCACTTTTGCATATAAATTGAAGAGAAGAGAAGGCTAAAAGGAGTAGTGAGAGTTAGTCGGTTTTAGATTTTGAGCATCTTTTATCTTTTCTTTCAAGAGCTAATGTAGTTTTCAATTCGCTTTTATGTTTTCAAGTAATATTGAGCTTTGTAATTTCTAATTTGTACTCAAGTTTTATTGTCAATTTAATCATTTTGCTTTAATTCTCATTTCAATTCTAAATTCTGTCTTATTGGTTTCATTAACTGTTATAAACCTATTTTAGCTCAAAAAGAAAGAAAACTCTTTATATACTCAGGTCTTACTTTCAAACTAAACTTGGTTCAATAAAAGTCAACGCACAAGAATCTCATGTTGATTGTTCTGGGTGTTAATGTGAAGATTGATATGGGTTGAGATTGTATTCATATTGGGTTAAGATCAGGTTTAGGATAGTGATAATCTCATCTCAGTGACAAGCCATTGTGACCAAGACTATTGTAAGCTCTATTTCTGTTTCATTGTTGAATTGTAGTTCGAATTGTTTGATCTGATTTAATGATGTTAAAACTAGTGTAGTGAGTCTTAAATAAGCTATTTTGACTGTTGTTTGAGAGCTCCTTAGCTTAGAACCTTATCTGCTTGATTTTCTGTTGAACCCACATTAGTGAGAGTAAATCAGTTTAAGCCTGTTATAGTGGTTATATCGAGTCACATTACTGTAATCTTGCATACCAAATCTGATTTAAAGGTTAGTTAAAGCTAGGTCTAAGTTGTGGATTGGAAATGAAAAGTAGCATATAAACCAAGGTTTGGATCGGTGTTTCATTTGAGATTAAGGATCAAGCTGTGGTTGATTCAGGTTGCAGAAGTCTTAGTTAGCATGGTTAAGCCAAATTTGGTCAGTCACTTGCATACCCAAACTGTATAAGTCAAAATTACATAGAATCTGTTCTTGTGATCAAAACAGTTAGCAGTAGGATTGCTATGACTTGCATCTGGGTGTAGAATGCATTAGAGTAGCTTAATGTAGTCTTAGTATAGCTTAACATATCATTTTCAGTTCAAGCATTGGAATCAAATCTCATTAAAATCAACATATCAATGCTGTGTTCAAAGTCAAAAATTGTCAAAACTCAGTTTTTCACCAAGGTTGGAGGAATTTTCATTGATTCATTATTGGATCAATTCAAGTGATATTTTGGATTACTCAAGTTCAGTTGGTCAAGTTCCTTAAAAGATTTTTTAAATTTTTGGGAACCTTTGAAGCCTTAAATCGGCTCCTCAAAGTAGCTTAATCTCCCTGCACACTCTATGCATACAGAGTCAGCAGGCCTTTTGCGATCTCACCTGTGTTTCAAAACAGCTCATTGGGGTATCAATCTTGGTTTATAAGTTCTTTGCTAGGTGGTCTTGAGTTGCCTGCTTTTAGTTTCTATCTAGCTCAAGAGATAAGCTTGTGCAATGACTTAAAGATAGGGGTTAAGGACTATTTGAGTTAAAAGCGATTACATAAATCTTGATTAGTGCATCATTGGTGGTTAGGATTAGTTGTAATCGCTTCTTTAAGTTAGTTTTAGCATATAATAGTCGTGTTAATGAATTGGTGCTTTCCAGAGCTTTTTAGCTTATTCTAAGTGCTTATTCTTAAGCACTCTTCACTGCAGCCTCATATTGCTTCACATAAGCCACTGTTTTTATATTTTCCTAGAATTAGAATATTATTTTAGAGTTTTCCTGAATTTTTCATATTTTTCCAGCACTGTTTGCTATTTTTCCTCATTTAAATCAGTTTTTAGGACTTATTAATTAACCTTTATTGCAATTAAATCAGAAAAGCTTCAAAAAAATAAGTTTTCATTTTTCCTAGGTTAAGATAAATATAAAAAGCAAAAATAATTTTTCCAGATTTTTCATAGTTTAATTTGTAATTTTTGCAATTTAATTAGTTTTAAATAGTCTTTAATTCATAGAAATTAGAAAATAATCGAAAAATACAAAATTAGTTTTGAAAATTCCTTTAGTTATTTTAGATTTTTCTAAGTCATAATTTCATTTTTCTAGCTTTATTTTATATTTTCTTATATTTTAGGGTATTATTAAATAGGTAAAATAGTTTTTAATTAATAATAATTAAATAAATAGTAATAAAATAATTTTCTTTTTCTAAAAATTTTCTCTTATCATTAGGTTTGTAAAATGTCATTTTTATATTTTTAGGATTAATATTGTTTCAGTTTCACATTTTCTTTTATCGTTATTTAGTTTTTAATTTAAATTTTATAAAGAAAATCAAAACATCATTTTAAAAATAGTGATAGCGTTTATTTAATATAATTTATCTTTTAATTTTCTTTAATTTGCATTTAAGCCCCTGTAATTTATAAAATTTTTCTTTAGGTATAATCAATCACAACCCTTTTCCCGCTCAAATTCTCTCGATCACTATTCGTTTGATTATTCATCGCACACTCGTTGGGACTTAACGACTGGGAAAACACTATACTCCTCTTGATCTTCATTGCATTGGTGTCTCGAGTGTTTGAAGTTTATTACGGTTAGCCATTCACAAGTGGCTAGCTTGTGTAATAAAACTTGACTCGTTCAAAGATCGATCGAGACCCAAACCACTTTATTAGTAAGTATCCCAAACGGATGATCAAAAGGCATTCGTGAGCGGCACGTGGGGAATGAGCGACGAGGAGGACGAAGAAATTTGTCTCATGGCAAATGACGGTATGTCACGAATACTATAGTAGTTCATCACTTGATGACGACTCATTGCATAATGAATATGATAAACTATGCAATATTAGCTTAAAACTAATTAACAAAACAAGCTTTTAAAGAGTCAAAACCAACGTTTAGATAAAGAAGTCATAGAATTAAAAGCAAAACTAAAACGTTTGGAAAAGGGTAAAATAGCAAGTGGTGAATGTGAACTTTGTGTTCAACTTCAAACACTAGTTGATCATTTAGATTCTAAAATTGCTAGAATGAGTACAAACACCTTAGATACAATACTCGATGGTGTTAAAACCGACAACAACCAAAAGGGTCTAGGTATACAACAACTTGATCCATCAACTAGTGAAAATAAAGAAACAAAATTTGTTAAAGAATTAGAAAACCACCATTGTTGTGGCGGATCCCTGGATCCCTAAAAGGGAACCGCTAGTGTACAAACCGGGATCCGTGGATCTGCTGTGACAACTAGTGGTAATAACATAGCCTCATCATCTAGAACCGAGTTCGTTATCGTAAATAGGAAGAAACCAACTCATGTCACCACTAGACATCCACCTCCAAAAATAATCCTACTTTTGCAAGAAACAAAGCACCATCTTTTCAAAAACTTAATGCATCTAGGAGACCTAATAACGTTTATCCAAGAAGTAACCATCAAATGGGATGGAACCCTAATATGCAAAACGGTTTCTCTTTTCAAAACTTTGCTCCATGGAATGCATACTCATCTTATCCATACATGTCTAACATGAATGGAATGTTTAACACTAATGGACCCATGAATAAATGGGGACCAAACTTTGAGTTTATTATTGTTTTAGGTGTGCTTAAAGGTCGACCTAGACCCCGATGAATGGGTCAAGGATATCGGTGCACGAGGCACATGACCGCAATAGGATCTATTCTCCACATATGAATCCGTAAATGAAGGTAATGTGGTGTTTGGAAATAGCAAAAGTAGAATCATCGGTAAAGGTACGGTTTCTAACAAATCTCTAACCATTAACGATGTGTGTCACGTAGAAAACCTAAACTTTAATCTCTTAAGTATAGGACAAATATGTGATAAAAAGTGCAATGTACTTTTACCGAAACCGTAGTAAGATACTTAAAAATGGCATAACCATAAGAAGAGGAATTAGGAAACATGGAGTCTATGTCATTAAAATCGGTAATGAACCTAAAGACAAACTATGTCTTACCTCTATGGATGATACTTGACCTTATGGCATCAAGATTGGGTCACGCCAACATGCGACTTCTTCAATCGCTATCATCCAAAGATCTAGTAAGAGATCTACCTAAGTTAAAATATGAACATCATTTTGTGATGCTTGTAATATAGGAAAACAAGTTCATTCGAGTCATAAAGCTAAAAACATGGTGTCCACAACTAAGTGTCTAGAATTACTACATATGGATTTATTTGGTCCATCCGCTATCCAAAGGTATACATGGACAAAATTTTTAAAGAACAAAATGGAAACCTTTAATTATTTTGAAATATTAAGTAAAAAGATCCAAAGACAACTAGGAAGTCCTATAGTGTCTATTAGAACGGATCATGGTAGGGAATTCGATAATGAAGTGCAATTTGGAGTCTTTTGTGACGCTAATGGTATTACTCACAACTTCTCGGCTCCACGCACTCCACAATCGAATGGGGTAGTAGAAAGAAAGAATAGAACCCTTCAAGAAATGAGTAGAACCATGCTTAACGAACAATCCATACCTCAAAATTTTGGTGTAATGTTGTTGATACTTCAACGTACATACTCAATCGAGTCTTAATTAGACCAATCTTAGGTAAAACTCCATATGAGTTACTCCGAGGCAAAATCCTACTTTAAATCATTTTAGAGTCTTTGGAAGCAAATGCTTCATTCTTAACACTAAAGATTACCTTACAAAATTTGATCCTAAATCAACCGAAGGTATCTTTCTAGGTTACTCGCCAAATAGCAAAGCTTACGTCATATTAAACAAAGAAACAATGAAGGTAGAAGAGTCATTAAACATAAAATTTGATGAAAGTCCACCCAAACCCTCTCCACCTCTTGTCGATGACGAGATCATAGAAAGTGAAGCTATTGTAATTAAGAAAAGATAAATGAAGAAGAAGAACCTTCAATTAGTGAAATCACAAACATTAAAGAGTCCAAAGATCACCCGTAGATAAGGTCATAGGAAAGCTAAACGAGCGAACATTAAGGTCTCAAGTTCAAAACCAAAGTAGCTTATTTTGTTTTGTTTCAACTATAGAACCTAAGAACACACAAGAAGCCATAAAAGATGAAAGTTGGGTAATGGCTATGCAAGAAGAATTAAATCAATTTGTTTCTAATGATGTTTGGACACTTGTCCTCCACCTAGTAATCAAACCATAATAGGAACAAAATGGGTGTATAAAACAAATTAGATGCAAACGGAGTAGTATCTAGGAACAAGGCTAGACTCGTTGCTCAAGGGTATAACCAACAAGAAGGAATAGACTTTGATGAGACGTATGCCCGTGGCTAGATTAGAGTCTATAAGAATACTTCTTGCGTATGCTTGTGCTAATGATCTAAAGCTTTATCAAATGGATGTCAAAAGCGCTTTTCTAAATGGTCTTATTAATGAAGAAGTATATGTAGCTCAACCTCCGGCTTCATCGATTTTGAAAACCCAAACACGTTTATAAATTAAAGAAAGCCCTTTATGGTCTTAAACAAGCTCCAAAAGCTTGGTATGATAGACTCAAGTCCTTTTAATTAAACATAACTATACCATGGGGTTAGTTGACAACACACTTTTACTAAGAAAAGGAGTCACACATAATCATAGTACAAATATACGTAGATGATATTATATTGGTCCACTTGTCAAGACATGTGTGATGATTTCTCTAAAATCATGCATGACGAGTTCGAGATGAGTATGATGGGAGAACTTAGTTTCTTTCTTGGTCTACAATTAAACAAGTAGAAGATGGTATCTTCTTCAATCAATCTAAATACATTAAGGAGATGTTAAAGAAATTTGGTCTAGAAGAGTCGAAACCAATTAGGACACCCATGTCATCCGACACCAAACTCACAAAAGATGAAGACGGCGAATCCGTAGATAATACTAAATATCGTGGCATGATAGGTAGTCTTCTACCTCACGGCAATTAGGCCGGATATCATGTTTAGTGTCCGCTTATGTGCTAGGTTTCAAGAAAACCCCAAAACTTCACACCTAGAAGCCGTAAAAGAATTTTTAGATACATGAAAGGTACAACACAATTAGGATTATGGTATCCTAAGGGCACGGTGTAGAAACAATTGTATATGCAGATTCGACCATGTAGGGATTACGTTGATAGAAAAAGTACAAGTGGGGTGTGTACTTTCATGGGATGTTGTTTAACATCATGATTTTCTAAGAAACAAACGGCTCTAGCAATATCAACAACCGAAGCCGAGTACGTCTCCACGGAAAAGCATGCCAACAAGCACTATGGATGAAACAAGCGTTAGTAGACTACCACATTCATCTAAGCGACATAGACATTCTATGTGACAACAAAGGTGCCATCGACTTAAGCAAGAATCCGGTATTGCATTCTCGCACCAAGCATATAGAGATTCGTCATCACTTCTTAAGAGACAATGTTCAAAGGGAACATTTCTATTGAGAAAGTAGCATCCGAAGATAACATAGCCGATGTCCTCACCAAACCGTTGAAGCGGGAACAATTCAACCTACTTCGTCTTGGTCTTGGTTTAATGGAACACAAGTCGTAATTTATTTTGACTCTGCAAGGTACGTAAACACTAGCCTTCTTCCTTCTGAGTCTAGGATCTCTATTTCACGCACAACTCACAAACAATACAGGAATTTTCAAAACCCAAAGATAAGTTTTTTTTTTTCACTTATAGCTTTCCTACTTTTTATATACACATTTTCAAAGAAAACCTACTTTCACAATGTTTTCTAAAAGGATGATACCTTCCAGATCAATTTCACAAAAGCAATTTCTCACGCCTAGGACAAATCGCTTTTCATTATTAATACAAAGTAAAACCCGCTTTCATTGCATCTCATGTCTTTTGAATGCTAAAGGGACACATAACTAATATGTGTTTTGGGTACATTCATTTAAGCTACAATGAATTAGGAGCATTGACAACACAAGATTACGTACTTATGTACTAAATATGTGTTTTCGGGTTATCTCAATAGGATACTTTTATACTTCTAGTTTAGTTTTTATTTCTTTTAGGGGTCGAGATAACCGCAACTCCAAATAGTTTGAATATAGGCACACAATAGGCAAAAATATTTCCAAAAGGAGAATTTTGTCTTGCTCGAAACACGGACCCACGGATCCCACCTTCATGCCGGACGGATCCTCAAGGAAGGATCCGTGGGATCCGTGTATCTGTGTGTTTTCAACTTCTATTTTGTCACTTTGGATGTAAAATCCACATTTGCTTCATTTTGGGAGTATGCTATTTAATGCTTGTGTTCTCATGATCACATGCCTTGAATTCATATCTAATCATTAGATTTTAATCCACATTTTGGGTCAAGCATTCATTACAATGTGTTGGTTTTCTATATATAACTCCCAAAATGCTTGCATACTCCATCTCCTTCTCACAAACACACTTCATCATGTCATCCAAAACCCTTTAGGAGAATCATCTAGTACAAACAATCATGATATCCAAACCTTTGCACTTCCACCATCCAAAATACCACAATCAAATGCTAGGATATCCGCACGGATTAGTATCCGATCTTGTTGTTTAGCTAAACCAACCTCAAATGATTCATCCTCAACAAATAACTCACCACAAGATGCTTCCATTATAGCACCACCCTCATCACCAACAAGTACACCAACTTCATCACCACCTAAAATAACTCTTTGGAACTCCTTAGGACTCCAACAAGATCTACCCAACCTAAAGAAAAAGAAATAGTCTTTCCACACCCCCACATCAACAAATACTATTTTTCAAGATCTTGAAACATCACCACCTCTAGCTCCCATCACATTACAAGAACATCTAGGTTCTTTTCCACCACCACGCATAAACATTCCGAATTTTGATCCATATTTTCCTATTTTTCCACCACAACTTCCGCATAACTCAAATCAAAATAACCCGGAAAATTTCCGCACTCATTACCCACATCATTTACATTGTGAACATTGCCAATCCACTAGGAAATTGCAATAGAAGTTAGGGAAGAAATGCGTTTCATACTCAACCTCATCCTTGATCGCATCAATACCATCACTCATCAAAACCTCCATCCATAACCTTATGCAAGCATGGAAGGAATCTCTACTACTATTTTTCACTTTTAGTGTTAAATTTTTTTTTTGTCATTTTCAAGAACAAGTCTTGTTCTTATTTTTACATGCTTGTAAGTGGCTTAACTACCACTACAATTTGTCGTTTTATTACAAGGCCTTGTTTACATACCTTGGCTCCCTATCTTGTTTCTCGACAACAATAAGATCATTTAAGCATGTTACTAACTTTCTTTTGTAGATTTTTTCTTCTCTTGACGCCCAAACTAGGGGAGCTACCGTCAGGGGGGTAAGAAAATCGTAGACTACTTTTTCCTCCAAGGGTTAACTTTTGTTTCGACAAAAAGGGAGAAGAAGTAAAACTTAGGAGCTTTCAAAACTTACATCTATTCTTAAGTTTTACTCATCATAACATTATATTTTGTCATCAACAAAAGGGAGATTGTTAATATGAATAAACCGTAAAAACATTTATTAATATTTTGCGATCTCTTTGTGTTTTGTTGATAACATATATAATGTTGTCTTAAGTATAATTATAAGGATACATGTTATTTTTGTAAAGCATTTACATATAATCTTTTAAATACAAAAATGTAGTAACTAAAGCATTTGTTGTAATAGTTAATTAGGATGGGTAAAATCACAACCCATGGATCTTAACCCATACCCAAAGAGACTTGATACAATGTATACTTAGATACATTGAATCTAAAGAAAACCATGGACCAACCCATGACCCATAACCAAAACCCATGGGCAAAGAGGAGGCGTTCCACGGATCCCTAGCTTTGTGCTAGCCGGATCCCAAGTGGAAGGATCCGTGGGATCCATGAGAACAAAGTGAGGAAATTTGCCTATAAAAGAGAGCCATTTCTTCATTCTAACTCACCCTCTTCTTACTAAATCTCTCATACACTCTCATTCTCTTCTAACATATAGATCACTAGATCTAGAGAGTTGTTCTTCTTTTCTTTCTATTTGTGATCCTCATATAGGTCCTTCTCTAAGGCGAGATCACGAGCATTCTACAAGTCATCCAAGCAAGGGGTCCTTGATTGATTTGTCACTCCAAGATTTCAGAGCGAAGATCTTGTATTTGATATTTCACATATTTGTTGTGTAATAGTTGTGTTGGTTTGGTCCACCGTGCTACGGACTCGGTATCTAGCTTTGTACCGGAAAAAGTGTAAGCAACTTTGTGAAGGCTTCTCCGCCAAGTGAAGGAGTTTGTTGACATAGTGCTTGAACTCTCGAGTAGGTGACTCGGGGAGTGGAGTAGGGCAAGGAAGGTGTCCTTGTAGCCGAACCACTATAAATCGGTTGTGTCATTTCTATCCCTTATCTTTATTTATTTGCTTGCATTATCATTAGATCTATACGTTCTCAACATCCATACGATTTCACATAATATCGAATCTAAAGTTTTTGAAATCAACTTAAAATCGGCAAAACTATTCAACCCCCCTTCTAGTTTTCCACATACCTAATTTCATTCTTGAAAGTTTTCATTTATGAAATAATCCTATCTACTATCTTGGGATAGTCATCAAATCTTCTTGTCATTTCTTAGAAGTACTAGCCTGATTAAGTTTCAAGGATATCATTCCGCCATATTCCTTTAAAATTTACTTTTGATTTTAAAACAAACTTGACATCTCTACCTAAGAATAATGGTAAGCGTACGCTACACTCTTCTAATCATCAACGTATCACATCATTATCTGAACCCCATTGAAATTCAGTATGTAAAACTTCACAATACCACGTTTCTTTCAAACACTAGTAGACATAAACACTATACGATATAGCCTTCATCTCGAAACCACCTAAGACATGATCAACTTTGGAAATAGTTTGGATAACCACTTGCCACTAGCAAGACTTTCCCTACAACGACAATTTTCACATCATTACAAACCATTTCACATCAACAATATCTTACACATTTGATTAACAACATTACCCTAACAACAACAAAACTATTCCATTACGAGGCAATATATAGACGAAAGTGTTAGTTAACCATTTGATGGACTAAGGTGTTCAGAGATCACCCACGAAACAACTTAGGAAACCATACAAATACAAATTAGGCTCCATGCCGCACACTATCACCAAAACTCCATGTTAGAAATTAAGGTTTTATTGATAGCCTCGATATAATAAGATATGATTCGTTTTGAGAATCGGAAAAGCCAAACTTTAGGTATATTGGACTCTATAAGATTTTAACAAAACCCTTTAGATTATCAACTTAAGCCACATGGTACATAATACATTCTATGACCGTTAACTTGAAAACTAAAGGTTAGAATTCACGATACACCCACATTTTCCTAGACACTTCAACATCGGATAACACACACTGAATTCTGGGACGAAATTCCCATTAAGGTGGTGAGACTGTAACAATTCGAATTTTCAGGATTTCTATCTATTCTCAAATTTTTACTATTCACCTCGAGAAATTACTATTCATTTTTACTATTCACTTTCACTATTCATCCCATAAAAATTTTATTCCACAATCTCGTAAGATAAATTATTTTAGTAATATCCTGAGAGTTTGACAATCGTTAGATCATTTTCGCAAAAGTTATTAAGAAAACATCGTTTCAAAATTTCGTTTTGGTCGGAACACCATTTAAACATCCCGCATAACGAAAATCAACTCGACAATTTTACTCACATCGATTTATTTTAGATCACACATAATAAATTAGAATAATTTTAAGATTTCATTTTAAATGTTACCAAATAAACACCTGAGCCAAGACGAGACTAAACTTACGTTTTAAACAATTCTACTTAGACCCGGACTTAACCATTCTCGACTGTGTTTTCTAAGATGTTTAGACACTTTTACATTTTTGGAAAAGTCAAACATATTTCCCTCCTCCTTTGACCATAAAGAAATTAACCTTGTACGTTCTACATTTTTGCTTAAATCGCGTAACTTTTAGACTTCACGTATAACTATTAAGTTATCCCACGTATGACGAAAACCGTATTTTGACATCTCATGTCACTTATAGACTAATTTTAGTCTACTCTAAATAAATTCACGGTCATTTCCCTAAAATTTCGTTCTTTTCTGATAAATTGCGAATTACGCGTTTTTGACCCGTGTTTCCAGCTTTAAGCAGCGTTTTTGCACCCAATGAGACTTATCACCCATTTTATATTTTTAGATGGAGTATAATGATGAGTTTCATCATTCCTACAAGTTTCGTATTTTTACGATACCCGGTTTTAAGTTTTAAGGCTTAACAACTTACGGTTGGCATTAAACGGAACCAAATCATGCTCTAAACTCAAGATAATACCAAAACTATCCACCTAAGTCATCTTATCTTGTTATGGCTGACTTAAGGGGGGTGGGAGTCATCATTTTGGTGGCTGAATCCTAATCATGGTTCATTTAGATCATTACATGTGTCCTAACTTAACCATGGTTAACATTTAACCCAATATATGGTTAACCAAACTTACCCTCCTATAAATAGCAAGTGAAATACATCCTAAAGACCTTCACATACTGATTTGGGTCGTTGATACACTAAAACATCATATCTTCCATAATTTGATCTTTAAACTCCAAGTTATGCAAAGAAGTTTCAAGTATCAAGTTACTACATCAAATCTCTAGCAAGTTTAAGTGATCTTCTTGAGTTTAGATCCACTCAAGTCACTTAGTACTTCATCACCAACTCTTCAAGATTGCAAGGGTGCCAAGGTGTAGAAAGCTAGCTTAATCCAAAGTCTTAAGCGATCAATCAAAGTCCTATCCTTACTAAGTTACTCCTTTCTTATTGAAAGCCAAAAGTTGTAAGCAACTAATCACCACCATCATCTCATCTTTATTATTCATAATCTTAAAAATTTTATGCTATATATATAGTTACTATGTTGATTCATGATATACATATACTCAATCACATGTTTTAATTCACATATTGTCGTAAAAGTAACAAACTAGTAAACTAGTCATATGCTACATAGTTGAAACCATTAAAACCAGTCACATATGGACTTTCTAACTTAAATAATATGGTAGACAATATAAAAGGTAAACATAGCAACTTGAATCACCGAAACGGACAAACGAGTCAAAAGATACGCCAAAAGAAGTTAGCAAAACCAAAGCGCGAACCGCCTAACACAAGTCATTAGTATTGCTCGTTTAAAAGTGGTACTTCCGGTCCGAATCATCAAAAGTTAAAACAAAAGTTGTCCAAAAGTATAGAAGCTCGGACCCGAAACGCTTAAACAGCCATTATCTTTCAAACCGAAATCGCCTATATATAGTCTCACGCCTATACTTTTGTCACAACTAAAAGCAAACCAAGAGGCCTAATGGCCATAAGCCAAGACCACGGCCACGGCTAAGGTCAAGGCTGAGTCTCAAGACCATGGTAGTCATGACTATAGCCACGGAAAGGCCATGGCTAATGCCTCAAGGCTTATTTACCAAAGACCGTTAACTAAGGTGTTAACCTTGGCAAATCGACACAAACATAAACCAAACGACATAACTTTATATACTTACATTATCTAATGATCATATTTATGAAAATGACGATACTTGTGATAACCATTATGATTTCTTAATCATATCCAAACAACCTTGTAACTTGTGTTTACAAACCATATGACACTTATGATATATAAACAAAACATATGTTTTATCTACTAAGTGCTACAATACTAGGGAGCTTTATGTGAGGGGTTTCATTTGGGTAAACGGATCGACGAGTTGCTGGATTTACGATTTAAAGTGTCCTAGCTCCTCGAACGTTTACTACATGACCTCTGAATTATGATGGCCCGAACGGTAGTACGATATATATAAACTAAGCACGTTTTCACAACTAGACCATTTCTATAAACGACATACACAAAAAATATGTACTAAATCATGATCAACATAGAGACGTACATAGGTTTATTATTTCTTTCGCATCATTATTTCAAACCTAAGTCGCAACATCCTATTCTAGGTTGCTCGTAGAAGTTCTCACGGCATATCCATCATTCTCATTATACATTTGATATCATTTACTCGAGGTGAGTTCATAGCCCACTTTCTATTACTTAATTGTTTTACAAACCCTTGGGGAGATACATGCTTTATTTTAAATCGAACACATTGCTTTCAAATTATACTTGAATATATTAGTTGCATAAGTACACTATTGCCAAAGTCCCTATTATCATGAACCATTAATCACTTGCAGTAAACGCGAATAATGTGGATAGATCTATCGAATGACAAATCCGTTTGTGTTGACCGGGTAGGCAAACAAACGCACTCTATTTGAAGATCCATTGGTTTAATGGAAAATTACCTATTAGGGCATCGGTTACTATTATATGACGGTTGTTAACGTTTCGGTATCATGAGCTTAGTGCAATAATATCATTTTATTTTGAAACCATTGGTGTGAGTCTATAGCTCACACTACCAACATAATGTGTTTAACCATCAAACAAACTCTATGAATTTCACTCAACCTTTGTGTTGTGATTTTAAGCATGTATTTCGTGTCCATATTGTACGAGGTCGCACGGAGGAGCACGGATACTCAAGAAGGTTATGAATTTTATTATCATTCGAAAACCAATTTAATGTATTTTGTAAACCGTGAAACTATTGGGACCTCATTTTTGTAAACTCTGATATTTATATAAATTGAATGATAAATCCTTTAAAACGACTCCATTAGAGTTCGTTTTTTATTGTTATGATTGTTGTGCCATGAAGTAACACCCAGTTTGAATTCCGTTGCGTATCACGAAATTGGGGGTGTTACATGCCCTGTGCATCAACATAATCAAATTTCTTTAGGTCCATTGATGCACTACTGGCATTGTGCAAAACCTTGGTCTTAGGCTTCCATTGCCAGCTAGATGAGGCCTTTCTGAGATAAAATGATTTCCAACCACCGTGTCGGTTATCACCTTTGGAATAGTTAAAACTTCTTTTGTTTCGGTGGTGATATTCTCGCTTAGCGATGAAAGCTTGATTTTAGCGGTGGATGCATTTTGCTTAGCGATGGTTGGAACCCATTTGGGTGTTGCGTGATTATAAATTTTGTTTTGCCATTCCTCATTAGCACTGCTCTGGGAACCATATTTTTGTTAGGATGAGGGATGGTTTTCTTTGAAAAGTTTTAATGATTTACCCTCCTCCAATGATTCCAAACTTGTGGTGGATTATTATAACAATTTCTCCGTAGATGCTCAAAACTACCACATTTAAAACAAGCCTTCTTGACACATTGAAACTCATCTCCTAATCTATTTGAAATTAGACCATTGAAGTTTCTCGATTTCCCTAGGTATGTATCTTTTCATCATTCCTAGGTACCTCATTATACTCTACCACTTTCCTAGGATTGGTGCTCCAAATCTAGGCATAAGGTTGGCTTGTTTAGAATCAACAATCCTAACATTTTATAACTTCTCGGATCGTGTTGATTCGTAACTATCTTCCTTAATCGATTCCCAATCCTAAATAATTGGACCATCGGATGACTTAATGTAACCTATCTTAGGTGATTGGTCTTACTAATCGCTCCCTCTGTGTTTATTGAACCGAACTCACTACTAAATGACATTTCTTTAGTTGGTGGTGCATGTTTCATAAGAGGTGGTGGCATATTATTGTAACCTAGGCCAATACCATCTTTGAACAATTTTGTCTAATAGGCTTATTTACTAAATCAGAAGCATATTGTGTTTTAGCAACCCTAACAACATGTTTCTCTTTTTCTTGTAAGGCCTCTTGTTTTACACTCTCTGCTTCTTCTAGTTTCTGTTTAAGCATTTTAATTTCTCTGTCCTTAAGTTCAATTTCACCACCTAGTATATTAATCTTATCAACATACTCAAACTCACATTTAATACATAATTTAAGTTTCTCTTCAACACTCTCAAGACCAACTTTATAACCTAAGTTATCTAAAGCAAGTCTATCTACCTATTTTCTCATACTCACATTAATAGCTTTAAGTGATTCTAAGTTATCCTGACAAGATTTAAAAGAATAAGTAGAACTTTTTGACTCATTAGATACCTTAGAATCAGAACCAGAAGATGAAGCATAGGCCATTAGAGCAAAGTTATTCTCTTTTAAAGCTTCACTAGCAAGAAAAGCAACATTAGGACCTTCTTCAATCTGTTCACTCTAGTCATAATCACCAATACCATCTTGAGCAACCAATGCTGAAGAAGAAACAGGCTCTTCAGTAGTCTTCTTGATGTCTTCATCAATCCTCTTGGGAGCTCTACATTCTATAGCAAAATGACCCTTTTTCTTGCAGTTGAAGCACTCCATCTTGCTCTTGTCAAACCCCGCTCTTCTTTGACCATCATATTTGACCGTGTACAGTCCTCCTCAAGAACTTCCTAGCTTGCGGTGTTAACATTGCTATTTGCCACCAAGATTGATTTCCTCAAGATCATCGGGATCAATTTGATCCGGATCCCGATTTAATCTGAAACACTTGGTTGTAAGATCGCTAGGAAAGCACAGATCGCCCGTCACTGACATTATCACTAACAGTGGTATTTTTAGCAATGGCAGTGGATATCCCATAAGCAACAATGGATGCATCCTGAGAGCTTATGTGATTTGTAGAGACAAAAGCAATGTTTTGTGTATTTGAAGATGAACTAGCAATGTTCTTTTCAGACTCATACACTTTCAAGTTGTTGTAGAGGTTGTCCAGAGTCATCTTCTCAAAGTCATCCTTGTTCCTCCACACAACAGTATGCACAGCCCATTCAGGTGATAAACTTCTAATGAACTTGATTGATATCTTCTTGAGCAACTTTGTAGTCCACCAACTTGGATGGTGATTAGCTTTTGAAGTCTATTATAGGTGCCATCAAGACTTTATCCACTTAGTGCGGTGAAGTTTTCAAGGCGATGTTTGAGCATGTTTTTCCGGACTTCTTCGTAGCTTCATTACCGGCAAATCTTGTTTCAATGGCATCCATCAATTCCTTAGTCGTCTCATCTTGCTCAAAGTCCAATGCATACTCATTGGGTATTCCCATCCGAGAATACTATGAGCTTTAATCTCCACTTACTTTTAGCCTTGTCAACCTCATCGACAATGGTTATTTCCTTACCATCATCACCCTTCTTGGGAAGAGTATCACCATTCTCAACAACATCCCATATGGTGTAATCAATCATGCGAATATATTGCCTCATTCGCATTCTCCATACCGATACTCACCTTGCTTCAAAGATGGGCACCTTTGATGCAATAACCATATGAGTTTCGTCGGACATCTTAACTTACTTGAATTGAACTCAACTAGTCTTCTTCTTGATTTGGTTTCTAGATCACAAGCTCGATACCACTTGTTGATCCTAGTTGAGCAAACGATCCTTATAGAAACTGACTTAACAATAACTTGTTAAATACTACGCGGAATATAATATTTAACCTTAAGAAGAAAAACAGTAATAACAACTCTTAAACACCTCAATTATATTAATAACGAATACTCTAACCGGTATTAGGGTTTTACAACCTTGAAGTGTATCGACCTTAGATATAAAACACACGTATATTTAATCTAACCTAGGACCTCCTTTTATAGGCTAAGGAATCCTTTACATAATACAATACGTAACCTACAAGATAAATATTTTTTCCATATTTATCTAATACAAAATATTAAACCGACTAAACAAAACTAGCAGTGTTTACAATACAATAGCCGTGGTTATATTCTTCTACTAGCCATGGTTTAATCTCCGAGATGGATTCCTCTTACGGCAAAGTGGTTTCTTTTACTCTAGCAAATGGTTCCAATACTTAGAATAATTCACGATCCGAGGAACCTAAAACCCAACAGAGACAATAGTTACTGGCGTAGCTTGCGGTGACACGGAACCTCATTTGACCTAGTTAGTTACGTCGTAATCTTTGGAGGAGTTACGCCATAATCTTGATTGAGTTGGTTTTTCGAGCCACACTTACATTACGGCATAATGTGAGAGGGGTTACGCCGTAACATCATCAAAATGAGCATACTATCATATATCTTCAATAAACTCTCCAAATCCGAGTCTCTTTAGCTCCAATGCTCGTAATTTACACGAAAGTGAAATATAGAGGAAAACAAGCGTAAATCCATATAAATGATATAAAATACGAACATTATGGGAAATTGACACTTAATATTTAGGAATATTTGATGTTATCAAATATCCCCACTTGAACTCTACTTGCCCTCAAGTAGACCTTATTAGATAGATTCCTAAAAAGATATATCCCATTACCTAGAAAATATAAGTTTACAAATCCCTTATGCTAGAATAAAACAAAGCCGAACACCTCACAAAATGGGAACAAAACACTCAAATCTCTCAACTATTGTAAGTGTCAATTTTGGGGTGATCACTCATTGCACAGTCATCGCATGTATTCTATCATAAGCTTGGCGGTTACACAAATCTCCACCACTAGAGTTAAGGACAAAACAATTCTCGAAGGCAATATGGGTAGACACGACAAAGGTTAAAGGTGATTTGTCATTACTAACATGTCACGGTGAAGTGGACAAAATCAATGATACATGACCAAATCCATGGCCAAGACACCAAAGATTGCTCGCTGCATCACCTAGACACGCTTCATGACTAAGTGTAGGATAAGACATGGGATAAAATTGGTGTAAAATAAAATCAAGCAGATAGTCTAAATCTATAACCAAGTCATCACCACTTACCGTTCGCCCAAAGTTCAAGTTTCGAAGTTAATAAACCGGATCATGATATTACCAGGTAGATGTGCCATTAGAGGACGTCTTGATGGGCACATTTCCAGCTCTATTCTTTAAATGTGACCGAGGTGGCCTTCTCGATACTAAATCTATAGTAAGCTCATAACAATAGTGCTTATAACATTGCACTTTACAATCAACTAAATAACAATAACTATATATATTTGTTTTTCAACATAACATAATAACTAAACATAATATCCCCCCACTTGAGATGAACAATATTAGAATTTGGGGGGTCTTCAATGATCTTTAAGGATATGTCGTTGACTAAAGCGTGATTCCCGAACCTACCCACTTGAACCTTGAACTTAGGAAAATAATGACTCCCCAATTACAAATAAAGACTACAGGGTAGGCTAAGGTGTAATGGTGTAACGAAACATATGTTGGGTGAACAAAATGAAAGGAATGGCTCAGAAGGGTATATCTAAGGGTATCTTGCACTAAAGGTAAGTGCAACAAAGGGTTTAACATGGGGGTCGAGAAGTCGAGGTGACTAATCGATAGACACACAATGATAGGCTATTTGGGTGATAATCCTATAATACTGCCTTCTGAAACTAAAAAGTCCAAATACATCGAGCTAACTCAACATACCTCGTCTATGGTCTCGAAATGATGTAAAGGCCAAGTTCTAAAGTTTACAAGCTACCCAAGACACTCATAATTTGGTGGATTTGGGGTAAAAATTTGGAAACGGATAAGGCTAATCTCACCATATAATATCAAGGGTTATAATGTGCTCGGCTAAGGTCTAGTCTAGTTAGGTTAAGAAAAACATGTCAAAATTTTAAAATTGCATAATTTTTCAAAATAAACTAGAAAACGAGGGCAAAATAAAGTTCAAAATACAATTCTACTCCCGTCCCCACTTGAAATGTACAAAGTCCCTTTTGTACTAAGCGTTAAATAAAGGTGAAGAAAAGTAGAATTAGAGCGAGAACTTCCACGAAATTTGCTCCAAAAGAAAGAAGGCCCATGAAAAGAGTCGTGCCTTCGCATAAGCATCCACGAGCAAACTTCAATCCACGAAATCACATTACCGACAAGCATAATTCTAAAAGAAAAGAAAATGAAAAGAAACCTAACTCACTTTCGTAGGAATCTCGGTTGCATTTAGCGTATGCAACAAGCCTTTTAAACCACTTGGTGTCCCAAGTGGACGAGTGTAGTCTCGTGAGGGCTTACAGGGAACATACCCACAAAGTTCATTTGAAAACTAATACAAGGTTATTGTGTTTTAAAAAGAAAGAAGTGTTATAGAGGATAGTTACGTCGTAACTCCCATAAGGAGTTACGCTGTAATTAAGCAAAACCTGGCAGACGCTACAGGAGTGTAACTACGGCGTAACCATTGAATGGGATTACGCTGTAATTGGTGATGCTCTGAAAAGGACTGCTGCAAAAAGTATGTTACGGCGTAACCATAAGAATGAGTTACGTCGTAGTTATGGACATATCAGGTCGCCGTTCAGCATGTTGTAGCAACTATTCCCGAAATTCTACAAATATGGTTGAAAACACAAAACCCAACTGTCGGGTTCAGTAAATACCCAAACCCCTTAATCTAGGATTTGAATAGAAAATAACCTAAGTGTTTAATCCGTTAAACACTATCAGTCACCGAGTGCATAGTCTCTCGGTGAGCCATCTTCGAGATACTCGAAGACGAGGCGAAGAAGAAGCCTCTCCACTCAAAGCAAGGCGGAACTTAATGGGTGAAGACTAAGTCAAGAAGAAGATGGTGGATTCGGTGGTGATGACAATAACTCACCGAATCCCTAAGACTCCTCTCCAACTGCTAGCATCAAGACAAACGAAGGAAGAGATCAAGGCTTTGAAGATCAAGAATGAGCGGGACTAGGCGGAAAAATTTACCCGGATAAAACTAAGTCCCAAGTGCTTTACCCATATAAAACTAAGTCCCTATCTACTAAAGCTATATCTTCCCATTTATAGTAAGCGGCGATACTAAAGGATTCTCTTTTAAGGAAAGAAGCTTCACACCGACTACTAATAGCAAAGTAAAGCGAATCGAATATATCTATATTCGTGATTACCGTGATCAATGTGTTTGTCTTCTAGGTTAAAGTTAAAATCATACTTGTATAAATAGCATAAGAGAATGAGTGAAAACTTTAAGCTTGTGAATTGTAAAACACACATACACACAAGCCAACTTTTCACTCTTCCAAATACAACTTTATCCTTGAGCTAGCTCGATGGGTTCTAAGAGTTGTGCTCGGACTTAGCTTTGAGCTTAGAGAGAGTCACCCAAACTTTGTCATTTCAATCCCAAGTACTATTCGCAAGTACTTGGGTAACGTATTCTTTGATTTATTTCTAATAAGAATATGATGTTGAAAATTACTTAGTGTGTTTTACTTACGTTAATTTGGTCATTATTCACTATTAAATTGTTTTAAGTACTTAATTGTTTTAAACTATAGTGAATAGGGAACAACAAGCGGTATCGAGCAAGGTGATTATAAAACCTTTAAGCCGCTCTAGAAAGTTTTAAATCAGATTCCTATGGTCGAAATTGATGTACCCCAACTAGTCGATAAAAGGGTGGAGCTTATTCAAATTGTTGCCCTAGACTTGAAGTTGGCAAATTCAACAAATGGAAAAAGCATATGCTTTGCTATTTGATTGGGATGGAACCTTATTATATCAAGTGTATTAATGAGGGTCCATTTATCCCAAAGCTGCGAAGGTTTGCCCAAACACAAGCTCGATGAACTCGAGGATGAAAGGAGAGTGGTCAACCAAGACCAAAGACTCAAAAGTATCATCATATCATGTCTTCCGATGACATAATGAAGTCGATTATAAGTCGTAACACGGCTAAACAAACACAGGATGACTGGTCCATAGCCATGAAGGTCCATCGATACCAAGGAAAACAGGATAATGGACACGAAACTTGAGTATAATACCTTTGAGGCTAGGGATTTCAAACTCTCTCAAACTTACACCGTTACAAAACTCTTTTAAATGAACGGCTAATGATGGTGTTAAGTTATCCAAACATGAGATAAATGTTGGTTTTGTTAATTGTCTCCCGAGAAATGGTTGAACTTCTCTCGGGGACTTAGAAATGCAAATCACATCCAAACTCTTGAACTTCCCGAAATTTATGGAAATTTTTCTATGAGGAAAACCTCATCAGCAGACGATACCCCGACTTAAAGAAGTCTCGAAGTCAAGAAGTCCCCGACCATCACCTCACCTATATCAACCGCCTTCTTTTCTAACAATGTGGTTCAAGATTTTCAAGAAAATTCGGATGATGAGCGATGAGAGATCAAGTGAGAGTACCTAAATGACCGAACGTTGAATTTCGTGAAAGGGCACTCATTGCAAACTCTCAAGGTTTATTAAAAGAAACAAAGGTTGTTCAACTACTAAAGAAAATGAGGACACTAAATGCTTTAAGTGTCACAAAAGAGGCCATTTTGCAAAGGACTGTTTTTCAAAACAATTTCTAAACCCTCTTCTGCACCATCGTGGTCAAATCGGTCCTCGAGCTTTAGCAAATTTTAACCTAAAATCTATCGGTCTCATCAAAACTTTCGAATAAATCGACGAGAACAAAACAATATATTTTGAAGCCAAGTATAGGAAGATCAAAGCTAAGCTTGCATTACTTGAGGCAGTCCCTCGTAACCAAAAAGTGTTCAATCTATGCGGGGTAAAACAAAGGTCTTGTTCTTTGAAACCTTCGATGGGATGAAGAGCCGGTCTCATCGATGATGAAATGGTGCATGTCGGTAGACCGATGGCCCTCTTGAGGAAGACAAGCTAGTTGTTGGAAAGAATCATGCCGAAATGGAGAATGGGTCAACATCACAATGAAGAAGGTAAATATTCTACTTTCTATGGATGATGATTACGATTGCCGATCCTATATGAACTATATCAATGTTGATCTTAAGTTTGTAGAGGAGCAAAGACTAAATCTTTTTCTAAGTACAACAAGTTAAGTTTTGAATTGAATAAGTGTAGGGATGAGTTACTTGTGTTAAAACAAAACAAGCTTGAGGCTATCACCTTACAAATTCAAAACATCGAATTAGTTAAAAGAAATCGGGCTCTTCAAGATGAACTTAAGAAAGAAAAAGAAATCATTGATAGTTGGACTAACAAGAATCCAAGAGTCTTTGATGTTGTGGGTGCTCCCAGAGCAAAAAGAGAGTCATAGGTGAACATCATCTTCGACTCTCACAACAAAGACCGAGTCCTAAACCATTTGTGTCGGTGGCATGATTACCAATATGTTGTCGATCCCAAGCCCGGTGATTGGATTGAAAGACTTAATCACGAGTAAGCTTCCTAACTTTGACTCGGAAGAATTCTAGAGCACGAAAGTCAAGCTCTAAAGAGCATGCTTGGACTCCCGGATGTGCCCTTGAGCACCGAACACATCTCCGAGTCTCGAAGATGAATCTCAAGCACCACTTCCACCTTTGGAACCTCTTGAGTCTTGATCCTAGCTCGAGCTTATTCCATTACATTACAATCCACACTCTCCTAAAGAAAGGTCGGACTTGGTAGAACCATTTTGAAAAGACCATCAAAACCAACTCAACAAGAATCCACCCCACCGAAAATTCCACATCCTCGCCCCCATCAAGCCGATCGATTCAAGAATCGATGAACTTGTGAGGAAGCTAAGCGACAAAATGGAATCTATTGAAAAGGTCCACGAACCAATCAAGGAGACAAAGTCGACTTCCTCTAGCTCCTCAAAGTCAATAGCCACCACCAAAAACAAGCATAAATGTGATATGTGCCACTATACCGGTCATACCGCGACAATTGTTATAGAATCCTTTTTGCATGATCCGTAAAAGGATGATCACAGGATCACGACCACTTGCAATATGTGAGCTCTCATCAAGAAAACTACACCAAAGTTGGTCATCGGTATGCTTCTTCATCCAAAGCTCAAAAGTTGAGAGCAAAGCCTTTTCCTCCTTGCCCTTTTGTGGCTTTAATGGTCATCGCCATACGATGATTGTCTTATGAACATATCTTTGTGATATTTGCGGTAACACGACTCATAAGACATCTCAAGATGACAATGTCATCCATGCAAGGAGAAGTTCAAAACAACCAAAATCCACCGAGTCATCCTCGGTCTCTAAATGCAAAACCATGGTAGCTCATTGCACTCCACCACGGACCATGAATCGATTGCTCAATTCAAAGAGACCATGAGACTCAAGCCCACTAGTAAGTGGGTGTTGGAATCACTCCTAACTCGTAAATGGAACGACATTGACGGGATTACATTTCTATCTTTATTACCTCAAACACAAGGGCTTGTTATGTCATTTAGTGATAGATGTAAGTGTTTGGGTATATAAACCCCTCCATACTTCCATGGAGGGGTGAGATTTCTTAGTGTAACTTTCCCTTTCATTAATAAAACACACATAGTTCTCTCCCTTCTCTCTTGTTTCTCTCTCTAACTTGAAGATGGTTTTCTTCCATCTTCCAAGACCTCCCGAATCACCATATCAACCATAGAAACGATCCTAACATTGGCATCAAGAGCAAGGTCGGTTTTATATATGGTTGATTTTTAGTGATGTTTTTCTTGTCAAAATCTTATCTTGTAAAATCTGTTTTAACAAAGGTGTTAACTTTTCACTTATTTTCTTGGGTTTACGATTTTACAAGTCAACATGTATCTCTTTGTCAAAAATGTCCTATCGTGCAAAAAGTCATCAGTCCTTTTATACATTTTTTGTAGCATCTCGTGAAATATTGGGGTCAATCTGGTCATGTTATCATCATAAAAATGGGTCAAATGGTTAATCTTTTTTTTGTCAAGTTTCTGGGCTTATGAATCTGGACGGAACTTTTGGTCGGAAAAAGGACGCCGGAAAAGTCAAAATGGGTCAAAACCCTAATATTACGCCTAAGACATCATCTTCAGATCATTTACGAGTAACTGTGAAGTTACTCGTAAGAAAGTATGTTTACGCGTAGGTTTAACCTTACGAGTAACCTTACGCTTAACCTTACGCGTAACATTACGAGTAACATTACGCGTAACCTTACGCGTAACCTTACGCGTAACCGTAACCCTTACGCGTAAGAACCATTCGACCAAAACTTTAGACTTTACGAATAAGGTAACCTTATGCGTAAAGTTTTACGAATAAGATCAACCTTACAAGTAAAGACCGGATAGAATAAGATGAAGTTGAAGACTAAGACTGTGTTGACCAACCAAATACCAAACTTCTAACTATGGACTTCAGTTGTGAACATCATGAGTCCATATCCAAAACAGATACCCTCGCAAGCCATTTCAACCAACTCATATCTACACTATCTCTATCCCATTTCCAAACTTCTCAATCGATTCAAACATAAACAAGAAAAAATGGATCTCAGATTCATTCTTAGTGTTTTTCAAAGGATTACATGATGACTCAAAGGTCATAAACACGAATGATATCATCACAGAACCGAATCTAAATGACAAAATTAGATCTCTGTTTTATCTTTTTTTTGGTACTCAAAAATCGTCCAAAGTCATAAACATAAAAAGATAAAATCATCATAGATCAATTTTTTTGAAGATTGACTTCAATTAATATCCGAACATCAAGTTTAAGGAAATAACAAAAGTGCTATTCCTTTTTTCTTTTAGTTCGTTCCTACAAAAAAAAATCGAAATCAAACACATATAAAACCACCTACCGTGACCCATCCTAGGGTCTTGAAGCCTTTAAGTGTTCAAGATTCGGATTAAGCATACAAAGTATTCATAAGGTACGGTTGTTTTATATTTGAGGTTGGAGGATGTGAGCTGAGATCTAGAAGAGTTTGGGAGTTGAGAGAGGCGGACATAACAATGGATCTGTGTTGTGATAAAAGTGTAGGCGCTTAAAATAACTTAGTGTGTTTAGGTTAACTTAAATATATGATGCACACTAGGGTAGTAGGGTTATATTATCACAACCGGATATGAAATTGAATCAGGTAGTGGACTTTTGTTGGGCTTTATATTATTCGTATATGAATTGGATCGAGCATATTGGTTTTTAGATTGGGCCCGTGTTTTTTTATATGTATTGGGCTGTATTAAAGTCTTAATTGTTGGGCTGCTGTTTGTGGATCCGAATATGCAATGCATCTTTAATACATTGTGTAAAATATTTTGGTATCTTGATTCGGCAATAAGAATGGTATTTTGGTTATTTTTCACGGGGATACATTTTTTTGACAAGATCGGGAAACCATTATCAAGTTCATTTAAACCGTTAATGAAGGCAAGTTTTGAGTGTTTAACCGCAAGATGTGACTACGGCGTGAATTCACTATTATTTATTTGAGGTTGAAGTAGGATTTCACGGGTGCGTGTACTTAGTATCTGAAGATATCGGGGTTGGTTGGATGCATGATTCTTGAGATCCTTGTTCGAGCTTTAACCGTTTGAATGACAAAGACTTGAGTTATCTAGTTGAACACGATGTAAGGAGTTACGTTGTTGTGCTCACGACTTATAACTATCACTTTTAAGGAGTTACGTTGTTGTGCTCAAGTGTCACACTAAGGTGTGGATAATTTGAGAAACCTTAAGTTTACCTTTTTCGATGGTGTTAAGAAAAAGGGTTCTTCGATCGACAATAGTGCAAGTTTAAGTCACAAGTTCGGGTTATACTACTTGATCTCAAGTTCGTCATATTGAGTTTTCTCCATCGATGAGTCACTACAAAAAGCCGTCGAATGATAATGGGGTCGGTAAAGAGTTAGGCGAGAAGAGTATACACGAGTAGAAGTTTTTATCGACATCGATTCTCACAAGTTATTTATGGTACTTCACACTTGTTCGATTAATTGAACATACATGGTTTCGATGTCTCCAATTTCATCATCAACATCGTGGTGTATGATTACGATTCGTTGAAAACATCGGGGAAGAGAGTATAGGTGTTCCTTGCTTCTTTGATGTTTTGGATTTTTTGAAAACCCGTTTCCTTTCATGAATTTCTTCAATCGGGGAAGAAATGAGGCGATTTGTGGTTCAAGCGTCTCACTTTGGTGTTATCGTCTCACTTTCACGGAGTTATCGTGTGTGAAGATTACCTAAATAGGATGTTATGATGCCTCACACGGTCATTTTATCGAGTAATTGCAGTTAACGGTAACTACTATTCCGATAGACCGCAACATTCGGGGAAGTCGTTTCATTTTAGTCTTTAGGTAGTGCATTTGGTGTGAAGCATCTACATACGTGAGAAGATCTTGTTGATTTCTTGCATGTTACCCCAAACGGATTTTCATAACAAGTCGAGTTACCTTGTGTGGTTTCTTGCTCATCTACAAATTCAGCTGCGTCTTGAAACTTCAAAGTTAGAGGAAATGTTCACTACATCAAAGTTTGAATCTGCTGAAGGCGGTTGTCGATTTGGGGCGATTGAAACTTCGCCAAAAGGAGTGTCGGAGAATTGCTAAAGACATGCAGCATGAATTGGGGAAGTTAATCCAATTTATGCATATTACATCATTGCCTACAAGTGAAGAAAGCGGTTCTCAAGTCAAGGTACGAGAAGAAGACAAAGAGCGTAACCTTTCATCATCCTCGAGACTTGAAGAGCTTATGAAGACCTTTCTTTATTTGTTTTCTATATTTGTAGTAAATGTTGTAAGTAATCCTTATGTCGTCCCATTGGGGAAGATTGTTGGAATCACTCTAACTCGTAAATGGAGCGACATTGGCGGGATTACATTTCTATCTTTATTACCTCAAACACAAGGGCTTGTTATGTCATTTAGTGATAGATGTAAGTGTTTGGGTATATAAACCCTCCATACTTCCATGGAGGGTGAGATTTCTTCTGGCGTAACTTTCCCTTTCATTAATAAAACACATAGTTCTCTCCCTTCTCTCTTGTTTTCTCTCTAACTTGAAGATGGTTTCTTCCATCTTCCAAGACCTCGAATCACCATATCAACCATAGAAGCGATCCTAAAGTGGGTCATGAAGAGAAACTAATTGAGTTTACTACTTGTGCGAGGCATGCAAGGGAGCCTATCGGCATCTAGATAGTGGATGCTCAAGAAGCATGGTGTTGTGAAGGAATATCTCGCACAAGTATGTAAAGGAACCAGGCCCAAGGTAGTATTTGGTGATAACTCATCATGTCCCACGAAGGTTATGGTTCGATGGCGCAATGGAATAGTTTCTCTAGGATTGCTTATGTCAATGGTCTCAAATACAATCTCATCGATGTCGATCGACTATGTGATGCTAAGTACATTGTACAATTCAATGACAAACAAGGTACCATTTTCAATGCCAACAAGGAAGTTGTGTTGATTGCTCCTAGGAGAGCGATGTTTATGTCTTAGACATGTCAACTCTCTCTAAAGATGGAACTGTCTCTTTGCCAAAGCCATGAAACTATCAATTGGGCGTGGCACAAGAGACTCTCACACTTAAACTTCAAAACATCAACAACTTGGCAAAACAAAACAAGGTCCTTGGCTTACCATCTTTGGTTTTGCAAAATATAAACCATGCTCACTGTGAAAAGGCAAACATAAAAGAGCATCTTTCAAAACCAAGCAAAACTTCTCTATCAAAAGTCGCCTTCACCTCTTGCATATGGATCTCTTTGGACGATCGGTCCTAGATCAATCCAAAGATGAGAAATATACACTTGTCATTGTTGATGAGTATTCAAGATACACTTGGGTATACTTTCTTTCCAAAAGAGTCGTAATTGATACTATAATGTCATTTATCGTGAACATTGAAAACCGAGAATGACATTACGATTGAAACAAATCGAACCGACAATGGTCTTGAATTTAGAAATCTTGAGCTTGAGAGTTTACGTGATGATAAGGAAATCTCCCAAAATTTCTCATCTCCTTATACCCCGAACAAAATGGGGTGGTGAAAGGAAAAGCAGAACTCTTATTGAAGTTGCAAGAACCATGTTAAATGGCTCACCCTTTCAAAGCATTTACGGGTCAAGCGGTTAAAACGACTGTTACACTCAAAACAGGTCAATCATTGTCAAAAGACATAATAAAACCCCATATGAGATATTCAAAGGTAGAATTTCGACATCACTACTTCCATGTGTTTGGATGTCCTGTGTTTATTCATAACCACAAGGATCATCTAGGAAAGTTCGATGCTAAAGGCGATGATGGATACTTTCTAGGTTACTCACCGATCTCCAAAGCCTTCAAGGTATTTAACACAAGGAGACAACAAGTTGAGGAAACCTATCATGTCACCTTTAAAGAAAGTATAGAAAGCATCGTGTTCACCAACACTTGATGGAAGAAATAGGAATTGATAACTCATCAAGATATCCTCCGATGAGTACAACATCGAAACCAATTCCTCATACCAAGCGGATCTCGACATCTCATATTATGTCTTGCCTCACAACCAACCAACTATCGGTGAATTCATTGATAATCGATCGGTCCCTCTTGGGATAGGTAACACCGATCCAAATGATCGGGATCCTATAACTCAAGAACCTCTACCGAACAAGTCACCTCGAGATGATCTAAATGATCATGTGGCTCTTGCACCTGAACTCACTTTGAACTCCCGGTGACATCTTCAAGCTCGGATCCGGACTACAAAGTAAGTGGACAAGATCTCGGGACATTGAGCTTGTAAACATCATTGGTGAACCCACCGAGGGCATGCTCACTAGAAGCATGGTCGCTAACTTAACTGCAGACTTGACCAATGAATGTCTATATCTTGATTACCTATCGAGATAGAACCCAAAAGTGTCACCGAGGCTCTAAAATACCCAAGCCGGGTTCAAAGCTATGCAAGAAGAACTGCACATTTGATAAAACAAGGTCATGACCTTGATCAATTGTCCTCGGGATGTAGTAGTCATAGGAATGAAGTGGGTTTCGAAACAAAAGCGATGAAAATGACCTTTGTCATTAAAAACAAAGCGGACTTGTAGCCAAAGTTTGATCAACAAGAAGGCATTGACTATAATGAAACATTTGCTCTGTTGCAAGAATGGAAGCCATCGGGATCTTTCTTGCATATGCAACATACATGAACTTTGGGTCTATCAAATGGATGTTAAAAGTGCATTCTTAAATGGTGATCTCAAGGAAGATGTATATGTTCAACAACCTCCGGGCTTTGAGAGTAGTGAATTCCCCAACTATGTGCAAGCTTGACAAAGCCCTTTATGGACTTAAACAAGCTCCCGTGGCATGGTATGAAACTCTCTCACCTTCCCGATACAAAACAAGTTTGTCGGAGGAAAGATAGACAACACTCTTTTGTCTATAGAACTCAACAGGATGTGATTCTAGTCCAAGTGTATGTTGATGACATCATCTTTGGCTCAACAAACTACAAACTTTGCAAACAGTTTGAAAATTGATGACAAAGAAGTTTGAAATGAGCATGATGGGGAACTCACATACTTTCTTGGACTACAAATTAGGCAAGCGATAAAGGAATATCCATCGGTCAAGAGAAATACACGAAATATCTTGAAGAAATATGAGATATCGATCGTGCCTCGTTGAAGACTCCAATGGTCCCACTAACAACCTTGGACTGATCTCACCGGTAAATCATCAATCAAACTCATTTCGAGAGGATTGTAGGCTCACCGATGTATCTAATCGCTTCTGGACTGGACATCCAATTCTCGATCTGTCTAATAGCAAGATATCGTCCAATCCTAAAGAATCCCATCTCACTGCGCACCAAAAGAATACTCGGTGTACAGAGGGAACCCCAAACCTTGGAATCTATTATCCAAAATGCTCGGGGTTTGATCTCAAGGGTTACTCGATTACGATTATCTTGGTTGCAACATGGACGTAAAAGGTACCTCGTGGTCTGTCAATTTCTTGGAGGAAAACTAGTTTGTTGGAGTGCTAAAAGCAACAATCGGTGGTATGTCCTCACGGTGTGAATATGTAGTCGCAAGCAGTTGTTGTGCCAATGTATTATGGATGAAAAGTCAACTCGGTGACTATGACATCCATTACAAAATGGTGCCCATCTTACGTGATAACACGGTGCTATTGCAATATCCAACAACCTGTCCTCCACCAAAGAACCAAACACATTGATATCGGATATCACTTCATCGGGATCACATAATGAAGGGAGACATTGAAATTCATTTCATCCTCTCGAATATCAATGGTGATATCTTCACAAACCCTTGGATGAACCTACCTTTGAGACCGAAAATTTGAATTGGGAATGCTTGACATTGAAAGTCGGTGTCGAAAACCAATCTCGATAAGTTCTCGAAATAGTTCATTCTCCCGAACATCCAAAACAAACCTCTCACTGAATGAGTAAGACTCACTCAGGGTCCCTGACAGAAAGCATTGAATGAGTAACTAAATGCTCCAAGTATTAGTTACTTAAATGTCCTAGGTTGGTAATCTCACCAATTTAATATAGGAATATATGTCTTACTGTCAGGGGTCTCATCACTTACCCACTTGGCATTAAATGCCCTCTCACACATAAAATATCCAATGGATATTTTAACGCTGCAAAAGTGCACTCTTACTGTGCATTGCAACTGTTCCCTTGAAATACGGGATTTTACTGCGGGTAGTGGTGGGTGGCATTAAATGTGGAATTTCAAACGTTTTCAAAAATCGTCTTTACATATCCACGTTTATGCAAAAACCACCCCTCTCACCACTCTATAAATACCCTCCTCTCAACCAAGAAAACACACACAAATTATTTTCTGCAACAAAACTCTGTCAAAATCCTTTCTCAAATCCAAAAATTTTGTGTGTTCTTAAAAATCTTTAAACCTTCTTTTGAAAAACCTTCCTTGTAAACATTTACAAAGTTTTCATCACAAGCTGAGAGATCTTAAATCCTTGATTGTTCTAGTCAAAATATTTCTTTTCAAACCCTAAAATCCTTTTATATGGAAATGGCTAGAACACAATCTCTCCAGTTTGCTTCTCGATGGGTAGGAGATCTTACAAATGTTGAATTTAAAACTAATAATGTCATAGGCAAATTTGAATACCCTAAACCGTCGACCTACAAAGACATTATGAAATTTTTATTTAACCGCTTGCGAAAATGGCCTTTATTCGATGTCCTCCATTGTTTACCAAAATCTCCTCGGTGAGTTTTGGGCAGCAGCCAAGGCCTTTGACCCGACACCTCTCGATGAGAACAACCTCGGACCTCTCGGGAATATCTCATCGATTCGGTCTTCATGGGGGCAACAACAATTCACCTGGACTATAAAACGTTTTGCACTTCAACGGTGGATTACAACAAAGGAGTTTATGTCGCCCATCCCGAACCTTCCACAGTGAAGGATGGGTTAAAACAAATCATTTTAGATCCAACTTTTTGGACAAGACCCGATCACCAAAAGCTCTTTTCCGTGGCTTGGAGGATCCTATTCACTTCGTGATTCGGGTCCTCGCGGGAACCACTCATCCACCGAACAAGTTAACTCTATTCGGTTGATGATGGCATCCGCTTAATGAATGGGGTCACTTTGTCGACATAGGGAGATCATTTACGGTGATCTCGTGACCAAGCTCTGAGCAAAACTAGGACGAAATCGTTTCGTATCCTAGGTTTGTCTCTTGTGCTTGCAAGTGTTCCGGGTACAAACTATCCTCGTGAAGAAAAATTTGGTGCATTACTAGGCATCCCGAGCCAATCAAATTTTCAAAAGACCCATCCCTTGTCACTCCTATTGAATTGACGGCCCACATGATTGTTGTAAACAATCGAGTGGATCGATGTCTCCAAACCCCGCTCCCAAAAGAGTAAGGGAAGTCTCGAGATCGGGACTAAGAATAAACCAAAGTCTCGGGGCCACGAGGCTTGTGAACACCGCCTAAAAGGCACAAAAGCCCGAGACTAAGCAGACACCCTTGACTGGGCAACATCCACCCCGTGACAACGAAGGACACCGATACATCATAGTCGGTGCCATTGGTCACATCCACTACTCCCAAGATCCGAGGAAACAAACAACCCACCGGTAGGGGCGCCTTCCACCGCGATGATGACATTAACAAATCCAAGTCTTTGTCGAGGGCACACCGATCAATCCCAAGACTGGGAAACAAACAACCCACCGATAGGGATACAACAATCATCGACTCCGCCAAAGGCACTGGAAACACCCACCAATGTCTCGGGGTCACTGGGGACAAAGACTCGGAGGAAAGAAACAACCCGCCCGTCTGGAACCCAAAACCAATCGACTCCGGAGAAGGCACTGGAAACTCCACCGGTGTTTGAGGGTCAACGGGGACAAAGACTCGAGAGGATATATACCACCGGTGATATGGAACCCATCACCAACCCCTTACTCACAATTCTTGATGTCACTGGTATTCTATTCTCGGAGGATGAACTTCTTTGAAACTAAAGATGAAATTTTATCGGTGGAGAAGAAATGGACGAGGTTCAATCGAACAAGAGCCTCGGCCTAATCCAAAGGAGCATATTGAGTCACCATTTCATCCGAAGATAATGACTCGGACTCCTCATCATCCAACTTGGGAATTTAACCATTTTGACAACATTCTTCCAACACCGAAAGGCGGTTGGTTCGATGGATCACTAAAGCCTCAAGGAGGCGTACTGCTGGGGTTCTTGAGCAGCTTTGGGATCAACACTGCTGAAGCGGAAGCCGACTCTGCCGATCTTCGATCGATGTGCTCACCTTCAATGAAAATGTTCATGAGCACGAGATCTCATGTACCAACACCTTATCGACCGGATGAAAACACGGTTAAGTTTCTCAAGCATCTTGATCATGTGGAGTTACAATTGATGAAATCAAGGATTTGTTAAAGAAGACCCGACAATCAATGCCAAAGTCTTGGAAGCCACCGAGGTGTATGTGAAAAATTCATCTCGACTCACTAAAGCGATTGAAATGCTCCAATCGCAAATGTTCGTGGTCTCCAATCTTCGATTTAGTCTCTTCAAACCTCGGTGGACTCTTTGAACACTCAAGTAGTGCTATGGCTCAGGCCTCATCTTCTATGGCACGGAATCTTGGTCCCGAATGATCGCATTGGAGATCTCTCGGGCTAACTCGGATGGAAAGGTCACCGGTCTTCAAGCAGATACCTCAGATATTAAGGCCATGATCACCGAAATCTATCAGGCCTTCAAGGGTCAAGCGACTCCGTCCCCTTCAAGACTAACTCCAACTCTTGCCCTCATCGAAGTTCGGCAATAGTTGAGGGGAGAATATCTTGAAGAAACTCCTCTTCACACCGAGGGGAGCAAACACCACCGATCTCGGTGGCTCCCACATCATCTACACCGGTCTCAAAGAATACCCATCTCCTCACTACCACCACAAACATCAACAACAACAACACCGACAATCACAACATCAATCATGACAACAACACCACCCTTAGTTGCATCATCTTCCTCGGGCCGGGACAAAGGCAAAGGCAAAATGACAGCTGTTGAGCACGAGATGATTCCCTATAAAATCGATGACATTGAATACCGCTGCGACACCACAACGGTGAGTAAACATCTTGCTAAATAAGAAAGAAGATTGAAACTAGGCGAGGAGAAAAGGAACAGAGAAGCACCGCAAAGGTTGTTGCCGAAGAAGTCGAGAACATGGGATTAGATCCAAGCAAGCTTCAAAAGGGTCGAGCAGGGCAAAGTTCAAGGATGCTCAGTGCTCGGATGGCTACAATGAAAAGCAGTTTGATGCAAAGAAAAGAAAGCTAAAGTCGTCGGGAAAGAACGAATTGATCATTACAAGCGGACAATGACAAGTCAAGGAAGCTCGAGAAAATCGCGATGTCAAAATCATCCCCAACTCTAAACCACTAGCAATGAATGTCTAAGGTGGGGGTGATAAGAGACATTTCGAGATTCATGATCCTTTAACTTTTGTTGATTTTGGGATCACCGAACTCGATGAGCTTGGTCTAATCATTGAAAAGAAGCAAAATAAGGTGGTCAAGGACACGATGAAGATGCTCGACAAAAAGATATGAAAGGTGAGATGCACCACCAACTGGAATTCACATGCCTTGATCGCACCTCAAGGATCTCAACCACAAGCATCCATTGGTAAAAGGAAAAGAGTTGAGTTCTACTGAGATCAAAGTGCACGGCTTAGAATGCAACAGAGTCTGCACGAGGGTGTGAAATTTGTGAAGCTGTCTAGTGATTGAAAATCACGAAAAAGGGCTATTTTCATTGATTTCTACAGAACTCAAACATTCCAAAGGTGGAGTGATATCGATCGGTGGAGTGGCTACTATGATCGCTATATTCCGGTGGCCTCTTAGATCCAATCCCAACAAACATCGGTATTGTCAAGACACGAATGCTAAGATAAGAGACCATCCCGACAGGGAAACACTCATCACCAAGAAAGTGAAGCTTGAAGCACTGGAATCCATACGGGTGACATCATGTTATCTTTTCTTTGTACTAGTGATAGGAACCATGTAAGATGATTAATAAAGATGTATGCTTTTGTTAAAATACTCGGTGTTCCATATTGTATTCATTAGTACATTCGGTGTAAGAAGAAGCCATTTGCTCACTTACATCGATCAAACACTTAGGCTATTTGTATATTCAAATAGGGGAGGCATTGGGTTCGATAAATACCCAAACACCTTAATCTAGGATTTGAATAGAAAATAACCTAAGTGTTTAATCCGTTAAACACTATCAGTCACCGAGTGCATAGTCTCTCGTGAGCCATCTTCGAGATACTCGACGAGGCGAAGAAGAAACCTCTCCACTCGGCAAGGCGGAACTTAATGGGTGAAGACTAAGTCAAGAAGAAGATGGTGGATTCGGTGAGTGATGACAATAACTCACCGAATCCCTAAGACTCCTCTCCAACTGTAGCATCAAGACAAAGCGAAGGAAGAGGCGAAGGCTTTGAAGGCGAAGAATGAGCGGGACTAGGCGGGAAAAGTTTACCAGATAAAACTAAGTCCCCAAGTGCTTTACCCATATAAAACTAAGTCCCTATCTACTAAATCCATATCTTCCCATTTATAGTAAGCGGCGATACTAAAGGATTCTCTTTTAAGGAAAGAAGCTTCACTACCGACTACTAATAGCAAAATGTGATGTCGAATATATCTATATTCGTGATTTCTGTGATCAATGTGTTTGTCTTCTAGGTTAAAGTTAAAATCATACTTGTATAAATAGCATAAGAGAATGAGTGAAAAGTTTAAGCTTGTGAATTGTAAAACACACATACACACAAGCCAACTTTTCACTCTTCCAAATACAACTTTATCCTTGAGCTAGCTTAGTGGGTTCTAAGAGTTGTGCTCGGACTTAGCCCGAGCTTAGAGAGAGTCACCCAAACTTTGTCATTTCAATCCCAAGTACTATTCCAAGTACTTGGGTAACGTATTCTTTGATTTATTTCTAATAAGAATATGATGTTGAAAAATTACTTAGTGTGTTTTACTTACGTTAATTTCAGTCATTATTCACTATTAAATTGTTTTAAGTACTTAATTGTTTTTTAAACTATAGTGAATAGGGAACAACAAACAGAAATGGAAATAAAACAAATGAAAGGGATAATTCGGGTTTTCTCCCGAAAGTGCAATTCTCTTTATTTACGAGTCTTTAAGTTAGACTCAAAGCCTCGGAGATTTATGGTGGCCTTCGGACTTGGCCAACTTCCTCCTTAGCTGATTTTTATTCAAGACGGTGGTCCCAAACACGTGGAGGAACAATCGAGTCAAGGGATATCGATTTTCTTGCAAAAATTAGCTTTTGCCCATGCGTAGCGAAATTTAGCCTCGACTTCCCATTTTAGCTTGTGACCCAAACATTACTTTTACCCAATTTTCAAATGAGATTCCCTTGTATCCGACTTCCATTCTTTTTCCTCGTCAAAGCATGCCCATTCCTTGCATTTGAGCCGATTAGGATCGGGAATTCTCCTCCATCGCAGATCTTTCGGTTGGGGTCACACGTAGGCAATGCTCGGTGAATTCATTAGACATCATAGCGGTTCGCAAAAATGAAGAGTCCAATCGACCTCGGTGAACCAATCGTTCATAATATCCTATCCTTGAATCCACTTGCCTCTTGATTAATTTTTCGTCTTCCCAACACCACCAAACTTCACGCCTTTTTATCCTTGAATGATAAATTCTCCTCCCCATTACATCGTTTTTGAAAAGGAGAACACGTAGGCAATGTAACTTTAGAACCACTGAATCAAAGAAATTTCGAGAGCACAACAATGATGAAGTTTACCGTAACAACATAACTAGGTACAGAAGGATGGACATCATCATTTTCTCCTTCATTGTTGTCATCATCACTTGACTCGGTCTCCTTTAATGGCCAAAATATGAAGGAGGAAACCTATCGAAATAATCCACTTGAACCTCCTTTGGATCCTCATTTGTCATTATTTCATCCTGCTCATGACACAAAGTTTTATCAATTTTAAATTCTACTCTATCACTATAGTATCCCAACAAGTCAAGGAACAATTTACCAAGAATAAAACGTTCCCTCGTGTTTTTCTCCATGTCGATAACCACAAATTCGGGGGCAACAACAAACCTATCTACTTTAACACAAGTACCACCTGTAATTCCTAAGGAGTGGCCTTGGTCATATTGGCCATATCAATCACTATATCGGTTTTCCAAAGATGGATTAATTTGAGTTTTAAGAATATGGAAAGTGGCATGATGTTTATGCTAGACCCGAAATCCACTAACCCCAAGATATCATGACTCCCAACTGAACATGGAATGACTAACCCGTCTGTGCTAACATCTTTAACTGAAAATAACATGATTTCTGACCTGTTTACACTTTCTGAATCTTGGTTACGCCATAACTCAGGAAAATAGTTACGACATAACTGCAAATGACTGTCGATAGTCGTCTCTTTTAAATATTTGGTTGGAGAATGGCAATCTTCTATTACTTCCTGTGAATTATCATCAAGAAAAGCGGCATTGCATACCACCATAGGTTTGACCCCTCGGGTTCAATGTTACTCATCTCTATCTCGCACTAAGCTTTTCCACCATGGATTCAAGGTTTTTTAGGGTTGTGTCGTATCTGGAGAGGTTTTTATTTGTGTTTTCCTAGAAATCCTGAGCCATTTATCTTGTTCTTTTTGTTTTTGGGCTGAACTTTCCAGGAATTGGTTGATGGTCTCTTCAATGTTGGGCCTTATTTCACCATAAGGCCCACGGTTATAAATTCCAGCAGGTCCTCCACGATAGCCATTACTATTCCAATTATCCCCGTAAAATGGTCGATTTTCTCCATATTTAGCTTCTTCGATTGTGCTCTCTTCGTTAATGTGAGGACAATTTTTGGTGAGATGTCCTCCTCTCAGCTTTCGCAACCTACTTGGATGGCATGAACACTTTCTCTCAGCTTGAGCATATCCCGACCAAGATTTTCAATTTTGTTAGTTATGGCGGAAATTCCATCCAGATTTCCACCTTGGTTCCTTTTGATTCCTCCTTCGTGCCATTTTTGGGAATGATCAGCCATTTCTTGGATGGCTTCAATTGTGAGAGTAGGAGTCATGCTCGGAATTGGTCCTTGGTAGTACAACATCTGTCTTGTAGTCACGTTGATTCCTATGTAAAAGATGTTGACCTTTTGCTGGTTGTTTAGATCATGTGTTGGACACTTGAGGAGATCATTGTATCTATCCGTGATTGATACAACGTTTCATCGTCATCTTGCTTGAAATTATGGATCTCCATGAGTGATTAGATATCTTTGACGGAGGACAATATCTTTGGATGAAGTGATTTTTAGAAGAGCCCATGTATCAACCGCCCCGGTGGGCAATCTTTCGATCAATCTTCTTGTAGCCCCAGTAAGAGTAATGGGGAACACCCTTAGCATAATAGCGTCATGAGACACACCCGAAATGTTGAAAAGGCTTGCGATGTACAAGACATTCTCAACATGCTCATACGCATCTTCGTCCCTGTTTTCTGAAAAAGGGTTAACACGAAGCTCCCTCATAAATTGATCTTTAATCTCGAAACGGACATTAGCTCCAATCGCCGGTCTTACGAGCCCCGACCCTTGTTCTTTTCTTGTTAACGGCAAATATTCCTCAAGAGTGAGGTCATCAATGTTAACAACTTCCATGGTACCTGAAACTTGAAAAGAGATTGTGAGAAATTGAGAAAATTTTAAAACAAAACATAAATGAAAGACTTAATGAAAATCCTAATATAACTCCCCGTGGCGCGCCGGAAACTTGATGCGGTTTCTTGACTGTGTTTTAATATTTATAAGTTCTCGTTATACCTATGGTCTACCCTAATGCACTAACAGGCGGTGTACCCGGTCGTGTAGTGTAGTATTCAAGAAACCGAGGTCCTCCCAAGAGCTATGTGTGCGGATTTAAACTAAGTCTAGGTGTCACAGATTTTAATAGATTCAAAGCGAATTTAAAAACTACGCGACATACAAATAAAAGCGTGAAACTAAGTCAATTTTAACCCTAAAAATATGAAAATGATGTTTTACAAACTTAATGATAAAAGAAAATTATTAGAAAAAGAAAATTATTTTATAACTAATTATCTAATTAAAAACTATTTTAACTATTAAATAATAACCTAAAATACAAGAAAATATGAAACAAAGCTAGAAAAATAAAATTAAGACTTAGAAAAATCTAAAATATCAAAAGAAACTTTTCAAAAATATTTTTGTATTTTTCTGATTATTTTACTATTTTCTAGGAATTTTAAACTATTAAAAACTAATTAAATTATTTAAAATACAAATTTAACTAAGAAAAATCTAGAAAAATATTTTTTTGTCTTTTTATATTTATCTAAACTTAAGAAAATTGAAAAATTATTTTTTTGAAGCTTTTCTTAATTTTTTGTATTTAAAGCTAATTGAAAATGCTTAAAAACTAATTTAAATTAAGAAAATAGCAAATCAACTTAGAAAAATATGAAAATTTCAGGAAAACTCTAAAATAATATTAGAATATAAGAAAATGGAAAACAGTGCTTATGTGTGGAATTATGGAACCGATGAGCAAGTGCTTATTAAAAAGCTATTGAAAATAAGCTAAAGAGAGAATCAAGCTATCAAACAAGAATCAAGCTAATGTATGCTAAAATAAACTAATAGCAACTAATTAACACTACTCCTACCCTCTAATGATCAGTTTACCAATGATTTAAGCAACCGCAACTATAAGCAAAAGCAGATTTGGCCCCACCGATTAAGTCTGCTGAATCGCTTATTTAATAAGCTACGTGGAAAAACAAAAGTGTAGATCTCAAGACAACCAACCAGAGATTACATATCTAAAATTACAGCTAATAAGGACCAGAGGTGAAGGACTTAAAGATAAAAAGCTAAATGGCTAATTGGACATGAGCTGCTGATGCACAGAACAGAAATGGGACTAAAATGCAGGCTTAACAAGCTATCAAAAAGTTCCTAAAGGCAACCTAAGCTCAAAATCCTAAGACTGAACTTACAAGCTACTAAGAGAACCAAAGATCAACAACTATAGCAACATGATAAGCGAGATAATTCTCTTGATTTGGGGACGGATGACAACCTAAAAAGCAGTTAAGAGGACTACTAGCGAGACCTACATTTTCTTTTCTAAAAGCTACTAAAAGGTATTCTAAGGCAAGTCGATCTAGCATACACTACTAGCTATCTATGGAAGCATTAAGATAGTAAACCAACTTGCATTTTCAATCGATATGGCCAAAGACAACTACGATGTGTAGGCATGAGCTACCCAACCCACCAACTTTAACACAAAAGAAATTTTACTAAAACATTTTTTGAATTTTTCCTTTTGTGAAAAGCAAAACTAAATGGTGAGATTGCTATTTTTGATTTTTAAGAATTTTCATACTTAACCAAAATGACTAAAAATGGTTGAGAAAATGACAGGAAGCTAAATGATATAGTCAAAACAGTTTTGAACAAAACACTTGAAATTGCAACTAGACTTGAACTATGTAAATATTGAATTGAGAATGCTAAAGAAACAATAACTAAACCTAATGACCTAATCCTAACTCGACTAAAACTAACATTATGCAAGAACTAAAGCTTAAACCAAACACCCTTCATATCATAATGAACTAAGCGATCTTGATGAAATTTTACCAAAAGCAATTCAAAAGCGACTAATTAACACATGACTAAACCGGTGAGAATGATTGGAACCGAATTCAACCCAAACCAATTTGACTTTCAAAATCTGACCCACTTTGACTTTTGTTGACCACTTTGGAATTTTGAGTTACAAACCATAAGACTTCACCAATTCACTTTATTAACCAAAAACAAGTTTAAACAAACAATTTCAGACACTCTCATCAAATTAAAACTGTAACTTAATAAGAAAGGTTTTTAGCGGGAAACTTAGAACAAGCTTAAAACTGGAATTTAATTACTAAAAATGATGAATTCATACATAAATTACTTGTTTATTACATAAGAACTTGAAACCCAGCTAAAAGATTACATTAAAACTCAAAACGATTAAACATGACATTAAGTACTTGGTCTAAAAACAGTGACATACAAGAAAAAAATTAAAATTAACTACTTCTCTCTTCATCAATGACTTCTGCTTTATAAGCTCGCTCCTCTTTCCTTCGCAACTTGTGATAAGAATATTGCAAAAGAAATACGCGTGCCTCTTTTCCGACTCCTTTCTTATTTTTTTCTTTCTTTTCATTTGGAAAAGACGGGGAAACAAAGATGGAGTAGGGACAAGGAGGTGTTGTGTTGGTGGTGGTTCGGACATGGTGTCGGGAAGACAGGGAAAAGGGGCGGGTTGTTTATTTCGTTTAAACGTGGGTATTGGGTAAGCGGGTTAAAAGACCGGACCGGTCGGTGGGTTTGGATATTGGGCTTGGGATTATTTTGGGCTTAGGATTAGAATTGAACCCATTTGAGACATTAAGGACTAAACCGCCAAACCGAAACTCCAAGGACCAAAGCGAAAATTATGAACTTGTAATCCAAGGATTGGTCTTGCCAATCTCAAATAATGCAAGGACTGCTTTTGTCATTTTCAAATTTGAAGGATCGAACATGACAATTCTTGAATCTCTGAGGACTAAAGTTGTAATTTCTCAAACTTTTGAAATTTTTCACCAAAGGACTAATTATGACAACTTATGATTTAAAAGGACCTTTGGTGATTTTTCTTTTAAAATAAGTGCCTAGGACCGATTTTGCCATTTTTCGAAAGTTTGGGACCGAAATCGCCAATTATGCAAACTTTGCTCGTTTTCATCGATTTTAAACATTTTGCATCCGAAACATATAAAATGCACTTTTAAGATATTTTCGGTGTTTTGATGCATTCGAGCATTTTAACCGTTCAGCGATTCAGATTTAACCAAAATGATGAGTATTTACACACTCATCAATCCCCACACTAAACTATTGCTAGTCCCTAGCAATCTTTGAGAAAACTTAATGGATTTGAATCTCTTTACCAAAAGCCATTTCTTCCGGAGTAGCCAAATGTTTCGGTTCAAGTAAGAACCATGGTACACCGATAACCATGTGATTTTGAGCAAACCACCGACTTCCAACGGATTTGACTTGTCTTTACTGAAGCCGTTTGCTGGACTAGCCAACTCTTAGATAAATTATCAAGATTATCTTTGGTGAGTGATTACCAATTATGGTTTTTCCACGCCTTTACCACAAGCCATAATCTTGCGGGCTAGCCAACTCTTCACTTTTTAGGATATGGTGGTGAGAACCATACAATTTTGGGCAAATTGCAAGCCATATAAACGGATTTGAGAAATCTTTACCAAGAGCCGTTTGCTCTGGATTAGCCAACTTTTGTCTAATAGACATGGCGGATCGATAACCAATTAAGTAAGTGTAAAACACTTACTCCAAAAAAAATTTTGGCCAAAAACGGGAATTGGTATAATTATATGATAAAATTCGTGAGAATTCCCCTCACACTTAGAAATGAATATTGCCCTCAATATTCAAAGTATAAGCGGTTATGCCGAAACAAAGAACGAAAAGGGAAATACTACGCCATTATTTGAAAGAGATTTTTTTTTTTTCTAGATAAAACTTATATATATATAACATGCGGGTAACTTCCCACACTAAGTGAAACACATGGGTGAAAACCCATGTTAAGCTAATTTTTTGATTACCGAGTCGCTAGCTTGACTCGACCCGAATTAATTTGTTCATGGGGAAGCAAAGTGGAAGAAACAATCTCCATCGGACTCTCATTCAAGATGTTTGGACAAACATTTGAAGCACGTGAAAGTTCCACATCGATGAGATATACATAGAACCGCTCAAAATGATAACTCGAAATGCGGGGTCAAAGATAGTGTCTTCATTCCAAGGAGTGAAGATGAAGAGAATCACCAGATATTTGAGGAAAGGAAGAAAGGTTTTGATAACAATCAAGATCCATTCTTCATCCTCAAATGCGCACGTATCGGGAGGAAGGTGAAGGTAGTATCATCAATAAGCAAACTCGTATGATAGAGTATACCTTCCTCCGAGCCAATATCATCCTCAAGATCAAAATAGAAATGATCATGTTCCGGAGGAGATATGTCATGAGAGAGTTCACCGAGAACTCTTCATGAAGAGAATCATTCACATGAGGTGAAATTGTGAACTCTTGTTCCATTGGCTCATCACTATCCTCGATCCGAGTATCAAAGAGTGGATTCTCGAAATTAAAGTGAATTCGAGTCGAATTCAAATAGAGGATTAGTGAAAGTAGCTTTGAATGTTTCGGGAACAAAGTGATCAACATTCTCTATTGGATTGTTGGGATAAGAAGTGAGTGAACGATCATTATCAATGAGACTTTCGGTCTCTCCCGGATCGGCTTCAAATCAAAGAGTGGATTGATGTGAGTGAGTTCACGGAGAACTCCTCAAGAAGAGGTCAAGATCGTTGTGGAAGTGATGCCTCAACATACTCGATGTTTCCAAAGGAAGCACAATCGTCGCTAAAATTGGAGAAAGTTTCCAAATGATCATTTGAACACTCAAGAGGGAAAGAGAATCACACATATGGTCAAAGTTCCTCGTGACTCTCGGGATTGGGACAAGGTTCTCAACACTAGACTTTATGAATTCGTCCGATTCCTTTTCGTGAACAAGGTCAAGATGCTCGCCCCCATGTTCGTGAGAGTGAGTGGGAGCTTGGTGTGATAGCAGTTGTCCGAGATGGAATCTCAACTTTGGGATATCAACCGACCGAGGAGTTGAGAATATTATCTCTAAAAGGATAAAACTCTCCTCGTCATCATCAGAGAGCCGCCTTAAGAAATTGGGAACGCCTTAGAGTTGCATGCTCTAGGACTAATAATTCTTCCTTAGATTGGCGGGCCTCTCTCTTCGGCAAGCAATTCTCCTATGGTCTTTTCACCACTCACTTGATTCTTAAAGTTACTAATCATATCACCAAGTGTTTTCATTGTGGTTTCAAAATCTTGGGAGATTTCTTGAGATAACGGCTCGATGGAGTTTGAACCGTATAGTTTGTGGAGGTTGAAAATTTTCAAACATGTAAGAGTCATGATTGTTACAAGGAACCGGGTTCCTATTTGACAATCGAGTGAAATGGGAACCTCCATTAGACTCACAACAAGAAACTGCTGAGTCGGAATGGTGAATCATATGGATTTTGGTCATAACCAAAACTCGAGCATCATTGGAAAACTGTTCATAGACAAACGTGTTTCCCGATTGACAATCAAATTCTAGGTGAGGACCTCCACAAAATTCACAGCAGGTATGTTGATTATAGGAAGATAAGTCGGGTTTGTGGTGGGTAATTGGAAAAGTTAGAGGGTCGTTAAATGAGTTCGGATTAGGATCATAATCAAATGAATTCCTCGAACCACAAAACAAACAACTCCATTATGAATATCATTACCACATTGTACACGCGACACCAACGATGGGGTGAACCATAAAGAGGCTCACCACAACCGACACAAGGAATAAACGATTGCATTTGAGAGTTATGAAGAGGAATCGGTTTATTCAAAGAATCAACAAAACCAACATGGTGATCCGAATGACTATCAAGTCTCAAGAACATTCTGAAAAATCCGGAGGTGGGACAAGTGGTGTGCTCGAGAGCTAGCAATTTCCACCACTTCCGTTATGGTCTCCGGTTTTGGTTCTCGAGAAACGTGAAGATTAGGCAAGTCATTCTTGCTAGTCACCGTGTTTGAACGGGTTCATCGTAATCAATTCTAATTCTCGACCTTTTTCATCGGCTTGAATTTGTTCGATTAGATTACGGACTCTATCTTCAAAGAAAGTGTCCTCGTAATCCTCGGTAGGTGCTTGGGGTAGCTCCGACGTTTGAACCGGTTTGTCAAGATTAGAATGTATTTCGTGTTGTGGCGGTGGTCGAAATAACTTTGAAAAGAATTTTGATGGATAATTCGCACTAATTGCAAAATTCGCTGAACTAGGCCCTCCACACCGCTCACACACATTTGTGACGATGATGTTGACGATTGTCGACATAAGAATTAAACATGTAGAGGGTTAAAGAAATAGAATTAAACAGTTTTGAGGTTAAAGAAGAGTAGAATCAAACGTGCGAGGGTAAGAGAAATAGAATCATACGGATAAGAGGAATGAGAAGAGTATTTTGGTATTTTGGATAAGAAAATATAAACATATACGATATATGGTATGAACAAAGAGTGAGTATCCAAATCACTAATCTGCTAGACGTAAGATTATCAACACCCGGCGCAGCGCCAAAATTTGATCTTGTGAGCAGTCAAGCTAATCACTCAAGCCCGCCACTCTGTGAATGGCGCATCGTAATCGCCTTAAACCGCTCAAGCACGAATGCAATGAAGATCCGAGGAGTATAGTGTTTCCGGTCGTTATGTCCCAAATGAAGTCAGGCAATGGATCACCTAACGATAGTGATCGAGGAATTTGAACGGATAAAGGATTTGATAATGATTATAACTACGTGAAAAGTCAACAAATTACAACGGCTTAAATGCAAATTAAAGGAAATTTAAAGATAAAACTATTAAATAAACGCTATCACTATTTTTAAAATGATGTTTTTGTTTTTATGTTTTACAAACCGAATTTAAAACTACGCGACATACAAATAAAACGTGAAACTAAGTCAATTTTAACCCTAAAAATATGAAAATGATGTTTTACAAACCTAATGATAAAAGAAAATTATTAGAAAAGAAAATTATTTTTATAACTAATTATCTAATTAAAACTATTTTAACTATTAAATAATAACCTAAAATACAAGAAAATATGAAACAAAGCTAGAAAAATAAAATTAAGACTTAGAAAAATCTAAAATATCAAAAGAAACTTTTCAAAACTATTTTTGTATTTTTCTGATTATTTTTCTATATTCTAGGAATTTTAAACTATTAAAAACTAATTAAATTATTTAAAATACAAATTTAACTAAGAAAAATCTAGAAAATATTTTTTGTCTTTTATATTTATCTAAACTTAAGAAAATTGAAAATTATTTTTTGAAGCTTTTCTTAATTTTTGTATTTAAAGCTAATTAAAATGCTTAAAAACTAATTTAAATTAAGAAAAATAGCAAATCAACTTAGAAAAATATGAAAATTTCAGGAAAACTCTAAAATAATATTAGGAATATAAGAAAAATGGAAAAAAGGTGCTTATGTGTAGAATTATGGAACTAATGAGCAAGTGCTTATTAAAAAGCTATTGAAAATAAGCTAAAGAGAGAATCAAGCTATCAAACAGTAACTGAAGCTAATGTATGCTAAAATAAGCTAATAGCAACTAATTAACACTACTCCTAACCTCTAATGATCAGTTTACCAATGATTTAAGCAAACCGCAACTATAAGCAAAAGCAGATTGGCCCCACTGATTAAGTCAAGAATCGCTTATTTAATAAGCTGTGGAAAAACAAAAGTGTAGATCTCAAGACAACCAACCAGAGATTACATATCCGAAATTACAGCTAATAAGGACCAGAGGTGAAGGACTTAAAGATAAAAAGCTAAATGGCTAATCGACATGAGTCATTGATGCACGTAATGAAATGGGACTAAAATGCGAAGCTTAACAAGCTATCAAAAGTTCCTAAAGGCAACCTAAGCTCAAAATCCTAAGACCGAACTTACAAGCTACTAAGAGAACCAAAGATCAACAACTATAGCAACATGATAAGGCACAATTCACCGATTGGGGGGGACAAAGAACCTAAAAGCAGTTAAGAGGACTACTAGCGACCTACATTTTCTTTTCTAAAAGCTACTAAAAGGTATTCTAAGGCAAGTCCGATCTAGCATACACTACTAGCTATCTATGGAAGCATTAAGATAGTAAACCAACTTGCATTTTCAACTGATATGGCCAAAAGACAACTCGATGCGCAGGTATGAGCTACCCAACCCACCAACTTTAACACAAAAGCAATTTTACTAAAACATTTTTTGAATTTTTCCTTTGTGAAAAGCAAAACTAAATGGTGAGATTGCTATTTTGATTTTTAAGAATTTTCATACTTAACCAAAATGACTAAAATGGTTGAGAAAATGATGAAGCTAAATGATATAGTCAAACAGCTTTGAACAAAACACTTGAAATTGCAACTAGACTTGAACTATGTAAATATTGAATTGAGAATGCTAAAGAAACAATAACTAAACCTAATGACCTAATCCTAACTGACTAAAACTAACATTATGCAGTAACTAAAGCTTAAACCAAACACCCTTCATATCATAATGAACTAACTGATCTTGATGAAATTTTACCAAAAGCAATTCAAAAACTGACTAATTAACACATGACTAAACCAGTGAACAGATTGGAACCAGAATTCAACCCAAACCAATTTGACTTTCAAAATCTGACCCACTTTGACTTTTGTTGACCACTTTGGAATTTTTAGTTACAAACCATAAGACTTCACCAATTCACTTTATTAACCAAAAACAAGTTTAAACAAACAATTTCAGACACTCTCATCAAATTAAAACTGTAACTTAATAAGAAAGGTTTTTGGCGGGAAACTTAGAACAAGCTTAAAACTGGAATTTAATTACTAAAAATGATGAATTCATACATAAATTACTTGTTTATTACATAAGAACTTGAAACCCAGCTAAAACATTACATTAAAACTCAAAACGATTAAACATGACATTAAGTACTTGGTCTAAAAACAGTGACATACAAGAAAAAAATAAAAATTAACTACTTCTCTCTTCATCAATGACTTCCTGTTTTATAAGCTCAGCTCCCCTCTTTCCTTCTGCAACTTGTGATAAGAATATTGCAAAAAGAAATACGCGTGCCTCTTTTTCTGACTCCTTTCTTATTTTTTTTTCTTTCTTTTTCGCTGGAAAAGATGGGGGGAGACAAAGATGGAGTAGGGGGACAAGGAGGTGTTGTGTTGGTGGCTGGTTGCAGATATGGTGTCTGGGAAGCAGGGGAAAAAGGGCGGGTTGTTTATTTCGCTTAAACGTGGGTATTGGGTAAACGGTTAAAAGACCGGACCGGTCAATGGGTTTGGATATTGGGCTTGGGATTATTTTGGGCTTAGGATTAGAATCGAACCCATTCGAGACATTAAGGACTAAACCGCCAAACCGAAACTCGAGGACCAAACCGAAAATTATGAACTTGTAATCCAAGGATTGGTCTTGCCAATCTCAAATAATGCAAGGACTGCTTTTGTCATTTTCTAAAATTTGAAGGATCGAATATGACAATTCTTGAATCTATGAGGACTAAAGTTGTAATTTCTCAAACTTTTGAAATTTTTCACCAAAGGACTAATTATGACAACTTATGATTTAAAAGGACCTTTGGTGATTTTTCTTTTAAAATAAGTGCCTAGGGACCGATTTTGCCATTTTCGAAAGTGGGACTGAAATCGCCAATTATGCAAACTTTGCTCGTTTTTCATCTGATTTTAAACATTTGGCATCTGAAACATATAAAATGCACTTTTAAGATATTTTCAGTGTTTTGATGCATTTCTGAGCATTTTTAACCGTTTTGCAGTTCAGATTTAACCAAAAATGATGAGTATTTACACACTCATCATAGATTTTAAGGTGGAAATGATTAACTATTAACACAAGAAAATAAAGAAAGCAAATAGAGGCGAGGGTTGTGATCAATAGAGGAGAAGTGTGCTAACCTAGTTATTCATCCTATCAAGCTAAGTTCATTTTTAATTAACTTCCAATTACTTCAAGTTGGGTGAAAGTCGCTAGGACAACATTTGGCCAGTTCGTCCTAACCTATCAGCAAAGGGTTCCACTGGAGATGTCAGGTGACCCGTCGAAAGTCCAGTTGTTCTTAGTCCCCTAAGTCAAGTCATTAAGTACCGCTACATGCAAGATTTGTAATAATGAGTGCCCGGGCGCTAGCATCTTAAACACTCATCCCTAAATTCTTAAGTCATCCAAACGGTAGGTGATCAGTTGGTCAAGTCGCACAAGCGAAGAAGGGTCGTCAGTTGGTCATATCTTACCCTTCTCACTCAATCTACCTACTTAGGGTCAGTTGGTCATATCTCCAAAGTAACTAGCCACTACCGCAATTCAAAACTACCGAAACAAGGGTAGCTACCAACAAACTATGCATGCATACACACGAAGTAATTATACGGAAGCAATGTAAACATAAACAAAGCAATTAAGGAATCATAACCAGACTAGCACCAGAGGTGCTTAGCCGCTCATATTAACTAAAACAATCGATTCAATGTTTAACATTACGAAATACATGAATTGAAAGTAAAGAAAGATAAAATGCTAATGCATATCGTAGGGAGTGATTTCTCCCCAGAGATGGCTCCGTATGCTCCCTAAGATCCGCCTTCAAACTTCTACTCACGTTCACCGATGTTGTGTGTGAAATGGGATGATTAGAAATGCTAGAATTCGTGTGGTATTTATAGGCGGATCCGTTACTGGCGTAACTTAAGTTGAGTTACGCCGTAACACCATTATCTTCGTAATTTGCACTAAAAATTTGGTTCTGGCGTAACATCGGAAGGAGTTACGCCATATCTTCAATAAATCCTCGTTACGCCGTAGTTGAGACAATAGTTACGGGTAGCTTGCAGCAGCGGAACCTCATTTGACCTAGTTAGTTACGTCGTAATCTTTGGAGGAGTTACGCCGTAATCTTGATTAATTTGGTTTTCGAGCCACGCTTACATTGCGGCGTAATGTGAGAGGGAGTTATGCCGTAACATCTTCAAAATGAGCATACTATTATATATATTCAACAAACTCTCCAAATCCGCGTCTCTTTAGCTCCAATGCTCGTAATTTACCTGAAAGTGAAATATAGAGGAAAACAAGCGTAAATCCATATAAATGATATAAAATACGAGCATTATCGGGGGAAATTGACACATAATATTCAGGACTATTTGATGTTATTATTGTCATAAAATGAGACTTATCTAACAACCATTTGGTTGCACAAGTCGACCAGTCTAACGAGTCAGAATGAGAATCAAGGTGCATTTATTATTAGGCAAATATTTTTAAAAGGTATCATACTTGCTATCAATTGTTTTTGTGGGTAGCTAACACATTTTTTTTGTTTTTGTGGGTAGTTTTCTTTCAAATTCATCTTTTTTAGGGTATTATGTGACATTTTTGCCTTTCGAAAAAAAATGAAAATTCTATTAGTTAAGAGGGGCAAATATGTCCAAAAATTTCACAAAATACCCAAAAAAGGATGAATTTGAAAGAAAAGTACCAACAAAACAAAAAATTTGTTCATATCCATGTAAGAAATGGTGGCTTTAAAAACATTTGCTCTTTCAAAGTGAGAAATCTAAAAGGTGCGTTTAGTTGGCGGAAACTCTCTTATTTTTACAAAATGTTTTGTAAAAATAAGAAAAACAGATCGCGTTCAAATTAACGTTTTTAACAAAATGTTTTGCAAAACACAAAATCCCTATTTCCTAACTTAATGAGGAAAATTACAAAACAAATTTTAATTTTATTTTGTAACTCACAACCCTCCTCCATTCTTAAAAATAGAAACTACAAACATTAAATAAACGCTTTTTATATTTTTAATTATTCATTAAGAAAAATTTTCTTTCCAAATTTTACAAAAAAAAAAAAAAAAAAAAAAAAAAATCTCTAACTACACGCACCTTAAATATCTTTTAAAAAATTCTCTTTTTTAAACACTAAAGATGCTCTTCGACTTCTTGAACTCTTTTAGGGCCATCAATACGCCCAACAACACACGCATTTCAAAGGCTGATACCATCTCTAAAACAAAACAACAAAAATAAGATTATGTTAATTTGATCTCATTTCAATATCTACGTTGTACACTTGAGTTTTGCAACTAAGCATCCACTATATTAAATCGACCATCTTCTCACAAAATGATATCTAATTTTATAGGGAGTTTACAAGTTTTGGGGTATTTTCTTGTGTCGTTCTTCGTGTTGTTCTCGATCTGTTTGTCATTCATATACAAACTCTTTGCCTTAAAAAAAATGAAGAAAATTAAAGCTAGAGTAAAACATTTACATGGTCCCACACGTAAAAACATATATGTCGGTACGTACACTAAATATAGTGCAAATACAGCTAAAGATATAGATGCTAGCTATTAATCCAGCTTACTCTAATGTTTGACTCAATTTGACATGGTAGCAGGTCTAGATATAGTGTCCTTTCCCTCTATCTAAAAAGTGAAACACCTAACAAAAATAACTAGACTAAACTAGTCCTTTATTAATTATGTCACTAAGCACAAAAATGGTATAACGCGTGCGATAAAGAAAACATTGTACTCCCTTTATTTGTGAATTACTAAACTTAATAAAGAGATGATGTGATGTTCAATCCGGTCAGAAAAGCTAGAGTTATATTTAAACATTAATAATAGTAAAACCTACTACACATAAATATAACGTAAATGACAAAATCAAAGATCTTCTGCATGTTGCATTTAAAACAAATACAGTTTAAAGAAATCTAAAATAGATTGAAGTCACGTCTCTCTAGAAAGTGAAAACACTAACATAAAACTAGACTAATCTTGTCCATTATGATTTATGTCAGTAAACACAAAAATAGTATAACGCGTGCTATGAAGAAAAACATCGTAATTCCCTATAGAGTTACTAAACTTAATAGAAAATAAAAATGGTCCTCCTATGCAGGCACCCCATGGTAGGGGGTGCCGCATATTTTGAGTCCCAATGATTGGTACCAATCATTGGGGTCTCGATTTCCGTGCCAAAATATACAACCACAACACCACCTTCCAGTTTTGAGGTGTTTTTTTTACAACTTTTTGTTTTACAAGTTTTTTTTACAAGTTTTTTTACAAGTGTTTTTTACAAAGTTTTATATCTTTTTTTACAAGTTTTATAACTTTCAGTTTTAGAACTAGTTTTTATAACTTTTTTTACAAGTTTTATAACTTTCAGTTTTAGAACTTTAAAAAAAAAACGTAGTCGGAAAATTTTTGAGGCTCAGATTCGAAGGTTGCAAAGTGAGATTTTTATCTCACTTTGCCGTCCATTCGGTTTTCATCATTGCCTCGGAAAGTTTTAATGCTCAAAAATCATCATCGCCTCGGAAAAATTTTAGGCTCAAACCAGAAAGTCACAATCGCACAAATTCACCGGTTCACATGAACTCGCACAAACCGCACAAGTCTCACAAACCGCACAAGCCTCACAACCGCACAAGCCTCACAACCGCACAAGTCTCACAAGTCTCAAACCGCACAAAGTCTCACAAGTCTCAAATCGCACAAGCACAAGACTCACGGTTCACGGGTTTCATAAGTTACACGTTTTCAACATGAATGTGGTAAGTAGGATTCCAAAACTGCAAAAGTTCACAAGAATGTATTAAGATTCTCAAAGGCAAAGTTCACAAGAATGTACTAAGATTCTCAAAGGCAAAGCCTACACAAGCACCCCATATAATGTCAGGCGAAAGCAACAACACCACAACATAATCCACTTCCCAAACAAGAAGAAAGCAACAACCAACAACAATCAACCAACAACAGCAACAAGTGGTCCAGAACAACAACAAACAACAACTAGCAAAAACTAATACAGGACCACAAGTGTCACAGTCCACGATAACAAGCAACAACAACAATCCACAATGTCTAGCAACATTTAACACACAAGAGGTAAACTTATCGAATAGGCTCGATTATTAGCTTTTAGCTCATGTTTAACAAATTCGGTTTGCCATGCCAAAACTCTTTTAGTTTTTAAAAAAATCATCATTGCCTTTTTAGCTCAAGTTTATTTCATTAATGTTGCAAAGTGACCTAAAATGGTCACTTTACCATCCAGTAATGAAATGTTTTTAGACCGAAACACTAAGTTTTTTTCATTAAAGTTGCAAAGTGAATTAAAAATTATCACTTTACCATCCAGTAATGAATCTGCATTACCGTGGCTAAGATTAAATGGGGTGCTTGCTTAGGCTTTGCCCACAAAGGGTCCTACTATGCAAACCTGCAAAACATACAAACAGATAATCAAACATTTTTTAGATCTAAAAAACTTTTAGATCTAAAAAAGTTTTAGATCTAAAAACTTTAAGAACGAAACATATACCACACACGAAACCACCACAACATCAACACCATAACATCACTACTACAAGATCATAACCAGTTTTCAAGATCTAACAAGTTTTATACTTGTTAGATCAAAATTTTAGATCTAAAATCTTTTAAGAAAAACAAATAAAGTAAACGTTTTTTTTACCAACCTCATAATTTTTTCAAGAACATATCAGTTTCAAGCATCTAAAAAAGTTTTAGATCTAAAAACTTTAACAACGAAACATATACCACACACGAAACCACCACAGCATCACCACCAGTACATCACTACCATTTGATCCTAACGGTTTTCAAGATCTAACAAGTTTTATACTTGTTAGATCAAAAGTTTAGATCTAAAATCTTTTAAGAAAAACAAATAAAGTAAACGTTTTTTTTACCAACCTCATAATTTTTTCAAGAATATATCGGTTTCAAGCATCTAAAAAGTTTTAGATCTAAAACTTTAACAACGAAATATATACCACACAAGAAACCACCACCGCATCACCACCGGTACATCACTACCACAATATCATCACAGATTCGAGATCTAACAAGTATAATACTTGTTAGATCAAAAGTTTAGATCTAAAATCTTTTAAGAAAATCAAACAAAGTAAACGATTTTTTTTACCAACCTCATAATTTTTTCAAGAACATATCAGTTTCAAGCATCTAAAAAAAGTTTTAGATCTAAAAACTTTAACAACGAAACATATACCACACACGTAACCACCACATCATCACCACCAGTACATCACTACCACAATATCATCACCAGATTCAAGATCTAACATGTATAATACTTGTTAGATCAAAAGTTTGGATCTAAAATCTTTTAAGAAAATCAAACAAAGTAAACATTTTTTTTACCAACCTCATAATTTTTCAAGAACATATCAGTTTCAAGCATCTAAAAAAAGTTTTAGATCTAAAAACTTTAACAACGAAACATATACCACACACGTAACCACCACATCATCACCACCAAGATATCACTACCACAATATCATCACAGATTCAAGATCTAACAAGTATAATACTTGTTAGATCAAAATTTTAGATCTAAAATGTTTAGATCTAAAATTTTTAAAGGGAGAGAGTGGTTTTGCAGAAGTGAGAGAGTGGGTTTGCCGTAAGAGAGAAAACCGTGAATATCATCAACAGTAAAGATGAAAAACCATGTCTTGCACACACGGTCTCACAAGAAAACGCATAAACACAACGAGAACCACACACGTAATAAAACACACACACCTCTTTGTTTTTATTTATAAAAAAAAGTTAATAAAACGTTTTTTTAAAAGTATTTATAAGAAAATGTATTTATAAAAAAAGTAAATAAAACGTTTTTTTAAAAGTATTTATAAGAAAATGTATTTATTAAAAAAGTTAATAAAAGTATTTATAAAAATATTTATAAAAACATGTATTTATAAAAAAAAAGTTAATAAAAAGTATTTATAAAAGTTTGTAAAAAAATGTATTTATAAAAAAAGTTAATAAAAAGTATTTATAAAAGTTTGTAAAAAATTTGTATTTATAAAAGTATTTATAAAAGTTTTTATAAAAGTTGTTGTGTTTTTTATTTTTTAGGTGTTCGGTAATAAAGTTGCTTTAACTGATTGGGTGCAATCTACTGTTGAATCGATTGGTTTATTTATTGTTAAAAGAAGAACTAAAACAGATAGGGGCTATAAGTACTCTATCGAATTTTCGTGTTCTAGACATGGGACGTCTGCACGTGAAGGTTTAGAAGATGAACTTGAACGGCAGACTAGTACCGCTAAAATTAATTGCCCATTCAGATTACTAGCGAAATTTATAAAAGGTGAAATGGTTGGATATGAAGGTTAAGTGTCCGAGGCATAATCATGTTTTGTAGACTCGTTACATGGTTTTCACAGGCCATGCGATTAAAAGAAAGCGAGTTAGTTTTGGTGAAGCAGTTGACAAAACCGCATGTAGCACCACGAATTATACTTTCTTCACTAAAAGAGATCGATATGAATAACGTGTCTACCATTAAAACGGTATATAATGCACAAGAAAAGACATGTCGCGCCAGTCGTGGTGATTTGACTCCGATACAACTCCTTTTAGTACATTTGCAGCGTCAAGGTTATACATATTACCCCAGGGTAAATGACCACACCAATGAGTGGATGAAATATTTTTGTTCACCCGACGTCATATGCCCCTGTGGACAACATATTCGAAATTATGTTGATGGACTCACATACATCCTTTTTCGAATCTGGGATTGCCTATTCCGCTTGATTTTTTGATAATTTTGGAGAACATTAAGCGTTCCTCGCCCTGTTGACCGAAATACTCAAGAGCTCGATGAGCCCGAATATCCTCAAGAGCCTCAAGTTTTGAGAATTTGTTTGAAAGTTCATCAAAAGCCTTTTATCAACCATATCATTTGTTTTGAAATTATTAGACTCACCTCAACCAAGGAACATTTATCAAGATCATGTTCAAGATTAATATCGTATGTTTAGGTACATTAGCGGATGCACTATGTTGAGCAGCTTAAGGGTACCTCATCACATGACACTGCTCATTTATCATCGATATCCGCATCCACATCATGTGTAACATGATTCTTGAACAATTTGTTGCATCATTCTTTGTTGTCTCGTTATTCTCGCATTCAAAGAACACCCGATTCTTCAATGATACATTACCCAACTCATCACAACTTTTTGTCAATCGCACTGACTCTCATCTATTATTTCATCTTTCGAGTAACTTCCTCAATATACTTCTCCACGTTGTCCATGAGATGGATAAGTGTCTCTATGAACACGCCAATTTCCATTCCAGTGTGTCTCTTGAAAGACATTTCAGTCATGTATTGATCATAATCTGATGTAAATTCCCTTCTAATGAATGACTGAAAATGTTTGTAGATCACTTGAAGTGCAACACTGGAACTATCCTTTTGAACCTTCTCTTTGTCAAGTTGTAGCTCCAATTGCTCTAGAGTTATCAGCAAAGTTCTTGTTAATGTGGACAAGTCCTGACGGAAGAGGGCAATACATGTTCGTTCCATTGATGTAGGTAGAAGTAACATGAGGTGAGAGTGAAGTTGTTGATAAGGTTCAATGTCGCTTTGCTTTTGCATTGCATTTCGTAGCATTAGCGGTGCAATTCATTCTCATTGTACTCGTAACATGAAGATCTCACATCGTCATTGATTAATTCAATCATCTTTAATCGCTCGATGTAGCATACATTATCATTGTTGTCCACAACATCATACAATTTAGGTACTTCCAAATCACTGGTCAAGAATGTAAGACATGATGTTGTAATATACACGGATTTTACAAGTCTATGACTTAAACCGAAAAATAAATTCTTCATGGATTTTACAAAATCAAGAAGAAACGTGATATAATGACCAATAGAATGTGTTAAGATAACTGATGGACCCACACAATGATAGAGGATTATGTGTTAGGAGTGATGATTGTTTGAAGAATTAGTCAAGTGTTATTTGGTTGTGAATTGGTTTTGTTAATGCACGCGTTTTACGGTGAAATTTAGGTCTAAAATTTAAAAGCTTCAATAACTTCATTCGGAGCGGATTTAGGCCTTGAAGATTGACCCAAATAGTTTATTCGCGAGCCATTCTCCTCGTTCTCACGGTCGCTTTGATGGGTAGAACGAAACGGAGTTACGGTTCAAAAGTTATGGCCGTTTGAAGTTTTGTCGGGAAAAGTCAACAAGTCGCTAAGTTGACAAGTCGCTAAAGAACCAAGTCGTGTGGATCAAGTCGCTATGAACCAAGTCGCTAAAACACAAGTCGCTAAAGCAGCAAATCGCTAAGCTGACAAGTCGCTAAAGAACAACTCGCTGAGAGGTCAAGTCGCTAAAGAGTAACTCGATAGTAACAACAAAGACAAGTCGCTAGATATAATAAAGACAAGTCGCTATGTCAACCAAGTCGCTAGTCAAGTGGTGTCTCCACTACTTTGTCTCGCTTTGTCGCCTTTTCTCAATAGACAAGTCGCTAGGGATAAAATCGCTACCACTTCAACTACAAGTCGCTACCAACTAACAAAGCAAGTCGCTACGAAGAAAATTTATCGGAGAACCAAGTCGCTAGGAAGAAAAGCTTACACACAACCCTTTTCAATCCAAAACAAGCTCAACCACAGTGATTCAAGCTTTCCAAATCAAAACCCAAGCACTTACAATGATTCTAAACACAAAAGTACACTCAAAATTCAAACTTGAACACAAGAAATGATCTAAGTGATGCAAAAACCACTAAACTTTTTCAAACTCAAAAACCATATAAAACTACTAGAAATCCAAGGATATGTAAGAGAGATGATCAAACCATGGCTCTTGATACCAATTGTTACACATTGGATTTCATAAACAGATCATAACATTATAAATGGGGCGTATGATTTAAGAGTTTAGAGTGAGAAAGTGGAAGATGAGAGCCTTTCTAGAGAGAGAAAGAAAACAAAAGAGAAAATGTTAGATTAGAATGAAAGGTCCAACCCTCTACCTTGGGAGGTAGAGAGTATTTATAGTTTTACATAATACGTCCTCCTAACGGACTGTGGATCAGGCATACAGTGGGTAAAGACCCGCCCTTCCTCCACGGTGTTACACTACGCTAAACTAAACTAATAACTAACTAATAAACTGATAAATAACGTAACTTACGATATGTCTACGAGCTAACATATGCTAGATAGTATTTGGGGTGACCGACTCTTCTCAATGGAATTTCTAATTCCTAACAAAACTCACCACTCCCGTATAATCACCCACAATGGAGATGGTTCAGAAATGCCGTGGCCGCGAGATGGGAACATATGTTTACACAATGACAGAGGATGTTTAGACAGACGTAGAAAATGATTATTGATTTATATTGTAAATGACAAAACATGTATAGACGATTACTGATTTATATTGTACATGACAAAACATGTATAGATCGACATCGATTTATATTGTAAATGACAAAACATGTATAGATCGACATCGATTTATAGTAAACGACTCGTCATCTTTTGTTACGATTGCCTCGCTCCGGTTCTTCCTCATCTTTTGTTATAGGAATCGGATGACATTCATGGAGGACATTCATTGTGTCAACAACACACCCGCCGTGTTGAGAGTCCAGATTATGTGCCTTCTTCTCCATCTTATGTGCCTCCTCTCATTTATATCTCCACCGCAGATGAGGACAATTTTATACATCGTCCTCCGGTTCTTCCTCATCTTTTGTTACAACCGTCTCGCGTTGGCAGCACGAGCGAGAGATTGCGGATTGAGGAGACGATTTGAGTTAGAGTTTCGTGGGATGATGGCAAGATCATTGGAGCGACTACGCCTCGGTGTGATTGATCTTAGTTGCTAGTTATATTGTGATTTTGTGAACCATGTATCAACTATTAATCTATAACAAGATTGGTTATTTATGTATTCGAAGCTTCTAATTTTGTGAACCATGATGTGACACAAGGTAATTTTTCACCAAAATTTAACTAATAAATGATGATTTATTTTTACTAAGCCAAGTCAGTAAGCATGCATAAGCTTTGCCTGATCATTTGAGTAGTTAACTGGCATACAGTAGATAACTGCATCACTTTTGCATTCATATCATTTTATGAATATTTCATTTTTGTCTTATGATTTAAATTGTAAGACGAGAGGTTATCTTGTTTTCCCTAGTGACCGACACTGCACGCGTACCGACACTATGATAAGGGCAAACAAAGCAAATAATAAACTCTCGTAATGGAAAAGATTACAAAAATAATAATATTTCCGAAGCATATCTATAAGACACAACATCATAAAAATTATCGAACGATAATTCATCAATCACGGTTTCAACTCACGAGACACAAACATATTTAGCACAACCCTAACCTTTGAATTTACTACACTTACTAAATAAAAGTTCATCATGAATAAAACTTTACAAACCCAAAACATTTACACTACCTAACCATTCTACTCAAACTTTAAATAAAATGTACAAGATTAAACATGTGGAAAGTGAGTACAAGGAAACATTATCACCTCTTTTCTTTTCCTTGTTTTATCCGCCTCTTCACCCACCTTCATTTTTTTTGTCGTGACTCAATCTCACATATACCCACACGTCTCTTCCCAAAGAAAGAGATAACACCAAGCTTCTTTCTCTCTCAAAAGCCATGAGTCACCTACTTCCATTTCCATTTTCGTCCATGTCAACGCAAAGCCAAAAGGAGATGATATATGTGGGTCTTACAAGGGCACCTTTCCATCTCACTTTGTCCATCCATGACCAAATGGTGTTTGTCTTTGTTCCCCTGCTGCTGCCTCATTCAACGCTGCCCAAGGAAGAAGTCAACCACCTATGGGTTAGCCATGGAAGCCTCAAAAGTCTTTTTTCTTCCCTAGCTTCAAAAAGAATCACAAGGTGGAATGATAGGAGTGGCTAGAGACCATCTTCAACACAAAAGGGTATGACACAACAACCCAAGAGGAGAAAGTTGAGTCAAAACTTTCTTGAGCCCTCTCCTTTATTCGGTCGAGCCAAACTCAAGGTATCACACTCCAAACTTCACCACAAAGAGATAAGGAAGACTCGCTTGAGTGCTCACTCCGAGTTGTTTGGGTCGGTGGTGGTGTTAGATACCGAGTTGGTCTTCGACTTCATTATCATCAAATTGTTGTAAGAAATTTACAAAACCTCACTTTGTTAATATTTATTATTCAAGTTGTTAATGAAAATGATTACTTGATTATGAAACTAGGTGTTTTGATATGTATAAGTTTTATTTCTCTTTGGTAAAGATTATTGCCTCGTGTAAAATTTAGTTATTGTTGGGTCCTTTGTGTTGATTCGTCGAACCCATGAAACAAAGAAAACAAGAGTTAAGTTTTAAAAGTTAGACTATTAACTAAGCGGTCTTGATGTGTGACCTTGGTATTGATAAACAATCCGTGTCATCGAGACTTAAATTGTCAAACCTTGCGTTAAGTTAAATGGAAGGGTACTTGAAACTGCTTTTATTACTTATTCTCGCCAAAGTACAACTGCCGAGTTAGATAAGTCATATCCGAGTCTCGTGTGGAGTCAAGATCACCCGGTGGGCGTCACAAAAATGGTTAAGTAGGAAGTTGGTCATGGTCAACTTGAATCTTTTCTTTCTTCCTTGAGTGATCGACCCAGCAATGGGCATGAAAATGGGTCTTGCCACCCTTGCTCCAAAGGGGTAAATGGATTCATGTCTTGGTCGAAACTCAAAAACTCCTTAACGTTAGTGGAAAATTTATTAATATCCTTACTCCGCGATATGAAACCCGTTTGGAATAGGCTTGAATACGGAACGTGTATACTTGTTACCCGGTCGAGAAGTTTCGACATCATGACCCAGGACATATTCAGGTTATGTTGTATTGAGAATCTAGTGTGTATTGTTTTGTAACTCATGCGTCAAAATGATTAACCCGTAAGCTCTTCGTCAAGTAGGAATGCTAGCACTAGAACATGAAAATGTAATATGTTCACTAAAAGCTTGATATAAATCGCTCTTGAAACCATGGTAGTACTTGGTTACCTTCCTTTCTTCAAATTATGTCTAATTATGTTACCAATTACCCTCGGTGCAAGTACTTCCTCACAAATGTATAGCAGCAAAAGATAAAACAATGAAATGAGCCATCTAAAATTAAGTACCAAACTGCACTTGTATTACATTGGACCGTAACCCATATCAGTGGGCCTAAGCCCAAATTCGGGCACCCAGCTGTCGACGCCGGGCCACAGCCCAAGGTGGTTTTGGGGCGTCCGTTTGGGTGGCATAGGCAAATCAGAGAAATAATGCCCGAAGCGTCTTATCGGAAGACAAATAACTAAACTCGTTTCCGCCTATTTTCTCTCTTCCATTTCGTACGTATTGTCATAACATCAAAAGTCTTAATCCAATTAAACAAGTGTAAGGGTTTAACATAAGCAACAAGTGCTTAAAACATGATCCATATAATAAGTTATACATCAAAAGTTTAACGGCAATGTGTAAACAAATTTATCTCATGAAGGTTTCTGGTCGTAAATTGTATATACTAAAAACTAAATTTCGATAAACAAATAAAGACTACTATATCATTTTGTCATTCATTATTTGAGAGTCTCCAAACTTAACTTAATTATTTTCTAAATGCAATTAGAAAATAAATCAACTAATATTGATTTTGACAATAATAATATGTGTCAACATAAATAAGTATATATACATTTATATACTTACTAATAGAATATCGTAATTATTTTACAAACCAAATTATGGATTTTAATATCGTTATAAAGTCAACATGAAAGAGTATATATACATTTATATGCTTACTAGTGAAACCTTTTAATCCATTTTTGCAAACTAAAAGGTTGGTTTCAATACAATTGTACAAAAACAATATAAATTGAACCATTTTAAGTAAGTGATACTTAAAACAATAAACTAAAACATTGCCCTCCTTATCTAGGTCGCGTGTCGGTGCCGTTTCACAACAAACACTAAATCCCGCTTTCGGATTGCATTTTGCTAAGGTGAGTCTCATAGCCCCTCTTTTACTTGATAAACTGTTTTATACTTTTGGGGTGAGAAAATATGCAAAACCTTTTAATGGACCTAAACTTTTGCATGATTACTATTACGTGGTTTAGCCTAAGCCCTTATGTCCCTAGAGAATGCCCCTTTTTCCATGAACCGTCAGTTCCCCATTGGGAAGCGCGAATTTTATAAATAGATCTATTGAGGGTGACTCCTCCGTTCGGTTGGCCATGCTTAGGCCAAGGCGAAACGTATACCATGTCGGAATCGAGTGTTGAGGGACAACACACTCGCTATGGGCCCCTATATTGTATGATATATGTTAGCATACATGAACTGTCATAGCATCGGTTGCATGAACTTAGAGCTAACGTAATAGACATTCATCCATATAACATTATATTCGTTGTAATGATTATATGACTTTGCTTTGGTCCAAACTTATTGTTTTAACTTAAACCTATGAACTCACCAGCTTTTAGCTGACCTTTTTAGCATATTTTTCTCAGGTGCTTAAGTTATGTGTCATGGAGGCAAGGCAAGAAGCGGGTTAATGGTCGTAGTAGTATTTAAAGAAGTGTTTTTACACAAACTGATGTTTTAATTTGGGACCACTGAAATTATGGGATGTGCCCATTTATCTAAACAAGGTTGTAAGATATTATTTTTAAAACTATTTTATGAAGTCAAACGGAGTATGTATTCCGTTCTTTATTTCTTGTGTTGTGATTACCAATTTCGTAACGCTCCCAATAACACGTATGCTTCCGCTAAACAAATTTGGGGGTGTTACAGATTGGCATCAGAGCCAAGGTTATAGAGAACTAGGTACATATAAATCCTAAACTATAACCACTTTTTACAAAAACATCATACTACGACCGTCAGTTGACGCTTGCCTTACTTGCCATACTACTTAGAATTCATTTAAATAGGATTTCATGTTTTATTTCCTATTTACTAGTGCACTATTTCATATTCATCATGAGTACTTTTCTACATACTTACACATATGCACCGTCTTGTCACAGACCATGCCTTCACCAGCCTTCCCTCACGATGTTCAGGAGGACATCCTACTTGCTCACTCACCTACCATCCATCAGCTTGCACACATGGCCACTGACCCTTACATTCAGGCCACTCTAGCAGCTCAGCCAGTTATTGCACCTACTCCATCTGTACCGACCCTTACCACCACTCCATCAGCTTTGTTGACACGCAGGAGAAACCCGCATGATCGTGAGAGTACCTGGATATAGAGAGCGGTATTCATTCATGCCTGCACTAGCTTCTCGGATGACCCGCGCGCCTACATGGGTCCTCTTACTACTTGAGTCACCGACACCATCATCCACCGAGTCACCACCTCACCAAAGACTCGGGAGGACCACCGATTCCTACTCGGATGAAGATGAAGATCCGGAAGAAGATCCGGAAGAGGATCCCGAGGAGGAACTACGAGCCTATGCCGACCGAGAGTGTCCCTGGACATGTTAGCACAGCAGCAGATATGGATATACTGGGTCTGGAGATTGTCCAGAGTATTCGAGAGATAGGACAGAGCTCCAGGATGGCTCAGGGGTTGGGCGAGGACATGGATATTGATGCACCATTTGGATTGGGACAGAGAGCTGCTTTCCTCCGTAGCCAGGAGGAGAGTGATGAGGTTGCTTGGAGAGACATTGATTGCTTGGTTTGTTCTGTACCACATATCGCTAGTCCGAGCTACAGTCCATCATCACCTTCATTCATACCATCTGTAGTAGATATGGAGCGCCTTGAGCGCGCTACTAGACAGCTCGAGACTATTGAGGTAGCTGCACCGATTGAGGCACAGCCAGTGCCAGACCCATCGGGATCTCCAGATGATGAGCTGACTCTCACTGAGAGAATGTTGATTCAGTTAGATTCTCATGAGACTCTGCTAGGAGTCCATACTGATCAGCTAGAGAGAGTCGATCCAACACGCTTGCAAGCTTGCGAGCAGCGTGTTGAGGGTTTAGACCGAGTCACTGATGTGTTGTTTGAGAGCATGGAGCTCGAAAGACAGGAGAGGATTCGATTGAGTTACAGGTTTGAGGCTCAGATTGAGGACGTTAGAGAGTTGGACAGCAGGACACGAGCGTTGGGCAGAGGTCAAGCCCGGATGCACGGTCGACTTGAAGAGCTAGAGCGTATCCAGTGGATGGCTAGAGATACTGCCAGAGAGGAGTGGCAGAGGACCACAGGTTTGGAGTCTATGCTGGCCTCTCAGATGAGGCGTATCGCGAGTTTGGAGGATACGCAGCGAGAGTTAGTTGCTACCATCGAGCGACTACGTACCGAGCGTGGACATCCTTAGATCCTATTGCATGATGTATTACACTAAACTGGATTATAACAGTTAGTGTTAGTTATGACTCTTGTGTTTCCGTTGTATTTCCGTTGTACTTTCGTTGTATTTCCGTTGTATTTCGGTTGTATTCCATCTAGTATCTCATCATGTACTTTAGGAACCTTGTAACCGAAGTTCTATCTATGACAAACTTATTTTCCCTATCCAATTGTCTTTTCTTTCATAGATCGCTCATATGATCTATCTGCGATAGTTACACTATTATCTGGCGCTTACCTTGTTTAAAAGGTTCTATATCTCATTGCCTTTCTTACTGCAGAAATGCCGCCAAAACGAAGATCAAACCGCACCAACCCTGGTGGAGCTTCCAATGCTCCTATTCCAGCGAGAGTTACTCGCAACCGAGCTGCAAACACCGCTATTCCAAAAGCAGTCACACACGATCGTCGCCAAGCCACTACTCCCGCTAGAGTTACTCCAATTCAACCTACCATGAATCAAGCTATGATAGACCGACTAGTCAATGAGCGAGTGAATGCCGCTTTGGTCGCAAAGAAACCACTCGTCTACTAATGCCGGAACTTCGAGACCACCTACCCATAGCCGCACTTGTACCTATCAAGACTTTCGTAAGACCATGGTGGAAGCTTTAGTGGAACCGAAGGAGCCGTCGGTCCGACCGGATGGATCGAGAAGCTCGAGACCGTGTTCGAATCAGAATCGTGAGGAAGAGTCTAAGGTTGGCACGCATCATTCACTTTCACGGATCTCGCCTTGACTTGGTGGAACAACTTCTTGAAATCTGCAAGCATAGATGTTGCCTATGCCATGCCCTGGGAAAGCTTCAAGGAGATGGTACTTCGAAAGTACTGTCCTCGTAATGAGATCAAGAAACTCGAGCATGAGTTTTGGAACCTCAAGGTTCAAGGCACAAACATGGCTGCTTATAACCAGCGTTTTCAAGAGCTAGCCTTATTGTGTCCTGAAATGGTTCTAACTGAGACCCGATTGTTGGAAAGGTACATCGGAGGATTGCCCCAATCTATCAAGGGCAATGTCACCACTTCTAAGGCTGCCGATCTCCATGAAACTATCGAAATAGCCAACAAACTCATGGACCAAGTGATTGAGGATTCCATGGACAAAGTGGTCGACAATAAGAGGAAATGGGACGACCACTCACGAAGCTACAACAACCATGGATATCGTGGTAACAACAATGGAAACAACAACAACAATCAGAACAAAAGGCAAAATGTTGCTAGAGCTTATGCAGCTGGGATTGGAGAAAAGAAACCGTACGCAGGGACTTCACCACTGTGTAACCGATGCACACTGCATCACAAGGGTCAATGTACAGTCAAGTGCCGTAACTGTCAGAAAATCGGACACTTGACCAGAAACTGCAGGTCCAAGTCATTGGCTACGGTTCGACAAAGACCACTCAGACCCAAAGTCGCCATAACTTGCTTTGGTTGTGGTGAGAAAGGGCATTATAAGAATGAATGCCGAAAGACCAGAAACCAAGGCAATGGAGGAAATCAAGGAAACCGAGGAAATCCAGGAAGCCAAGGAAATGGCAGGATTCAGGGAAATGTTGGACAGCCGAGTAACCAGGGAAATGGCGAAGGAGCTCGTGGAAGAGTCTATGATGTGACCAAAATGGAGGCTCAGGAAGACCCGAATGTTGTGACGGGTACGTTCCTTATAAATAACCGTTATGCATCCATATTGTTTGATACGGGAGCCGATAGGAGTTTTGTTTCTAATGCATTTAGTCCACTACTCGATATTGCTCCAACTGCATTAGGCAATGCATACAATGTGGAACTAGCTAATGGTAACGTAGAAAGGGTAGATACCATCATAAGAGGTTGCACCCTGAACCTATTAAACCACCCATTCAACATCGACTTGATACCAGTAGAATTGGGTAGTTTCGACGTCATCATCGGGATGGACTGGTTATCAAAATACCATGCTGCCATCATTTGTGATGAGAAACTTGTCCAAGTACCCTATGGAGATGAAGTCTTAACCATAGAAGGAGACAGAAGTGATAGAAGAAATGCTTCAAGACTGCATGTCATTTCCTGTACCAAGGTGTTGAGGTGTATCGAGGAAGGATGTCACATCTTCCTAGCACAAGTCACCGGAAAGGACGAAAAGAAAAGAAGAAAACGCGTCGAGGACGTGCCAATAGTGAGAGAATTTCCTGAGGTCTTTCCTGAAGACTTACCAGGACTTCCGCCAGCCCGACAGGTTGAATTTCATATCGATTTAGTGCCTGGTGCCGCGCCTGTGGCAAGAGCACCTTATCGATTAGCTCCAACGGAACTCCAGGAGTTATCAAACCAGTTGTCGGAACTTGCGGAAAAAGGATTCATTAGACCAAGCTCATCACCCTGGGGAGCACCATTCCTGTTCGTTAAGAAGAAAGACGGAACCTTCAGGATGTGCATCGACTACCGTGAGTTGAATAAACTAACCATTAAGAACCGTTACCCACTTCCGAGGATCGATGACTTATTCGATCAACTTCAAGGTTCGAGTGTTTATTCAAAAATCGACTTAAGGTCCGGATACCATCAACTAAGAGTTCGGGAAGAAGATATTCCCAAAACCGCCTTCAGAACTCGTTACGGACATTACGAGTTCCAAGTCATGCCTTTTGGGTTAACTAATGCACCAGCTGTGTTCATGGACCTCATGAACCGAGTGTGTAAACCCTATCTGGATAAATTTGTGATCGTTTTCATTGACGATATTCTAATTTATTCCAAGAGTGTGAAGGAACACGAGGAACATCTTAGATTAATCCTGGAATTGCTAAAGAAGGAGGAACTGTATGCTAAGTTCTCGAAGTGTGAATTTTGGATATCAACTGTGCAATTCCTAGGTCATGTAATCGACAGTCAGGGTATTCATGTAGATCCCGCTAAGATCGAGTCAATAAAGGATTGGGCGACACCCACAACTCCTACTGAAATTCGTCAATTCTTAGGACTCGCTGGATACTACAGAAGATTCATTGAAGGTTTCTCAAAGATTGCCAAATCTTTAACCAAACTAACCCAGAAAAACACCAAGTTTGACTGGGGAGAAAAAGAAGAAGAAGCTTTTCAACTCCTTAAAGAAAAGTTGTGTAGTGCACCTATCTTGGCCTTACCCGAGGGTAGTGAAGACTTTGTTGTTTATTGCGATGCTTCACACAAGGGGCTAGGAGCGGTGTTAATGCAAAGAGAGAAGGTGATAGCATATGCCTCTCGCCAGCTAAAAACCCATGAGAAAAACTACACAACGCACGATCTGGAATTAGGATCAGTTGTGTTCGCACTCAGAATTTGGAGACATTATTTATATGGCACGAAGTGTGTCGTATACACCGATCACAAAAGCCTACAACACATTCTGGATCAGAAAGAACTGAACATGAGACAACGCCGATGGTTGGAGTTGCTTAGTGATTACGACTGCGAGATTCGTTACCATCCGGGTAAAGCAAATGTAGTTGTTGATGCTCTCAGTAGAAAAGAGCAACCAAAACCTCTTAGAGTCAGATCATTGGGTATGACAATCAGTTCACCTCTTCCATCCAAGATTCTCGAGGCTCAGTTAGAAGCACTCAAAGAAGAAAATCGTCCGAGTGAGAACCTTTACGGAATGCCAGAAAGTGAAAATGGATTCGTGAAAAGGTCGGATGGAACCTTGTGTTTCAAGGAGCGAAGTTGGATCCCACTTTACGGAGGAATTTTTGATATCATTATGCACGAATCCCACAAATCTAAATACTCCATCCACCCAGGATCCGACAAGATGTATCTCGATCTGAAGAAATTGTACTGGTGGCCAAACATGAAAGCCGACATTGCAACATATGTCAGCCAGTGTTTAACCTGCTCAAAAGTCAAAGCCGAACACCAGAGACCCTCAGGTCTACTAGTACAACCCGACATTCCCGAATGGAAATGGGAACGCATAACAATGGACTTTAATACCAAGCTGCCAAAACCTCTAATGGTTACGACACTATTTGGGTGATAGTTGACCGTCTCACCAAGTCCGCACATTTCCTACCAATGAAGGAAGGCGACGGAATGGACAAACTTGCACGTTTATACCTGAAGGAAATCATTGCACGTCATGGTGTACCAATCTCCATCATCTCGGACAGAGATAGCCGCTTCACCTCAAACTTCTGGAAGTCACTTCAAGACGCCTTAGGATCTAACCTTGACATGAGCACCGCTTACCACCCTCAAACTGATGGGCAAAGCGAAAGAACCATTCAAACTCTGGAAGATATGCTAAGAGCATGTGTGATAGACTTTGGAAATGGCTGGGATAAGTACCTACCCTTAGCCGAGTTTTCTTACAACAACAGCTATCACACAAGCATTAAAGCTGCACCATATGAAGCACTCTATGGTCGAAAGTGTAGATCACCCGTGTGTTGGGCCGAAGTCGGAGAAAGTTAACTCACTGGCCCAGAGCTAATCCAAGAGACTACTGAGAAGATTGTACAAATCAAAATCGACTGCAAGCAGCACGTGACCGTCAAAAGAGTTACGCGGACAAAAGGAGGAAACCACTTGAGTTTCAAGTGGGAGATAAAGTTATGCTAAAAGTTGCGCCATGGAAAGGCGTAATCCGTTTCGGAAAGCGTGGAAAGTTAAATCCTCGTTATATTGGACCTTTCAAAATTCTCGCAAGGATCGGACCGGTAGCCTACCGACTCGAATTACCACAAGAACTCAGCTCTGTGCACAACGTGTTCCACGTATGCAACTTGAAGAAATGTCTTTCTGATGAAACTCTTGCTATTCCCTTGGAAGAGATCCAAGTCGATGAAAGATTGAACTTCGTCGAGAAACCCATTGAGATTATGGACCGGGAAATTGAACGACTTAAGCAAAGCCGCATTCCTATCGTCAAGGTCCGTTGGGATTCTCAAAGAGGTCCTGAATACACGTGGGAGCGTGAAGACCAATTCAAGCGTAAATACCCACACCTTTTCTCTACATCAGCAAATAATTCTAACTGAAAACCGAGGACGGTTTTCCCTTCTAAGGCGGGGAGGATGTGACACACGGTAAATTTTCATCAAAATTTAACTAATAAATGATGATTTATTTTTACTAAGCCAAGTCATTAAGCATGCATAAGCTTTGCCTGATCATTTGAGTAGTTAACTCGCATACAGTAGATAACTGCATCACTTTTGCATTCATATCATTTTATGAATATTTCATTTTTGTCTTATGATTTAAATTGTAAGACGAGAGGTTATCTCGTTTTCCCCAGTGACCGATACTGCACGCGTACCGACACTATGATAAGGGCAAACAAAGCAAATAATAAACTCTCGTAATGGAAAAGATTACAAAAATAATAATATTTCTGAAGCATATCTATAAGACACAACATCGTAAAAATTATCGAACGATAATTCGTCAATCACGGTTTCAACTCACGAGACACAAACATATTTAGCACAACCCTAACTTTTGAATTTACTACACTTACTAAATAAAAGTTCATCATGAATAAAACTTTACAAACCCAAAACATTTACACTACCTAACCATTCTACTCAAACTTTAAATAAAATGTACAAGATTAAACATGTGGAAAGTGAGTACAAGGAAACATTATCACCTCTTTTCTTTTCCTTGTTTTATCCGCCCCTTCACCCACCTTCATTTTTTTGTCGTGACTCAATCTCACATATACCCACACGTCTCTTCCCAAAGAAAGAGATAACACCAAGCTTCTTTCTCTCTCAAAAGCCATGAGTCACCTACTTCCATTTCCATTTTCGTCCATGTCAACGAAAAGCCAAAAGGAGATGATATATGTGGGTCTTGCAAGGGCACCTTTCCATCTCACTTTGTCCATCCATGACCAAATGGTGTTTGTCTTTGTTCCCCTGTTGCTGCCTCATTCAACGCCGCCCAAGGAAGAAGTCAACCACCTATGGGTTAGCCATGGAAGCCTCAAAAGTCTTTTTCTCTTTCCCTAGCTTCTGAAAAAGAATCACAAGGTGGAATGATAGGAGTGGCTAGAGACCATCTTCAACACAAAAAGGGTATGACACAACAACCCAAGAGGAGAAAGTTGAGTCAAAACTTTCTTGAGCCCTCTCCTTTTATTCCAGTCGAGCCAAACTCAGGGTATCACACTCCAAACTTCACCACAAAGAGATAAGGAAGACTCCTGCTTGAGTGCTCACTCCGAGTTGTTTGGGTCCGGTGGTGGTGTTAGATACCCGAGTTGGTCTTCGACTTCATTATCATCAAATTGTTGTAAGAAATTTACAAAACCTCACTTTGTTAATATTTATTATTCGAAGTTGTTAATGAAAATGATTACTTGATTATGAAACTAGGTGTTTTGATATGTATAAGTTTTATTTCTCTTTGGTAAAGATTATTGCCTCGTGTAAAAATTTAGTTATTGTTGGGTCCTTTTGTGTTGATTCTGTCGAACCCATGAAACAAAGAAAACAAGAGTTAAGTTTTAAAAGTTAGACTATTAACTAAGCAGTCTTGATGTGTGACCTTGGTATTGATAAACAATCTGTGTCATCGTAGACTTAAATTGTCAAACCTTGCGTTAAGTTAAATGGAAGGGGTACTTGAAATCTGTTTTATTACTTATTCTCATCAAAGTACAACTGTCGAGTTAGATAAGTCATATCCGAGTCTCGTGTGGAGTCAAGATCACCCGGTGGGCGTCACAAAAATGGTTAAGTAGGAAGTTGGTCATGGTCAACTTGAATCTTTTCTTTCTTCCTTGAGTGATCGACCCAGCAATGGGCATGAAAATGGGTCTTGCCACCCTTGCTCCAAAGGGGTAAATGGATTCATGTCTTGGTCGAAACTCAAAAACTCCCTAACGTTAGTGGAAAATTTATTAGTATCCTTACTCCGCGATATGAAACCAATTTGGAATAGGCTTGAATACGGAACGTGTATACTTGTTACCCGGTCGAGAAGTTTCGACATCATGACCCAGGACATATTCAGGTTATGTTGTATTGAGAATCTAGTGTGTATTGTTTTGTAACTCATGCGTCAAAAATGATTAACCCAGAAGCTCTTGCGTCAAGTAGGAATGCTAGCACTAGAACATGAAAAATGTAATATGTTCACTAAAAAGCTTGATATAAATCTGCTCTTGAAACCATGGTAGTACTTGGTTACCTTCCCTTTCTTCAAATTATGTCTAATTATGCTACCAATTACCCTCGGTGCAAGTACTTCCCTCGTCAAATGTATAGCAGCAAAAGATAAAACAATGAAATGAGCCATCTAAAATTAAGTACCAAACTGCACTTGTATTACATTGGACCGTAACCCATATCAGTGGGCCTAAGCCCAAATTCGGGCACCCAACTGTCGACGCCAGGCCACAGCCCAAGGTGGTTTTGGGGCGTCCGTTTGGGTGGCATAGGCAAATCAAAGAAATAATGCCCGAAGCGTCTTATCGGAAGACAAATAACTAAACTCGTTTCCGCCTATTTTCTCTCTTCCATTTCGTACGTATTGTGATAACATCAAAAGTCTTAATCCAATTAAACAAGTGTAAGGGTTTAACATAAGCAACAAGTGCTTAAAACATGATCCATATAATAAGTTATACATCAAAAGTTTAACGGCAATGTAAACAAATTTATCTCATGAAGGTTTTCGGTCGTAAATTGTATATACTAAAACTAAATTTCGATAAACAAATAAAGACTACTATATCATTTTGTCATTCATTATTTGAGAGTCTCCAACTTAACTTAATTATTTTCTAAATGCAATTAGAAAATAAATCAACTAATATTGATTTTGACAATAATAATATGTGTCAACATAAATAAGTATATATACATTTATATACTTACTAATAGAATATCGTAATTATTTTACAAACCAAATTATGGATTTTAATATCGTTATAAAGTCAACATGAAAGAGTATATATACATTTATATGCTTACTAGTGAAACCTTTTAATCCATTTTTGCAAACTAAAAGGTTGGTTTCAATACCATTGTACAAAAACAATATAAATTGAACCATTTTAAGTAAGTGATACTTAAAACAATAAACTAAAACATTGCCCTCCTTATCTAGGTCGCGTGTCGGTGCCGTTTCACAACAAACGCTAAATCCCGCTTTCGGATTGCATTTTGCTAAGGTGAGTCTCATAGCCCCTCTTTTACTTGATAAACTGTTTTATACTTTTGGGGTGAGAAAATATGCAAAACCTTTTATGGACCTAAACTTTTGCATGATTACTATTACGTGGTTTAGCCTAAGCCCTTATGTCCCTAGAGAATGCCCCTTTTCATGAACCGTCAGTTCCCCATTGGGAAGCGCGAATGTTATAAATAGATCTATTGAGGGTGACTCCTCCGTTCGGTTGGCCATGCTTAGGCCAAGGCGAAACGTATACCATGTCGGAATCGAGTGTTGAGGGACAACACACTCGCTATGGGCCCCTATATTGTATGATATCTGTTAGCATACATGAACTGTCGTAGCATCGGTTGCATGAACTTAGAGCTAACGTAATAGACATTCATCCATATAACATTATATTCGTTGTAATGATTATATGACTTTGCTTTGGTCCAAACTTATTGTTTTAACTTAAACCTATGAACTCACCAGCTTTTAGCTGACCTTTTTAGCATATTTTTCTCAGGTGCTTAAGTTATGTGTCATGGAGGCAAGGCAAGAAGCGGGTTAATGGTCGTAGTAGTATTTAAAGAAGTGTTTTACACAAACCGATGTTTTAATTTGGGACCATGAAATTATGGGATGTGCCCATTTATCTAAACAAGGTTGTAAGATATTATTTTAAAACTATTTTATGAAGTCAAACGGAGTATGTATTCCGTTCTTTATTTCTTGTGTTGTGATTACCAATTTCGTAACGCTCCCTTGATTTATGTTGTGAATAATAACACGTATGCGTTGTCCGTGGATTTATAATTGAAAGAACATAAACAAATTTGGGGTGTTACACTTCATGTGGAAGGAAATATTTCAACAAAAGTACTTTGGTCAAGCCTCTTCTTCAACGCGTTGCTAAAGCTGCGAAACTAAAGATAAAACGATCAACATGCTATTGGCTGAAAACAATTTGTTGAAGGCAAGAATAAAGACGTTGGAGGCATCACTGGAATTGGCAAGAAATCCAGTTGATCACGCATGTCAATCGAGTGGAATACTCTATGAGCATATAGATGACATTAATAATCTTCATGTGGAGTAGATTTCGTTGTAATATTAGTAACATTTGTTGTTATACTTGTTTAATGTTTTAATGTCTAATGTCTAATGTTTTATTGTTATTAATGTTTTATTGTTATTGTTTAATTAAATGGAAACAAATACACAGTTAAAAAACATAACGTAAAATAAATACCATATAAAAACACTACACAATTAAATACACTATACATATAAAACACTACACAAATAAAAACACTACACAATTAAATACACTATACATATAAAACACTACACAAATAAATACATTATATATATATACCTAAACACTACACAATTAATTAAAAAAAAAAAAAAAAAAATGGGTACAACCGCCATTATGCGGTCGGGACCCACGTGAGTCTGGGGTGCATGGCTAGGATTAAATGGGGTGCTTGCGTGAGGCCGAGCCAATAAAAATCCTCTACCCCAAAGTTTTGACATAACTGGCAAAATCAAATTTATATAAAATACTATAGGGCAAGGGACATACTAACTATGTTAAAATATTCCTCCAGCCTTAGTTTTTTTTATTGTAATTTCTTTGGGTTACTTTCTTAGCCCATTAATCAGGCCCGTTAACCTTATATCTTATATCAATTAAAATACTATAGGGCAAGGGACATACTAACTATGTTAAAATATTCCTCCAGCCTTAGTTTTTTTTATTGTAATTTCTTTGGTTTACTTTCTTAGCCCATTAATCAGGGCCGTTAACCTTATATCTTATATCAATTATATTGGTTCTTTCACCGGCTATGACTCACCGAAGAGATATACATATCTAAGAGACACCTGTAACTTCATCATCAATATCATGGATTTGTTCCAAAAGATACCATCGATTGAATAAGCAGATGTTCTAAGAAACTACACAAATACAAATCCTAAAAGATCCCCATCCGAATTAGAGTATTAAAACACTTAACAGTGGCGGCGCGCCAACAACAATTACCTATGTGAGTGTTGTTTTGATGATTTAGAACTTTTTTTGCCAGCTTTTTTATGGTTTTATGGGTTTTCTATACCTTATATGATTTGGTTATATCACTTATATGGGTCTTGATTGACTTGTTAATTTTTATTTTTAGGATTGTATATGGTTAGCCCATGAATCCAATTTTTTTGAAGATGAAAGGTATGATTTGTGTACTGATATCATCATTAGCACTATCTCAACCCAAAATATTCTCGGTAAGTCTCCTACTATTTATTAACCAGAGTTATAATCGCTTTGTCAAGATGTAGTACCACGTCTAAAAAAATTAAATTTACTAGGGTCAAATCATTAGTGGGAACAAAAAAGTTTATTAAATTTATTTTGGTCACGTTGTTATCGTTGTTCAAACCTTTTGCGTTGTTGATTTTCAGGTTGAGAACTTTCTTCCTGAGCATATTGTTTCTAATGGTCCGGGCATTGAAGTAAATTGCCACATGGGTAGGTTACTAACCACTATTTTGATATGCTAGACTTGATGGTATGTGCATTGAAGTACAAGCTGTTGAAAATATAAATGTTAATGAACTCATGCGATGTAAAAGCGACCCTTAAATTACTTTTAATATAGAATCAATTAAGATGGAACGTTTTATGCATAATTAAATACCCGGCCTCACCGTGTCGACTATCATAGTTTAACCTACTAATACAGCTGATTCAGGGTTGAGGGAAATCGACTGGAAAGTGTGGGCTGACTTGCGGGCTACCATGCATCTGATGAATGTCTTAACAAAAGTGGAAGTGTGGTGAGCTGTTTTAACTTTCAAATTTTCTTATCTAGAAATATAGGGTGACACATTATAGAAGTGTATGAATACGTGTGTAAGCGATGATGAACCTGATGTTATGATAGCAGTTCGTTATTTACATACCAGTCGTCACTTTATATTATGCAAATATTATGGTTCTTCTATTCTTGCAGGCATACATCTCAGGGCAGTAAAATTCAATGAAATTGGACATCTAAATTATAAAGCAAAGCATTTATTTTACCCACGAGAGAAGAAGAAATTCAAATGGCGTTGTGGTTTTAATGGGCTTCAATTTGAAGTATACACATCAAACAAGAATGGCCATCTTAACCTCTGCCACTCAATATGAATATAAGAATTAGTGATAGCTTACTGTATCAAATAGGGAATATTGTTGGATGTTGGCGGTAAAAATTTATTGCATAAGTGAATAGGGGATGTTGTTATGTAGTTGGGGTTCCATCAGGCGATTTGTTACATTTCGCATTTAATCTTTCTGCTAACTTAAATATCCTATTGTTTTATATATCCACATTAATTTAATTCTTAATTGCAGTGGTGGTTCATGCAGTGGCAGCTAGATAAGGGCGCAAGGTAATGGCTGTGAAGATGGCCGCTTTGGCAGGACAAAGGGCATAAGAGGGAGACACACACACCCTTTATCGGTTGCTATCCTTTCAGATGCTTTTCAATGTTATACTACCAAGCTTGATGATATTACTATTGTCGCTTCCTGTATTACTACATCAAAGAAAGTATGTCCTCTCCTCTTTCTTTTCAACACACATGTATTATAATTATTTGTAGACGTGGCTAAATAAATGGGTCAGCATAGCTGGAAAATGGGTAACGTATTCCAAAACATGCTCGGTGTGAAGTTAATATAAATTACTACGTGTGTTATGTGACATTAAAACTTTTAAGGGCTTGCAAATTAGTCCGCAAAGTATTAAACTACAATATCGTTAGTAAAAAATGATTTTTTCATCTTTGATGTTGACCTGTTTTGTGTACCTTCTTAGGCCCAATATGGAACTACCGATTATATAGTGTGTATATGTTTGATATATCTATTTCGTTATATTTTATTCTCATTTCTTTTTTACACTTCTATCGTGTTGAATATGTATGCTTATATACTATTTTGGATTCTTAATGGTTTTGTAGGGCGGATACATAGAAATATGCTCATGCAACCAATGTGACTCTCAACACGCAAGGTGCTGTTGTGAATTCTTATAGGTAACCTGCTATAGAAACAATTTTTGTTCTACCGTTTACTTACATTAGCGTAAGACTTAGTTATTATTACATATATATAAAATATTTTAGATAGTAGTATACTACTATGCCCGAAGCCGTTTCATGTGGTTTCCCAGTAGCAGCGTCGGAGCATATGAGACGTTCAGTGAAATCGAATAATGCACAAGTTGTTAGGTAATTAAGCATAATTTTGTTGGTCATTCAAATCAACTAATGAAACCGATATTTTACTTCTAAGAAAAATTATTAATTACCTTTGTTTCTATGTTTACAAACTCTAATGCAACTACCTGTAGGCTTCTAATGAACAGTGCCGTTAAGATAATAGCTATGGGTTACATTAGCCTCTGTTTAGAGAGTGTAATTTTTAAATGTTTCCCTTACTTGACAAATATTCAGGATCATAATCTTTCTTTTTTTGACTCTTTAACAGTTTGAGAAATACTTGAATATATTTACTCAGTTAAGGTGGTATTGTAGCATCATTTTATATCAATTTCATGTCTTATTTCAGGCTTACTACTTGGTCGTGCCGTTTTCAATCAAGAAACATGTGCCTAGAAAGATGGCTGACTTTTAAATTTCATTTTAGTTGGAGGTGAAAATTCATTTGAAGGTTTATCCCATGGCTGATACGTGATACCTTCTTATCCCCTACAGTGTATTCATTTTAATATCTGATAAATGCGTCTTTGTCCTTCCACAGGTACACATCACCACTCATTTGCATAAATCTTCATTCCATTATCACTCATCCTATGTTAACGCCTAATAGAGTGAAAACAATGATATGCAAAGACACAAGTTGTTGGGGAAGTGGGTCTTGAGCTACTAGATACTCAACCGAACCTGGCATTGTTCGGGAGCTTATCCGTATCTTAGTACAAAAACTTGTAGGTCGAGAATATCTTTGGTAACATTCTATGATAACCATGTTAGTATGTGTTATTGGTTGGGATACTAGCATGTTAGCCGTTACCGACCACATGACATGCAATTTTGTGTAATGGCCTTAATGCGAAACCTTTATGCTATTCACATATATGTTATGATCCATGCACACAAACATGGAAACTCAATCTCGCCAAGAACCCTCACGCAACGCTGGCAGGGTTCCATCACTTGTTAAGATCATCTTCAAGTAGCATTTAAAACAAGTGATAAAATAGAATGTAGACAATATAAAGTTTAGATGACATTTAAAGAATAATAATCATGCGACAAAATGATTTCGTCTTTTCTTAAGAGGCTTCTTAGGAACGGTATCAACAGATGCAAGTTAGCAGCTATCCCCGCTTATTCATTAGAGCGAGGATAGGGTGCGCCATTTTTCTTCTCTACCATGATTAATCGATTAATTTAAGGTAGGCATCGCTGTATACTTTCGTCCTTCTTCGGTTTATTCTATTGAAACCCGGGCCAGATGAAGGATCAAGAAAATCGTGATCACGTGACTTGTCAATGCTCTTTTTGTAAGCATCAAGCCCACTCAATATTTTTTAGGTAACCATGGTTTTCGACTTTTTGGTGACCACGGAGTTTGAATCCATCGCGAGAATCAAGCAGGTAAAACCCTCTTTTTAGGAGGTTGACGTGACCACTTCAAGGTTGTTTGCACCTAGTAGGAATTGAACTTGAGACCTCACACATCTTGAGTGATAGTCACAAGCCCTTTTGCCACTAGGCCACCCCTAAGTGGGTAGCCTTCTCAATCTTAGATCCGGGCCATCTCTATTTCATGGGTGAAGGCCCTTCCTCACGGAATTGCGGTACTACTTGGCTATCGGTCACCCGGGAGTATTAAGCCATGCATGTTGGTCATTGATGATTTACACGGGATTCCACGTGCCTTATGCAACTCAAGAATAACCTACTTTAATGTGCAACTCAACCAAATTGTAAATGAGAAGTGCAGCTAAATTATTAAGACGAATCTCTCTGTCTTTAGATGAAGAATAGTAGAGGGATAAAAATAAGTTGTTGTGATAAACTAGTTTGGTGGCTCATACACCTTCAGATCAACCTTTTGACAATGTCCTTAGGCTTGATAAGTTATCTATCGTTCTTGCTGGAAATCAAAGTACGAGGGAAAAAAAAGATCGATAAAAGAAATGGAACTTTATTCAGAATTATCAAATCAAATACAAAACCAAATTCAACGGTACAAAACACAAAATTTTAATTCAAAGATACAAAGTTTTCTAATGACATTGATCCATGTAAGAATTATGTGCATGGACAATTATTTATTTATATATAAAGTGAACCACGTTCAGAAAGTAAGGCCTAAAGGGTTACATCGATGCATCACAAATAGAAAGACGTATTTATTATGTAATTAGTAAGTAAAGAGGGTTGAGGGAATTAAATTAACATAGTTAAATTAATAACTTATAAAGATTATAACTTAAAGTGTAACATTAGGAATTAAGGGTAAAAGATGAAACATGAAGGTTTCCTTGTTCAACAAGGAAACAAGGCTAATAGAAAAAGTAATCTCCTTATGGTTTCATAAAATACAACGGATCCTAACTCGTCTTTCCCCTCTTTATTATCGATTGGTGAAAACCCCAAAGGGGTCGACTAAAGGTCGATCGAACTCGTGGTCATCCGGGATCACCGAGGCGACTAGATACAACTTTCTAGTGTGTGGAAAACTAGAAGGGGGGTTGAATAGTTTTACCGATTAAAACTTGGTTTTAAACTATTTAGATCGACTTATGTCAATCTATTTAAACATGTGTGTTGGATGTTGATAGACAAGCATATATAAGTATGTAATGAAAAGATAAGGAGTAAGAAGGACAAAACCACAACGCAGTATTTATAGTGGTTCGCTACAAGGATACCTTCCTTGCCCTATTCCACTCCCGAGTCACCTACTCGAGAGTTCGTAAACACTACACGACACCAACTCCTTATGGTGGAGAAGCCTTCACAATGTTGCCTACTTTTTATCCGGTACAAGGCTAGATACCGAGTTCTTCCACGAGGTAGAACCAAACCTATCACAACGTCGCCTACCCTTTATCCTGTATTAGGCTAGATACCGAGTTCCATTACAATGGAGGAACTACTACCCAACACTACAACAACAACTAACCCCAAAGGAGATCTACTCCTTATAACAACATCAACAAGGATATCAATATCCTTTGACCCAATACTAATCTAACTTGTACATAGAATACACCATATCGAATGTAAATCTTATGCACCTTTCACTAATGCCTTTGACTCGATCTCAAGACACCCTTCACTAATGCCTTGTGACTTAACTTCTAGGCACCCTTCACTAATGCCTTTAGCCTTGACTTCTAAGCACCATTCACTAATGCTTTCAATATGGACATTCGACACCCTTCACTAATGTCTTTGTCTTGACCCTTTAGACATCTTTCACTTATGTCTTCGACACTACACTTCTTATGAGAAATAAGAGAATTATCAACAAGAGAACCTCAGTAGTCTTGATGATAACGAAGCATGGAAACTCATGGACTTGAGCTTACTCGACTTCAAAAGATGGTGATCTCGCCTTTAAGAGGAACCTAGAGAATCACACAAAACAAAACTACATACATAGATCACTTGGATATGAGGTTAGAGTTTATAACTCAAAGAGAAAATATGTGAGGAAGGGTGAGAGACAATGAAGAAATGACTCACTATTTATATAGGATAAACATCTATTGTTCCACGGATCCCTCCAGTGTATTACTGGGGATCCGTGGGACGCTCCCTTTTGCCCATGGGTTTTGGGTCATGGGTCATGGGTTATGGATCATGGGTATCCAAGTAGATCCAATGTATCTTCAAGATGCAATGCATCTAGTCCATGGGTCATGGGTTAAAGCCACGGGTCATGGATAATATCCATATATGACTTAAGCATGATGTCATGCAATGGGTTATGGGTCATGCTTCATGGGTATGGGTCATGGACTTTGGGTTATACCCAACTACATTCAATGTATTTGGTCAATGGGTCAAATACTTAAGTTTCTACCCATTTATATTATCCATTATAATACATACTAGTTATGTATATATTTACTCAATATGTAAACACTAGTTGTTGTACATATGTATTACTAAATCATAAAATCACTTATACTTGTTTTAGTGTTTTATGTGAAAGCGTGAGTGTGTTAGAAAACTATTGGCTCAAACCATTTACGTATTTTATTTGTTTCATTAAAATGATTTTACGTTTGTTATCGACAAAACATTAGAAGATCGTAAAATATGAATAAACGTTTTACTGACTTATTTGTATTAACATAGTGATTTCCACCGTGACTAGTTTGATGGATACATGCGCTCCCTTGTACACGAATTTACAAGATCAAACCGAGCAAACAAAGGTAACACGTTCTAACTATCAATGTAGTTAAATTAAGGTTGTAGCATTTACATGGATCATTGCTAGGGTGTGTAGTTAAAATGTTTTTGCATATTAAATTGTTAATATAATTTAATTACTTGTAACCTAATATAGCATAGACAAACCCTACGGTGGTATCAAAGTCACTTGTATATTGTTACAATAATTCTAGGTTTGCATGAGTAGTCGTTTAATCCATTAAAACTCATTGTTTCATTAGATTTTTTGGTTAAACTGTCTAGTGATTTCCACCGTGACTAGTACGATGAATACCGCAACTTCATTGTACTGTTTTATGTTGGTCTTGCTAGTTCTATCCGAGATATGTGTTAGTCTTGCTAGTTTTGTTCGATATCGGACATAACATATTTTGGATCTTGGATGAACGTGGATTGAAACTCGGATGACACACATACTTTGATGATTTGGTATTATTGGTTTATATGTTCTTAACAGGTTTTTAATGGCTCGTTCTTATTTGCAATAGTGATTACGAAGAAAGGTTTTTATCACTTATTTGACAATGAAGTGGAACTACTTGGATGCGTGTTTTATCATACCTTTTAGGAGGAGGTAACTTGTTTGTGCATTCATATTGTGACGAAGAATTGACAAAGTCTAGCAAGATGATTTTGCTATCACTTGAAGGAGTTACGTTATTGTGCTCAGTGTCTCATTAAAGATGGGGATTCTTGTCAAGAGAGCGGTCTCCCTATACATCAAATTTAACTATACGTTTGAAGTCACGTGGTTAGTACAAGACATAAGACGCAAGTTTAGGTTGTTCTACTTCAACATCAAGTTGGTAATACTTAGTTTTCTTCATTAGTGATCATTATATGGAGCCTACATATTTGAAGAATCAAGAAGATGCTTAACATATGGGTTTCAGAGGAAGCTTATTGTTAAATAACTAACCATCTACATGCATCATTCGAAAGGAAGATTTTTAATATTTTAATTCATTATTATTACTTTTGGTTTAAGTATCTAGTGTTTTAAGTTCATTTTTAGTTGCGTAAAACTTCATGGTAGGTAATGTGGGACATTGGATGGCTGGATTGGAAGTATGGTATTGATTTGTGATGTTCAAGATCAAAGTTTCTTCTACTTAGCTTCTCCTAGTGGATTATGACAAAAAGGGGAAGAAGGCATTACATAGAAGATTTGCAACTTGAAGATCCTTGGTGATTGCATGATTAAGGGAAAGTTGTTATTTTTCATATATATTAGCTTCAGGGGAAGTTTGTACTTATTTGGTTTTGTCATTATCAACTAGGGGAAGATTGTTGGGAATTATATTTGAGTTGATAAGACAAAACATGTGAAAGATGAAGCACTTAAGAAGACAAAGAAAGAATTATTCAAATGATGAAGAATGAAACACAAAGGACTTACTTGTTAAAGAAGAAATTATTATTTAGTCCTTTGTAGTCATTTGTAACCCTAATCCTCTATTCTATAAAGAGGATATGGGACTTATGTTTAAGTGTGTCAAGATGTAAACCAAAAAGGTGTGTGTATGTAAAACCAGGCGTAGGTTTATGAACGCCTAGGTTAGATTTTAGTCGACTAGTGTTTAGTAGAGTAGAGATGATGGCAAAAAACCTTTAATAATAACAAAGATATTTTCTTATTCTGTTGTGCATTCTATTATCGTTGTTATTGTTAATCCCTAGAGCTCATAAACGATCTTCACAAAAGGTAACATGTTCTAACTATCTATGTAGTTAAATTAAGGTTGTGACATATACATTGATCCGTGGCCAGGGTGTGTAGTTAAATTATTTTGAATATTAAGATCTTAATATAATTTAATTACTTGTAACCTAAATTAACCTAGAAAAACTCTACATTGGCATCAAAGCTACTTGTATATTGTTACAAGCATTCTAGGTTTGCATGAGTAGTATTTTGAACTATTAAAACTGGTTGTGTCATTAACATTTTTTTCTTAAAAAAGATTTTACTTGACTATGGTCGATTAGGGATCTTAGGATATTTTGTAAATTTTATTTTTTATCATTAAAAACTGAAGCTTGATTTTGTTGCTGGGTAAGAAACCTAAATAGAACCGCTAGATATTTTTTAATCCTTGTGAAAGTCGATTTAGGGTATTACATTTTAAAAAATCATCATTTTTCCTAATATAAATTGGATCTTTAATTTCTTGTTGGGCAAGAAACCCTAATCGGACCACATAGGAGTTTTTCAATCACTGTGAGTATCGAATTAAGATTTGGGTTTCTTAAATACCCTAGATTCTATATTGGGTAAATTACACCGTTAGTCCCTGAAGTTGTGCCCATTTTCATGTTTGGTTCCCCGTTTCGATTCACTGGCGAACAGGTACCGAACATCCCCAACGGTGCGCGTTTGGTCCTGGAGTCCCGTTATGGCTAACAAGCGTTTGGTCCTGGAGTCCCGTTTTTGGTCATTTTACCACTTTCTTCTTCACACGTTTGGTCGCTAACACCTTTTTGTATACTGTTGTGAATTATTTCTCGCATGTTTGGTCCCTAACACGTTTTATATACTGTTGCACTATCAAACTTGTTCCATAAAACATTTGGTCCCTAACACCTTTTATATCCGACCGTTGTTGCATAGTAAAAGCATGTAAAACATAGGTATTCCCCAAAACAAATACAGAGCAATGATGGTGGTCTGCACATGTGGTAAACCAGCTGTTTTCAAGACTTCCTGGACATACAGGAATCCATGTCGCCATTTCTTTGGATGTCCAACAATGGTAAGTTTGGTTATTGGTAGAATTTATACCAAGTTTACACAATGTGTTGTTTATTTTCAAAATGTGTTGTTTCAGGGCTCAAACTATCCTTTTATGGGATGGTTCGATCCTCTAATGTGCCCAAGGTCAGTAGTGATTATCCCTGGTTTGTTGAGGAGGATTAATGCTCTTCAAGGTGTTATTGAAGAGCTTGAATAACAGTGGTCCAAGTACCAGAAGTATATCATCATTATTTGGGTTTTGTTTGCATTGTATGTTTTTTGACTACCTAACTTGTCTTCATCCATCTACCATCAAGTCTCTTTTGGGTAGTAGTTGTTACTTTTTGATGGTGGTGGATGGATGTTTTTAGTATTTTAGAGTAGATGATAGTATTTAGGTTGTGAAGCAGTCGTTTGTAATGGTTATCAATCCGGGATAATGATCAATGAAAATGTTGGTTTGTAATAATGGCTAAATCGTAATGGTATGTGATCAAGTGAATGTGGCTTGTTATTACTACGTATGTTTTTTGCTTGTGCAATGCATAGTATGTTTGACTTAGGGCAGTCAACAAACCAAAAGGCTGTAGTTTGACTTAATAAAGTCAACAATATGATCCATTTTGATTAAGCTATTGTAAACGTTTGTGATTCGTACCTATTTTGGCCAAATTGTTGTTTAGAAATGTACCTCTGAAGTGTATGTTTGTTTGAATAAAAAGTCTCGACTTTTATTAAAGGGTAAATTGTTAAGCATGGTGCCATAAACTTTGTTTGACCAAATTAAGTCAAACATTAGATGAGAATGTACATATGCAGTTCAGTTGGTATCCAAGAGTATGGAATGTATACAACAGTTCATATCAGAAAATGAAAACTGTTGCATTGCAACTGATCTATTACCAATCAAAACACATTATCATCATATTGCAACTGATCCATTACCAATTAAAACACATTATCATCATATTGCAACTGATCCATTACCAATGAAAACACATTATCATCATTACAATACATAAAGAGATAAGAGTTATAATATCATCACGAACTACCATCATCCCAACAATCCTCCCCTAAACTTGATATTTCCTTCTAAAATCATCATGTTTCTTTTAAAGTATTAGCCATCACTAGGAGGATGCTTCCAAACACCTTACTTCTTCTTCTTTGGATTCAGGATATACTGCATTTTCTTAAGTAGCTGATAAGTCATGTCATCCCATCTATCAATTTGAAGTCTAATTGTTTCATTCAGCATTTGATTGACTCTTGTAGGACTCAACCCAGGATATGTTTTCTCAACTAGCATATAAAACTGAATACCCTTCATTACCACAATATGAACTCCACAAGAATGATACAACTTCCATTGTAAAACTGTATTTTTAAACTATTCCTTCCATACTTTAACTTCATGATGTGGTTCAAACATAACTTTTAAATCTCCCTAAAGAACCCTATCCAAGATATCATATGGCCTTATATATCTATACTTAGCTTTGACCAGCTTCCATAGAGTTTCCAAGTCTTCCCTATCAAAGCTTCTGAGCATCAGTCCAAAAGTGATAAATCTCTGAGTCTATCCACCAGCTCTCACTATATCCCACCAAGCTGTCTTTCCATGATAACCAGTTTTCCAATCAATAATAAGTACTTTAGTCTTCAAAGGAACAACATCAACTATTTCCTCTTTAGTATCTGAAGCAATTTCTATCAATTATTGTAGATCAGCTCTTCCTTTTTCATCTTGTTCAGGTTGCTCTTTTTCATCCTGTTCATGTTGCTCTTGCTCCTTCTGCTCATAAATTTCCTGCTTCTTTGTTACCTCCTTCTCTATCTCTTCTCCTGCCCTCTTAGAACTTTCCACTACCTTTTCTGTTTCCATAGGCTCCTCTGTTTCCATTGGAAAAAATGTGTTTACCTTCTTGAAAGCTTTATCAAATACATCCTTGACCTTTTAAAACTCATGTTCTTCAACTGACCAGGCTTCCATTTTTCCATATTCTTCAAGAAGGTACACATGATACTTCTTTGTTGAGCCTTGGTAGGTGATTTGTTCCTCTTATCTTCAGCTCTCTTCTTAGCAAAGAACTTCTTCTTGTCTGCTATGAAATCCATGATGAGCTTAGCATGTTCTGCCTCAGATAACTGATCTCTCCCTTTTTGTTGCAATCTTTCAGCCAAAATATAATCAACATTACACTTGGATTCAATGTCATCCCATTGGTTCATAAGTGCAATTTTAGCTTCATCCTTTTCAGCCTGAATTCTTTCTTTTTCTTTTCTCTTTCTTTCTTCCTCTGCAAACTGAGCTTGTTCTTCTTGATGCATCTTTAGAGCCATTTCAACATCAAGTCTCAGTTGTTCTTCCCTTGTCATCTTTTTAGGCTTGGGTTCAACAACCAGAATCCCTTTGCCTTTATTCTTTGTACCCTGTGATTGTTGTTGTGTGGTGATTTTTGTTGTTGTTTATGGTTCCCTGATAACAATTCCTTTAGTCTTTGATTTTGATTGCTTCAAACCAGCAAGAGCTTCAGCCAAAGTAATGTCATCTTCATCAATTGAAACCTCAGTAGTTGTTGTAGATGTTGCGGCAACACTATCAAACATACTAGTAGTAGAAACTCCAGCACTTGTAGCAGCAGTAACAGATACACTAGCATTAGAAACTGGAACACTAGCAACATTAACTTCAACAGTTTCAACCATTAGCTTAGCCATTTCAACTACTTTATCTACATCAACCCTAGCAGTTCTAACTTTCTTAGCAGTATGAACATCATCCAGTTCAACAACATTTCTCTGCTGATCTTCAACAACAAATCCAACACCAATATCAATCTCCTCATCCAGCTGCTCATCATTAACCTCAATTTCCATATCCTTCCCGGAAGCTTCGCTTTTATCCCTCTCTTGTTTGGAGGCATCCTCCCCCAAACTTTCAGCATTAGAAGATTCAACTCTAGCAGCAACACCAACTTTATGTATCATCTTCAACTTGTGAGTTCTTGACCTCTGTTTCCTTTCAAGATATCTGACTCTTGTCTTCAACCTTTTGATTTCATCATCCTAAGAAGATGTAGTCTGCTTGAGATCAAGAACATCCTGTGACAATTTTGTACATAAATCCATCAATTCCTTGAGTTGCAATCTACCCTCATCACATCGGAGTGTGTTACCTCACCTGAGTGGTGAATCATAAGGTATGTTAGACTCAGTCTCAAACCTAGTTTGAGCATTTGGGCCCTCTTGGTTTCTTGGTGCCCGGGGATTCCATCACCTGAATCAGTTCCATGTGAACTTGATCCATTAGATGTTGCCTTGGATTGGGTCTTACTGCTATTATCACTGTCCTGATCTACTTCTAAGCCAATAACAGTTGTGACAACCCTTTCTAATCTATTATCCTCCTCCTCAATAATAGCCTCATCTGCAACCATACCAGCACTAACCTAAGGTAGCTCAGTGCCCTTTTTGTGTGATTTCATACGTGTATAGGTCTTGTGTTGTGTTGAGGAAAGGGATAAAAATGTGGGTGTGTGCTGGGTTACAGTGGGGATTCCTGAACATTCACCCTGGTTTTGAGTTTGTAACAACATTGTTGGAAACAGTGGTTTTACTGTGCCTAAAAAGTCTTTTCCCACCCTCCTTATGTAGCAAAAATCTTTTTAGAATGAGAGGGTGTAACATAAATCCTTTTTAAGTAAATTGTTTGTTCATGAAAACTTGTAAAAACCTTGGATACATATAAAATTTATTCACAGATTTATCTAAGTTTTTAATCATACTATCAAAAATCAGTTTTGAGAATTGAACTTTTGGTTTGTAGCCAAGCATATTATAGCATAAGCCATATTACAACCAAACTCATTCCAAGAAGTTGTTTTAGGACTTAAATATTGTAGGATAGTATAAATTAAGAATTTCCACTGTGGGGAGAAGTATGCTTTGAAAACTTTTAAAGAACACTCATATCCAGGTTTTAAAAAATTGTAGAATTTGAAAAACACTCAATGCCTTCATCTACTAGGTGAAGAACTCTCCTAACATATTTTTCAGTAATGAGTATCTTCTACCCATCTACAAGGGCATGAATTTGTTCCTCACCATAAATATTTTTGACCTTAGCAGTAGACCAAAACTGTTTAATGTGAGAAATATATATATAGTAGGTTTTACTGTTAATGCATACTTTAAAGGGTTTGCATTTAAGAAATAAATAATTTCAGTAAAACCTTCACTTTCTTTTGGTTTTTGAAGAAAAGCAATCATGTTATGAGTGTCGACAAAAGAAAGATTAGATATTGTTGTGATTGATGGTGTTTTTTTTTTAAATTGATGATAAACAAAGAGTTTGGGTTCTTCTTTGTGAGCATTATGTGCATTTGAAATCAGTTAAGTGTCCAAATTGGGGATTTATACCCTTAAGTGAAGAAGTCACATAACAGTCCCTCGACCAAAGTAGCAGTAGTAACCTCAACAATACTAAGTATGCGTAATAACATTAACTTAGCCAAGCAGTAGTATCTTTAAGGCACCAGTACTAATTCCAATTCCACACTAATCTAGCATTTTTCTTTTGCTTTTTCTGGAAAATTTTAGTCTAAAACCACAAAACACATTCACAATGATCACAACATCTAACTATACTTAGCAGTTTTAGGTATAATTAGCTAATACTAGCAGCACTAACTAACTCTAACAGTGTTAATACAAATAAAACGTAAAAATGTTTATTCATATTTAGCGATCTTTTTGTGTTTTGTTGACAAATATAAAGTTATCATAAGTAAAATTATAAGAATACATGTTATTTTTGTATAGTATATACATTTGGTCATTCACATAAAATGTTGTAATAATTCATTTGTTGTAATAGTTTATGTAATAGGATGGGTAATATCCAAGACCCATGACCCATACCCATGGAGCTAATCCATAACCCATGACCCATTGCATGACATCATTCATGAAATCATGTTGGGAATTATCCATGACCCATGACCCAAGACCCATGACCCATTGTTTAGATACATTGTATCTTTTTGGGTACCCAGGGCTCATACCCATAACCCATAACCCAGCTTGCAACCCAAAATCGGATCGGTACAACCCGCTTTTGGATCCTTGATTAGACCTTGGACGGATCCCAAGTGAGGATCCACCGAAATGGAGTTCTGAGAGAATTTGTTTATAAATAGTGAGCCATTTCTTCATTGTTACTCACCCCTCTTCTTACAAACTCTCTCATATATTTTCTCACTCTTCTAACCTCCGATCTCTTGATCAATCTAGTAGTTCTTCTTTCTCTTGTTGTGATTCTCATATAGGTCATTCTCAAAGGCTAGATCACAATACTACAAGTCATCCAAGCAAGGGGTCCTTGATTGATTTGTTCTTCCACAAGATTTCTATAGCAAGATCTTGTATTTCATATTTCACATAGTTGTTGTGTAATAGTTATGTTGGTTTGGTCCGTCGTGTTAAGGACTCGGTATTTAGCTTTGTACCGAAAAAAGTGTAAGCGACGTTTTGAGGCTTCTCCGCCGTGTTGAAGAAGCTTGTTGACATAGTGCTTGAACTCTTGAGTGGGGAACTCGGGGAGTGGAGTAGGGCAAGGAAGGTGTCTTTGTAACCGAACCACTATAAATCACATGTGTCACATCTCTCTATCCTTTACTTTACTTTCTTTCATTATTTACTTTACTTATTACTTTATACTTTCTATTCATCCATACGAATTCACATAAGATCGAATCTAATGTTTTGAAACTTAAATTAAAATCAGCAAAACTATTCAACCCCCCTTCTAGTTTTCCACAATTGGTATCAGAGTAAGATTTAAAAAAGTTTTAAAGTAAATTGTATATAAAAACTTTTCGATCACAATGAGTTTTGAAAATTATAGAGAAGGGCAATCTATGCAACGACCTCCACTACTTGAAACAAATGGTTTTATTTATTGGAAAAATAGGTTTGAAACTTATGTGAAATCAAAAGATATTGATCTTTGGTACATCATTGTTGAAGGTGATTTTCAAGCCACTACAAAAGATGATAAAACCGGCAACGAAACAAACATCTCTCATGATCGCCTCTAGGACGATAAAAAAAACTTTCCAAAAATAGTGAGGCAAAAATGGTTTTGTATAATGCCTTACCCAAAAAGGAAATTGAAACAATTTCTATGCTTAAAACCTCTAAATAAATTTGGAATTCTTTAGTTGTAACTCACTAAGAAAATCAACAAGTTAAAAACAACAAAATAGATTTATTTGTTCAACAATATGAACAATTTTCAATATCGGATGAGGATAGTATAGATAATTCTTTTGCTAACTTTAATACTATTATTACTTCATTACAAGCACTTGATGAGTCTTTTTCTAGTTGTAATCATGTCAGGAGATTTCTAAGGGCGTTTCCATCAAAGTGGAGACCAAAGGTGACGGCCATCGAAGAATCCAAAGACTTGTCAATCCTCACTCTCGACGAACTCATAGGCAATCCATAGGTCTATGAGCTCGTCCTTGCTAAAGACACTGATGCCTCAAAAGAAAGGAAAGAGAAGCACAAATCTCTTACCTTAAAAGCAAAGAAGGTCTCAAGCGATGAAGAAACCTCATCTTCCAAAAGTGATAACGAAGAGTATGCAATGGCGGTACGGGATTTCAAGAAGTTCTTTCAGAGAAAAGGAAGATAGGTCAAGCAACCATATGACGACAAGAAGGGGTTTCGGAAAGGCAAAGAAGACAAGAAAGTAAAGTACGAACGTACATGTTTTAAATGTGGGGATCCTAATCACTTCACTAGTGAGTGTCCCAAACGTGACGAACAAAAGGCGTTCGTAAGTGGCTCGTGGGGAATGAGTGAGGAGGAGAACGAAGAAATTTGTCTCATGGCAAAGGACTCAAACGAGGTGTGCCTAAAGGTCGACTTAGATCCGGATGAATGGATCAAGGATAGCGGGTGCACGAGGCACATGACCGGTAACAAAGATTTGTTTTCCACATACGAATCCTTCAATGGATGAAATGTGGTGTTTGGTAATAACAAGAGCAAAATCATCAGTAAAGGTACAATTTCTCACAAATCCTTAACCATTAACGATGTATGTTACGTAGAAAACCTAAACTTCAATCTTCTAAGTACAGGACACATATTTGATAAAAAGTGCAACGTACTTTTTAGTGAAACCGGTAGTAAAATATTGAAAAACGGTATTACCATAGGAAGAGGCATTAGAAAACATGGAGTCTATGTCATTAAAATCGGTAATGAACCAAAAGACAAACTTTGTCTTACTTCTATGGATGATACTTTGACCTTATGGCATCGAAGATTGGGTCACGCCAATATGCCACTTCTTCAATCTCTATCATCTAAAGAACTAGTAAGAGACCTACCCAAATTAAAATACGAACATTATTTTTGTGATGCTTGTAACATAGGAAATCAAGTCCATGCTAGTCATAAAGCTAAAAATATGGTTTCTACTACTAAGTGTCTAGAACTACTTCATATGGATTTATTTGGTCCATTTGATAAAAATATGGTTTCTACACATGGACTAAATTTATAAAGAATAAAACTGAAACATTTGATCACTTTGAAATATTAAGTAAGAAAATCCAAAGACAACTAGGAAGTCCTATAGTGTTAATTAGAACGGATCATGGTAGGAAATTTGATAATGAAGTGCAATTTGGAGATTTTTGTGATGCTAATGGTATTACTCACAATTTCTCGGCTCCTCGCACTCCACAATCAAATGGGGTAGTTGAAAGGAAAAATAGAACCCTACAAGAAATGAGTCGCACCATGATTAATGAGCAATCTATTTCTCAAAAATTTTGGCGGAATGCAGTCGACACATCAACCTATATACTTAACCGTGTCCTAATTAGACCATTCTTAGGTAAAACTCCATACGAGTTACTTCGAGGAAAAATGCCTACGCTAGAACACTTTAGAGTCTTTGGTAGTAAAATTTTTCATACTTAACACTAAAGATTATCTAACTAAATTTGATCCTAAATCAATCGAAGGTATCTTTTTAGGTTACCCTCCTAATAGTAAAGCTTATGTTATACTAAATAAAGAAACCATGAAGGTTGAAGAATCCTTAAATGTGAAATTTGATGAAAGCCCACCCAAACCTACCCTACCTCTTGTGGATGACGAGTTAATCGAAAGTGAAGCCATAGAAATCAAGGAAAATATAAATAAGAAGATGAACCATTAAACAATGAAATCATCAATATTAAAGAGTCTAAAGATCATCCCGTAGAAAAGGTTATAGGAAAGTTAAATGAAAGAACCTTAAGATCTCAAGTCCAAAACCAAAGTAGTTTATTTTGTTTTGTCTCAACCATAGAACCTAAAAATACACAAGAAGCCATAAAAGATAAAAGTTGGGTAATGGCTATGCAAGAAGAGCTAAATCAATTTGTTTCTAATAATTTTTGGACACTTGTCCCTCCACCTAAAAACCAAACCATAATCGGAACTAAACGGGTATATAAAAAAAAGTTAGATGCAAACGGTGTAGTGTCTAGAAATAAAGCTAGACTTGTTGACCAAGGGTATAACCAACAAGAAGGCATAGACTTTGATGAGACGTATGCTCCTATAGCTAGATTAGAGTCTATAAGAATACTTCTTGCTTATGCTTGTGCTCATGATGTTAAGCTTTTTCAAATGGATGTTAAAAGTGCTTTTCTAAATGGTTTTATTAATGAAGAACCTCCGGGATTTATCCATTTCGAAAAACCTAACTACGTGTACAAACTAAAGAAAGCTCTCTACAATCTTAAACAAGCCCCAAAGGCTTGGTATGATAGACTCGAATCATTTTTAATAAAAAATGACTATACTAGGGGGTTTGTTGATAATACACTTTTCACAAAGAAAAATGAATCACATATAATTATTGTTCAAATATACATGGACGATATTATATTCGGATCGACTTGTCAAGACATGTGTGATGATTTCTCAAAAATCATGCATGATGAGTTTGAAATGAGTATGATGGGAGAATTAAGTTTCTTTCTTGGTCTACAAATCAAACAACTAGAAGATGGTATCTTCTTTAATCAATCCAAATACATAAAATAAATGCTAAAGAATTTTGGTTTAGAAGAATCAAAACCCATAAGAACACCAATGTCACCCGATACTTAACTTACCAAAGATGAAGACGGTGAATCCATTGATAACACCAAATACCGTGGCATGATTGGTAGTCTTCTCTACCTTACGGCTAGTCGGCCGAATATCATGTTTAGTGTATGTCTATGTGCTAGGTTTCAAGAAGACCCTAAAACTTCACACCTAGAAGCCGTCAAAAGAATATTTAGATACATTAAGGGTACTACTCAATTGGGATTATGGTATCCTAAGGGGACGGGGGTAGAAACTATTGTATATGCGAATTCTGACCATGCAGTGATTATGTTGATTGAAAGAGTACAAGTGGTGTATTTACTTTTATGGGGTGTTGTTTAACATCTTGGTTCTTGAAGAAACAAACGTCATTGGCCATATCAACAACCGAAGCTGAATATTTCTCCGCCGGCAAAGCATGCCAACAAGCACTATGGATGAAACAAGCATTAGTTGACTACGACATCCATCTAAGTGACATAGCCATTTTATGCGGCAACAAAGGTGCTATTGACTTAGGCAAAAATTTGGTGTTTGATGATGCTCAGAATGCGTATGTTTTTAGTAGCGTTATTATTAGTTTTGTGTATGATAATCGGTTATATTTACACATAATTGTTTGCAAAATTGCAAAGGAAGCGTATTTGTATGTAAATGTAGCCATGTATTGTAAAATACGAAAAAATGACGAATTCATTCACATTTGGACAATTTCTGAGAAATAAAAGAAATAAGAAAAGGCTCAAGGACTAGATGATTGGAAGCACGACGATTTCTAAGTATCTACATCAAATAATTATCAAGTTCTATCTTGGAAATCAACATCGGAAGTAAGGAAAAAGGCATGCGTCGAGAAAAGTCAAATAATGCTGTAAGGAAGGCATCCAACCGATCGGTTGGAGCCCGCGACCGATTCGGCTAGACAATGTGTCAAAGGAGCAACTGATCGGCTGCTTCCCAACCGATTCGGTTGGGGAGTGCTACAGTTACAAATTTCTCATTTATTGATGCCATTACTTCCATTAATCATTGGAGTCCGATCATTTCTTGTTAATAACTCCTGGAGAACGTTTTTCGCTTGTTGGTGGAGAGTTCTTAGCTATATATTGCACCTAGACTTATTTGTTTAATGTAACACACCCCAAGGAGTAATAGTCTTACACCAAGACTATTACCAAACACTTTTATTCACCCCAAAAGTCCTATTAAGTCTGTAAAATGTCCAGGAACTTGTTGAGCATAATTCTCAACTATTTGGTAGTCATTTGGAGTTGTAAGGGTAGTATAAGGCGATTGGAGGCGCGTGGTTGCTATAGTTCCACATATTCTAATTTTTGTTATCTGGAGATAGGTATTCTTTTGAACTTTGTCATGAATTTCTATTCTTATGAGTTATATGAATTACATGGTTACTACTTGTCTTTTGTTATGGTTTTAATGGAGTAATTCTTGAATATACTTGTGTGTAAGGATGTAGGCAATTGTTGGAGTGTTCTTATATATATGATGCATGTAAAGTGTTCTTGTTTAATGAGTTTGTTAGAATAACTACTAGTATTGTTTAATTAGATGGTATAACATTTGTAAGATAAATGGTCGGAAGGATTTCTCTTTATGTTTTATTTCAAAACATTAGTGACGAACTAGTATGGGATATGATGATTGACACTCATCATATTTGTTTGTTAAACGGGACTAAAACGATTTCATCACGTAAAGGCCGAAAGTGTTCGTAAGAACAAGTTAAATAATAATCATTTACAAACAAATGTGATTGTATTCTTAAAATGATTTTTACAAAACATAAACCATGGATTGGGAATCATTTGCCTATGATTTGTGCATTGCATCAAGTTTACACCAAGCTTTCATAAACACTCTAGATAATTGACTATGACCTACACACAAGTATATGTTTCTTTAATTTGGTTTTTTAGAAAAAAACATCAATTTCGTGGAAGGCTTGACAAGCTTTCTTGTCTTGAAAAATTTAACAAATGCCTCGCAAATCCCTTGGGATGATCTCGACTTACCCACCTTTGCTCACGAACGAGTATACTTGCTCGTTTGTGTTAATGTAATTGTCCGGTAAAATCGTGTTTATAAATTTTTAAAACTTGCACACGGTTAGCACATCAAGTTTTTGGCGCTTCTGCCGGGGATTTGATTTGATTTGAGTTAAATTTGGTTTGTTATTTTCTGTATTTCTTGTATTGTTTGAGTCTAGTACGAGTGTTTTCTAAAAAGGAGAAAATTTAAAAAATTGGTTTTTAGGCCAACTGATCGGCTGCGCGAGCAACCGAATCGGTTGGACCTCTCGTAAAAATTTTGTATTTTTTTTTCTAGCTTTTTGTTAATCTAGTGTTATGTGTTTAAGTGTTTAGCTTATTTTCCTGTATTTTCAATTTTCTAGTCTAGTATAAGTGCTTGTTTTGCTTATTTTATGATTTTTGCTTATTTAGTTTATTTTTAGTTTATTAAGTTTTTATTAAATTGTGTCTTAATTAGTTTTGATGTTCTAGTTTAATTTTCAGTTTTAGTAGTTAAAGATTAGTTATAATGATTAGTAGTTAATGAATTTATGTTAGTTAATGTTTTTATTTAGGGTTTAACTAGTGTAGTTAATGTTTTTAATAATGAGTAAATGAATAGTCACATTTATTAAAATTAAAATCTTAAATTAGTTATCTTTTAATAATTAATAAAAAAAATTATTATCGAGCCGATCGGCTGCGTCCTGCAACCGATTCGGCTGGGTGAAAGTTGGTCAGAGACATACCACTAACCGATTCGGTTGGAGCTCTCTTTAAATAGTTTTTGAGTTTCTTATTTTCAAGTTTTAGGTTTTGTGTTTAGTTTTAATAAGTGTCTTTACTTGTTTAGAATGTATTTTTGTAGTTTGTTTTGATTGTAACTAATCCTAACACTAATGATTTGATTGTTTATGTTTATGTTTGTTTTGTTTTGATAGATAAGTTATAGTATGGATAGTTTGAGCAAATTTCGGAGTATCTTAGGATTTTGGATGAAATGTTCAAAGACACGGGGAGTTCTTTGGAGAAAATAGGAAATATTTTTGAGAAGAGCAAGAAGGAATTGACCGGTGGAACGGAGTGTTTAGAAGGAGTCGGGGAGAACAAGGTTCGTGTCCCTAAGAAGAACAAGGTAGTGATATTCACTCAAGCCCCTGTCACGGGGTATGATTCTCCTTTCATGCGGTTTAGAACGCCTTGTAGTATCGAGGGCGTGAGTGCTTGGGATGCCCAACTCAATATAGAATATGGGGATAATTACATTATTGACACGGTGCTTGACAAGCTTGGCCATGTTAGGCTAGATTACGAAGGGTACGGGAGAAAGATAGTCAAGAACCTACGCATCAATATTCATGGCCATGTTTTTGAAGCTGATTTTGTTGTGTTAGATGGAGGTAACGAGGATGAGCCCGATGTTTTTTTTGGGCGTGATTTTCTAGTTACTACCAAGTGCCAATTGGATTTCGCGTTTGGTGAAATGAGGATCAATATCACGGATTTAGAGGAGGAAAAGGAAGTGAATGATATGCTAACAGAGTTGTGTGGAAATATGGAACATGGTAAGAATGAAAACATGGAGGTTGTTAAGATGGGCAAAGCTAATAGGAAGAAAACTTCATCAAACAAACTCACCCCAACTACCACCACCACCAAAAGCCAAGATTTCTCACCATCACCGCCACATTCACCACCACATTCACCACCAACCTTTAAACCATTAACTCAAGAACAAAAGGATGCTATTCTTGAGAACTTAGAGCAAAAATTCAATGAGTTAAATGAAAAGAAACCCGTCATTTAAGTTTTGCAATATTATGTGATGTACCGCAAGAAACTTGATGCGGTGATGTTGGAAAGATCTCATTTAGAGGATAAGAACCTAATGGAGGAAGAAAGGGATCGGATTTTGATTAGGGGGTTTCCAAGAAAGGAGAGTGACCCAGGAAACTTTGTACTACCAATCAAAGTTAACGGTACCACTCCAATTTATGCACTAGCGGACACCGGATCTAGTGTTAATGTCATGCCATACCCACTATATAAAAACTTGGGGCTTAGTAACCCTCAACCGAACCAATAAAAGTTAACAATGGCCGATAATTCTCAAGCCAAGGCCATGGGAGAGGTTAAGAATGGAAGGGTGCAAATCGGTTATCAAGCTTACCTAGCCAATTTTCTTGTTTTGGATATTCCGGTAGATAAGAGTTTACCTCTTTTTCTTGGTAGACCTTTTCTTAGAACATGCGGGGCTATAATTGATATGGGAAGGGGAACCATGACCATAGATGATGGAATCGCTAAACAAACATATTATCCCAAACTAAGAGGTAAAGTTTTGGAATTCATGGAAGACTTGGAATTTATGGATGATGATGTTTTGACATGTTTTGAAGTGGGTCATGATGACCAAGGAAGGGATATGTATGGTCCAATTGTTCCACCTTATTTCGATATGGAAGACGAAATAGAGAGAGCCCTTGCAATGGAAGCTTTTTACAATCCATTTAAAAATATTCTTGTGTTTAAAAGCTTACAGATTTTCTCGGATCCTTGCCCGTGCAACTAAAGAACTTAGAATGGGGACCGATAGAGCAAGTGTGTACAAGAAAGAGGAAGGAGACAGAGAGTGGCATGTGGAATTTGACATATTGTGCCCAAGTGGGAGGAACTTTTCTAGGAAATTCAAGACCCATGCAACTAACCGTGAGCTAACGAGGAAGTTTCAAAGTGAGGACATTTTGAAACACGAATACTTCGAGGGATGAAGAAGAATGGAACACTACAACAAAAATAAAAAAGCACTTTCTTGTGTTTCATCTTTTGATTTGAATTTACTTTTATGCATTTAGGAGTTTTTATATTATTTCTATTTTGATCATTATGGTGTGAAGTTTATCGTAGACAATCTCTTTTTGGATTTAAGTTTAAGTTTAATGATGAGGAAGTTTTATGATTAGTTTTGTGTTAGTAGTTAGATATTGTTAGTTTGGAATTTGCAAATGGTTGGATAATTGTTGTGTGAACTGTTAATTGAGTTTTTTAGTAAAATAATTTTTACTTGGAAGGTGAAATGACCAAGTAAAGTGAAAAAGTTAAATTTTCTGCAAAAATGCAAACCGAATCGGTTGTGTTCATGACTGATCGGTTGGGAGCAAGTATAAGTGCCAAAAATTCAATTTTTGAAGAAAAACACACACATACACACACTAATCCTCCATTTGGGTTCCAAAAAATCGACCATCTAGAGGTAAATTAAAGGTTTTAGGAGCATTGAAAGTTCATCATGGCACCTAAACAAGTAAGCATCTTAAAATTAGCTTAATTAAGGTTTAATTTGGGTTTTAATTCGAATTTGCAAATTAGGTCACGAATTATAGGTTTTTGATAGAATTCGAATTAAGATGAAATCTTTTGGAATTAAGTGGGTAATTGATGTAGGAATGCATTGCAAAAAGAATTATAGTGATTGATTCAACATTGGATGAGAATTAGTTGATTGAATTTTCGGATTCAATTAGGTTGAAGTCTTGAATCAAATTAAGTTGCAATTGATGATTCCTAGTTGTTAGATGATGCATTCTCAGTGATTTTTAGATGCCACATCATTGTTTAGAACAATTAATTGAAGAATTGAAGTTGAGTTATTATATTATGTTCTAAGAATGATGAACAAGTCATAGGAAGATGTTTTAGAAGCGAATTAAGAGCGAATTGAGGTTGTAGAAATCATCATTGAGGTTCAAATGAAGTGTAGGAGTGAATTAGAATTGGTAAAATCTAGTAGGAAGTCTTTTGGAAGGCTTGTGCCTTTTACAGAATTTACAATCGAATCAGCTGCGAAGCACGACCGATTGGTTGGAGCTCGGTAAAGGGAGGAGCCGAACGGCTGCCTCCATAACCGAATCGGCTCCTCTGTTCTGTGAAGAAAAATGCATTTTTTGAACTTGACTCTCGGGGCTTCTATAAATTGTATAGTTGGTTCTAACACACTTATATTAACTTATATTTATGGTTCTAACAACGCGGATTCCGATGAACCCGCTCGTGAACAAATATTGCCCATGGAACGCGAGGAAGAAAGTCACATATAGTATGCAAGCTGAAGGGAATGAGAACCTAAAGTTTAATGATCTCACCAAGGAGGAAAAGCATGGCTTTAGGGAATGCCTTTCAAAGTTGCAAACTAGGATAATTTCAATTCCGAGGTTGATAGATTGGGATTTGTTCAATGAGTATGAGTGTGAGGATGAGTTGAAAAGTATGATGCGGATGTCTTATGTTTACCCGAATGAAGGAGACATGTTCGAGGATCTTTCTTGGGAAACAACTTTTAGTATTCACGAAGATGTTTACAAGGAATGGTGTTTAGAGTTTTTCTCGACTATGTACTTTGAAAGAAAGGTAAATCTGCGTAATATCATGAATGAGATTTGTATTTGGTTTAGGCTGTGTGGACGGGATCATGCATACACTTTGCCAGATTTTGCGGTTGCTCTTGGTTTGTACGAGCCATATGAGGTTAGTCATAGATTGTTTGAAATTCATTTTCTGAGGCTTAAGAGGTTTGAAAAAGACCACCCTAGTGTCCCGGCATATTGGAATCGTGTGGGAGATCCTTCTTGTGCTCGTAAGAATTCATCAACTTTAAAGAATCCGTTGTTGAGAATCTACACAAATTGATAGTATGTGGGACGTTCATAGAGTAGGGAGTAGGGATAGATGCCAAAATCCAGATCTATAGGTAATGGAATTGTTGGAGGAGACAAAGGATGGGAACTTGACTTGGATCATAGCCAAATATTTGTCTAGGAGAGCTCCGGGTATTAAGGACAAGAGTAACATATGTGGAGGTCATTATGTGACAAGATTGGTGAAGAATCTTGGTTACTTTGAGGATAATGAGTTGGATAAGTGTGCTGACCCGAAAGTGAGTGAGACGTGGGATGCCAAAGGTTTTAGAAAGGCTTTAGATATATCAAAAAGGGTTTTGGGAGCATGGACTGACCCACCACCACATCAACCGACGGATAATGTACCTAGGGGTACAACGAGTAGTTTTGACTCGGGATGGGGTGATTGGAACCGGGAATTGAACTATATTGAGCGTAGGGAAGTGTGGAAAGATTCGATGAAGTTGAGGAAAAATTACATGAATAATTACTCGATGCCGTTCTTCTAACATATGGTGCAAGAAGCCAACTATGATTTGCCTCCCTACAACCCACCCAATGTTCCACCATATCCTTTCCCCTATACTTCATACCCTGGACCTTACCCATACCTATATCCTGGTTATGCACCTGATAACATCAAATATTCCTGAATATTAAGTGTCAATTTCCCCCGATATTGCTTGTAATTTATATCATTTTATGGATTTACGCTTGTTTTCCATTGTTTTCCTCTTTCAGGTAAATTACGAGCATTGGTGCTAAAGAGACGCGGAATTGGAGAATTAGCAAAGATTTATCAGAGTATGCTCACTTTGAAGAAGTTACGGCGTAACTCATCTCTCACATTACGACGTAACTAAAGCGTGACTCAGAAAGACAACTCATTAGAAGATTACGGCATAACTCTCACAAAGGACTACGACGTAACCATATTAGGTCAAATGAGGTTCCACGACGCTAATAACTACGTCGTAACTCTTGTTTAAACTACGGCATAACCAAGAAATATTGAAGATACGGCATAACCACTTATAAGGTTACGCCGTAACCAGCAGATCTAGTGCAAATTATGAAGAAATTGAGGATTACGGCGTAACTATTATATTAGTTACGCCGTAACCCAGATCTAGCCAATAAATACCTGATAAGGTTTTAAAATGTACCTTTTTGAGGGGTCGTTTAAGCCCTTATTTGATCACTTTTGTATCCGTTATTGCTTAGTATCGTTCCTTTTCACTTTTAGGTCTTTGGAAGGCAAACTGTAATGGCACTTATTTGGACGAAAAGGCGGATATATGAAGAAAATGGCCAAAGTCAAGAATCGAGACACTCAAGTCGCTAAATTACAAGGGGGCGTCCTTTGCTAATCTGCGACGCCGTCGGAGGAATTTGTGACGACACGTAAGAGAAATTGCTAGTTTTTGGAGGACGGCGTCGGGGCTTTAAAAGAGTAGGCCGTCACAACTCGAAGTCCTAGATTCAATCCAGACGGTGTCGAAGCTAAAAGGACGCCGTCACAAGCATAAGGTGACACCGTCAAAAGATTAACTTGGCCAAGACGAAACCCTAATGGCGGCAACACGACGGCGCCACAAATCATAAGGTGACGCCGTCGCACATGTAATCTTATATATAGAATCCGAATTTTCGGTTTCAAAGAGTAGTCTTTTGGTAAACTTTTGAGTAAAACCTAAACCGAACCAAGGTCGTATTTTAGGGTTCTAAACCCTATCTTACACCAAGATAAGTTGTTTAATTCATTAATTTAATTATGTCTTCAATTATTTGTGTGTATGCTTGCATGTTCTCCATGTCCGGCTAATTTACTTGTGTGTTTGCTTAGGGAATATGAAACTTAATTATTGAATATTGATTGGTTGTTTCTTATCTTAGTTGATTAATGATCTAGTAATACGATAGGTCATTCGTTGTGTACTTAATGCTTTATTAATCTTTGTGAGCCTTAGGTTATAGCACTTTGAGTTGTTGTAAGCTAAACTATCCAAAGAGGCCTTAGAGTTAGAGTTTATCATCCCTAGTGGGTTTTGTAGATGAGACCCTTTGGTAACTTCAAAGAGTAGGGAGAAACGCATACCCTACAACTTTAGACACACAACGCAACTAGGAATAAGGACGTGACAATTCAACCACCAATAGGAGATAATTAAGGAGTAGTAAAACCTAAGTAAACACATCTTTAAACTATCATACGAGCACACAATAATTAGACATAGACTACCACTACCTTAGTTTAGATAATTAGATAATAGTAGAGTAATCGGTAGAAATACCAACCCCCCAAATCCAAACCCGAGATTCGTACTTTTCCTTTTCTTAAAAAATATAAAAAGATAAAAAATCATCTTCCTCAACCCCAACCTTAGCGTAGTAACTTCTCACTAGCATTCCTATTCCCCTAGAGAACGATATCAATTCCCGTGGCTTACCCTAATACTACACTACAACGATTAGGTTCACGCCTAGGGTGTTGAAAAACTTGCTTTCGATTTAAAAGGAAATTCCTTTGACCCCGAACGCGCTGTGTAAGCGTATCAAGTTTTTGGCGCCGCTGCCGGGGAATAGAATAGCTAGTTAGTAGTCCACCTCGTTTAGGTTTCTTTCCTTGATTCCTATCAAGTAAAATTTTTTCTTAGCTTCCTTTTAGTCTATCCCCCTTCTTCGTGACCTTTGTTCGTAACCCCATCACTTTTCATCATGAAAGGTGATAACCAACCACCACTCAAAAACCCAACACCAAATAAATCACTGTCACTCAAAACCCAAACTAATGACCAACACAACCGCCGAAGCCGTTATGTGAGTAGGAACACCGACCTTCAGGATTTGCAGAGAATATTCGATAGTATAATTAGGGAAGTCGTTGAGAAAGTAGTCGGTACGCCTCAGTAGTTGGCTCTATGATTAACAAGATGGTCGGAAGATGGCATGATGAACAAAAATATGAATGTGGAAGATAGTGCTTACTTCAATCTTTACCCCACTAAGGAAGAGGTTGCTTACCATCAATACATAATCGATAATCCACGATCACCTATTATTAGGATATGCCCAAAGATTAGAGAGGAAATCCTGGAACCTAAAAATCCTTGTATGATCGGATATAGGAGTGTCGACCACGCTTACATAGATACGGAATCTCCATTAATGTGATGTCATCTGCATTTACAATGACATTATGTATGAGCGACTTAATATTAGGAGAGACCCTAAGTATCCGGTGGAGTCTCGCAACTTTGTGGGAAGAGTCAAGGATGTGCATGTCTTTATAGGAAATTTCACCTAACTAGTTGATTTTATGGTCCTAGAAGATGTAGGATCGTCATTGACTATAGCTTATCCCAAGTAGTGCTAGGAAACCGTTTGTTGAAACATCTAAAATGAGCCATAACAAGCATGATGGAACGGTTAGGTTTAAGGAAGGAACTGATGAGATCACTTATAGGATGCCTTGGAAAACAAATGAATATAGCCACTTGCCCATTTATGAACGAGACAACATCAAAGCTTTTGAGGACAAAAGCAAGGACGATGTTGAAGAAGGTTATAAATTTATGTGGGAAAGAAGGAGGCATTATTATAAGGATTGCTTGACCCTAGGGCCTAGGTATAGAGTCGATGAAAATTTTATCAACATGATAGAATTCTCATTGAGAATGCAAAACGAGACCACGTAGGAACACGACTATGAGTCAAGCTACAAGACTCTTAAATAAAGAAAAGCGCTTCGTGGGAGGCAACCCATGCTTAATTGTTTGCTTGTTAGTGTCATATATCTTTTATTGATTGTTTATTCTCATGTTTAAATTTTTAAAAATGCTTTATTTTGTTTTTAACCTCGTCTTAATTGCATATAAAGGTATTTTACATAAAGGATAAGTGTAGGGAGGATTACACACGTTTTCATAAGAAACGTGAACATGAGAATAACAATTAATTAAAAGATATATTTGTGTATTTGTTCGAGTCAAATGCTTGTATCGAGTCATAATGGATGTTTTGCATAAATTTTTCTAGATTCTAAAGATGTAAATTTTCCAAAATCGCACCGCTTTTTGTCGGGATAACTGATGCGTCAGATTGCAACCGACAGACGTCAAGAAGGAGTAAAACATCGATTACTTTTTCTCGCTTTTTCGAGCTTCTTATAAATTTTGGAATTTTCTGTGTCTTAATTTTCTTAGAAATTTGTAAACATCCGTTCCACAAGCATTATATCTTAGTTTAAATCGAGTCTTATAAATTATTACCGATTTTACGCGAAAGTTTCGTTTGTTTTCTTCAAGTGTGCAGTTTTGTTTCTCAAGAAGAAGATACATAAAGTTGGAAGGAGCTTTTCACGCATACATTCTTCTTGGAAAGGATTTAACCACTACTTCACACACGGATCCTACCGAGCTAATCGGGGAGTATTAGTTTCTTCGTTTTTATTACCTTCTTTATCATAACTTTGATACTTTCGGGAACATTGGGGATAATGTTCGGTTTAAGTGTAGGGAGGAAAATAAACGGAACTTTGAAACTATGCTTATCCTTGATTATTTGCTTTGTCTAATTGCATTTGCGTAATAAACCATGAGAAAATGTCGGTTAGGGTAATTTTACCACCAAATTTAAAATTTTTCATGACATATAGGAGTGGGCCATTAGTCTTAACAAAAGCGTCTCACGGATAGGATGTTATATGACTAGCACAAAACCCTTTACCACTTAAATTCCACCAAAAATGTGAGGATCGCCCTTAGATTAGTAGGAATTGAAGCATTCATCTTCAATGCTTAGAGTGTGAACCGGTAGTATTTTAGATTCTAGAACTTGTTTTGTGATGCATTCCGAGATCGCTAGTGAGACTACACTTGTGTAGTTAGGAATAACTAAATGATAAGAGGCATTAGGATAACCCTTGTTTGATACCCGTAATATAATTACTTTTTCCACATCGGTTGAGTAATTCCCCCACACCTTTGCGTTGTACTCATCTTTAGTACATGATACCCCTAGTTAACCCCTCAGAGCCTATCCTTTTCGCGGTTCTCGTGATGTTTCGGTTTTCCGGAATATCAATGAAGAGCATTGTTTACACCCCACCCCAAATGTACACCCAAATCGGTTTAGCCTACCTTGTATGCACTCACTTTTAGTGCATTATTGTTATCACCCTAAACCCTTAGTTCAATTATCTAATTACTTGATGAGTTGCTAAGTTGAGTCATATATTTTGTACACAGCTTTGGGACGATTGGGACTCATGGGAAAAGTTAAAGTTTTAAATGACTAAAGGGAACGCCAATTCCTTATCTCGCATAATAACGTACTCCAAGTGTTTTGATCTTTTCAATTCGGGTCATATTAGTGTTAGAGTAATAAAAACTCAAGTGTAGGGATGTGCTATAAATCCCTATTATTTTGATGTTATCGTAGAGGATGGTAGAGTAAAAGTGTATGAAAAAAAAAAAAAAAAAAACGAAAAAATAGAAAAAGAGAAAAAGAAAAAAAAAATAGAGTGTAAAAAAAAAAAAAAAAATACGGGCTACCAACATCTATCTTTAAATTTATGTTCGTTTAGCTTATCTAGAGTTTAGAGTGTCGAGTCTTGGCTTAGCAACGCCATTCTTCGTATGCATGTAACATTGATATTTTGACTTGCCACCACTAAAATAGCCTATCCCACCAAACCCTTTGTTTCCCTACCGTAAGCCTAACGTTAAAACCCTTTAAAGACCTCTTTGATAGTCTTTCCTAGGTGCTTACGCCAAAGCGATGGAGGTTTGATCTATTCTCAAGCCTATGGTAATCTATGTACTAGGACCGCTAATGAGTGTTTATCTTCCATTTCAATTTGCTATATTTCATATACACCGAGAGATGTGAGTATCCAAACACCCCATGTGAGGTGCTAGTATGTAATTCCGTGCTTGTTATGACTTTTTGGGGCTTATATGTGTTGTGGACTGTTTTAAACAATGCTTCATGACCCCTAATTTATAAATTAATTGGCTAAAAGTACATTTGTTGAGGACAAGCAAATATCAAGTGTAGGGATATTTGATAAGGTTTGAAAATGTACCTTTTGAGGGTCGTTTAAGCCCTTATTTGATCACTTTTGTATCCGTTATTGCTTAATATCGTTCCTTTTCACTTTTAGGTCTCGGAAGGCAAACTGTAATGGCACTTATTTGGACGAAAAGGCGCGGATATATGAAGAAAATGGCCATAGTCAAGAATCGAGACACTCAAGTCGCTAAATTACAAAGGGACGGCGCCATCGCTTGTCTGCGATGCCGTCGGAGGAATTTGTGACGACACGTAAGAGAAATTGCTAGTTTTTGGAGGACGTCGGGCTTTAAAAGAGTAGGTCGTCGCAACTCGACGGCCTAGATTCAATCCGACGGCGCCGAAGCTAAAGAGGACGGCGTCACAAGCATAAGGTGACGCCGTCGCAAGATTAACTTGGCCAAGACGAAACCCTAATGACGGCGACACGACGCGTCACAAATCATAAGGTGACGCCGTCGCATATGTAATCTTATATATAAAATCCGAATTTTTCGGTTTGAAAGAGTAGTCTTTTTTGGAGTAAACCTAAACCGAACCAAGGTCGTATTTTAGGGTTTTAAACGCTATCTTACACCAAGATAAGTTGTTTACTTCAATAATTTAATTATGTGTTCAATTATTTGTGTTTATGCTTGCATGTTCTCCATGTCCGGCTAATTTACTTGTGTGTTTGATTAGGGAATATGAAACTTAATTATTGAATATTGATTGGTTGTTTCTTATCTTAGTTGATTAATGATCTAGTAATGCGATAGGTCATTCGTTGTGTACTTAATGCTTGTGTGTATGCTTGCATGTTCTCCATGTCCGGCTAATTTACTTGTGTGTTTAAACTATCATACGAGCACACAATAATTAGACATAGACTACATACACCTTAGATTAGATAATTAGATAAGTAGAGTAATCGGTAGCAATACCAACCCCCCAAATTCAAACCCCGAGATTCGTACCTTTCCTTTTCTTAAAAATATAAAACGATAAAAAATAATCTTCCTCAACCCCAACCTTAGCGTAGTAACTTCTCACTAGCATTCCTATTCCCCTAGAGAACGATATCAATACCCGTGGCTTACCCTAATACTACACTACAACGATTAGGTTCACGCCTAGGGTTTTGAAAAACTTGCTCGATTTAAAAGGAAGTTCCTTTGACCCCGAACGACGCGTGTAGCGTTATCAAGCTTTTGGCACCGCTGCCGGGGAATAGAATAGCTAGTTAGTAGTCCACCTCATTTAGGTTTCCTTTACTTGATTCCTATCAAGTAAAATTTTCTCATTTTTAGCTTTCTCTTAGTCTATCCCCCTTCTTCGTGACCTTTGTTCGTAACCCCATCACTTTTCATCATGGAAGGTGATAACCAACCACCAATCATCAACCCACCACCAAATGACCCGCCAAGAGCCCGTACTCTTGGTGAATACTCGAGACCAAGCCACTTAGGCTATAGGAACACCATTGAGCTTCCCGACCAAGCCCAAACTACGACCCTGCGATCCGACACCATCCGGTTGGTGCAAAACGGATGTGCATTCCATGGACTTCGTTCCGAAGATCCAAATCGACATCTTAGGGATTTCCTTAAAATTGTCGATTCCATCGACCTTGATGCTACTACTCGGGAGACTACGCGCTGCGTCTCTTCCAATTCTCTTTACGGGACCAAGCTAGTAATTGGCTTGAGCGACTTCCCACCTGCTCCATCTCAAGTTGGGATGATCTTACCTCTCGCTTCCTTGCTCAATTTTTCCCACGGGAGAACCACTAAGCTTAGGAATGACATCTTGATGTTTCAACAACGTCGGTGAATCTCTACTGAAGCATGGACTCGATTCAAGGACTTACTTCATAAAGTCCTCATCACGGCATTGATCTTTGGCTCCAAGTCCAAATCTTTATGATCATGTCAACTTCCCCACCAAGCGATCCATTGACCAAGCGGCCGGTGGAAAACTTAGTGATCTCAATGCGGAAGAATCATGGGGTATAATAGAGGACCTTGCCCTCTATGACAACGAAAGTTGGGATGACCCCCATGAGCTACCCAAAACCGTTAGGGCAATCTCCTTGCCTCCCATTACCTCACAATCTTTCGACCATAGGATGACCGAACTTGAAGATCAAGTAAAATTCCTAATGAGTTCCTACGAAAATCCTAAGTCCTCACATCAAGTGAATAAAATCACTCTACCTTGTGAGTTATGTAGTGGTCCCCATGACACTCGTGATTGCACAAGACTCCCGAACAAGCTTTGGACTACGCCTCCATGCGCATCGAGCGGAGCGGGAGAGATGTGGTACACTTTCAAGCCCGAACAAAACAACTTAGGAAACTCTTACAACCCCTCATGGAGAAATCACCCTAAACTTAAGTGGAACCAAAACTCAAGCACACCCCAAAGCTCATCTAGTCCACCTAATAGGTTCAACTCTCTAAACACCGGGAACCCCACTAATCTTGGGGCAATTGCATCTAGATTCCTGTCATCTCAAGAGACTCGATTGACTAAGCTTGAAGCCGATTTTAAGCAAAGACAAAGCGAGATGACAAACAAGCTTGATGCCCTCTTAAAAGCCTTCAATGAACGGGAAGTTGGAGCACTCCCAAGTGATACTATAAAGAACCCAAAAGTGAATTCGATTTAAATCGAGTTCATGTTCTCGCTCACCATGGGAGAATGCACATCCATGCCCTCATTCCCAACGGTTCACTCGGTAAATGCTATCAAAAGGGTTCCAAGCCATCCAAATGAGGTACCAAGGCCTGCACCATTGGTGGAACCTACTCTTGAGAAACCCGTTAACCAAGAATCCAAACCTAGTTTAGAGGAGGAGTACAAGGAACTCCATCTAGAAAACCGATTCTTGAGGTCTTAGCTCATGCACCTTATTATAATGCTTTAAAAGAAAAATATGAGTTAGAACTTAAGCTTGGAAAACATGGGTCCGCTTTTATGCGAAATAATTTACCTAAGAATTTAGACGATCTGGGCTATTTACTCTTCCGTAGGCTTGGAACTTCCAAACCTCTCGACGCCTAGCCGACTTAGGGTCATGCATCAATCTTGTTCCGTTGTCCTCCATAGAAGCCTTAACTTAGGAAAAATAGAACCAACGGAAACCATCTTAGGTCTAGCGGACGGTAATGTTGCACGTCCGGTAGGAATAATGAAAGACATGGTAGTACACATAGGAGAGTTGACTCTTTTGGCCGACTTTCATGTGCTAGACATGAATAAGGACCGAAATGCCCATTACTAGTAGGAAGAGGATTCTTAGCTACCTAGTGCCATCATCGATTGTAAGATGTCCAAGATAGTGGTAGGAGAGGGAGTGCTAGGTCAATTTACGATGTCAAAAAGCATACGTACTACAAAGAAGAGGAAATCCCACATGAGATTAGGTTGGATAGAGAGCCTTCTAGATATGGACCTTGGATAGATAAGAACCTCATAGGCCCCAAAGACCTTTTTACCTAGATGAAGCCTTCACTAGTAAAGCAACTTTCCAAGAAAAGAAATGGCTAGGGATATGGAAGTGAACCCGCTCGAGGACGCCTTAGTATTTAGGAAGATGACCGAGTTCCTAGGAAGCTTGCCCGTCAACCTTGTCATGAATAAGTGGAAAGTTGAGAAATCTAAACACAAATGGGATTGGGATAGACCGCCTAGTGACGGTGATGGAGAGTGGCACATTAGGATAACAATCTATGATCCCGATGGAGAGAAGTTTGAAAAGGCATATCTAACCGAACGTACTACTAGGAACATGAATGATAAGATTGATCCTTATGACATTGTTGAGGATAGGATTACATATATCGGTACGTAGGAGCACGACTACGAGTCTAGCTACAAGACTCTCAAATAAAGAAAAGCGCTTCGTGGGAGGCAACCCATGCTTAATTGTTTGCTTGTTAGTGTCATATGTCTTTTATTGATTGTTTATTCTCATGTTTAAATTTGTAAAAATGCTTTATTTTGTTTTTAACCTTGTCTTAATTGCATATAAAGGTATTTTACATAAGGGATAAGTGTAGGGAGGATTACACACGTTTTCAAAAGAAACGTAAACATGAGAATAACAATTAACTAAAAGATATATATGTGTGTTTGTTCGAGTCAAATGCTTGTATCGAGTCATAATTGAAGTTTTGCGTAAATTTTTCCGGATTCTAAAGATGTAAATTTTCCATAATTTTTCCGTAAAATCGCATACCGCTTTTTGTCAGGATAACCGACGGTCAGATCGCAACTGACGCGCCAGAAGGAGTAAAACAATGATTACTTTTTCTCATTTTTCGAGCTACTTATAAATTTTGGAATTTTCTGTGTCTTAATTTTCCGAAATTTGTAAACATCCATTCCACAAGCATTATATCCTAGTTTAAATCGAGTCTTATATATATTATTACCGCCGATTTTATGCGAAGGTTTCGTTTGTTTTCTTCAAGTGTGCGGTGTTTAATTTATCAAAAGAAGTTACATAAGATTGGAAGGAGCTTTTCACGCATAAATTCTTCTTGGAAAGGATTTAACCACTACTTCACACGGATCCTACCGAGCTAATCGGGAGTACTAGTTTCTTTCATTTTAATTACCTTCCATTATCATAACTTTGATACTTTCGGGAACATTGGGACAATGTTCGGTTTAAGTGTAGGGAGGAAAATAAAACGGAACTTTGAAACTATACTTATCCTTGATTATTTGCTTTGTCCAATTGTATTTGTGTGGTAAACCATGAGAAAATGTCGGTTAGGGTAATTTTGGCACCAAATTTAAATTTTTTCATGACATATAAGAGTTGGCCAACAAAAGCATCTCACGGATAGGAAGTTGCATGACTAGCACAAAAACCCTTTACCACCTAAATTCCACCCAAAATGTGAGGATCGCCCTTAGATTAGTAGGAATTAAAAGCATTCATCTTTAATGCTTAGAGTGTAAACCGTAGTATAATAGATTCTAGACCTTGTTTTGTGATGCATCCCGAGATCGCTAGTAAGATCCGCACTTGTGTAGTTAGGAATAACTAAATGATAAGAGGCATTAGGATAACCCTTGTTTGATACCGTAATATAATTACTTCTTCCATATCGGTTGAGTAATTCCCCACACCTTTTGCGTTGTACTCATCTTTAGTACACGATACCCCTAGTTAACCCCTCGAGCCTATCCTTTTCGCGGTTCTCGTGATGTTTCGGTTTTCCGAATATCAATGAAGAGAATTGTTTACACCCCCCCCAAATATACACCCAAATCGCCTTAGCCTACCTTGTATGCACTCACTTTAGTGCATTATTGTTATCACCCTAAACCCTTAGTTCAATTATCTAGTTGCTTGCATGAGTTGCTAAGTCGAGTCATATCCTTTGTATACGATTTTGGGACGATTGGGATTCATGGGAAAAGTTAAAGCTTATGAAATGACGGGAAGGAACGTTAAATTCAAATTCCCTTTGTTTGCATAATAATGTACCCCAAGTGTTTTGATCTTTTCAATTCGGGTCAAATTAGTGTTAGAGTAATACAAACTCAAGTGTAGGGATGTGCCTATAAATCCCTATCATTTTGATGTTACCAAGAGGATGGTAGAGTAAAGTGTATGAAAAAAAAATCGAAAAAGAGAAAAGATAAAAGAAAAAAAATAGAGTGAAAAAAAATACGGGCTAACATTCTACATCTATCCTTTAAATTTATGTTTGTTTATTTCAGCTTAGCTAGAGTCTAGAGTGTCGAGTCTCGGCTTAGCAACGCCATTCTTCGTATGCTTGTAACATAGAGATTTTTGACTTGCCACCACTATATAGCGTATCCCACCAAACCCTTTGTTTCCTTACCGTAAGCCTAACGTTACAACCCTTTAAAGACCTCTTTGATAGTCTTTTCTAGGTGCTTACGCCAAAGCGATGAAGGTTTGATCTATTCTCAAGCCTATGGTAATCTATGTACTAGGACCGGTTAATGAGTGTTTATCTTCCATTTCCAATTTGTTATATTTCATATACACCCGAGAGAGACGTGAGTATCCAAACACCCCATGAGAGGTGCTAGTATGTTATTTCCATGCATGTTATGACTTTTGCAGGGCTTATATGTGTTGTGGACTATTTTAAACCAATGCTTCATGACCTCTAACTTATAAATTAATAGGCTAAAAGCACATTTGCTTTAGGACAAGCAAATACCAAGTGTAGGGATATTTGATAAGGTTTTAAAGGTACATTTTTGAGGGTCGTTAAGCCCTTATTTGATCATTTTTGTATCCGTTATTGCTTAATATCGTTCCTTTTCACTTTTTAGGTCTCTTGAAGGCAAAATGCTGGAATGGCACTTATTTGGACGAAAAGGCGCGAATATCTGAAGAAAATGGCCAAAGTCGAATCGAGACACTCAAAGTCGCTTAAAACATAAGGTCACGGCGTCATCGCTAATCTCTGACGCCGTCGGAGGATTTTGTGACGGACGAAGCCAAAACTCCTATTTTCAAGTGACGACGTCAAGTTATAAAAGAGTAGGCCATCGCAACTCGGGACGGCCTAGATGCAATCCACGGCGTCGAAGTCAAGAGGACGGCGGCACACAAGCATAAGGTGACGTCGCAAGTCTAACATGTCTAAGACGAAACCCTAATGATGGCGACCCGGCGGCCACAAAACATAAGGTGGCCGTCGCATGTGTAATCTTATATATAGAATCCGAATTTTTCGGTTTTTGTGTGTAGTCTTTTGGAGTAAAACCTAAACCGAACCAAGGCCGTCTTGTACAATATTTTAGGGTTCCAAACCCTATCTTACACCAAGATAAGTGTTTTACTTCATTAATACAATTATGTCTTTGATTATTTGTGTGTATGCTAGCATGTTCTCCATGTCCCGCTAATTTACTTGTGTGTTTGCTTTGGGAATATGAAACTTAATTATTGAATATTGATTGGTTGTTTCTTATCTTAGTTGATTAATGATCTAGTAATGCGATAGGTCATTCGTTGGGTACTTAATGCTTGATTAAATCTTTGTGAACCTTACAATATGACTCCTTGAGTAGTCAGTAAGCTAAACCATCCAAAGAGTGCCTTAGAGTAAGAGTTTATTATCCCTAGTAGGTTTTGTAGACGAGACCCTTTGGTAAGTTCAAAGAGTTGGGAGAAACGACACCCTACAACCTTAGACACACAACGCAACTAAGAATAAGGACGTGACAATTCAACCATCGTGGGAGATAATTAAAGAGTAGTAAAACCTAAGAAACACATCTTTAAACTATCATACGAGCACACAATAATTAGACATAGACTACATACACCTTAGATTAGATAATTAGATAAGTAGAGTAATCGGTTGCAATACCAACCCCCCAAATTCAAACCCCGAGATTCGTACCTTTCCTTTTCTTAAAAATATAAAACGATAAAAAATAATCTTCCTCAACCTCAACCTTAGCGTAGTAACTTCTCACTAGCATTCCTATTCCCCTAGAGAACGATATCAATACCCGTGGCTTATCCTAATACTACACTACAACGATTAGGTTCACTGCCTAGGGTGTTGAAAAACTTGCTCAATGAAAAGGAAGTTCCTTTGACCCCGAACGACGCGTGTAGCGTTATCAATAAGCATTAGCATTTTATCTTTTCTTTACTTTCGATTCATGTATTTTGTAACATTAAATATTGAATTGATTTGTATGGTTAATATGAGCGGCTAAGCACCTCTTGGTGCTGGCCTAGTTATGATTCCTTAATTGTTTTGTTTGCGTTTACATTACTTCCTTCACTAGTACAAAAACGGGATTTGGTCACGCATGGTCGAAATGGAACAGCCACACATTCGCATATTTGTGTGGCTGAAGGTACGAAAATTGACAACATGTACTAATTAGTCACATGAAAATTTTAATTGTGTGACCATTAGAATCTATGTCGCCACACAATTGAGCGTTGTGTGGCTAAAGGTATCTGGTGATTTTGTTTGGATCATTTAGCCACATATGAATTTGGAATGCGTGACAAATACAAGTAACCTTGATGCGTTAGTCACATGAAGTAATTTTTGTGTGTCTAAATCATAGAGTCAAGTTTTGTCACACATTATTTAAGGGTGGTGATATGTTTTGCCAACTCTTTAGCCACATCCGAAATTGGAACAAGTGACAAATGAAAAGTAAGGTTGAAGCATTAGTCACGATATACATATAAACAAAGGACAAATATATTTTACACACTTGAACACCGTGACCAAAAGCCATATATGGTCACGCTAAATGTTTTGTCACACATTCGTTAAGTGTAGCCAAAATCCAGTACATATGTTCACGTAAGTTAATATGTGTGTTTAAAGTTTAGTTTGTGTTAGCTTGCCGAAAGCTAATCTATAAAGTCACATTTGATACTAACACCGTGACCAAATGCCATATATGGTCACACTAAACGTTTTGTCACACATATTATTCAAGTGTAGCCAAAATCCAGTACATATGGTCACGTAACTTAATATGTGGCCATTGGATGATGAATAGTCACTCAAAATACACGTTTCCTCACTTTAAACACCATATGGTCACACTTATTAACACTTTTAGCCACTTTTATGGTTAATTGTATGTGACTAAATACCCAAAACAAACATGCTTTGTGTGACTAAATGTTAGAAAAGGCCACACAAACATAAAATTCATGTGGCCATTGGATGATCAATAGTCACACAAAATACACCTTCTTCACTTGAAACACCATATGGTCACACTTATTAACACTTTTAGCCACTTTATGAGTAATTGTATGTGACTAAATACCCAAAACAAACATGGTTTGTGTGACTAAATGTTACAAAGGCCACACAAACATAAAATTCAAGTGGCAATTGGATGATCAATAGTCACACAAAACACACATTTCTTCACTTGAAACGAGATATGGTCACACTTATTCACACTTTTAGCCACTTTATGATAAATTGTATGTGACTAAATACCCAAAACAAACATTCTTTGTGCGACTAAATGTTAGAAAAGGCCACACAAACATAAATTTGATGTGGCCATTGGATAATCAATAGTCACAAAAATACACGTTTCTTCACTTTAAACACCATATGGTCAAGTTTGTTGCATTTATTGTTGTTAATGAAAATGTGGGTTTGTAGGTGATGGCTTTATAGTCACATTGATATGCACACATTAACACTTGTGCAACACCACAATATACTAAACTTGGATAAATCCAAACTAATTATATATATGAAGAACTCTTTAACAACGAGTACTTGATTGTTAATGCGGAATCTTAACAACAAGCAAGAAGAACACAAATACTATTTCACTAATAAACTTATTTTATTAATATTTCTATTCGTCTAAGTTCAAGTTCATTTCACTATACTTTAGGGTTCCTTTATACACTTAGGAAAACCTAGTATACAAAGCGTGTAGAAGGATATAGATATCTCTTCCTAAGATATCTCTACGCTACATATTCCTTCCCAACCTCTAATAAACTATTATGTTTTTCATAAACAGAACTAACTACGAATACTACCGGACTTAATCGTTATATCGCCAAGATATTGTTGTTGAGCTTTTGATTCAATTAACCTCAAAAGTCGATAGCATGCATCATCCTTTCTTTCACCAAAAGCTTCTTCTCAAGCATAGCCACGCAATATTGTTTGGAAGTGGATACTCCATACGTAAGCATATAAAGAATTGCGGTTTCTAATTCCAAACAAAAGCACTGAAAAGTGTGGAAATATCTCCATCGATCACTTGTTCTTGACAGCCGACTTCCACATTTCATCATCGAGATCCGTGTCTCAAACATGGTCTTCAAGTCACCCCAAAGGACTCTTTCATATTCCTCTTCATGTCTCTCGTCACCATGCTTCTCCATCATCACCGGTACATGGTCTTCAAATCATCCTGGACAAATCACTCAATAAACCGGGAAAGTTCACATATATAGTGTCTGTGTGATTTTCCCTTACTATCGTGTAAACTACCTTTTTCCCATTTTTGATGATCCGAACCTTTGCAATCTTAGCGTGAAGTCTTGAAACTGAGGAATGGAGCCCATGGTAAACTCTTCGATGACGGTTCATCAACCTTATCCTTCATGTACTCTTCCACTTCCTTCTTAACATTTGTCTTATCCTTTTCACTCCTTTCTTTCTAGTGGATTTCTTCCTTGTCATATTCAAAACGGTTGCTTAACCTCGCCTTCCTCCTCTTTCTTTACGCTTTTTGGCTTATCACCAAGTTTTTCAACTTCAAGAACCTTTTCGATCTCTGCAATCTTGTGCTTCTTAGCATCCTTTGGTTGAAGATTGTAACCCTTCCTTTTAAGCATTGAAGCTTCCAACTCTGAATCCATTGGAATAAAAATTTTATTTTGGTACATTACTTTTTCAAATTCGCTTTTAGTTCATCATTCTTCAATTTCCTTAACTGGCTCAACTTCCGTGTAGGATTCCTTGACTTTTGACATAGTGGATCATATAATCCCTTTGCTCGGCTTTGGTCAAGGATCTGTTCATCCTTTCTCTTTGTCTCGTCTCGAGAAGCCTCTTCTTCTCATTAATAATCTCAACCAATTTACTTGCATAGTCTTCTCCGCCAATATCGGGAAGGATATCTCATTTACTAATAATCTTGCATTTATAGTATCCCGTCTTCATCGATGTAGAATTTGGCGATTCAAAACTTGACTTTCCTTTTCATTTGTTCTTGATTAATTGTGGTTCCTCCTGCGAGTTTTGGCAATCGACTCATCATCCCTTGTTTGTTACGCACGTTTAGCTTCTTGACCGCATCCTCTGCTTGAATCCTAGCAATCTCAAAGAAAGCTAGCTTCCTCTTCTGCGAGTTGCTTTTGGTCTTCACCGCTCGGAAGATTCTTGCACTATTCCTTTGCCTTCCTATGCACAAACTCTTCACCGTACTACACCGGATCACTACCGGGATTAATATGTTCAAGACTTGTATTAACTTCGACATCAAAGCCAAGATTAAAATCTTCATCAAAAGCATATTTAATTTCAGCACCACCGGACTTATCGTTAGTAAAGTCACCGGACTTATCCACTCCACTAGAACTTGTAGCTTCTTTATCTAGTCTCTTCTTAAAGGATTTCTTGTGACCGAAATTCTTAACCAAGATTTCACCGCTTTCAATCCTTGAGGACTAATTTGAGTTTCCTCGGAGGATTCCTCACCTTCCGAGTCGTAATGTCTATCCCCGCCCTGCTTGAATTTCCTCTCCAATTTCTTAACTCTTTTGCGAGTAGTCCCTAGTGACTTCTTGGTCTTCTTCAATTTTTCTCCAACTCATCAACCCTTGAAATCGGTTGTGGAACCGGTTGAAGTAGATCTTCCATAGATAAGGAACCGGGTTCACTGTAGTAGTGGGTGTTGGAGGTTGTGGTTGAGGAATCCTTGGTGGTTCTTCTTTATGGGTGAAGGTGAAGGTGGTGGGGTGTTGGTGTCCTTTGTTGAAACTCTGTTTTTTCGTGTTCGGATGTAGGTTGAGCACGAGCTTGATGTAGCAATGAGGAGATGGAGCGAGATGTAGATGTACCTTCGGTCGTCAGCGAGTGAGAAGGCAACATAGCGAGACAAAAGTGGCTTGTGTGCCCCTTCAAACCCCTTTCATATTACCAAATATCTTTTTAGTGAAAGGAGAGCAATGTAAGGATGTTTGCTTGTGCTTCAACATTTAAGATCATTTGCAAAAATCTTGGGTACATCAAAACTTTTCTTATTCTTGGAATTAGCAACCATGGCATCAAAAATCATTTTGAAAAATTGAAGAGTCCGCGGTGGAGAGACAGACCAATGCGGAAGCAATATTGCTTCCAAATTGATCCCATCCACCACTTTTAGAGCTCATACAATGTAAAATATGATGCACAAGGAAACGCCATTGTGGCGTAAAATGACTCTTCCAAAAGTGAATGTTCCATCGGTTGGATATCCAATCTTTTCCAATCCTCGAAAGAGGTCATGATTTGCCAACATTGAAATCCACGAGGCATCGACCAATTGAAGCTTGCTTCGATCGATTCCTCGATTGATTGAATACTCTAACGTATCAATAGTTGCATTTAACTCTAGTGTCCCATCGCAATAGTTCTAGCGAGAGGCCCGCCGAAGCTGCTTGACTAGGGAATCATAGATAGTTGGATTATGAGTAAGGGCATACCGATATGACTACCCTTTAGAAAGTCCACTATCGCTCGAAGTTCGTGCTTTCGGCGAGCTTTTGAGAAATCCCACTTGATTGTGCTTGTCTACAAACTTTAATTGTGCCATCTTTTATGTTAATTGAATTCTTGGTAGTGCGAGGGGCAATTAGGGTTTAGTCTTTGGTGAGGAGACTTAATCGAAATAAAATAATTAAACTTTTAAAGATTAGGATAAAGTAATTAAATGAAAAATATGATTTCTAAAATAAAATTATCCATATAAATACTTGTGACCATCTAAAATTAGGTAACAGTACTATTTAAACAAGAAAATCGTTTTTTATTTTTGCACTACCGGACTAAAGAATGGTCAAACAGACTTAAAATGACATCACCGAATTAACTCGTACTATAGCACATCAACTAGCACAACTTCCATACATCTCAATCTGTGAGAATTCTTTCTTTCAACATATCCTTAAACAAAAAATATATCTATGATTTAACTAATATTAAGTCTTGTATTATAAACATAAATTCTTAAAAAGTACAAAAATCGAATGTCTATATGCTTTAAAAGAGTGAAATATGATAAAGGTAGAGTGTGACAACTTGACCATAACATGGTTCACTTGGACTTTAGATAACAACACCTCCACAATCGGTTCGATAGTAGTCGGTTCGTGATTCGTTACCCAAGTCACGTCGATCCACACGTGGCAATACCTTATCATTGTCTTTGGTGAATGACGGTACTAAATTCCTCATCGGCTTCGTCATACTTATCTTTGTAATTCTTGGGAGGTGTCTTAAACACAATAGACAATTTTTATCTACCGGTCTTTCACATAAAACACTTGTCGTGCTTGTGCGGCTAATATGAACGGATCAACCTTGTGGCCTAAACTATTCGGGTCAACCAATGTATACCCAAGAGTAGTATCGCGTTTCACACCACCACTTTGTGATTAACCCATCACATTTGAAAAGAGGAATTTGCATGTAACGGTAATCTAGTTCCCATATCTCTGTAGAACCCCATAATAATATGCTTTTCTTGTGGTTGCAACTTTTAGATATGTGGATATCTAATGCCTCAACACTAACCCCACTGCTCGTAAACTTTGCCTTCATGATCTTTCGTGCGAAAAGTATACCCATTGATGTGATATGCATCGTATTTCACTACGGTGGCGTGTGGTCCATAGGATATCCACCTTACGTTTCGATACACTTTCTTTGTCGATTTGTAACTCTCTCTCAACTTGAATTTCATTAGAAGTATATATTAGCTCAAAACAATAAGTACACCAATTTTCGGATCAAAATGAGTGAGAAATAAGGTTTAGAAAGGGTATGTTGAGTAACATAAGATTAATTACTTCTTTGCGTAACCAATTGGCAAAGATTTGCGTGCTCATTCTCCGAAATGCTATTCGTTTACCGGGTTTTCGCTTTCAAAACTTGCTTGTGTCGCTTCGAAACAACGTGTTTGATTATTATATTTGATACATCATTTAATTTTCGAGAATGAAATAGACATGTGTTAGTAAGACTTACTCGATATACGGTACAATTTCATATGTATTATTTATTACATACAAATGTGCTTTCGAAAGAGTTCCAGAAACTTGATTGATTTGCCGACCGACAATGGCTTTCCTTCCTCATTTTCATCTGTTTCATGTTTATCGGTGGGATACCAACATTTTCATGGATTTATGATATTAAGCTAAAAACACTATTGTTTCTTCCGCAATAGTCTCCTCAAGAATGCATCCTTCGGTCTATTTACATTTCCGCACATGTCCTTTAATAACCTTCATACATCTTTCGAATGGATACATCCACGAAAGCATATGGGATCGCATAATTTTACCTCCCTAGTTAGGTGCAGTCAAATGTATCATAATATCAAAGAATGATGGAGGAAAGAACTTCGAGTAGGCACGCGATGTCACTACTAGATTACGCTTGCATATTATCTAGTTCTTGCAATATTATTTCTTTGCAACATATTGATTTAAAGAAAAGCAAAACCCGATAATAGCATATCGTGTGGGTGGGTGCATGATTGAACGTATTGCAATTGGCGAAACTCTTGCATTAGCATGTGATAGTCATGCGATTTTAGGCCAATGAGCTTCCTATCCTTTAGGTCGACCAAAGAAGAGAAATTTGAACAATAGCCTTGTGGTACCACGATGTTGTGTAAAGTTTCACAAAAATATCTTTTCAAAGATTCGTTAATGTGTAACTCTTTGGAGGTAGTGTTGTTTTGTCTTGTTCTTGCATAGCAAACAACTCTTGTTTTACCCCAACTCACCGAGATCAATCGAGCATTCTTTCCGGTCCATCAAAGTTTCGTCTTTCTTTTCGGATGCATAAAATCAATACAATGTGGATGCAATTATGCCTCCAATACCTAAGTTTTCGATACCAAATGTTGAATTTCTTCCAATACGCACCGTTTTGTCCGCTTACTTGGCTTGAACTACCCTCTACACTTATGTTTCTTTTCGCTTTTGAATCTTCCCACCTCTACCTCTCGTATCTTCTTGGTTTTCGATGCATTATTGTTTGTTCGCTTTCCTTTTCCCCACTTATTTTCAATATGTTGTACCTCGTTGTATATTTGTTCCCGGTCAATGGGTTTGGAGCCGGAGAAATTCTTGTTGTCCATTAAATGCCTTCCTTTGCCATCGAATGGATGGTCATATGGTAGATATCGTCTGTGACCAACATAACTTTGCTTGGATGAGGCGAGAAAGTCTAACACAGTTTGTATCTTTCCACATACTACACAACCTTTGAATCCATTATACGGGCAGCCACATAATGTACCAAGTGTAGGGTAATCATTTATTGTCCATAACACAACGACACGTAGATTAAAGTTATCTTTTGTGGATGCATCATATGTATCAACCCCAGATCGAATAAGGTTTGCGGATCGTCAACAAACGGTTCTAAAAAACATCGATATCATTTCCGGGTATCCCGATATTAATACCGAAAGCATGATAAACTTTCTTTTCATACACAACCATGGAGGAAGGTTGTATATGACCGTTAAACCGCCATACACCGTGATGCCTATTTCACGAGTTGGCGCCAACCCCATCGGCCGATATTCCTAGCCGTAGATTTCTTGGATCTTCACAATTTCGGGAATTTTTCATCTATGGTACGCCATGCCTTTGAATTTGCGGGTGACGTAACACACCATCGGTTATCCTCCGTGTCGCGTGCCATCTTAGATCCTCGAAATACTTTCTAGCTTAAATAGTCGTTGCGGTCTTGGTATAATTGGAAAGTACCACATTACCTTTCTTTGGAATGTTTTCGTACACTTTCTTAGTCTTATTATCCACCTTCCATCTTGATATCCCACAAGTTCGACACGCAATCAAATCCTTGTCACCCTTCCAAGAAAGAAGGCGGTTGTTGATACATACATGTATCTTTTGTATCTGATCCCATCAATTTCAAATATTTTTGGCTTGATAAGTTTTTCCACCATTTCGTTACCAAAGAAAAGCATCTTCTTTAACAATCCTAGTAATTCAAGAAAGAACTTATCGAACATCCGTACTTACCCTTCAAGTTGAGTAGTTTAACTATTGCGGACATCTTTGTGAAGTCGGGACATCCTGCGAAAGAGGCTTCTCTGCGTCTAATAATAATTGTTGAAACTTGACAAGATTATCCTCATCAAAATTATCTTTTGTAGCATTAACCATTTCTAGTATTCTTTGGGGCATCCGTTGGAATATCCAAGCAAAATCCATGTCGTCAACAAACTCGCTTGTAGCGTTAACATGTGTTTCGGTACTTATTGATGACTCATCCTTCTCTCCGTGTTTAGTCCGGTTTAGGTAGCTTAGATCAAACCCATTCTTGAATAAATGGGCGCACTTTCTCCACTTGATGCTCTATGTGGTTTAAACAATCATACTACGGACATGGCATTGAAAGATCATTTTTCTTAACTCGTGGGTCGATGTTCCCCATCTTCCGCAAGTTGTGTCTTGCATAATCAATAAACGCTGCTACTCCATCAACATAAGATTTGTTGGTCCTATTAGTTCCTATCCAAGACTTGTCCATGTTTATAAATGTGTCCCACTTATCCGAAAGCAAACAATGTTTATAAATGTAGTCCCTGCAGCATGTTAAAAAGAGGTCAAGTTATTGAAGATTATACAAGACAACATCAAACTTCAATTGATGATCTTAAAGTTAAAAAGACATTCTAAGTAATGAGGATAGCTCAAAGATTGAATGTCGTATTGAATTATGCTAAGAATTGAATAAAGTCTAATGAAACAGTTCCTAAAGGGATGTTTGGGTCAAGGAAAAATAAGAAATTATCTAGCTAAATTATGGTTCCATGTTCATGTGGTAACAGAGCTTAATGGGTTTCTTAAATTTTTAACCAATTAACTATCTAAATTTAACAAGAAAATGACATAATTTACAAGAGGATATCTCGAAACAAATGTTCAATTATAATAGGCTTAACAGGTTATTTTATGTGTTAGAACGATGTGTACAAAAGGAAGATAACAATACTTACCGGTGGTGACGGATGGTGGGTCTATGACGGAGAGTTGTGGTGGTGACGGGATTTGTAGTGAGATGAGAGGGAGGTGTGGTAGTACAGGAGGAGGAGGAGTTAATTTTGCAATTAGTTTGAAATGCCTTGATGCAAACTTTGGGGAATAAATTTAATTTGTGGGGAATTTTAAATTTGCTTAAATTTTGAAAAATTTTCATATTAGTTTAAAATGTTTTTCTCTTATGATTTAATGATTTTTTCATTTAATTAGTTTAAAAGGTTTTTATTCATAATAAATAAAATAAAATTCGAGAAAAGTATAATTTAATATATATATATATATATATAATTAGACATAGACTATATAATTAGAGAAATTAGATAAGAGAGTAATTGTAGCAAATTCCCCAATTCAGTCCTTCCTTTTCTTAAAAATATAAACGATAAAAATAATCTTCTCAACCCCAACCTTAGGACTTCTTAGTCTCCCCAGAGAACGATATCAATACCCGCTTACCCTAATACTACACTACGATTAGGTTCAACGCCTAGGGTTTTGAAAACTTGCTCGATTTAAAAGGAAGTTCCGACCCCGAACGACGCGTAGCGCTATCAAGTTTTTTACGCCGCCGAATAGAATAGCTAGTTAGTAGTCCACCTCGTTTAGGTTTTCTTTACTTGATTCCTATCAAGTAAAATTTTCTCATTTTAGCTTTCTTAGTCTATCCCCTCTTCGTGACCTTTGTTCGTAACCCCATCACTTTTCATCATGGAAGGTGACCAACCACCAATCATCAACCCACCACCAAATGACCCGCCAAGAGCCCGCATTGGTGAATACTCGAGACCAAGCCACTTAGGCTATAGGAACACCATTGAGCTTCCGACCAAGCCCAAACTACGACCTGCGATCCGACACCATCCGGTTGGTGCAAAACGGATGTGATTCCATGGACTTCGCTCCAAGATCCAAATCAAGATCTTAGGGATTTCTAAAATTGTCGATTCCATCGACCTTGATGCTACTCTGGGAGACCACGCACTGCTCTTCCAATTCTCTTACGGGACCAAGCTAGTAATTGGCTTGAGCGACTCCCGCCTGCTCCATCTCAAGTTGGGATGATCTTACCTCTCGCTTCCTTGCTCAATTTTTCCCACCGGAGAACCACTAAGCTTAGGAATGACATCTTGATGTTTCAACAACGCGCCGGTGAATCTCTACAAGCATGGACTCGATTCAAGGACTTACTTCATAAAGTCCTCATCACGGCATTGATCTTTGGCTCCAAGTCCAAATCTTTATGATCATGTCAACTTCCCCACCAAGCGATCCATTGACCAAGCGGCCGGTGGAAAACTTAGTGATCTCTCATCTTCAAGAATCATGGGGTATAATAGAGACCTTGCCCTCTATGACAACGAAGTTGGGATGACCCCATGAGCTACCCAAAACCGGGGCAATCTCGCCTCCCATTACCTCACAATCTTTTGACCATAGGATGACCGAACTTGAAGATCAAGTAAAATTCCTAATGAGTTCCTACGAAATCCTAAGTCCTCACATCAGTGAATAAAATCACTCTACCTTGTGAAAGGTGTAGTGGTCCCCATGACACTCGTGATTGCACCCCCAACAAGCTTTGCGGACTACGCGCATCGACGGAGAGATGTGTGGTACACTTTCAAGCCCGAACAAAACAACTTAGGAAACTTACAACCCCTCATGGAGAAATCACCCTAAACAGTGGAACCAAAACTCAAGCACACCCCAAAGCTCATCTAGTCCACCTAATAGGTTCAACTCTCTAAACACCGGGAACCCCACTAATCTTGGGGCAATTGCATCTAGATTCCCGTCATCTCAAGTGACTCGATTGACTAAGCTTGAAGCCGATTTAAGCAAAGACAAAGCGAGATGACAAACAAGCTTGATGCCCTCTAAAAGCCTTCAACGAATGGGAAGTTGGAGCACCCAGTGATACTATAAAGAACCCAAAAGTGAATCTTACGCGAGTTCATGTTCTCGCTCACCATGGGAGAATGCATCCATGCCCTCATTCCCAAATTCACACTCGGTAAATGCTAAAAGGGTTCCAAGCCATCCAAATGAGGTACCAAGGCCCACCATTGGTGGAACCTACTCTTGAGAAACCGTTAACCAAGAATCCAAACCTAGTTTAGAGGAGGAGTACAAGGACCCATCAAGAAAACCGATTCTTGAGGTCTTAGCTCATGCACCTTATTATAATGCTTTAAAAGAAAAATATGAGTTAGAACTTAAGCTTGGAAAACATGGGTCCGCTTTGTACGAAATAATTTACCTAAGAATTTAGACGATCCTCGCTATTTACTCTTCCGTAGGCTTGGAACTTCCAAACCTCTCGACGCCTAGCCGACTTAGGGTCATGCATCAATCTTGTTCCGTTGTCCTCCATAGAAGCCTTAACTTAGGAAAAATAGAACCAACGAAACCATCTTAGGTCTAGCGGATACGTCCGGTAGGAATAATGAAAGACATGGTAGTACACATAGGAGAGTTGACTCTTTGGCCGACTTTCATGTGCTAGACATGAATAAGGACCCGACATGCCCATTACTAGTAGGAAGAGGACTTAGCTACCGATCATCGATTGTAAGATGTCCAAGATAAGGGTGAGAGGGAGTGCTAGGTCAATTTACGATGTCAAAAAGCATACGTACTACAAAGAAGAGGAAATCCTACATGAGATTAGGTTGGATAGAGAGCTCTAGATATGGACCTTGGATAGATAAGAACCTCATAGGCCCCAAAGACCTTTTACCTAGATGAAGCCTTCACTAGTAAAGCAACTTTCCAAGAAAAGAAATGGCTAGGATATGGAAGTGAACCCGCTCGAGGACGCCTTAGTATTTAGGAAGATGACCGAGTTCCTAGGAAGCTTGCCCACAACCTTGTCATGAATAAGTGGAAAGTTGAGAAATCTAAACACAAATGGATTGGGATAGACCGCCAGTGACGGTGATGGAGAGGCACATTAGGATAACAATCTATGATCCCATGGAGAAGTTTGAAAAGGCATATCTAACCGAACGTACTACTAGGAACATGAATGATAAGATTGATCCTTATGACATTGTTGAGGATAGGATTACATATATGTGCACGTAGGAGCACCATCACGAGTCTAGCTACAAGACTCTCAAATAAAGAAAAGCACTTCGGGAGGCAACCCATGCTTAACTTGTGCTTGTTAGTGTCATATGTCTTTTATTGATTGTTTATTCTCATGTTTAAATTTGTAAAAATGCTTTATTTTGTTTTAACCTTGTCTTAATTGCATATAAAGGTATTTTACATAAGGGATAAGTGTAGGGGATTACACACGCTTTCAAAAGAAACGTAAACATGAGAATAACAATTAACTAAAAGATATATATGTGTTTGTTCGAGTCAAATGCTTGTATCGAGTATAATTGAAGTTTTGCGTAAATTTTTCCGGATTCTAAAGATGTAAATTTTCCATAATTTTTCCAAAATCGCACCGCTTTTTGTCGAGATAACCGACAATGCCAGATCGCAACCGACGGCCAGAAGGAGTAAAACAACAGACATTTTTTCTCGTTTTCTCGAGCTACTTATAAATTTTGGAATTTTCTGTGTCTTAATTTTCCGTAAATTTGTAAACATCCATTCCACAAGCATTATATCCTAGTTTAAATTGAGTCTTATATATATTATTACCGCCGATTTTATGCGGTTTTTTGTTTTCTTTGTGCGGTGTTTAATTTATCAAAAGAAGTTACATAAGATTGGAAGGAGCTTTTCACACATAAATTCTTCGAAAGGATTTAACCACTACTTCACACGGATCCTACCAGCAATCGGGGAGTACTAGTTTCTTCGCTTTTAATTACCTTCCATTATCATAACTTTGATATTTTCGGGAACATTGGGGACAATGTTCGGCTTTAAGTGTGGGAGGAAAATAAAACGGAACTTTGAAACTATACTTATCCTTGATTATTTGCTTTGTCCAATTGTATTTGTGTGATAAACCATGAGAAAATGTCGGTTAGGGTAATTTTGGCACCAAATTTAAATTTTTTCATGACATATAAGAGTTGGCCAACAAAAGCATCTCACGGATAGGAAGTTGCATGACTAGCACAAAAACCCTTTACCACCTAAATTCCACCCAAAATGTGAGGATCGCCCTTAGATTAGTAGGAATTAAAAGCATTCATCTTTAATGCTTAGAGTGTAAACCGGTAGTATAATAGATTCTAGACCTTGTTTTGTGATGCATCCCGAGATCGCTAGTAAGATCCGCACTTGTGTAGTTAGGAATAACTAAATGATAAGAGGCATTAGGATAACCCTTGTTTGATACCGTAATATAATTACTTCTTCCATATCTGAGTAATTCCCCACACCTTTGCGTTGTACTCATCTTTAGTACGATATACCCCTAGTTAACCCCTCGTAGCCTATCCTTTTCGCGGTTCTCGTGATGTTTTTTCGAATATCAATGAAGAGAATTGTTTACACCCACCCCAAATATACACCCAAATCGCTTTAGCCTACCTTGTATGCACTCACTTTTAGTGCATTATTGTTATCACCCTAAACCCTTAGTTCAATTATCTAGTTGCTTGCATGAGTTGCTAAGTCGAGTCATATCCTTTGTATACGCTTTGGGACGATTGGGATTCATGGAAAAGTTAAAGCTTATGAAATGACGGGAAGGAACGTTAAATTCAAATTCCCTTTGTTTGCATAATAATGTACCCCAAGTGTTTTGATCTTTTCAATTCGGTCAAATTAGTGTTAGAGTAATACAAACTCAAGTGTGGATGTGCCTAAATCCCTATCATTTTGATGTTACCAGAGGATGGTAGAGTAAAAGTGTATGAAAAAAATCGAAAAAGAGAAAAGATAAAAAGAAAAAATAGAGTGAAAAAATACGGGCTAACATTCTACATCTATCCTTTAAATTTATGTTTGTTTATTTCTAGCTAGAGTCGAGAGTGTCGAGTCTCTTAGCAACGCCATTCTTCAGATGCTTGTAACATAGAGATTTTTGACTTGCCACCACTATATAGCGATCCCACCAAACCCTTTGTTTCTTACCGAAGCCTAACGTTACAACCCTTTAAAGACCTCTTTGATAGTCTTTTCTAGGTGCTTACGCCAAAGCGGATGGTTTGATCTCAAGCCTATGGTAATCTATGTACTAGGACCGTTAATGAGTGTTTATCTTCCATTTCAATTTGTTATATTTCATATACACGAGAGAGATGTGGTATCGAACACCCCATGAGAGGTGCTAGTATGTGATTCCGGTTATTATGACTTTAGGGCTTATGTGTTGTGTTGTTTTAAACCAATGCTTCATGACCTCTAACTTATAAATTAATAGGCTAAAAGCGCATTGCTTTAGGACAAGCAAATACCAAGTGTAGGGATTTGATAAGGTTTTAAAAGTACATTTTTGAGGGTCGTTTAAGCCTTATTTGATCATTTTTGTCCGTTATTGCTTAATATCGTTCCTTTTCACTTTTAGGTCTCTTGAAGGCAAAATCTTTGGAATGGCACTTATTTGGAGAAGCGAATATCTGAAGAAAATGGCCAAAGTCGAGTCGAGACACTCAAAGCTCTTAAAACATAAAGTCGGCGTCAACATGTCTGCGGCCTTGGTCGAGGATTTTAATGGGGACGAAGCCAAAACTCCTATTTTCAAGTAGCGGCGTCAGTTATAAAAGAGTAGGCCATCATACCTCGGTGGAATGGATGCAATCGAACCAATCGAGGCAGAAAGGGCGTCGCAGAGCATAAGGTGGCGTCGTATGATCTAACATGTCTAAGGCGAAACCAATAATGACGACGAAGCGTCGCCGCAAATAAGGTGGCCGTCGCATGTGTAATCTTATATATAGAATCCGAATTTTAGGTTTTTGTATTGTGTGTGTCTTGGGTAAAACCTAAACCAGAACAAAAATTTGTCTTATGCAGTATATTTGGGTTCCAAACCCTATCTACCACTGAGATAAGTGTTTTACTTCATTAATACAATTATGTCTTTGATTATTTGTATGTATGCTAGCATGTTCTCCATGTAAGCTAATTTACTTGTGTGTGTTTGCTTTGGGAATATGAAACTTAATTGTTGAATATTGATTGGTTGTTTCTTATCTTAGTTGATTAATGATCTAGTAATGCGATAGGTCATTCGTTGGGTATAATGCTTGATTAAATCTTTGTAGACAGCAGAATATGACTCCTTGAGTGGTTGTAAGCTAAACCATCCAAAGAGTGCCTTAGAGTAAGAGTTTATTATCCTAGTAGGTTTTGTAAGCGGACCCACTGGTAAGTTCAAGAGTTGGGAGAAGCGCGCCTACCTACAACCTTAGACCGCATAGCGCAACTAAGAATAAGGCGACGATTCAACCATCGATAGGGAGATAATTAAAGAGTAGTAAAACCTAAGAAACACATCTTTAAACTATCATCTGAGCGCACAATAATTAGACATAGACTACATACACCATAGATTAGATAATTAGATAAGTAGAGTAATGGTTTGCAATACCAACCCCCCAATTCAAACCCGAAATTAGTGCCTTTCCTTTTCTTAAAATATAAAGCGATAAAAATAATCTTCCTCGACCTCAACCTTAAGCGTGGTAACCTCTCTCAGCATTCCTGTTCCCTGAAGGCGATATCAATACCGTGACTTATCCTAATACTACACTACCTGCGATTAGGTTCGCGCCTGGGGTGTTGAAAAACTTGCTCAATGAAAAGGAAGTTCCTTTGACCCCGAGCAGCGTGTGCGTTATCAATAAGCATTAGCATTTTGTCTTTTCTTTACTTTTGATTCATGTATTTCGTAATATTAAAGATTGATTGATGTATATGGTTAATATGAGCTAAGCACCTCTTGGTCTTTGCCTGGTAGCAATTCATAATTGTTTTGTTTTGCGTTTACATTACTTCCTTCACTAGTACAAAAGCGAGTTTGGTCGCGCATGGTCGAGAAATGGAGCGACCAGCATTCGCATATTTGTGTGTTTTGGTGCGAAAATTGACAACATGTACTAATTAGTCGCATGAAAATTTTAATGGTGTGACCATTAGAACTGTGTCGCCGCTGAATTGAGCGTTGTGTGGCTAAAGGTAACTCTGGTGATTTTGTTTGAGATCATTTAGCCACATATGAATTTGGAATGCGTGACAAATACAAGTAACCTTGATCGTTAGTTACGTGAAGTAATTTTTGTGTGTCTAAATCATAGAGTCAGTTTTGTCACACATTATTTAAATTGGTGATATGTTTGCCAAACTCTTTTACCACATACGAAATTGGAACAAGTGACAAATGAAAAGAAAGGTTGAAGCATTAATCGCGATATACATATAAGCGATGACAAATATATTTTACACACACAAACTTTGTGACCGAAAAGCCATATATGGTCACTTCAAATGTTTTATGTCACATTCGTTAAGTGTAGCCAAAATCAGTACATATATTCGCGTAAGTTAATATGTGTGTTTAAAGTTTAGTTTGTGTTAGCTTGCAGAAAGCTAATCTATAAAGTCGCATTTGATACTAACACCGACGTGACCAAATGCCATATATAGGTCACACTAAGCGCGTTTATCACACATATTATTCAAGTGTAGCCAAAATCAATTGCATATGGTCACGTAACTTATATGTGGCCATTGGATGATGAATAGTCACTCAAAATACACGTTTCCTCACTTTGAACACCATATGGTCACACTTATTAACACTTTTAGCCACTTTTATGGTTAATTGTATGTGACTAAATACCCAAAACAAACATGCTTTGTGTGACTAAATGTTAGAAAAGGCCACACAAACATAAAATTCATGTAGCCATTGGATCATCAATAGTCGCGCAAAATACACCTTTCTTCGCTTGAAACACCATATGGTACGCACTTATTAACACTTTTAGCCACTTTATGAGTAATTGTATGTGTATTACTACCCAAAACAAACATGGTTTGTGTGACTAAATGTTACAAAGGCCACAAACAAAAAATTCAAGTAGCCATTGGATGATCAATAGTCACACAAAACACGCATTTCTTCAAATGAAGCGACACATAGTGACACTTATTCACACTTTTAGCCACTTTATGATAAATTGTATGTGACTAAATACCAGAAACAAACATTCTTTGTGCGACTAAATGTTAGAAAAGGCCACCTGAAACATAAATTTGATGTGGCCATTGGATAATCAATAATACTTAAAAATACCGTTTCTTCGCTTTAAACACCATATGGTCAAGTTTGTTGCATTGTATTGTCTTGTTAATGAAAATGTGGGTTTGTAGGTGATGGCTTTATAGTCGCATTGATATGCACGCATTTGTTAACACTTGTGCCAACACCACAATATACTAAACTTGGATAAATCCAAACTAATTATATATATGAAGAACTCTTTAACAACGAGTACTTGATTGATAATCGGAATCTTAACAACAAGCAAGAAGAACACAAATACTATTTCACTAATAAACTTATTTTATTAATATTTCTATTGTACAAGTTCAGTTCATTTCACTATACTTTAGGGTTCCTTTATACACTTAGGAAAACCTAGTATACAAAAGCGTGTAGAAGGATATAGATATCTCTTCCTAAGATATCTCTGCGGCGTACATATTCAACTTCACAACCTCTAATAAACTATTATGTTTTTCGCCATGAGGAACAAACTTCAGAATACTACCGGACTTAAGCATTATCTTGCGATTATTATTCTTTGTTGAGCTTTTGATTCAGTTAACCTCAAAAGGCGATAGCATGCATCATCCTTTCTTTCACCAAAGCTTCTTGAAGCATAGCCACCGCAATCTTGTTGGGAAGTGGATACTCCACGTACGCAAGCATATAAAGAATTGCGGTTTCTAATTCCAAGCATTGCACACGAAAGTGTGGAAATATCTCCATCGATCACTTGTTCTTGGCGAGGCCGGCTTCACATTTCATCATCGACATCGGTGTCTCGAAACATGGTCTTCAAGCCCCTGAAGGACTCTTTCATATTCCTCTTCATGTCTCTCGTCACCATGCTTGTCCATCATCGGTGGTACATGGTCTTCAAATCATCCACGGACAAATCACTCGATAAACCGGAAAGTTCACATATATAGTATACATTTGATTTTCCACCTCCTGTCGAGATAACTACCTTTTTCCCATTTTGATGATCTGAACCTTTGCAATCTTAGCGGGAAGTCTTGAACACAAGGAATGGTGCCCATGGTAAACTCTTACGATGACGGTTCATCAACCTTATCCTTCATGTACTCTTCCGGCTTCATGCCCAACATTTGTCTTATCCTTTTCCTCCTTTCCTAGTGGATTTCTTCCTTCATATTCAAGCGGTTGCTTAACCTCGGCTTCCTCCTCTTTCTTCTGGTTTTGGCTTATCACCAAGTTTTTCAACTTGACAACCTTTTCGGTCTCGCAATCTTGTGCTTCTTAGCATCCTTTGGTTGAAGATTGTAACCGCTTCCTTTTAAGCATTGAAGCTTCCAACTCTGAATCCATTGGAATAAAAATTTTATTTTGGTACATTACTTTTCAAATTACGCTTTTAGTTCATCATTCTTCAATTTCCTAATCGGCTCAACTTCGGTGGGATTCCTTGACTTTTGACATAGTGGATCATATAATCCCTTTGCTCGACTTTGGTCAGGATCATTCATCCTTTCTTTGTCTACGCTCTAGAAGCCTCTTCTTCTCATTAATAATCTCAACAATTTACTTGCATAGTCTTCTCATGTATCCGGGAAGGATATCTCTGTTTACTAATAATCTTGCATTTATAGTATCCTACCTTCATCGTGTAGAATTTGCGATTCCAAAACTTCGCCTTTCCTTTTCATTTGTTCTTGCTTAATTGTGCTTCCTCCCGCAGAGTTTTGGCAATCACATCATCCCTTGTTTGTTCTCGCACGCTAGCTTCTTCAACAAGATCCTCCTTGAATCCTAGCAATCTCAAAGAAAGCTAGCTTCCTCTTCGCGAATTGCTTTTTGGTCTTCACCGGCTCAAGATTCTTGCACTATTCCTTGCCTTCCTATGCACAAACTCTTCACCGACTACCCGGATCACTACCAGATTATATGTTCAAGATTTGTATTAACTTCAAAGATCAAAGCCAAGATTAAAATCTTCATCAAAGCGCATTTAATTTCAAGACCACCGCACTTATCGTTAGTAAAGTCACCAGACTTATCCACTCCACTAGAACTTGTGCTTCTTTATCTAGTCTCTTCTTAAAGGATTTCTTGTGACCGAAATTTTAACCAAGATTTCACCGCTCAATCCTTGAGGACTAATTTGAGTTTCCTCGAGGATTCCTCACCTTCCGAGTCCAGAATGTCTATCCCCGTCCTGCTTGAATTTCCTCTCCAATTTCTTAACTCTTTTGTAGTAGTCCCTAGTGACTTCTTGGTCTTCTTCAAATTTTTCTCCAACTCATCAACCCTTGAAATCGCCAGGAACCGTTGAAGTAGATCTTCCATAGATAAGGAACCGGTTCTCACTGTAGTAGTGGTGTTGGAGGTTGGTTGAGGAATCATGGTGGTTCTTCTTTATGGACCGATGGTGAAGGTGGTGGGGTGTTGGTGTCCTTTGTTGAAACTCGTTTTTCTGTGTTCAGGTTGAGCCCTGAGCTTCATGTAGAAGAGGAGATAGAACAGATGTAGATGTACCTTCGTGGTCAGCAAATGTAAGGCAACATAGATACAAAAGTGGCTTGTGTGCCCCTTCAAACCCCTTTCATATTACCAATATCTTTTTAGTGAAAGAGAGCAATGTAAGGATGTTTGCTTGTGCTTCAACATTTAAGATCATTTGCAAAAATCTTGGGTACATCAAAAACTTTTTCTTATTCTTGAATTAGCAACCATGGCATCAAAAATCATTTTTGAAAAATTGAAGAGTCTCGCAAATGGAGAGACAGACCAATGCGAACAATATTGCTTCCAAATTGATCCCATCCACCACTTTTAGAGCTCATACAATGTAAAATATGATGCACAAGGAAACGCCATTGCGCGAAATGACTCTTCCAAAAGTGAATGTTCCATCAGTTGATATCCAATCTTTTCCAACCGAAAGAGGTCATGATTTGCAACATTGAAATCCCCGAGGCATCACCAATGAAGCTTGCTTCGACGATTCCTCGATTGAATACCTAACGATCAATAGTTGCATTTAACTCTAGTGTCCCATCGCCAATAGTTCTAGCGAGAGCCCCGCCGTAACTGCTTGACTAGGGAATCATAGATAGTTGGATTATGATAAGGCATACCGATATGACTACCCTTTAGAAAGTCCACTATCTGCTCGGGTTCGTGTTTCAAAGAAGCTTTTGAGAAATCCCACTGATTGTGCTTGTCTACAAACTTTAATTGTGCCATCTTTTATGTTAATTGAATTATTGCAAGGTGGCAATTAGTGTTTAGTCAGGAGACTTAATCGAAATAAAATAATTAAACTTTTAAAGATTAGGATAAAGTAATTAAATGAAAAATATGATTTCTAAAAAAATAAAATTATCCATATAAATACTTCTGACCATCTAAAATTAGGTAACTTACTATTTAAACAAGAAAATCGTTTTTTTTTTTTGCACTACTGCACTAAAGAATGGTCAAACAGACTTAAAATGACATCACTGAATTAACTCTCGTACTATAGCACATCAACTAGCACAACTTCCATACATCTCCAACTGTGAGAATTCTTTCTTTCAACATATCCTTAAACAAAAAATATATCTAATGATTTAACTAATATTAAGTCTTGTATTATAAACATAAATTCTTAAAAAGTACAAAAATCGAATGTCTATATGCTTTAAAAGAGTGAAATATGATAAAGGTAGAGTGTGACAACTTGACCATAACATGGTTCACTTGACTTCAGATAACAACACCTCCACAGCCGGTTCGATAGTAGTCGGCTTGTGATTCGTTACCCAAGTCACGCCGATCCACACGTGGCAATACCTTATCATTGTGCCGGTGAATGACGGTACTAAATTCCTCATCGGCCGCTATCACTTATCTTTGTAATTTTGGGAGGTCTTAAACACAATAGACAATTTTTATCTACCGGTCTTTCACATAAAACACTTGTCGTGTTGCGGCTAATATGAACGGATCAACCTGTGCCTAAACTATTCAGTCAACCAATGTATACCCAAGAGAGTATCGCTTTCACACCACCACTTTGTGATTAACCCAACCACATTTGAAAAGAGGAATTTGCATGTAACGTAATCTAGTTCCCATATCTCCTGTAGAACCCCATAATAATATGCTTTTCTTGTGGTTGCAACTTCTTAGATATGGATATCTAATGCCTCAACACTAACCCCACTGCTCGTAAACTTTGCCTTCATGATCTTCGCATTAAAAGTATACCCATTGATGTGATATGCATCGATTTCACTACGGTGGCTGCGGGTCCATAGGATATCCACCTTACGCTTCGATACACTTTCTTTGTCGATTTGTAACTCTCTCAACTCGAATTTCATTAGAAGTATATATTAGCTCAAAACAAAGTACACCAATTTTCGATCAAATGAGCGAGAAATAAGGTTTAGAAAGGTATGTTGAGTAACATAAGATTAATTACTTCTTTGCGTAACCAATTGGCAAAGATTTGTCGTGCATTCTCGTAAATGCTATTCGCTTTATTAAGTTCGCTTTCAAAACTTGCTTGTGTCGCCTCGAAACAACGTGTTTGATTATTATATTTGATACATCATTTAATTTTCAGAATGAAATAGACATGTGTTAGTAAGACTTACGATATATCGGACAATTTCATCCGTATTATTTATTACATACAAATGTGCTTTCGAAAGAGTTCCAGAAACTTCGCTTGATTCCAACCGACAATGGCTTTCCTTCCTCATTTTCATCTCTGTTATGTTTATCAAAGGGATACCAACAGCTTCATGGATTTATGATATTCGCTAAAAACACTATTGTTTCTTCCGCAATAGTCTCCTCAAAGAATGCATCCTCTCGGTCTATTTTCGCTCCGCACATGTCCTTTAATAACCTTCATACATCTTTCGAATGGATACATCCACCGAAAGCATATGGGATCGCATAATTTTACCTCCCTAGTTAGGTGCACAACAAATGTATCATAATATCAAAGAATGATGGAGGAAAGAACTCGAGTAGCACAATGTCACTACTAGCTTCTTGCATATTATCTAGTTCTTGCAATATTATTTCTTTGCAACATATTGATTTAAAGAAAAGCAAAACCCATAATAGCATATCGTGTGGGTGGGTGCATGATTGAACGATTGCAATTGGCGTAAACTCTTGCATTAGCATGTGATAGTCATGCGATTTTAGGCCAATGAGCTTCCTATCCTTTAGGTCGACCAAAGAAGAGAAATTTGAACAATAGCCTGGTACCACGATGTTGTGTAAAGTTTCACAAAAATATCTTTTTCAAAGATTCGTTAATGTGTAACCTGCCGAGGTAGTGTTGTTTTGTCTTGTTCTTGCATAGCAAACAACTCTTGTTTTACCCCAACTCACGGATCCAATCGAGCATTCATCCATCTCGCCTTTCCGGATGCATAAAATCAATACAATGTGAATGTAATTATGCCTCCAATACCTAAGTTTTCGATACCAAATGTTGAATTTCTTCCAATACACACCGCTTTGTCCGCTTACTTGGCTTGAACCACCCTCATCTTATGTTTCTTTTCTCGCTGAATCTTCCCACCCTACCTCTCGTATCTTCTTGGTTTTCCATGCATTATTGTTTGTCGCTTTCCTTTTCCCACTTATTTTCAATATGTTGTAATTGTATATTTGTTCCCGTCAATGGGTTTGGAGGGAGAAATTCTTGTTGTCCATTAAATGCCTTCCTTGCCATCCGAATGGATGGTCATATGGTAGATATCGTCTGTGACCAACATAACTTTGCTTGGATGAGGCGTAGTTCAACACAGCTGTATCTTTCCACATACTACACAACCTTTGAATCCACCGTATGGCAGCCACATAATGTACCAAGTGTGTGGTAATCATTTATTGTCCATAACACAACGACGTAGATTAAAGTTATCTTTGTGGATGCATCATGTATCAACCCCAGATCGAATAAGGTTTGCATCGTCAACAAACGGTTCTAAAAAACATCGATATCATTTCTCGGTATCCCGATATTAATACCAAAGCATGATAAACTTTCTTTCATACACAACCATGGAGGAAGGTTGTATATGACCGTTAAACCGCCATACAATGATGCCTATTTCCGAGTTGACGCCAACCCCATCACCGATATTCCTAGCAGAGATTTCTTGGATCTTCAGAATTTCGGAATTTTTCATCTATGGTACGCCATGCCTTTGAATTTATGGGTGACGAACACACCATCGGTTATCCTCCGTGTCGCGTGCCATCTTAGATCCTCGAAATACTTTCTAGCTTAAATAGTCGTCATAGCCTTGGTATAATTGGAAAGTACCACATTACCTTTATGGAATGTTTTCGTACACTTTCTTAGTCTTATTATCCACCTTCCATCTTGATATCCCACAAGTTCGACACGCAATAAATCCTTGTCACCCTTCCAAGAAGAAGGCGTTGTTGATACATACATGTATCTTTTGTATCCTGATCCCATCAATTTCAAATATTTTTGGCTTGATAAGTTTTTTCCACCATTTCGCGCAAGAAAAGATCTTCTTTAACAATCCTAGTAATTCAAGAAAGAACTTATCGAACATCCGTACTTACCCTTCAAGTTGAGTAGTTTAACCATTAGGACATCTTTGTGAAGTCGTGACATCCTGCGTGAAGAGGCTTCTCGCCTAATAATAATTGTTGAAACTTGACAAGATTATCCTCATCAAAATTATCTTTGTAGCATTAACCATTTCTAGTGTTGTTGGGCATCCGTTGGAATATCCAAGCAAAACGTGTCGTCAACAAACTCGCTGTAGCGTTAACATGTGTTTCGTACTTATTGATGACTCATCCTTCTCTCCGTGTTTAGTCCAGCTAGGTAGCTTAGATCAAACCCATTGTGAATAAATGGAACCGCACTTTCTCCACTTGATGCTCTATGTGGTTTAAACAATCAGATACGGACATGGCATTGAAAGATCATTTTTCTTAACTCGGGTCGATGTTCCCCATCTTCCGCAAGTTGTGTACTGCATAATCAATAAAACGCTACTCCATCAACATAAGATTTGTTGGTCCTATTAGTTCCTATCCAAGACTTGTCCATGTTTATAAATGTGTCCCACTTATCCGAAAGCAAAGAATGTTTATAAATGTAGTCCCCGCAGCATGTTAAAAAGACGTCCAAGTTATTGAAGATTATACAAGACAACATCAAACTTCAATTGATGATCTTAAAGTTAAAAAGACATTCTAAGTAATGAGGATAGCTCAAAGATTGAATGTCGTATTGAATTATGCTAAGAATTGAATAAAGTCTAATGAAACAGCCCTAAAGGGATGTTTGGGTCAAGGAAAATAAGAAATTATCTAGCTAAATTATGGTTCCATGTTCATGTGGTAACAGCAGGTTTCTTAAATTTTTAACCAATTAACTATCTAAATTTAACAAGTAACCGATATAATTTACAAGAGGATATCTCGAAACAAATGTTCAATTATAATAGGCTTAACAGGTTATTTTATGTGTTAGAACGATGTGTACAAAAGGAAGATAACAATACTTACCAAAGGGTGACGGACTGGGTCTATGACGGAGAGTTGTGGTGGTGACGGATTTGTAGTGAGATGAGAGGAGGTGTGGTAGCACAGAGGAGGAGGAGTTAATTTTGCAATTAGTTTGAAATGCCTGATGCAAACTTTGGGGAATAAATTTAATTTGTGGGGAATTTTAAATTTGCTTAAATTTTGAAAATTTTTCATATTAGTTTAAAATGTTTTCTCTTATGATTTAATGATTTTTTCATTTAATTAGTTTAAAAGGTTTTTATTCATAATAAATAAAATAAAATCTTAAAAGTATATATATATATA